>CM061543.1:215185651-216435651 GCA_030864215.1 Capsicum pubescens | reverse complement strand
ATGGATGTACAAATTAAGATCTCACCTAGATATTGCTAATTACTCCAAATGAGGAGTAGTGAGTAGGAAAAGATAAGGAAAATAGTAGTGTGATGTTAATTGACGATCCATGCTATAATGGAATATAGTGAACGACTGCTAACTGTCATCTAATAACTAGAGACTCAAAAGGTAATAATTAACTGGGATCAAGAAAAGGGGTAATAAGGCAACATCTTAAGACTCAAAAGGTAAAGGGTGAAATCCTTTTACTCGTCCAAAAGACTGTTAAATGTACATAACTTATCGATTCTGAATGCAAGGTATTGGGCTGGTTCAACAATGCATGATAATCCTACAGAGTTAACTAATGAGTCAGATTGAAGTAGTGAGCTTCCATACTTCAGAAGACTGCATTTCATGTTCATGGTTTCCTTTATATTTTAACTATCCCTTTGGGTTTGTGTTTATGGCTATGGTTGGGGGCATATCCCAACTGGATATTCTTTGGTTGTTATTAAAGGCTTTGTTAGACTACTATTGGCATAGGCGGTGTTGGTATTGGTATTGACATTGATATTGGTATCAGTTGGTTTTGGTTATAGACTTATTTTAATGTCTTTAAGTTGATATTCTCTTATCATGTTATATGTTCAAAATTCAGCTGATCTTGGGGTGTGGTGTGTTTAGTTTGGATAGGTATAGGGGGTGATCTACGGTCCACATTAGACTTAAGATTCCTGTCACGGCCAGACCCAGGTTTGGGTTGATACAGGGGATATAATTTTAAACATTGATTGAACAAAATTAACTCTTGAAACTAATTGAGAGAAACAATTGTAGATTATAATCCAATAAGAGACTAGTCTTAGGGTTATACTTATACTAGGGGTCATACTTGCATGGGTGATTTAGGGTTAGTCCATTTCTTAGCCAAAGTTTTGGGTAGGTTAGATTTTTAACTCTTGATATGAGCCTTTCAACAACACACCAAGTTGCACTCATGAATTCTTTTGAATACCTCATAAGCGTGCCAATTTCACCAATCCACACCTCAACTAAACATCCTTATTTCTATGATTATTCCAATCAATCTACTTACATCACAAAACATCCTTATTTCTAGGATAATACTACATAAATAACTAGTATCAAATAGTTGTTCACTACTACTTATCACCCACACCCCTCTTTCAAGGATGATGTGGGATCCAAGTCAATTGGGGTTTTCTCCCACAATTATCAATCAATCAAAGAGTAATAGTAAAATCCAACATCAATGACTAATAATTAGAACTAAAAATCAACACCCATACACTTTAACACCCTAATCAAGCATAACTCTAAGATGAATATTTAGCTACTCATGAGATTGGAGAAAAGAGAAATACCTAAGTTAACATTCAATTTTTCCATCAGAAATCAAAACAAGAGTAATCCATACTTCAATGTCAAATCACAAATAAAAATCTCTTGGAACTCTAACACAATTGTTCTTTTCCCAATTTAAATTGTTGTTTTCAATACAGACCTGGAAATTAGTTAGAGTATTACTCCATTGTGTAAGGGTTTTGCCCTTTTGAGAATTAGGATCAGCTGCATGAAATGACAAAACTGCCCTTGGAAATTTGTCTTATACATCGTGATCACATCCCTTGGATTGAGATCGCGGTACCTGTTAGTGTTATGATCCCTGGTTGATTAACTGCGTTCGCGATTCCGAGGATCGAGATTGTGGTACTTGAGGGCCTTTTTTTCTCTAGCTTTTGTTCTTTTTTGCCTATTTTGCTTTCCTTTTAGGTTGATTTCCATTCATTTTCATCATAGGTCCTGCAAGATCACAAAAATTAGAAATTAGTATATTCTAATGGAGAATTTAGGCTCATATACACAATTTTAGCCATAGTAGTGCATGAATTTAGATGTCAACTAGTGGTAAACTTGCAACTCATCAAAACCCCAAACTTATGTCTTTGATTATCCTCAAGCAACATTACTACTTACTCGAGAAGATTATGCAACTATAAGCCCATTCATACAACCAGATGATCATAATGATTTTGAACCTGATTAGCACCCACAATTAGCCTTCAAGCATGGAGAAATTTATACTCATAAAACCACTTAAACTTAATTGCACTTTCAAGGAGGAAAAATTCTTTAAAGAACAACAAAGTAGCAACCACTAAATCTCTAGAAGTGACTCTCCCTAAATAGTAACTCAACTACACTTCTTTGCCTCACTTTTCGAAGATGACAATTTCACCTACCTCTATTAGTCTATATGTCTCCTCTAAAAAAAAATCCATACACCAAAGTATCCATCATGAAAAATGGATTAAAAGCAAAAACTCATTCTCACAAAGAATCTCTCAATGTGAAAAAATATCATACCATATGCTTGCCCTTATTTTCAATCGCTTCTAACTTTAATACACATGGTTGGAGATCTCGAAGGACTTTTTCACGCTTGTAGTGTAGGCTTAGGAGACTACACCATTTTTGAACATCTACATCACACTACTTGATTAAACTTTGGACCATGGGCTACTTTATTTATTTCTAACTTAAACATGTGCCTGTTTTTACTATCTTGATTTACCTAAATCTTTTTAAAATATTTTCTTCTCAACTCTTTTACTTTTAAATTTCATGCATTTCTTTTATTTGTTGAAACATTTCTTTTTCTTATTCATTTTCTCTCATTGTTTAGCTATTAGACACTAACTTACAGTTCTATGGTCCAAAATTGCCTCTTGCATGATTCACCATCCCCAAATTTGGCTTATAGCCTCAAGTTGGACTTTCAAGTTCAAGGAGGGTAGGGTTCAAAAGAGGGATAAAAGTCAAATGGCTCAAGACTTGTAATGTGGTTGCCAAAGAAATATTTAAAGACTCAAAGTACGTAACTAGAGATACATTCTATGTACGAGTAGGATTTTTAGGCTAAAGTGGATTTCCATGATCACCAAGAAGGCCTAAGATTATCTTACCAACCATGCTAAATCAAGATTAACTTTGAGAGACTAATGGAGAAAGTTCTAGATGACACAAGTCAGCATGAGAATTAAAAAAGTAAGCTCATCACACGAGGCATGTAAACTATTCAAGGATGCTTAATTGTATTTTCTATTAGAGACACAAGGAGCTATTAGCCACACACAACCAACTAAAGACTTTTGAGTCACAAAAAAGAAAAGTGTTGTTACAAAACTATTCATATCCATGCCCTTGTGATAATGCTCAAACTAGACCTCTCTTACAAGAGAGTAAGCGGTCGTTGTCAAATATATAACCTAACTAGGTTGGGGTCGAATCCCATTGGGAATATGGTGTTAATTTATGTTGTTCATGAGTTAATCAACTGATAGTTAGCAGTTGACTATAAATGTGGTTTTTTGGAAGGGTAACAAGTAATTATTTCTCAATTCAGTGTCAGTGTTTGTAATCAATATTATATGGAAAACCAGAGTTGTGTTCACTATGAGTGTTGGTATTTGACAAACACAAATAACGGTTCAAGATTCTTGTGGTAGGTAGGAACAACAGATTATCCTTGTCGAAGTAATTTCTAAATGTTTCTCAACCTATTTAGACATTTAATTACCTAATTCTTTCGTACTTAGAGAATTTACATTCATAACAGGATGTTGTCTCAAGTTAATTAACCTTGTTACAACGTTAATTATTAAATGAAAGTTTGATGCTTCCAAGTCCCTATTGATAATTCACTTCCTACTAGGGTTGATTTATTAGTTCAAGAAAATACTAGTAGGCATGACCTATCGTTTGCAACCAATAGAAAATATGTAAAATAGAGGAATTACCAAGGAGTTCCTACTACCTTTAGAATCTTGAACACCTAGTTACTTTACAAAACAAACACATAGATCCCACAACTCGGGTTAAAGAAATGAACTACTCATAATGTAAGAAGCAACAAGACAATTTGTATTCATAATTCGATAAATGACAACTTATAGAATAATGAATATCAACAAGTGTTTCTCAGATTAGATCGCAGTAGAAATCCCAAGAAAATTATGATAACAATCTCTCAAAAGTTAATTGTAAAGTTATAGATAAAACTAGAGAGAAAATAGTGTAAGTCGATGAAGTTCAAGATAAATGTCCCCCTCTAATAAAACCTAAGAACTTTACCTTAAATACCAAGAGCTAAATTTGGAATCAAATCACAGAATACAACTTTTTCTCACACAGCTGACGATGAATTGTGACGCCTTATCAGGAGCCTGATGACTTATCAGACATTGTCGTCAGCTCCTCCTCTAAGTTTGATGATTTTTGCCTTCGGCTGACAAAAACTCCTAACAGCTTATCGGGACTTTGATGACATATCAGAAAATGTCATCACTTCTTCACTTCAAATCTAATGTAATGCCTTAGGCTGACGGTATTCTCGATGGCTTATCAAAATTGTGATGACTTATCACAGATGTTGTCACACTTCTGCTCCAACTTCCTCACACTGTCTACAACTGACGACGACTCTGATAACTTATCACAAATTTGAGGACTTATCAGAAAAGTTGTCAACTACACTTTCATGACCACTTGTTCCAAATCACCTCTTTTGCTCTTATTGTCTTTGGTTTTCTTGCATCTTGACTATCCTGCATTATCAAAGAGAAAGAAATCAAAAACAACAAAAGTTTCTTAAAACTTTACAATTATTTCTAGTTAAAAGCCTCAAATGTGTTAGCATTAGCTTACATATCAACACCCTCAAATTAAAATAATTGTTTCTCCTTAAGCAACTTAAACATAACTAAGAGGATACAAAGAACATTCGGCAGTCAATCATCTATTTTATCTCAAAATATATTTACCATCTCCAAGGTCAGTCATCTCAAACTCAACTGTGTATATTACTAAAAATCAACAATGAAACACAAAGGAATCAAGCTATGGAATCAACTTAGCAACAATAACCATGCATGTACCAATATTACACTACCCAAATAAGTTAGCAACTAGCAACATAACTAGTGTGCCCTTAGAATAAAAAAGTCCCTCCTCACTCATATAAGAAATAACATATGTAATTTTGGGGACAATAAATAGACACTCACTCTCAAAAAGAAGTTCCAGTTAATGTATGCCAAATACCATAAGCTTGCCTTATTTTCATTACCAAGGTTTTCAGACAGGTAAGCTAGGATGACTATAGGTCTTTTTCTTTGGCTTGTAACGTAGGCTAAGGGCTGCTATGATATTCGATGATATTTAAGGTGACTAAACCTCCTTGTCACTACACTAACTTTTAGGGTCTCACCTATTTGCCTTTACCTAATTCTCTCCTTTCTTGATCACACATACTCCAGATGGGTCCGGTCTTTTTGA
The DNA here is from genome assembly GCA_030864215.1 of Capsicum pubescens. Taxonomy (NCBI): domain Eukaryota; kingdom Viridiplantae; phylum Streptophyta; class Magnoliopsida; order Solanales; family Solanaceae; genus Capsicum; species Capsicum pubescens. Next base: position 216,430,308 of record CM061543.1, on the reverse strand, counting down.
CAATCATTTCTTCCTTTTCACAACTTTTCTTTTCATATTCTTTTTTCACCGCACTCAACTTTTTATTCTTTTATTTTATTCTACCTTTCTTCATACTCATTTTACATCACACATCGCTTTGGTAGACACCCTCAACTTAGGCTATTTTCCTAAGTCAAAGTGCACAATGTCCAAGGAGGACCAGGGTCAAAATAGGATCATTGTGATACAAATGGGAAGGTGATAGGTATCATAAGAGAATAGGCATTTAGGCTATAAAATGGGGTCAAGGGATATCATTCATAAAGGGAAGGTAATTTAGGCTAGAAGTGGACTAATCTCAAAATAGACTATGATTCTTTCATAACCCCTATCCTAAAACCAATGAAAGACTAACCGAGCAAGTTCTAAATTTAACATTCAAAGGAAACTAAGTAATATCTCACACGCACCCAAAACACAGGTACATTACAAGCTACTGCCCATCTAGTTCATGAAATTGTTTAGCAATGGTTATCATGTCACTAGTTCTAATTCCATAACAAGATGCACAGTGGTCACACATAAATGCATATCACACAATTATAAAACAGACCATTGGAGAGGTGTTCAAAAATCAACCAAAACATGCTAACTTCCTAATGTACTTGTATTTTTCCTAGTCAACTACAACATTTTACAATAATTCACCCTACACCCTTAACTTAAAATCAAGCATTTTCCTCAATGTACATGTAAAGAGAAATTAAACTAAGGGTAGGGTATACCTGGAGTAGCTCAAGAACGGGAATCATGGGTCCCTGACCCTGTAGCGGTGTCTTCCATTGGAATACTCACAGTTGTAGCCCGCTGCTGGGCTGGCACAGCTGTCACAACCTTTGGAGGGAGTCCACTAGATGATGCTTCAACAACCCTAGCTTGTAGCTCTTTCTCCATTCTCCCTGCTTCTGCCTTGGATACTCGCATTGCCCTTTTTATTTCTACTTTTTTCGCCTTCTTCCTTGCCTTCTTTTCTACTTTTCTTTCATCCTCGTTATTAGCTCTTTTCCCTTTACCCTTGTCTTTCTTATCACTCTTTTCTTTCCGCTGCTTTACCGGTTCCCTAATATGGTCATGTAAGGGAACTTCATCCTCATACTCATCAGCAACTGGATCCATAAATATCAAAAGTTGGTGCTGCTACAATGTCCCAACATCAGCTTTCAACTTATCCAGTGTTGCTACAAATAATGTAAGATTTGGGGACGACGTTTCTCTTAATCGTGCATTGAAATGGTTCTCCAACTCATCAACCCAACGAGGAAAAGTTTGGAATGGTTCAAGGGCTACCCTGATCCTCTTATCCACAGCCGAGGAAAACTAGTTGGAAAATTATTGTAGCTGTAACGCGCATCGCCTTGCTTGTTTCGCCACTCTCCTGAAATTTAGAGCATTAAAAGTCAACGTCGATACCTGAGCAACTGCTGCGGGGTTTGATTCATCCTCATTTACTAAACTCACCACCACTGGGGGTGTTGACTGTACAGCTTCAAAATTTTGCACCTCTACATTTGGTGCTGAGTCAGCACCTGTAACAGCTGGTTGCACTTCTGCAACCCTCACTGGATTTAATGCAACCCCTACTACCTTGTCTAACACCAGCCTAGGGTGGTTTTTATCAAATTTCATAGGGTTTTGGGTTTTCTTAGCAGGAAGTTCGTTGTCTACCCCTAAAACTTTTGGTACATTAGTAGGTCGGCATAGCTTTGTGATGAGACAAGAGAAAGGATATGCAGTGTCAGGTCTAGATACCCAAATCTTTATTTCATCAGCAATAATCTCCCTGAAGTTTAAGTGAAGCTTAGCCACGAGGCTTGCGACTAACACTGCTCTATCATCACCTAAAATATTATCTCGCGTCGTAGGCATCAACCCGGTGCATACTACACCTCACCAGAACTTTGCCTCTTGAGTAAGGGAGGACTTGACTATTCTTTTATTTGGGTTGGTCAACCATTCCGGTTCTCCTTCAGCTATGATGTTCGCTGACCATGGACGCTGTTTTTCACGATCATTTAACCAATAGTAGAATATCAGTGAAGTGACCTGAGGAGAAAAGTTAGGACCACGATGGAATCTGTTGATGGTTCTTTCTGAGAGATCTACCATTACGCCCCTCACCGAAACTTTCTCCAATGTGGTCTTATCTTCCTCTTTTTCCTTTTTCTTACACACATTTTTCAAGGTAGCCTGGTAGTTCGCGTAGAACTCCCAGACTAGTGCAGGGCAGAACGAATTACCTCTTCGTGTAGTCCATGCCAGGTTATAGTCTTGGAATGTTTGCTCCATTGAAGGATATCATCTAAACCCGGTGGTAATGATTCTGATTTCTTCAAAAGTTGGCCTTTTAACAAATTTTCTTTGAGTTCTGAGAAGCCCTTCATAGAAAATCTTCTTTTCCCCAGGAAGTTGCCGTCTAACACTTTCTCAGACACCAGGGTTCTTGTATTTGATATGATTTCCCTATATCGGAGAGTTCTCCTCATCCCATTGTTCTGAAGGAGTGGACCCAGGTGATGGTCCCTCAGAATCAGGTTGCTCAAAATTTTGTTGCTCCAAATCATGTTGCTCAGAATTGGGGTGTTCAGAATCAGGTTGTTCAGAAGTTGTCTGCTCCGAAGGTGTATGTTCCGATGTTTAGGGTTCCTTGAATTCACTTTCTTCACTCTCTTTCTCCTCAGCTTATGGAGGTGGGAAGGCATCTTCTAACTCTTCTTCTTTCTTTTCCTTTTTATTTGTGGCTCTTCTTCTTCATAATCAGACTCATCAAAAAGTTTTCGAGGCACGATCCTTTTAGCCACCTTCTTTGCTAATTTGGAACCTATTCCTTTGGGAGGCATACTGAACTCTGCAGCAATAGTAAGCAATTATTTGGTATCCAAGGTTAAGGAACACAACAATGATAATCAATTTCAATTTCCTTGGTAGGGTTTTATCAGTGCCTTAGTGGAAAATGGCGACGACATGATCTGATAGCCCATCACATTTGTGATAGTTTACCAGCCAATGTCATCAGTTTAAAACATAATCCCCATCTCAATTTTAACATGATCATCATCCCAAATTCTTCTGAATAACACATGGAATTGAATTCTTGGGTTGAGAGTCCAACTTTTAGTGTTCGAGGCATAATTGCAAACCCTAATTTCAGTTTTCACCTCAATTCTTTGCTAAAATTGACTCAATACCCATGAAAAACCAAGGTTCCTACTTACCAAAGAAGAAAAAAGATGAGTTCTGAGCATACCTGTTAGTCAACTTAGAAGAGATGAAGGAGTTCCAACGCTGATTCTTGATCGAGGTAGAGAAGAGGAAAATGGAAAATAAACCACTTATATTTGAAATAAAACCAACGGGAAAGAAGAAAAGAAATTTTATTGTTTTAATAGGAAATAATGAAAATAGGCAGCAGAATAAACTAAAAATGGAAAGGAAATAAATAAAGAAAAAGAAAAGCGGAAAGGTGAAAAAACTGGTCTGTAGGCCGGGTTGGATTTCCTCCTCTGGGATCAAAATTAATTGATGGCTTATCACAAGTGTGATAGCTCGTCATATTTGATGTCAACTCAAGGAAGAATGTTGCCTTATTTTTGAATATCAGACGGTTAAGCTTGGCATCTTATCAGAGTTGTGATAGCCCATCACATTTTGTCGTCAGCTCTATCCAGAACATATCTCATAAATTGCTCAGTTGAAGACCTCGTGTGATAGATTATCATAAGTGAGATAGCCCGTCAAGTGTTATCGTCAGACCTAAAGAGAATTTGCCTCAAGCTTGGCTTCTCTGACGACCTGGTGTGACGGCTTATCACAAGTGTGATAGCTTATCAAACTTGGTCGTCAAGGCACCTTGCTGACAACATCGATTTCACCTCATCAGTTCATTACGATCACAATATTTAAACTAAACATGAAACTAAATAAATAAAACAACTTACATCAAACATAAAAACTTTGGTTGCCTCCCAATAGCGCCTGATTTAGTGTCAAGGCATGACTCAGTTATCTCGATTACTTAGACTTCATCGAGATATAAGGTGGATATACACTTTATCGAGTCCATTGGACCAATGTATTGTTTCACTCACTTCCCATTTACCTTAAAGACACTCCCGTCCTCATTCTCGTGTTCAACTACTCCAGATGAGTAGATTTGACTCACTTTGAATGGGCCGGACCACTTTGATTTCAACTTACCTGGGAACAACTTCAGTCTGGAGTTTAAGAGAAGTACCAAATCACCTTTCTGAAAGTTTCATTTTTCATTACTTCAATCACTATACTTCTTCATCTTCTCCTTATATAAGTCTTCTCTTTCATAAGCCCCAAGACGGAATTCATCCATCTCATTCAATTGCCCCAGTCTTAGCTCCGCAGCCTCCTTCCAATTTAGATTTAACCTTTTTAGTGCCCATAAAGCCTAGTGCTCCAACTCAATTGGTAAATGAAATTCTTTACCATAGACTATCTGATATGGTGACATGCCAATTAGTGTCTTGAAAGTATTACAATACGCCCATAAAGCGTCATCTAGCTTTCGAGACCAATCTTGCCTACTAGCGTTCACTATTTTAGCTAAGATGGCCTTAATCTCCCAATTCGAGACCTCTACTTGCCCACTAGTTTATGGGTGATATGGGGTCCCTACTCCATTTTGTTTCACCCCGTATTTCGCCAAAGCCGCCTAAAATACTTTGTTGCAAAAATGAGAATCTCTGTCGCTTATAATAGTACGTGGTACTCTAAAGCGAGAGAAGATGTTCTTTTTGAGAAATGCAACAACTCTCTTTCCTTCATTAAACAACAAGGCCATGTATTTGACCCATTTTGATACATAATCAACAGAAACTAGAATGTACTTCATCTCGTTTGAGCTTACAAAAGGGCCCATGAAGTTGATACCCAAACGTCAAACAATTATAATTCAAGCATCTTTGTCAAAGTCATATCATGCCTCTTAGAGATTAAACCCTGACTCTGGCTTTGGTCACACTTTAGTACAAACTCGTGAGAATCCTTGAATAACGTTGGCCAATAGTAGCCACTCTACAATACCTTTCTAGCCGTTCAATCACCTTCAGGTGAACTCCAACTGGTGAAGCATGACATGCTTCCAATATACACAATACATCAACTTCTGGCACACATATCCTTAAAAAAGATACGGCTCATCCCAGAAGTAGCGTGTCATATCATGGAGGAATTTCTTTCTTTGATGGACAGAAGGATTTATTGGAATAACTTTACTCACAACATAGTTTGGAAAGTAAGCGTACCAAGGCCTTTTATCCATAGCAGCAGACAAGATCTCTTCAGCAGGAAATACACCATCTATCTCTGTTTCATCACTAACTGCTTGCTCACCTTTCATCCTAGACAGATGATCCGCAACTTGGTTTTCGCAACCCTTTCTATCTGTGAATTCAAAGTCAAATTCTTGGAGTAGAAACACCCATCTAATCAGCCTTGGTTTTGCATCCTTCTTATCCATCAAATATCTCAAAGCTGTGCGGTCAGTGTAGACCACCACCTTGGTCTTGCCCTAAATTTCTCAAAAGCATAAACTACAACAAGGAGTTCCTATTCGGTGATGGTGTAGTTATTTTGTGATCTATTCAGTGCTTTGCTGGCATAATAAATTAGATAAAATAATTTGTCCTTGTTTTTTCCTAACACAGCTCTAAGGGCAACACCGCTTGCATCACATATGATCTCGAATGGTTTTGACCAGTATGGTGCAATAATGATAGGGGCCTCTACTAGCTTATTTTTAAGGCATTCAAATGCCTTCAAGCAATCATCATGAAAGGAGAACTTAACTTCTTTCTCCGAAAGTTTGCAAAGTGGATTTGTAACCTTCGAGAAATACCTTATAAACCTCCGGTAAAAGCCAGCATGTCCAAGGAGACTATGCACTCCCTTCACTGAAATAGGAGGTGGTAAATCCTCAATAACCTCAACCTTGGATCGATCTACCTCTATTCCTTTTGATGAAATTTTGTTCCCGAGAACAATGCCCTCCTTCACCATAAAGTGGCATTTTTCCCAATTAAGCACCAAATTGAATTCCACACATCGTTGCAAGGTCATACTCAGATTCGCCAAACACATCTCAAATAAATCTCCTACCATCGAAAAATTATCCATAAACACTTCCAAAGTGTCTTCAACCATATCTGAGAAAATAGACATCATACACCATTGGAAGGTTGCAGGTGCATTACATAATCCAAACGGCATCCTCTTGAATGAAAAAGTTCCATACGGGCATGTAAATGTTGTCTTCTCCTGATCTTCAAGAGCAATACAAATCTAATTATACCCAGAATAACCATCCGAGAAGCAATACCACCCGTTCATACTAATCGAACAAGCATTTGATCCATAAAGGGCATCGGGAAATGGTATTTCAAAGCCCATAAGTTTAGTTTGCGGTAGTCCATACACACTCACCACCTGGTCACAGGCTTGAGTGAAATCAACTCATTCATTTCATTTGCAACAACAGTCATGCCCCCTTTATTGGGCACACATTGAACTGGTCTCACCCATTTACTGTCAAAAATAAGATAAACTACTCTAGCATCCAACCATTTAATAATTTCCTTCATAACCACCTCTTGCATATGTGGGTTAAGATGATGTTGGTGTTCGATGGTTAGAGTGCAGTCCTTCCAAGCTGTATCTTATGAGTGCAGATGCCAGGGGGAATTCCAATAATATCTGTAATAGTCCAGCCTATTGCCGTTTTGTACCTTTGAAGTACCAAAATAAGTGCTTTCACCTATTACTTGCCTAAATCAGCTGAAATAATAACGGGTAACGTATTTTCGCTGCCCAGAAACACATACCTTAAATGCCCTAGCAGTTCTTTCAATTCCAACATCGGTGGCTCTTCGATAGATGGTTTAGTCGGTGGTGTTGGTAGATTAGCAAGATCAAGATCTAGATTCTTAGGATCATAAGAGTATGAACCCATTCCTGACAATACACAAACAGTATCTTCGTACTCATCAATGCCTTCACAATCAAAACTCATCAGTATTGCAGCTAAAGGTTCGACAACAAGTTTCTTTTCTATTGACACCTCCTGCTCATCCTCATAATATACATCACCAATTTAGAACAAACTCATTTCTTTATGATGCTTCATTGATTTGCACACATCAAATCGCACCACTTCATCATTCAACCTGAATAAGAGCTCATTAGCTCACAAATTAATCAGCACACTTTTAGTTGTGAAGAAAGGTTGACCCAAGATTATGGGCACCTCAAAGTCCACCTTACAATCTACAATGACGAAATCTGAAGGAAATATGAAGCTCGACACTTTCACCAGCACATCATACAAAATACCAATAGGTCATTTTATCGACCTGTCTGCTATTACAATTCACATATTGGTGGGTATGGGATCGCCCAAACCAAGCTTTTTATAGAAAGCTAGCAGCATCAGATTGATGCTTTCTCCCAGATCACAGAAGGCCTTATCAAATTCCAGAGACCTAATAGTACAAGGAATAGTGAATGCTCCTGGGTTTGCTTTCTTTTGAACCAAGGACCTTGTAGAAATAGCACTAAAATAATGGATATTATCCACTGGTTCGTAACTCACCGCTTTTTTATTTGTCATAAGATCTTTCATAAATTTAGCATATCCTAGAATTTGGTCAAGTGCCTCGACCAAAGGCTCATTCACTGTTAGTTGCTTCCATATTGCCATGAATTTACTAAACTTCGTACCATCGGCCTTCTTTTCCAATCTCTGTGGAAACCTTACCACTCCGTATGGTAATAGCCATGCATGAACCATCTTCCACTTTTTCTTTGATTCAATGTTGTAGAAAGTTGGCTCATTTGCTGTTCTAACTGTTTGATCAAAGTGGAGTACGAGTTTACCAACTGACTCATAGAAGACAAATCAGTCTTCATGGTAGTCTTCCCAGAGTTGGTATCCTCAACACTCTTTAATAATTTCTCCATCATGTCCTTCATTGACATCTTACCAGATCTAGTTGCTGCATTATCTTTTCTTTCGGGAGGTACATACAACCTACTTATATCATTCTTGCTCTTCCAATTTCCTTGATCTCGATCCTTATATCCAGCCTAGTCATAATAAGTCCGACTTTGATTTCCTTGTATATTGCCTCAAAACCCCCCTGGTTATTCAAATAGTTGGCTTCTTCTTCAAAATTAGAATCATCTTTACCATGTGATGCAACAACTTTCACTTTTTTAGTCTTTGCAGATAATAAGTGCTTGGTCAATAAATCCATCTGCTTCTTCAAGTGTGCCATATCTTGATCGTGTTCTTCCTCTTTCTTCCTTTGTTCCGCAGTCATACCAATAGACATAGTTGGGCTTTATATCACAGAATCCCTGGTATTCCAAGCTCTACTTTGTTTGGTCATCCGATCAAGCATCTCTGAGGCCTCTTGAAGAGTAAGATCCACAAATGATCCCCCTGCAATATTATCAATAACTTTCTTTGTAATAGAGTTCAAAGCCTGATATAGAGTATCCATCAGGTGAATATCTAGCATGTTATGGTTCGGGCACTGCATCAGCTTCTTTTTGAACCTCCCCCATGTCTCATGGAGAGATTCGATTGGAACATATCTAAAGTTAATAATCTCATCCCTCAACTGTAACCTCCTGGAAGGTGGAAAAAACCTTTCTAGGAAAGCCTCTTTCAACTGCCTCTAGTTTGTTATAGAATCGGGCGTCAGCTCATTAAGCAACAATATTTCCTCCCCAGACAGAGACAATGGAAATAAACGCAGGAAAATGGCATTCTATCCAACTCCCAGGTTATCAAAAGACTTGGAAATAGTGACAAAGTTCACTAAATGCATATTGGGATCATCTCCCGAGAGTCCACCGAACAACCCCTTCAGGTGAAGGAGTTGAATCATTGTACTAGTAATGTTGAACTTCACTCCTGGTGCTAAAGGTGGGGGAATAATAGATCCAGTAGCACCAGCTCCGTATTGGCGATCAAGTCTCACCCTGAAAGGATGGTTTTTGTTTATATTTCTGTTCACTGGTGCAGCTACCTCCTTTGCATGCCTTCATTTAATAGGATTCAGCAATTCCTCATCTCCCAAGTCATCATCATCCGGATTCGTATGATGGGCTTGTTGACCATCATTCTGCAGATTAACCTGAGCTCTAGTTAAGGCGGCTAGCCTGCCAGCTTCCTGTGGGTCTGCCATTCTGCCGATCAGTTAGGGTTCAGTATTGAAGGGTAATAATGGTTCTCCTAAACATCTAGTACTTGACATAAGCAACCCTGAAACTGTAACAAGCAAAAACAACAAGCAAACGTAAAATTAAGAAACCTGACTAGCAATCAATCAGTACACATAAACTTAATTGACAACCGTATTCCCCCGCTACAACGCCATTTTTGATAACGCTCAAACTACACCTATCTTACTAGAGAGTAAGCAATCGTTTTCAAATATATAACCCAACTAGGTTGGGGTTGAATCCCACAGGGAATATGGTGTTAATTTAAGTTATTTGTGAGTCAATCAACTGATAGTTAGCAGTTTCCTGTAAATGGGGTTTTTTGGAAGGGTAACAAGTAATTATTTCTCAATTTAGTGTCAGTGTTTGTAATCAATATTATATGGAAAACCAGAGTTTGTTCACTATGAGTGTTGGTATTTGACAAACACTGGTAACGGTTCAAGATTCTTGTGGTAGGTAGGAACAACAGATTATCCTTGTTAAAGTAATGTCAAAATATTTCTCAACCTATTTTGACATTTAACTACCTAATTCTTTCGAACTTAGGGAATTTATATTTCATAACAGGATATTGTCTCTAGTTAATTAACCTTGTTAGAACGTTAATTATTAAATGAAAGTTTGATGCTTCCAAGTCCCTGTTGATAATTCACTTCCTACTAGGGTTGATTTCTTATTTCAAGAAAATCACTAGTAGGCATGACCTATCGTTTGCAACCAATAGACAATATGTAAAATAAAGGAATTTCCAAGGAGTTCCTACTAGCTTTAGAATATTGCACACCTAGTTACTTAACAAAACCAAACCCATAGATCCCATAACTCCGGGTTAAAGGAATTAACAACTCAAAATGTAAAAACCAATAAGACAATTTGTATTCATAATTCGATAAATGATAACTTACAGAATAATGAATATCAACAAGTATTTCTCAAATTAGATCGCAGTAGAAATCCCAAGAAAATTATGATAACAATCTCTCAAAAGTTAATTATAAAGTTATAGAGAAAACTAAAGAGAAAATAGTGTAAGTCGATGAAGTTCAAAATGAATGACCCCCTCTAATAAAACCTAAGAACTTTACCTTAAATACCAAGTGCTAAATTTGTAATCAAATCACAGAATACAACTTTTTTTCTCACAGCTGACGACGAAGTGTGACACCTTATCAGGAGTCTGACGACTTATCAGACATTGTCGTCAACTCCTCCTCAAATTTTGATGATTTCTTCCTTAGGCTGACGGCAACTCCTAACGGATTATCAGGACTTTGTCAATATATCAGACAATGTCATAACTTCTTCACTTCAAATCTCATGTACTACCTTAGGCTGACGGTATTCTCGGTGGCTTATCAGAATTGTGATGACTTATTAGCGATGCCATCACTCTTTTTATCCAAATTCCTCACACTTTCTACATCTGATGATCACTCTGATAACTTATCACAAATTTGATGACTTATCAGACAAGTCGTCAACTACACTTTCATGGCCACTTGTTTCAAATACACCACTTTTGCTCTTATTGTCTTTAGTTTTCTTGCATCTTGACTTTCCTGCATTATCAAAGAGAAAGAAATCAAAACAATCAAAAGCTACTTAAGACTTTACAATTATTTCTAGTTAAAAGCCTCAAATGTGTTAGCATTAGCTCACACATCACCTTGATTTTTCACAAAAATTTTAGGATGGAGGGGGATGTTTGTTTCATATTTTCACCATGAAAGATTTCCTATTGTAAGCACCAAACCAAGTTGTTATCTCACATTTCGTCTCTTACAAGGGAAAACCATATGGCTAGTCAAACTTTACCAAAGGCATAAAGGAAATCCCCAATCTAGAATGCCACGGTTACTCAGACTTTCTAGAATCCATGGTTCACTCAATCTATCATAGGGAAAAGATCATCCGACATGGTTATTAAAACAAGTTTAACAAGTATATATCTATGAATAAAAATAAATCTAAAATTAAAAATAAACAACTAATCCATGAAATGTAGGCACCGTTAGGGTGCCCAAATATTATAAACTAAAATTGAAATAAAATCATCAAAAAACAAAATAAAAGCATCCAACAAATATCCAAATAATACAGACTAAGGCATTAAATGAATACGGTGATGGGAAGCCCCAACTAAGTGCTTATAGTGACCTCACTGCATAACTATGAAAGCATAAAAGGGTAAAGGGTGCTCCTTGTAACCGCATCAAGAACTGTCATTGCTCTCAATATCAACCTCATCCTTTCCATCATCAGAGTATAACCATGTGCCTGGGACCTTATCATCCAAATCTACCCGAGGATATAGAAGCCTCTCTTTGGATTTCAGGACCTTTCTTAGGCCCTTCACCCCCTTCCATATCTTAGTGATGAATTTATCCTTATTCTTCTCCCTATTTTGGTTCTTATCATGTGAATCCTGTAGCGACTAATGGGATCATTCCAATAAGGAGTAGGCCCGCTTGAGTCATGAAATAGTATCCCCCTGCTTCTTCTGGTCTTTAAGGTATCTCTCGTAGTCGGACCGAGCAATATAGGAATGATAGGTGGTGAAAGGCTATCCCAACCCTTAAGGTAGCTTAGACATAAGCTCATTGATATTATGCATTTGGCCCGAGATCTCCTCAAATGGTCCAGTTGCTGACGGTCTGCAAAAGTCTATATCATCCTCCATTGACCTCCATGAGTCAACCTTTCTTTTTTTTCTCATTCTAATGTCTCCCTTTCATTGGATCTTAAGTGGGTAAATGGGAGTCTTTAGAGAGATCCAACTATCCTCTAGGTACTCATCCACCCCAGTTTTCCTACATAGCTCCGTGATTAAAAACGGGAACATGAGCAAGGAACCGACTCTGTTTCTGTAATACTGAATCTTCATTACCATAAAAAGGCCAACATTCAAAGAAATGTTGTCCAAGAGGCAGGATACCATTTGAGCACGCATAGTCAAGATATTCTTCAAGATGGTGGCGGGAGAGAACCGGGCGCAAATAATGGATAACAAAATTCGAGCTTCAACCGTAAAGTTGCTCATTAATATCTCATTATTTGTACTGGCCCATGGTACCTCCTTCATTTGGAATAAATTATCAACCTACCAGTTCCCAGGAGCATAATCCTTTGACTTATAGTATCTTGTGTACATAATAGAAACTTGTGCATTCAATTAATCTGCTCAGCCCCAAATTGAACTTCTTTGCCCCTGATTCTCATTACTGGGTTAGAGAGTTTTACTACGCTGAGATTTTCATAGAATTCCCTCACCTTGTGGTCATTTTCTCAACATCGATTTAGGGCAAAACAAGTCCATCCCATGGCCACTAGCCTCCCATGGAATGCCGAGAGTTTTTTTGGCACATTATCTAACTCAATCCCCCTCTCAAGCAACAACTTATTCCTCATGAGATCCTCATAATATATAGTCTCGCATTCAGGGGACATGAATCGATTGGTATCGTAGCCTGCGATTGAGTACCTAGAATCCACACATAAAGTAATTAGTACACAAGGTCAATCTGAAGAAAACATGTTATTCAACTTGATTGAGCTAAAGGAAAAGCTTATGGGACATAGAAAGACTTAAAATATGAGGTTTGTAGGTTGGACCAGTATGTCAGACTGGCCTGAGCTGTCATGATCGCGACCTGATTAGATTGTGATCGTAACTTTTGATTGGCCTATCAGAATTATTCCCCCAGTTATTGCGATCATAATCTTTGGACCGCAATTGTGATGCCAAAATTGCAACTCTGAGGACCGCGATTGAGGTACCTAAGACATGCTCTAAACCTGTCAATCAATCAACTAAAGTCTAATTCCCTACCAATTTGTGTCCAATAAAAGTGGAGAGTATTATGAAAATGGAACATAACACTAAAACATTTAGTAATGCTTATCAATCAGTGGAAATTAATTTAAAAAGTTCATTCGGGCATTTAACCGAATTCTTGGCATAACTAAGCGATAAATATAAATTTGAAATATTTTGGATACTCAACACTTCCCAACTATGTGAATGCCAATTACAACAACCAATACATCCGAAGAGATAAACAAGGACCAAAATCAAGCAAGCAAACTACAATTTTAGCCCATTCCTAAGACAGAAGTTCTAAGGCCTACATATGAGCAAAAGAGAAATAATTTAAGCACATAGCAGATTCTAAAATGCTGAGGCAATGCTAATGCACTTTTGGATTCCCACAACACCAGTAAAAATAGTTGTAATTTGAGTATTTTGAGAGGGAATATGTATGTAGAATTATGTTCGGGGAAGAAGGTTCATGTTTAACATTGTATGTGTCACGATTACGAGCAACAAATCATAATTTCAAACCCCATGTCATCGTGATCGCGAGACCTGTGCCATCACGAGTGCGACACCTGAAAGTAGTTTTTCCTCCCCTGCTCTTTCAGCTAATTCACTACCAACTCAATTCCACCATATTTCCCTTTGCTTAAAATCATTCAAATGCACCCTTTGGGCATCTAATTTTCATGGATAAATTTTAACAACAAAATCTACTCTAAAAATACATGATTAAAGGATATGGGCCACTTTCATAGCATGATGGGTTTCCTCCCATCCAATGCCTAATTTAACGTTGTGGCCCGACGTTCTTAAATCTTCAATTTGCATCCTTGAGGGATCCGTCATCCACTTCCATGTCCACTATATCAATGATGAACACCACTAGTAGTTCCAGTGGTTGTTACTTGGTCTTGCATAAGCAAAACAATACTTCATCATCTTGCACCCAGAATTTCACCTCCCCTTGCTCCATATCAACAATTGCTCTCTTAGTTTCCATAAAGGGTCTCTCAAGAATAATGGGTGTTAGCCTCCTATATTTATGTTTTATGTTTTAATAATGACAAACTAATAAGTGAACTTTGTAGGATATTGAAGATCCTTAATGATGGAAGTATATCTCACACAAAGGACATTGAAGATCTCAAATCATGGAGAATATCTCGCACAAGGCAAGGAATATTCTTTCAAATAATATCATGCTAAATATGCAAACATATCAACTATATTGAAGATCCCTAATGATGGAAATAAATCTCACATAAAGGACATCGAAGATCTTAAATCATGGGAGGATATCTCACACAAGGAAAGGAATAATCTTTCAAATATCTTACTAAATATGGAGCCACATCAAAAGTAGGATAAATCTAGACAAGGCAACAAAAATCATATCAACAGAAGATCCCAATAGACAAGGAAATTAGACATACCTCACGACAAGATCAAAAAGAAGGAAGATCTCACTCCTTACATGGACATATATGATATGGACATGTATAGATTTGAGAAATCAAAATCGTACCAAGTATGGACATATCTAATATGGATATACCATAAGTTGCAAACTCTCTCAATCAAGGAACCAATTCAAATACTTGATTGAAATGAAATCTCTTGGGTTTCCTTATGAAGGATAACAATCAAAGACTATAAAAGAATATGACTGAAGATAGACACGGGTATCACAACTTAAAGGAGAAAATTCAAAGTGTCTCATTCCTAGTCTTACAAAGCTTTGTAACTTTAGTTTACAATTGTTATATAAAGAGTAAGATCGAGTCAACTTTGTAACATCAACATAACCTGTGTCACAAGATCTGAAGAGAAAAATAAGTCTTTAGAACTTATTTCCTATCATTGTACTTGAGCCAAAAAATTCAATGATCTAAGGGAACTTGAAATACAAGGGGACTGCATGTAGGCACTACACTGGTGTACCAAACTAGGATAAATCTTATGTCATTACTTTACTTTTTGTTACCCTCTTGCTTACCTATTTTGAATATTATCTATTTGAGAAGTGGTCTGATCTGCAGGCGAGTCGATTGTGAAGGGTCAGTTGTTGACTCACAGAAGAAAATTTCAAATCACCCCCTTTTAAATTTCAATTGGTATCAGAGCAAGGTCTCACAGATAGCATTTCCTAACCGCAAGTGAGAAAAGACCAAATGGCTAATTATCAAATTCCTGGTGCTCTTTTATAGGTTGGTCATACCTCCCCAATACCACGATACTTCAATGGAAAACACTACTCTTACTAGAAAAATAGATTCACTATCTTTGTCCAATCAAATGACTACTAAGACTGGGTTGTCATCAAAATGAGTCCTAAGCCAATTCCACAGCTCAAGGAAAATCAAAAGGAAAAGGATAAAGAATTCATTAGTACTGACATAGAAGATCTTAAAACTTTTGATATTACCAAAGAACAATGATAACTCTCAACTTACACATTAATTTAGTGCAAGGCGGTTGTCGTTAATATATTTACCCAACTTTGGAGTCGGGGTCGAATCCATGAGGAACAATGTGAGTGACGATTAAACTAATTTGAAACTATAGATACAATTAGAATTTAAACAAATGTTATGAAAAAATAAAATGGGGGGTTTTATCAATCAAATAATAATTAAAGTTTTGACTTGCTTCAGAGCTCAAAACTAAAATTTCGATGGTTCAAATTAGTGATAGAGAGGAACTAGGTTTATGATCACTATGATTATTAACCCCCATTAAATAATAACTGTAGTATTGGGTTCTCATGACTTGTGGGAAACACCACATTACCAATTTCGACAGTCCATCTAAGTGTTTCTCAACCTACTTAGATGTTGAACTCCCTCTTTCTCTCGAACTTAGGAAATCATTCTATTCATACTAATTTTAACTCAAGTTGATCAATCTTGTTACAACATTAATCATTAAATGGGAACTTAACCTTCCCAAATCCACATTGATAATTCACTACATTTAGTTTATTTCTCAGTTCGAGCAAATCAACATAAGGCGGGATCTATTGTTTGCAACCAATAAATAACAATCATAATAAAAGAATTATCAAGATGCCCCCACAATCACTCAAACCCTAACCAACTATTAAATCCATGGAGGAATAATCATAGATCCCACAACCCTAGTTGTGGGTTTTAGTGCCACATGAAAAAGAAAGAGATAGCAACAATTATATTCATCATTCAAAGTAATTAAACTTACAAAAGATAAAGTCTGAAGTTGATTCTCTTCCAAGTTCAAGAGAAAATTACCACAACCAAATCAAAGAGTTTAAAATTGAATTCTAAGTTAAGAGCCCCCAAAGAAAGGTGAACTCCTTTTGAATAAGTTCCAGCCATTTTGCCCTTTTTTTTTCTTAGAAAACCCTAACATATGCTTTAAATACTTCATCCTAATTATGGAAACAAAATCATAGATCACAGTATTTTCTCGAACAGGTAACGACGTGTGTGATGGCTTATCAGGAGTCTGAGGACTTATCAGGAATGTCTTCATCTCCTCTTCACTTTTGACAATCTCTACCTTAGGTTGAAGATGAGACGTGATGGCTTATCAGACATGTGATGACTTATCAGACATGTGATGACTTATCTGATATGTGATGACTTGTTAAAATTATCGTTGCTTCTTTACTTAAAATCCCATTCCCTGCCTAAGCCTAACAACGAGCCTGATGGCTTATCACACTTCTGACGGCCTATCACAGATGTCGTCACAAATTTCAACTGAAGCTCATTCTCTATCTAAGGTTGACGGAAACTCTGATCCCTTATCACATGGCTGACGACTTATCAGACAAGTCGTTAACTATACTTCCCTCTCTACTTGCTCAAAATTTAACTCTTTTACTTCCATTATTGTTGGTTCTCTTGCATCTTGACTTTTACTGCAATATCAAAGAGAAAACAATCAAAAACGACAAAAGTTGCTTAAGACTTTGCAATTATTCTCAGTTAAAAGCCTCAAATGTGTTAGCATCTGCTCACACATCAACACCCTCAACTTAAAGCAATTGCTTGTCCTCAAACAGCTAAAACATAACTAAGAGGATACAAAGCACATTCGGTAGTCAATCATCCATTTTAGCTCAAAACATCTTCACCATCACCAAGGTCAATTAATTTTAAAAAACACAACTGTGCATATTATTGAAAAACAACAATACGACACATAGGAATCAAGATATGGCATCAATTCAGCAATAACAACCATGCATGTACCCAGATTACACTATCCAAATAAGATAACAACTAGCAATGTAACCAGTGTGACCTTACAAAAAAGAGGTCCCTCCTTACCCATTTATGAACCAAGCATGTCAATGCAGGGACGGTCAAGATACACTCACTCTAAAAAAGAAGGTCCAGTCAATGTATGCCAAAAACCATAAGCTTGCCCTTATTTTTATTACCATGGTTTTCAGACAGGTAAGCTAGGATCACTATAGGTCTTTTTCTTCGGCTTGTAACGTAGGCTACGGCCTGGAATGATACTCGATGATATTTAAGGTAACTAAGCCTCCTTAGCACTACACTATTTTTGGGGTCTCACTTATCAACCTTTACCTTATTTCTCTCTTTCTTGATTAAAGCACATTCAAGCTGGGTGCAGTTTTTATTCATTCATTTTCTCTTTTTTCACAACTTTTCTTTTCTCATTCTTTTTCTACCACACCTAGCCTTGCATTGTTTTTTACCCTTCTTCATACTCAGTTTACATCACACACCCCTATGATAGACACCATCAACTTAGGCTATTTGCCTAAGTCAAAGTGCACAATGTCCAAGGAGGACCAGGGCCAAAATAGGTTCATTGTGATACAAATAGGAAGGTGATAGGTATAATAAAAAGAATAGGCATTCAGGCTCAAAATTAGGATCAAGGGATATTATTCACACATGAAAGGTCATTTAGTCTAAAAGTGGACTTAATATCAACAACGGCCTATGATATTTTCCTAACCGCTATCCTACAACCAAGGCAAGACCAATTGGGAAAGTTTTGGATTTAACACACAATGGGAACTAGGTAGTATCTCACACATACATGGCACACAGGTACATCACAAGCTACTACCCATTCGGTTCATGCAATTGTTTGGCAATAGTTATCGTGTCACTAGTACTAATGCCATAATAAGATGCACAGTGGTCACACATAAATGCATATCACACAGTTATAAAATAAACCATTGGAGAGGTGTTCAAAAATCAACAAAAACATGTTAACTGCCTAAGGTACTTGTATTTCTCCTAGTCAACTACAACATTTTACAATAAATGACAATACGCCTAAATATGTCGGATCTACTAGGAACAAGACTCCGGGGAAAAGAGGCACGACAACAAAAATCCTAAGAGGACTTCAACACCCACAAGTAGCCCCACCCTCAACTTAAAATCATGCAATGTCCCCAATGCGTCAAACCAAAACAAGAGAGTTAGAAATATACCTGTGGCACCATGGGTGCAAAGATCTAATGTCAATCATATAGTACAAATACAAACAACAAAATACCTTGGGCTTCCTCCCAAGTAGCGCCTGATTTAATATCGCGGAATGACCAAACTGAGTTTTTGCCTCCACCTTGAGGATATGAATTTCACCTCCAACTTAGAGTCTATCTTATTGCCATGCTCGTAGGGGGTGGTACAAAAAATAAGAAGTCGAGTAATGGATTGAGGGTGGTAAACCACTCGGCCTTAAAGTGAAGTGTGTTTTAATGTTGCTTGTCTAATGTAAAATAAAGAATACAGGATTCCTGTTCCTCATCTTCACACTCTTCTACTATTTTAAATGATTCCACAGTCAAGATATCATCTAAACATACTGTAGAAAAGTTCTTTGAATGAGGCCCAATCAATCCTACTTCAAAATTTATACTATCTACTACACACTCACTTTTATTCACCTTCTCGACATCTTCACTTTGAATTGGGCTAGAGTCTTTATTAGAGATTTTCTTTGTTTCTTCTTTTGCCTCTAGCACCATGTCCTGAATCTTGGAATTATCTCTCATGGTTGGTTTGGTTGATTGGAAAAATCACTGAGGATTGCTCAACATCATGATCAACATGAATATAGGGTTCTTGCTCCTCATCCTCACACTCTTCCATTATTTTAAATAATTCCACAGACAAGACATCATCTAAACTTAATATAGAAGAGTGCTTTGAATGATTGACCTCTATATCCATCTTCTCATGAATGAATGTCTTTATGTCTTGACACATATCACATACGATATCATACATTTCTTTCTGGAGATCCAACATTCATTGAAACATAGCTTCAATGCCACTTTTCCCAGTGCTTTGTTATTTCTTTTCTTGACCATAAGACCTATCAAATTCATAAGAAGAACTAAAATTTAGGTTAGTGTAATAGGGGGAGGGGGCATTTGGGCAATTACTCCAATGTCCATCTTGATCACCACCTAAAGAACAATCATACTCCCGGTACGATGGAGATGGTGCATACATCTCTCTCCGGGAAGCATATCTACAATCTTGCAAAAAGTGAGGTCCATCACAATATGAACATGGATCATCAAGATAAGATTTCTGACCACCAAGATCATGTTCATTCCACGATGCCATAGTAATAAGTAAACTAAAATAAAAATCTACCTAACACAAGAAATAAAAGAAAACTAAAAATAAATATTTACAAGTTTGTATTCAAGCAAGTAGGCTAAAATTTTAAACCAACTAAATACGCCAAATTGTTTCCCGGCTACGACGACATTTTTGATAACGCTCAACTTACATGTCAATTTAGTGCAAGGCGGCCGTCGTCAATATATTTACCCAACTTTGGAGTCGGGGTCAAATCCACGAGGAATAATGTGAGTGGCGATTAAACGAATTTGAAACTATAGCTACAACTTAAATTTAAACAAATGTTGCAAAAAGATAAAATGGGGGATTTTATCAATCAAACAATAATTAAAGTTTCGACTTGCTTCAGAGCTCAAAACTAAAATTTCAATGGTTTAAATCAATGATAGAAAGGAACTAGAGTCATGATCACTATGATTATTAACTCCCATTAAATAATAACTATAGTATTGGGTTCTCATGACTTGAAGGAAACACCAAATTATCAGTTTCGAAAGTCCATCTAAGTGTGTCTCAACCTACTTAGATGTTGAACTCCCTAATTCTCTCAAACTTAGGAAATCATTCTATTCATATTGATTTTATCTCAAATTGGTCAATCTTGTTACAACATTAATCATTAGATAGGAACTTAACCTTCCCAAATCCTCGTTGATAATTCACTACCTTTAGTTTATTTCTCAGTTCGATCAAATCAACATAAGGTGGGATCTATTGTTTGCAACTAATAAATAACAATCATAAAAAATGAATTATCAAGATGTCCCCGAAATCACTCAAACCCTAATCAGCTATTAAATCCATGGAGGAATAATCATAGATCCCACAACCCTAGTTGTTGGTTTTAGTGCCATATGAAAAAGAAAGAGATAACAAAAATTATATTCATCATTCAAAGTAATTAAATTTACAAAAGATGAAGTCTGAAGTTGATTCTCTTCCAAGTTCAAGAGAAAATTCCCACAACCAAATCAAAGAGTTGAAAATTGAATTCTAAGTTAAGAGCCCCCAAAGAGAGGTGAACTCCTTTTGAATAAGTTCCAGCTGTGTGAAACAAAATCATAAATCACAGTATTTTCTCGGATAGGAGACGATGTGTGTGACGACTTATCAGGAGTCTCACGACTTATCAGGAATGTCATCAAATCCTCTTCACTTTTGACAATCTCTGCCTTAGGTTTATGATGAGACGTGAAGGCTTATCATACATGTGACGACTTTTCAGAATTGTCATCGCTTCTTCACTTTAAATCACATTCTCCGCCTAAGCCTAACGATGAGCCTGATGGCTTATCACACTTTTGATGACCTATCACAAATGTCATCACGAATTCCAGCTGAAGCTCATTCTCTGTCTAAGGCTGGCGATAACTCTAATAGCTTATCACAAGGCTAATGACATATTAGATAAGTCATCCTCTATACTTCCCTCTCTATTTGCTCAGAAATTAACTCTTTTACTTTTATTATTGCTGGTTCTCTTGCATCTTGACTTTTACTGCAATATCAAAGAGAAAACAATAAAAAATGGCAAAAGTTGCTTAAGACTTTGCAATTATTCTCAGTTAAAAGCCTCAAATGTGTTAGTATCTACTCACACATTAAACAACAAGAGGCAATCCAAACTAACGCACGTGCTATAAGTTTACTTTTGTATGTAGTAAGCGGAGAAGAATATGACAATATATTAATGTGTGAGATAGTAAAATAAATATGGGACAAACTGTAGGTAACCTATGAAGGAACCACTAAAGTCAAGAAGTCAAAAAATGATGCTCTTGTGAATGAATATGAGTTATTCAAAATGGAAGAGAATAAGGATATTGAATCAATTTTGGTTAGATTCAGTAAAATTGTATGTGAGCTAAGATCACTGGGGATGATCTATTCTCACAGCCTGCAAGTCCAGAAGCTATTCCAAAGTCTCTTAAAGATTTGGGAAACCAACAGTGCCATTCTAGAAGACAGAGATCTTCATACAATGACATATGATGAATTACAAGGTAAACTTATTATGTATGATAGAAATTATATCAACAGGTTTCACAAGGATGAAAAGGAAAAACCAGCAGCCTTAATTGCTACTCCAACTGGTGAGGAGGACATTCTGGAAGGGTCTAATAGCAAAAGAATGACCTTCATCAAGTATAGGGTAAGGCAGATCATGAAACAAAGATAGAAAAGAACGTAAGGAGGCAAAAATAGTGATTCCATAAAAAATTATAAGTGGTGCTACTACTACAAAAAGCCTGGTCACTTCAAACAGAAATGTCCTAAATAGAAAAGAAGAACGTCCCAGAAAAATCAAAACTTTAGAGCTCGGAGTGATGAAGATATAATCAAAGAAGAGGTAGAAGTCGTGAATATATGCTTCATGGAAACTGGTAAAACCAGCGAGGTAAGGCTACATGATTACCATAATTGTAATACTTTTGAATATAAGCTTGATATGATTACTAACAAACTTCAAAAAGTTAAAGATGATTATAACAAACTCTCCTGATAGAAGAAAAGTTGCGGCCCTAAATTTAAACAAAAACTCAAAGAGGAACGACGAATCTGGCAAATAAAAATTGAAGCATGTCAAATTGAAATTGACCTACTATATGAAGAGCTTGATGATACAAGAACAAAATTAAACAATTTTTTTAGCATCCCCAAGCCATTGTTTTGTAAGATCAAACTTTTTAAAAAAGTATTAGAGTTCCTCAGCAGGGTCGCTTAAATCAACTAAGAACTATTTCTCTTTTCGAGGGAACATTTGTTTTATCGATAGACTAGACGGGCATAAATCCTATAGTTGCAGGCATAAACCTAAAAGTGTGTGGGTTTGGAAGCCTAAAGAAAACACACCTAACCCACAAGGACCCAAGACTACTTGGGTACCTAAATGAAATATATATTTTTTGAAGGAACAATTCCGCAAAAGCTATAAAAATATAATGTGGGTCATTGATAGCGGATGTTCTAGACACATGACTGGAAAGAAGAAATTTTTTTTCTCTAAAGAAAATAGATGTAGGATCTGTCAGATTAAGTGACAATTCTAGAGCCAATATCATCAGAGTCAGCTCAGTAAAGCTTAACTCCTCATGTGAAGTTACTAAATTGTATCTAGTAGATGGCCTCAAACAATACTTGGTCAGCATTAGTTAGTTTTGTGATGCTATATTTGACGTCTCCTTTAAAGTAGAAAGTTTCTCAATCAAACACAACAAAAGAGATATCTCTCTTATCGGTGAACGTGTTGATAATATTTATGTTTTAAGCATTCTTGATATTTCTACTTTAACCTTCCTTACTATGCAAACCAATGATATTTGGTTGTGGTACAGAAATTTTGGGAATGAGAGTATGTATATTTTATTTGATGACTCTAATCACCCTCTTATGAGTTTGAGTATTGATAAAGAACAAGTGAGTGATCTACAATCTGGAGACAATAATAGCACAACCTCTAAACAATCATAGGATGAGTTGACTATACCCCCTCAAGAGTTAGCTCCAACAGTAGAAATAGTCAAATCAACTATTCTAAGCTAGTGTAAACATGATTCTAACTATCCAAATAAATTTATTATCAAAAATCCAGATGATAGGATGCAAACAAGAGCATCATTGAGAAAGAAAATGTCTATTTCCCTTGTATATCAAATTAAACCAAAAAAATAATGAGGCCTTCAAAGATGAATCATCGGTCAAATAAATAAAGGGAGAATTGGACCAGTTTGAACAAAATCAAGTTTTGACTTTGGTTTGAAAGACCCAAGAACTACTCAGTAATTGGAACTAGATGGGTCTACAAAAATAAATTGAATGAAGAAGGTAAGGTTATTAGAAACAAAGAAAGACTTGTAGCTCAAGGCTACTCCTAACAAGAAGGTATTGATTATGATGAAACCTTTGCTCTTATGGCAAGGTTAGAATCAATTCAAATTTTATTAACTTTTGCTGCTTTCAAAAATTCCTTCTTAAATGGTTTCATACATAAGAAAGTCTTTTTAAAACAACCCCCCAGATTTGAAAATCCATCTTATATAAATCATGTTTTTAAATTGTCAAAAACACTCTATGGTCTGAAACAAGCTCCAAAGGCTTGGTATAAGAGATTGAGTACTTTCTAACTAAATAACCATTTTCAAAGATGTAAAATAGATACAACTCTATTTATACAGAAGCTTGATTCAAATCTTCTTGTTATTCAAATTTACATTGATGATATTATTTTTGGTAATCCTAACATCTCTGTGTGTGAGAATTTTGCTAAATTGATAAAAGGAGAATCTAAAATGACTGTTATGGTAGATCTCACATTCTTCTTGGGATTACAAATCAAATAAATTCCCAAAGGTACCTTCATTAGTCAATCTAAGCACATAAAGGAACTCATCGAGAATTTGGTATGGAAAAATGAAAGGCCTATGGATCTCTGATGAGTCCATCCACAAGTCTTGATTCAAACTCGTATAGGAAGGATGTTGATGAAAAGATGTACAGAGGCATGATATGATCACTACTCCACTTGACCACCAATCAACCATACATTATGTTTAGTGTATATAAGTGTGCTAGGTTCTAGTCGACTTCCAAAGAGTCTCACCTGACTGCCGTTAAAAGGATCATTCGATACCTTATAGAAAATCAAGACATTAGACTATGGTACCCTTGTTCTTCCTATTTCAATTTAATTAGATTTTTTGACTCTGACTATGCAGGTGATAAAAGTAATCTAAAAAGCACCAGGGGAATGAGTTAAATTCTTGGTGATGCCCTGATATCATGGAACAACAAGAAGCAAACTTTAGTTTCTCTTTCAACAACTGAAGCTGAATACACAACCGTTGGAAGTTGTGCTACTCAAATATTATGGATTATGCATCAAATACTTGATTTTAATTTGTCTTTTGAATCTGTTCCTCTATTGTATGAAAATACCAATGTTATTAGCTTATATAAATATACTGTGCATCATTCTAGGACCAAACACATTGATTTTAAGCATCATTTTTTGAGATCGTGCAGAAAATAGATTTTTTGTTAACATTTGTTGACCTCAAAAGTCCACGGGCAGATATTCTTACAAAATACCTATTAGAAGAAAGATTTTGTTACCTTAGAAAAGTACTTGGTATTATTAGCATTAATGAATTATTATTTTTATTTTTGGACAAAAATCTCTTTTACTTGTTCCAATTTTCTCATTAGTTTTTAACAAAAAATTGGATTTCAAAAGATGGTCATGTCCCTTATTTTTACTGGGTTGTAAAATGATTTTTAACATACTATCTTCCATACTGTTTGTTTTGCTTAGTAGTTGTTATTTAATACATTAAATCTCTTCTGTCTATCCGCTACTCGTTTTGCTACTTTGTGGTTCTTTTTGATTATTCCAAAAGAGGGAGAAAGATAGGAACATCAGAAGTGCCTAAAAGTCAGGGGGAGCAAATCGACTGATACTCAAGAAACTTGGAACAACAAAAGTATTTACAAGTCAGGAGGAGCAACCCAACAACTATGACAGATAGGGAAGTCAACTGATGTTTATGTTTTTTTGTCATTATAAAAAAGGGGGAGATTATTAGCCTCCTATATTTATATTTTATGTTTTAATAATGAAAAACTAATAAGTGAACTTTGCAGGATATTGAAGATCCTTAATGATGGAAGGATATCTCACACAAAGGACATTAAAAATCTCAAATCATGGAGGATATGTCATACAAAGCGAGGAATATTCTCTTAAAGAATATCATACTAAATATGGAGCCACATCAAAAGTAGGATATCGCTTGACAAAGCAACAAAAATATATCAACTGAAGATTCCAATAGACAAAAAAATTAGACGCATCTCACAAAAAAATCAAACGAGAAGGAACATCTCACTCCTTACATGAACATATCTAATATGGATATGAGAAAGAAAAATTGCACCAATTATGGACATATTTGATATGGACATACCATAAGGTGCAAACTCCCTAAATCAAGGAATCAATTCAAATCCTTGATTGAGAAGAAATCTCTTGGGTTTCCTTATGAAAAATAGCAGTCGAAGACTATAAAAGAAGATGATTAAAGATAGACATGGGTCACACAACTTCAAGGAGAGAATTCAAAGTGTCTCATTCTTAGTCTTATAAAGCTCTATAATTTTAGTTTACAATTGTTATATAAAGAGTAGGATCGAGTCAACTTCGTAACATCAACTGAATCTGTGTCACAAGATTTGAAGAGCAAAATAATTCCTTATAACTTGTTTCCTATCATTGTACTCGAGCCAAAATTTAACAATCTAAGGAAATTTGAAATCCAAGGGGACTGGACATAGGCCCTACATTGGTGTATTGAACCCGGATAAATTATTGTGTTATTACTTTTCTTTATGTTACTCTCTTACTTAACTATTTTGAATTTAACTATTTGTGAAGTTTTCTTAGATGCAGGTGAGTCGACTGTGAAGGGTCAGTAGTTGACTCAAAGAAGAAAATTTCAATTCACTCCCCTTGAATTTTAATTGGTACTTCTTGGTTGATTTCATAATCAAGGACAACAAAGTCTACCAATAAAATAAAATGATTGACCTTAACCAAGAAATCATACAAGATTCCAACCGCTTTCTTAATAAAGCTATCCACCATCAAAGGACTCATTATTATGGTAGTAGGTGTGTCCAAACTAAGCCTTCGATGTATTGCATATTAAATTTATTCTCGCGCCAAGGTCACATAATGCTTTCTCAAATTTGTTTGTCCTAATGGTGCAAGGGATTGTCAAGGCTCCCAGGTCTTCTTTCTTTTTTGCCATAGCCGTACTCATGATACGCTCAACCATGCATTCACTTCAATGGTTTAACCATCTACAAGGTGTTTCTTGGATATAAATTTTTTCATTAGCCTATCATATCCTTGAATTTCTTGAATAGCCTCTAGCAACAAGATATTGATTGAAAGATTACACAGCTTAGCGAGGAACTTCTTGAGTTTTACATTCTCCTCCTTTTTCTTGAGTCTTTGTGGGAATGGAGGGAACTTTATTGGAGACAAGGGTTCACATTTTAGTTTATTTATCTTTTGTTCATCACCCTTAATTACTTTAGGAGTTCCATCCTAACTAACCATTTCTTAAATTATCATTAGTTTGTCATCATCCCATTCTTGAGACTTTGGAGTCTTATTATTTGACTCACGGATAAGCTTCTTCTTCTGCACTTTAGCTTGTTTATTATTAGCCTTTTTCTTACCCTCAACCGCATGATCACCGAAGTTTTTACCACTCTTAGTAATGATTTCCAAGACATGAGCATCATTTTTTGGATTCCCCACGGTATCACTAGGAAGGCCACTTTTAGGCCTAACATTAAGTGCGGTTGAGATTTGGCAAATTTGGGTCTCAAATTGTTTGATTGAGGTAGAATGTTATAGAAATATTTAGTCGATTTGAGAAAATTCCCTTTTTTTGTCAGACCATCTTGTCCATCCCTTCCACTCTTATCGAGATTCTAGCAAGCACATCCCCAGTTTTTTTGGAGTCCTTAGGGGTTGCACCACATATTGAGGGACTAGGACCCTCAAAATCAAACACAAGGGATAGAAAAGCAAAGCAATATAAGGTGCTAGAAAAATAAAGGCACTGCAGGAAAGTCAAAATACATGATTTTTGTGTGGAAACCCAGGAAGGGAAACACCACGGCTTTCCCTCACAAGCAACAAAAAGTCCACTATAACAAACTCTTAATTACAGACTCGACTGTGAACCTAAATCTAGGTTCCTTCTACTTGAAATACCTCTATTACAAGTACTCTTTGATACCTCTTCCAAGTTTTTCTCAACAACTAGCTAACTCTAACTAGCAACAACCTAAGGTAACTCTACCTAAGTACTTCCCTCATAAAAAGAAAACACTACTCTTATAGCATGAATAATTTGATTAAGAATCATCACTTAAGAACACTCACTCACTCTGTAAGCATATTAAAAAGATAAGAAAATGAGAAATCCTTGAGCAATATTGAAATGAAGTTTTTGTTACCTCTCTTTGCTCTTGAATTTATACAAAAACTCAGTTTAATGAAGATTCATCTCTTTCCTCTTATAGTTGAGTGGTGATTAGGGATTAAAGATAAATGGACCAACTATACCAATTAGTACAAAATCGCACTTGCAAGTTCGTTACACAAGAGGACAAAACTGTGCAGACAATATGTACTAGTTGTACTGTAGCTTCGACATCAGGGACCTGGTCCCTTGTAGTTAGCTGCTCATCATACAAAATACATACATCAAGTTTTCCCTTTTTCGGTAATGACTAACCAACGATACAGTTTTGAGCATCAATGCACATTCATCATATTTAATCAGTGTGATTACCACCGAAGATGAATGTTCCTCATGTCATTATGATTCCTCCATCACGCTACATAGGGACCTGGTCCCTTATTGTTATTTGAAGAAAAAACTTCATGTTTTCTCCCCTGCAACTATGCCATAATATATCTTTTATTCCCCCTGTCATCATACCTTGACTACATATCTAAGCCCACACTTATGCCTGGTTACCTGGTCCTCACACATGAAGTCATTATTCCCTCTTTTAGAATGATAGAAAAGGATTAACAGTATACCAAGAGTAAGGATTAGTAAAATCTAATTAACTTATGGCCACTGGGGCAACACCAATATAAAGAAAAACTTAAAATAAAGGAAACAGATGAGGCCTATAAATAAAATTTCATTCATGATTAATTAGGATAAATACCATTACAATGTACAGAAAGAAATCTACAAAATACTATTTGCAAAGTCCACTATGGGAATAGGAATTGGAAACTGACTCAAGAGACCGACACAAAAGGATTCAAATAGAAGGGGGTTTAGGGGAAAATGATTTTAGCAGCATGTCCATTCTAGTATACTCAACAAAATGAGTATATAATAACTATTTGGTGAGGGTATTCACTTTAACATTCGACCTTTGAACCTCACTAGTTAATTCTGCACTTGGCCTTGAGTTTTTCATTTTCTGTTGCAAGTAATTCAGTAAAACCAGGTCCTTCCGAGGATAACTTCTGATGTTGTAGTTTCAGGTGCACTATTTCATTGTCCTTTGCTGCTACTATAATCCTCAACTCTTCAATTTCTTTGCTCAGGCTTACTTGAGTAGCCAACAGTTCTGATACTTGGTAGATAGTTCCCACTTTCCCTTCAATGCATTCATTCTCCACCTTGGTTGTCAAAAAGAACTTTTGATTGACTATTATTAGGGTCCCCTTTGTCCTAATTATTCCATAGTGATCAAACACCTTGTTTAGGAAGAACCCATAAGGAATTCCATGCTTTTCTTCTTTCGGATAGATTACTTTCTTCATGTGCTCTATCATTTGATCAGGTAAGCTTATCAACTCAAATTTACTCAAACATTATATAAGGAACAGGTCAACACCAGAGGCTATGGTCCTTTTCTTTGATATTGTCCATAAAAGTTTGTTGATGAACTCAAATACTAGTTGAAACTCACCATTTAAGAATTTCTTTTTCAATGCAGCCATTAAGGTTCCACCCACTTTTGTGACTTCAACCATAAATTCAGTGGTAGGCTGCTCCTTCACAATAGATTTTACTCCCATAATAGGTACATCTAAAGTTCTTCCTAGTGTTTTTTCATTCATCTTTAGAACTTTTTTTCTTTTTTTCGATTCACTACTTAATTCTTCCTCTTCATTAGCTTTTCTCTTTGTGGGACCAGGTCCTTTAGAGACTTTTTTCCTTTTCATTGTTATGTGCTTCTTTGTGCTTACACCATGACTCCCAGACTTTGGATTAGAGGTCCTGGTCCTTTTATCACCATGAACTTGTAGTCTTTTCTTCTTAGATGCAATAACAATATCGATATCAGTATCCTTATTTTCTCTAACCTCTACTACTTAAATAATTTCCTCCTCTACTATGACAGCTTTCTTGAGTCTTCTTCTTTTGGTGGTAGAAGACTTACTTTCTTTTATGGCATCTGCTAGCAATTTTTGTTTAGATCCCTTAGTGTAATAGGATGTAGTACCTTGTACACCAATGTTAATTATTTTTTCCTTTTCTTTTGTAGTCCTTCAGTATATTCATTTTCCAACCCAGAGGTTGAATTTCCTAACACTATTCATTATCCTCATTTAGAGGTAATATGAATTTCCCATCCTTTCTTAAGTTATTTTCTTCCCTTGTTATTTGCTCTTTTGCACAAATGAACTTTCCATAGGATCATGAGCAAGTAAGAGTAAATTCTTAGCTACCAAATCTATGTTGCTAAGAAAATTAGACTTCTTTACTGGAATATCTTCATCAACCAGATTAGTAAATATAGTGCTTGACTCAGAAAGGGTAGGAGAACCAGGTTATGGTAAATTATTTAAAGTTTTAGTAACTTTCAAATCCCTAAAGGTAACTTGGATTTTTGGGGAATTTGAGGACTCTGTTTTTGGGGAATTTAAGGACTCTATTTTTTCTGACGAAAGAGGACCTTCCAATTAAAGAATTCTTAATCAATTGGAGACTTAAAACCTTTGTTTAGGTCAACTATTAGGATAGAACATTCACTGGGGCTTAGAGTTTGGACTGGAACAATTTCACCTAGCGTCTCAAGAATCTCATGGGAAGGTCTAACGGGTAACAAACTTTGTGTCTATTGAGAATGGTCAGAAGACAAACTTTCATAGGGTTTGAAGAAGAAGGAATTTCAGATATTATGAATTTTGATAAAGGAAGAAGAAGGACTAGTTTTGATTTAAAAGGAAAATAATGTTCTGAGTTGATTATGAAGAGAATGAAATAGGAGGGTTTAAATTTAATGTTCTAAGTTGATTGTGAAGAGAATGAAATAGGAGGGTTTGAATTTATTATTAAAGATATGACCATTTGATATTTAAGAGATACATCTTTTAATATATGCGTCTGATGACAATGTTGTAACTCTTCTCATTTGAACCGACAACTTTTTCTCGTATGATATAGGACATGTGGCCTTTTAAAATAGAAATTTTAAAAATAAATTAAGGCACATTATTATGGTACTCACCTGAGAGATAGGACTAGGTCCCTCTCTTACTTGAGTGAATTTTCAACTTGTAGTTGCTTCACTATTTTCCTCCTAAGTTGTCCCCATGGGTGTATACCTACAAAGGTATGATACTGAGTTATATTAACATGTAACTACTCTATCATGGATACCTACCTCCTTGACATAGACAATTTTGAGGAGTGACACTGACTCAAATGTTAGGTCAGGGTATTTTGATCAAGCTCAGTCTCAATTTTTATGAACACGTCTGAGGACTAGGTTCCATGCTTTACTTCACTTATACTGACTAGGATGAATTCCTTTAGGTCCAGGTCC
Organism: Capsicum pubescens; assembly: GCA_030864215.1. Classification (NCBI taxonomy): domain Eukaryota; kingdom Viridiplantae; phylum Streptophyta; class Magnoliopsida; order Solanales; family Solanaceae; genus Capsicum; species Capsicum pubescens. The sequence continues at coordinate 216,399,198 of CM061543.1, read as the reverse complement.
CTTGAAATCAGCTCGTTCAAAATAAGACAATGCCACTTTAAAGTGTTTAGAGAGAGAGAATCTATTCAGATCTTCCAATATTAAGATTAGAGAACATATAATCAACAATCCATTCCTGACAGCAATCCCTTATCTCATACATGAAATCTATGATCACAAGTTGAATTTGGGAACCCACTTAATTTTGTGTTGCTATAGGAGAAAAAGGTGTGATCACATCTTTTTTATCCCATCCAGTTAGAGATAGCTTCCTCTTCACAATTTTTGGAGGCTTTAAACCCTTATGAAGTGATTTCCCTTACTAAACATATCTTGAATCATTTATATTATCTTTAATCCTACTCTAACAATTTTCCTTGGTGTGCCCATATTTTCTGCAGTGAATGCATATGAGTTTGCTTTCTTTGTTTTTTGCATTTTGACAGTCTTTCGTTGAGACACATTAGGAGGGAATTCTCCTTGATAGCCTAGGTCTCTACCATAATTAACACCTTGAATAGTCAAAGTATAACGGATCTAAGAAGAAGCAGTCATTTTAAGAGACTTGTTGAGCTTTTCTCTCAAATAGACCAGGTCCCTCTCTAACTCTATTCCTATGAAGTGCCGACATTAGGTGATTTTATGAAGCTTTCAATTTATCCTCAAGATCAATCTGAAGCTTTGAGGCTTCCTTCTTCCCTTTACCATCTACACCAATTTCCCTTTTCAGTATACAATTCATATTTCCCAGTATTAAATTTAGTGACTATGTCTTTAGTTTTAGATATCTGATGAGTTAAGGCACTCAATTCATGTTCTTGATTTTTTACTTTCTCATCCAAAGCATTTTTCTCAGCAATTAATTCATATACAGATTCTATCAACACTCTAGTGATGTACTATGGAAACACAATACTTTTTATGCTTAAAATAAAGAATTTATACTTTTACTTAGGTTATTTTACTAGATATGAAGTGGTTTTGTGGTTGTTGTAGGTAAAAAAGGTAAATAATTATTTTTGAATGAAAATGGAAGAAAAACCAATGAAAAAGATGAAGTATGTAGATGATATAAGTCGGTATACTAGTCATTAATACATCATATAAATTCTAGGCTGACTCGTAAGCACTACACTGACAAAGGCCAAGTAGAAAAGTTAAGTGAAGAATTGATATGACCGAGAGTACGAATCGTAAGATGCTGATACGAGTCGTGAAAAGAAAACGTTAGGAAAATAAAAACCAAAGTTAGATTCAGATATTGAAGTCACAGAAGAAGACGAGTGGGAAGTCTGAGTACGACTCATATGGACAAATCATAAGCTGACCAGTCTTCAGAGGATTGAAAGATCAAGTCCCATGTGGTAACGAGTGAACATCAAGAGTCATATGGTCAAGATACGACTCATGAGGATAAGTCATAAAAAGAAGAGAAAGTTAAAGCCCGGGAGATCATCTATTGGAATGCATAAACTAGCATAATATGACTCGTAAGAAGACCTTATGAGTGGACAAAGCGAGTCGTACCTTGTGACAACATTACTTTTCCTATTCTGTTCAAATTAAGATTTCTAAGTTATTTTGAGATACTATAAATTATTAGGTTTACTCTTTTATTAGGTTATATTCTCTTACGTTATTTGATATACTTTTACAATACTTTTACTATTTTTACATACTTTTATCATTAGGATTATTTTCTTGATATTTTTGGGTTTTATGCAATTGATGACTTCAGATTTTGTTCCCCTTATTATTGTGTGATTAATTACATGCTTTCTTTATTGATTATCATGGATTATTGCATGAATATGAGAGGCTAATTTCCCTGACTAGGGTTGTGGGAACCCTGGCGGATTAACTATGTAAAGGAAGTGGGAGATTTATCTTTTCTATTATAGCTGCATGTTTCTTAATCTTTTTCATATTAATTAACCTTAGAGCTACTGCAGAATCTCAAGGATTGCCTATATTCGATAACGTCCTCACAAAGGAGTTTGAGATGGGCGAAAGAGTATTAAGACAGTAATTTGAGATTCACGTCCATCATATTATTTTTATAGCTCATCTAATACACTCGAGACTTAAAATGTGAGAGTTAAAATGAAGTGATAAACAAGGAGAAATAAGGTGATACCCCGAGACTCACAAGGTAAAGGGTGAAATTTTTAAACATGTTTAAAAGATGATTTATAATACCTAGCTTGTCGACTTTACCTATAGAACAGCTGAATAGGTAGGTTTAACATGAGAAATTTGTGGAGATGAAATGTCAGTGGGAACGTAGTCCTAGTGTTCATCATCTATTGTTTACAATCTTAAATCATTGAAGATTTAGTTACTATTTACTTACTACTTCCTAATTCACCCACTTACTTTTCCGCACTGCTCGGGAATTTTGTCAAGTCAAGCAACTGTTCAACATTTTCCCTTTGGGTTCAACCCCAACCTAGTTGGGTTACTATATTTGTCATCGACTGCAACATACTACTTTGGAGTTTAGTTTTGGCTAACATCAATTTTTTGCATTGTTGCTGGGGAAGACAATTGGAATTGTTGATTGAAGCTGGTGATGTTTGTGAGTTTATTTTCTGTTCTTGATTTGGCATATGTCAGTGTATGTCAAACACTAGAAGAAGAAGCAATCCCTTACTCCCTTTTGATCCAGAGCCTAAAATAATGCTTTAAACACCGACAAAGATGTCAGGGAAAGTTCATGATGGTGTTCTTATTGGGGTTCAAGAACCTCATCTTGTTACTCTTCCCCTATCTAATGATCCACAAAATATTGCTGACAAATAGACTGGGTAATTATTAGTAGCTGAAGAAGCTAGAATAGATGAGGAAGCACGATTAGCTAAAGAGGCTAGGGTATCCCAATAAGCAGCATTAGATAAGCCAAGACAAATGGCCAAGAGTCAAAATAGAGTCAAAAAAGGAAGAGCTCATATGATTCCGGCATATCAGTATCTTCAGCCATATGATGAAGATGAGGACATAAGATATGTTGAAAATGCTGAGATAGGAGCCATCATTCCTCTTTCTCTACCCATAATATTAAATTTAATATTAGTAGTGCAGTGATCCAATTGCTAAACTTGAAGGGTGCATTTTCAGGATCAACAACTAATGATACAAAGATGCACCTTGCTAATTTTACTATAATCTGTACATTGTACACTATTCTAGGGGTGGACTAAGAAGCCTTGAGATTAAGGTTGTTCCAATTTTTGTTGACTGGAGAAGCATCATTATAGTTAGGGGAACTTCAGAGAGGTTCAATCACTAAATGGCGTGAGTTGTGTAGACAACTTTTGAATAAATTTTTTCCTTCTGCAAGAATTCTATAGTTGAAAGATGAAATTTATAATTGTAGACATTTTCCTGCAGAATGCATGTGTGAGGTATGGTTTATATTCAAGAAGAAGTTGAGCATGGTACCTAATCATAGAATCACATGATCCAATCTATTAGAAATCTTCTATAGATCGCTTAATATCAATTCAATACCCATGGAAGATACTATTTTGGGAGGTACACTTATGCGTCTTCGGTAGGACGCTATGCAAGAGATGCTAGATGATATTTTAGTGACAATCAAGGTTGGCATACAAGAGACGCTGAGCATGGTGCTAGTACATATGTTATTAAAGAAGGTAATGATTATGGAGCTGGTCACAATTTAGTAGCACTAGAGGTTTCATAGCTACGGACAAACATTGGGCTACTTACAAAATAATTTGTAATAATAAGTGCTGAGAAAGTGAATGCAATTAGTGCACAAGGATAAACTTCTAGGACTTTTGAGACTGAATCTGAAGAGGAAGCAAAGTATCTTGATTGGTAGTTGGAAAATTTTTGAGACCAATGCCACGAGAATTAAGGTCCAAACTATTACAATGATAGATACAGAGACAGGAGAAGAGATCTAGATGGTGATTGGAGATAATTAGATTACTACAAAGAGAAAAGTGACAGATACGTACCACCAGGTAGCTGAGATACTGAGTCTAGAATAGAGGAAATGTTGTAGAAATTGGTTAAAGTCTAAGAAAGTCAAAATAGCTATCTTAAGGAGATTAAGGAAGACCTGACATGGCTGAATCTGAAAGTTTAGTCAAATGCTACCACAATCAAACAACTAGAGCAGCAGCATGGCCAGATGTCATCCATATTAAATCACATGCAACCTAGAACTCTTCCTAGAAATATGATAGTAAATCCAATGAATGATAGTCAATACCATGCCATTACCACTCAGAGTGGTAAAACACCATAGATCCGCCGTACCCGCTATTGATGAACAAAAGAATTATGATGATTTTGTTGCTATAAAGAGAAGTAGAAAGCAAGATAAAGGAAAGACACAATCAAGGAGCATATTTTGAAGTTCATCCTGAGACCTTACCCTCATTTTTCGCAAAGGCTGAAAAATAAACAAGAAGAAGGTAAGTATCAAAATTTTTTATCTATGTTGAAGGACCTACTAGTTAACATCCCACTTGTAAAGGAATTAGAGAAAATGATAGGATATGAAAAATTCATGAAGGATCAAATCACCAAGAAGAGTTTAGTCAGTTATGAGCCAGTTTACAATATTCATCACTACAATCCTGTAGCTACTAGATCATTGGTAGAGAAGAAGGAGGATCCTGCTACTTTCACCATACCTTGTACTATTGGATCTTTCAACATTACTCAAGAATTATGTGATTTGATTGGTAGTATCAACCTTATGCCATTAGCAGTATTTATGTAGTTGATGTTGGGGGCTACCACACCAACCATCATAAGACTAGTGATGGTAGATAGGACAGTGAAAAAGCCAATTGGTATTCTATATGATGTATTGGTGAAAGTGTCTTCTTTCATCTTTCTTGTTGATTTTGTAATACTGATTGTGAAGTGGACTTTTAAGTCCTTATTATCTTGGGAAGATCGTTGTTGGATATAGGAAGGACGTTGATTGATTTTGAGATAGGACATCTGATGTTGAGACTTAATAATGAACTTGTGATATTCAATGTATGCAAATCCTTGAAGCATCCAGATAAGTTAAATGTGAAATCTGTGATTGATGTGTATGATGAGCAGATGAATTCATTCTATGATTTGATTCAGTGAGTACTTGGGATGATACTTCTAATGTTGTTCCTATTGAAGAATGGTTAGGTGTTAAAGCTATAACAACCATGATCATGAACTTCGATAGTGATGGTATTGATACCTATGATGAGATGGTATGTTCACTTTATGGTAGTGGATCTTATACTTATGAATCAAAATATCTTGATTTAGATCTGAAAAATAGAACCATTCCACCGGCTCACCCATCTATTGAGGAGCCACCTGGCTTAAAGTTGAAGGCCTTTCCTTCTTATTCATGATAAGAATTTTTAGGGTACAAAAATACTTTGTTGGTAATCATTGTAGCTGACTTGATTGACAAAGAAGTAGAATCTTTGTTATTAGTGCTACAGAAATTCAAGAGGGCCATTAGTTGGTCAATTACATATATTGTTGGTATTTTGCATGGTCTTTGTACTCATATGATCCAACTTGAAACAGATTGAGTTCAAAGTATAAAACATCAGCATTGACTCAATCCTCCTATACAGGAGGTGGTGAAGAAAGAGATAATTAAGTGGTTGGATACTGCTGTAGTATATCCCATTACTGATAGTAAGTGGGTCAGTCTGGTAGAATATGTCTCGAAGAAAGGTGGTATTACTGTTGTGCCTAATGAGAAAAATGACCAAGTACCAATGAGGCCAATCATAGGATAGGGAGTATGCATGGATTAAAGAAACCTTAATGCATGGTCTCATAAGAACCTTTTCATATGCCCTTCATGGACCAAATGTTGGATAGACTTGCAGGCAAAGAATGGTACTATTTTCTGGAAGGGTACTTAGGATACAACCAAAACACTATTACACCTGAGGACCAAGAGAAAACAATTTTCACTTTTCCTTATGGTACCTTTGCATTCAGACGTATTCCATTTGCTTTATGTAACACTCTAGCCACATTTCAGAGATGGATAATGTCAATTTTCTCTAACATTGTAGAAGACACCATCGAAGTGTTTATAGATGATTTCTTAGTTGTTGGTGATTCTTTTGATGGTTTTTTATTTCACTTGGCAAATTCTCTTTGAAGGTGTGAGGAATACAACTTGGTACTTAATTATAAAAAATCCATTACATGGTTAAAGAAGGTATTTTACTTGGGCATAAAATTTCAAAGAGGGGTATTAAGGTAGTTAGAGAAAAGATTAAAGTGATCGAGAAATTACCTCTTCATAGATTTTTGGGAAATTTTAGGTTTTATAGGCGATTCATCAATGGATTCTTCAATATTTCCAACCCTCTTTGTAGATTTCTTAAGAAAAAGGTGAAATTTGAGTTTACTGAAGCATGCTTGAAGGCTTTTGAATATCTGATAGAGAAGTTGATTACTGCTCTTATCATCGTATATCCCAATTGGTCCTTTCCATTTGAGATTATATGTTATGCAAGTGGAATGGCCTTAAGTGTTGTACTAGGCCAACAAAAAGGAAAAGTTAGTTTTGTCCTATTTACTATTTTAGCAAGGCACTAAAGTCTACTCAAAAGAACTACACAATCATTCATAAGAGTTATTAGAAGTGGTTTTTGCCTTTAAGGTGTTTAGGTCGTATTTCATTGGGATAAAGGTAATTGTGCACACTAATCATGCAACATTGCGGTACTTAATGGTGAAAAAAGATGCTATAACTAGACTAATTAGGTTGGTCCAATTGCTACAAGAATTTGATTTCAAATTCAAGGATTGAAAAGGCACCAAGAATTAAGTTGTAGATCATTTGTTTAGACTTAAGGAGGAAGATATACAGAAAATTAAAGATGGGCTCTAGATTGATGATAATTTTGCCGATGAGCAGATATTGGCATCTTTCGAAGATTTAATTCTATGGTTTTCTGACTATGCAAATTATTTAGCAAGTGACCTAGTTCCAGAATATCTTTTCTTTAAGCAAAGAAAGATATTTATGCTCGAGGTAAGAAAATTTTTCTGGAATGAACCTTATTCATTCAGAGTTTGTGTGGATGGGATTATTCATAGCTATATACCTAAGGTGGAGATGATAAGCATACTTGAGGCTTGTTATTCTTCACTAGTTGGGGGTCATCATGGAGGAACTCGCACAACCCACAAAATCTTGCAATGTGGGTATTATTGCCAAATAATTTATAAAGATGCACATTATTTTGCTTTATCTTATGATCAATGCCAAAGCCAAGGTAACATCATTAGATGCCATGAACTTTCTATGACTCCTATTTTTGAATTGGAATTGTTTGATGTATGGGGTTTTGATTTCATGGGACCTTTTTTGAATTCTTTTGGAATGAAATACATACTGTGGCTATGGATTATGTTTTTAAATGGGTGGAAGCAGTTGTGCTCCCCAATAATGAAGAATGTAGTGTCATCACATTCTTGAAAAGCACATCTTTTCTTGATTTGGCATGCCACATGCTATCATTAGTAAAGGTGGGTCACATTTATATAATCATCTATTCAAAAGTCTGCTTGAGAAGTATTGAGTAAAACATAAGGTTGCAACACCGTATCATCCGCAGACTAGTGGATAGGTTGAGGTGTCCAACAGAGAAAACAATTCCATCTTGGCGAAGAAAGTGAATGACAATAGGACTGATTGGTCACAAAAGTTAGATGATGCATTGTGGGCTTACAAAACAGCTTACAAGACTCCAATTAGAGCTTCTCGTTATTAGTTGGTATATGGCAAGGTATGTCACTTGCTTATAGAACTTGAATATAAAGCACTGTGGGCATTGAAGAAGCTAAACTTTGAGTGACAGGATGCAGCAAAATCATAGTTGAATAAGTTGAATGAGTTGGATGAATTCCCACTCCGAGCCTATGAAAGTTCTGCACTTTACAAAGAAAAGATAAAACAACATCATGATCGAAAGATTAAGAAGTGGACATTTTACAATGGAGACTAGGTATTGCCCTACAACTAAAGGGTTTGCTTTTTACCAGGTAAGTTGACGTCTAGATGGTATCGTCCATTTACTATGCTAAGAGTGTTCCAGTATGGTGCTTTAGGATTGAAGCGGAATGGTGAAGCCCCGTTCAAGGTGAATGAGCAAAGAGTAAAACATTATATAAGTAACACTAAGGAAATTTATGTGATTTTTGAAATGGACCTTGGTGAAGTCTGAGTAACCAAGGCAATTATATTGTTTTGCAACATTAAATCAAGTGTTTCATTAAACTAACTAAAATGCATCAAACGAGTATTTATAGGTTACATAAAAACCCTAAGAATCTAACCCAAAAATAAATCAGGAAACTTGGGTCGGTGGCCACCAACAACGCCATTTATGGGTCGTAGGTGGCACCTATGCCACGTAAGTGGCCCTCATAAGTCTCAGGAAATCCTAAATCCTTGCAACTTCTCTAAACTTCAGTCTTTTCTACTTATGATGGTACCTACAGTTCCATAGGTGGTACCTATGGGATGTAGGTGACCCTTCATAGGTGATAGTAAAAAATCATCAACTTCTGATTCTCTCAAGTTGATATCTGAAACCTATGACAGCTACATATGCCTCATAAGTTCTACCTATGCCACGTAGGTAGCCTCATATGTGGTTTTTCTGCAAAATCATGACTCTGTTTCTTCATGTTATACTCCAAGACCTTGTTCTCTACAAAATAGGCATACAAACATATCATATCTACCAAAACAAACCTAAGTACTTACATATTTTCCAATTTTAAGCATTGAATGTGCCATGAAATGATGGCACATCAACACCCTTAACTTAGATGATTTGCATGTCCTCATGAAATAAAAAACATAAAAAGACACAACAATAGAGATCTGGAAAATCTAGATGTCCTAATGGTGCAAGAAATCGTGAAGCATCTAGATCACCTTTTAGTGCTAGAGATCATGATGTAATCACACTATAATGTGCAACCCACCAACATTCTCATAACTAATAATTATACTCTTTGCCACCAAATTATTCATAAATTTCATGTACCTAGGTATCTGCTCTAGAGCTTCAATAAGAGGGATATTCAAACTCAACTCTTTTAGCATAGCAATAAAATTTTTATACTTCCCTTCTTCTTTCTATTGCTTTGAACTTTGTAGAAAGGGTGGAGAGGTCATGGAATGTTTTTCACTATAGGTTCAACTACCTTCCTCTTTCCTTTATCCTTCTCAATTATTTTATAAACACCTGTTGATTTTTATGATGATTCCTCACTAGTCACCAACTTTTCAAATTCCATTTCAGGTGCCTCATCTACATCAACAACATTATTCCTAGCTTTATAAATGATAGGAATAAGAGGATCAATGCTGGCCTTACCAATCCGAGTAGTGATGGACAAAAAGTGACTGTCATTCTTAGAATTCTACATCATGTTTCATGGACGAGTGACCGATTGATATTGATCAAGGTCGCTAACATCTGCTCAAATTACTGCTCAATATTCTTGATTGTAGTATCATGTGATTCCACTTTTTGGGTCAAACCATAAATGTTTGCCTTAATATCTTTAAGGAAACTTTTTTTACTTTCCTGACCCTTTACAAGCTTTAAAAACATATCTTCCATCCTTGAGTCAGTGTTAGGGTTCGCCGGTATATCATATGCACCCCTTTTCTCTTTATAATCATCTTTATGTCTCCATCAACTATCTCTCTCTTTTCTTCAATCCCTATATCTATCCTCGTAGTAGTTTCAAAATTAATTCCTTTGCTCGATTCCAATTTTCTTAAGTAGATGATTGATCCTTGGATTGGAAACTCGCTAACTCTTTCACTATATACTTTTCCTCTTTATAGACATTAGAATAAGATGTCCTAGAGGATTTTGCTTGTGCTTCTACGACCTTCACCTTCTTCAAACTCATTATTGCAAACTGCTTCAACAGTTACCCAATATTTGTTCTCACCTATGAAACCTCTTGATCTACTAAATTATCTACCACTCAAGACATATTGGAAGCATCATTAAAATAATTTTTGCCACCTCTGTCTTTCTCTCGACTATGCCACCCTCAATTGGTAAGAGTGATTTATTCTAAGATAACTGTTGCTACTTCCCAATAAAGGTTTAAGAATGCTTTGCCAGTAATATTATCCTCCATAGCTCTAGTACTGGTATTCAGTACACTATAGAAAAACTATAGAAAATTTCTCCCAAAACTTTTATGATTGGTCACCATCATCAACTTCTTCTTAAACCAAAACCGTGCCTTATACATCAATTCAGAATACAATTACTTGAAATTATAGATCTTTTCCTTCAACTATAGAATTCTAGCTGGAGGGAATAAATGGTCTAGAACATGCTTTTGTCACTCGTTCTAAGTAGTAATGGACCCATGAGGTAGTTGATGTTGGGTGTATTTACACGCCTAAACAACATAATTTACCCATGTTATAGCTAAGTTTTGAGGATAAAATATATAATTCCTGCACTTTTAGTCCATTTTCCTGTAAGTGAGCTAACCTACGTGATTAGCATGTTTTCAGGTATTAATGATGAAGATTTCAGCACTTTGTGGACCTTTGGGCAGCAAAGGAAAACTTCACAGAAGAGGGAAGACAGCTTTTGGAAGCTTATGGACTGAATATGACGCATGGAGAAATTGTCCTGGGCAAAAGCAGTATTTTTAAATACTTAGGGGTGCAGGAGTAACATAATAGGACTAGGACAAGGATGTTATAAAAACCCTATTTTCTGAATTTTTCAGTATGGATTCATTCATGCATTGATTCATTCATTATTGTTTTTCATAATTGAGACGCCACTTTTGGATTATTCACGTTACTTTCTGACAGAGAAAGAACGACTCTTGTGAGCAACGGTGAAGGGAAAACGTCAAACCCTAGTTGACGCCTAAACCATCTCCATCGCCAAGTTTATTCTAGGTTGTGGTATGATGATTATATCTATTGTGATCTCTGTTGTAATCATGAGTAGCTAAACTTCTCTGTTAGGGTTATGGAAGCCTTATGAGACTCTATCTATTACTATGAGTTTGTGAATTCTTGATGTGTATGCTACTTATATCATTACTCTCTTTGTTTTAATTTAATTCTTGTGGTTGCAAACATATAGAATTGGCCATTATAGCATTAACTTGTTTGAGAGAAAAGTTACATGTTTGGAAAAGAGAGTGTGACAAGGAAATAGGGCTACCAACCCCTATTTATACGTTAGTGTCGTAACTGGGTTAACTTCTTGGAGAATTTGTACCGTTAGTTATACACTTTAGGCTCGAGAGAGTTAAAGTGAAATAATCCTTGATGGTTGAGAAACACTAGGATTTACCATTAGAATACGAATCTCTATAAGTGCATGCATGTCTGAATTTCGCATTACTCATAGTTAATCGATACGTAGAACTCATAAGGTGGACATAACCCTAACTTATTATTCTCTGTGATTAAATCTTACTAAATCAAGCATTCCGTTTTTACTTCCATAGTATTAATTCACGCCAAACTCAAATTTCCCCCTTTCCGTAGAATTTTTTACCAACAGTCTACTAATAGTTGCAACACTTAGTGACCAAGTATTCCATGTGGGATTCGATACCTAACCTAGTTGGGTTCTATATTTGACAGCGACCGCTTACACACTTACGAGAGCTGTAGTTTGGGCGTTATCAAATTTTGGCGCCGTTGCCGGGGAATACGGTTGTCAACTAAGTTTGTGATAGTTACTAGACCCTTTGGTCAAAAATTCTCAGATTTTACTTTTAGTTGTTGTTTTTGTTTTATTCAGGTTCTGTTGAGTGCATGCCAAATACTCGTAGTTCTGGTCAGCCATTATTTCCCCATAAATCCTAAACCTCAACTTATTGGCAGAATGGATGCACAGCATGACATTGACAGAAGGGCGGCTCAACAGGAGCAGGCTATATTAGCTGCACTGGCAGCTGCTCAAGTACATCAACAGAATATTGATAAACCAGGGCGAGCAGCAAATCCTGATGATGAGGACCTGGGTGATGATGAGTTACTGAATCCTAGGAGTACTGATGAGGTGGCGGCACCTATGCATAGGAGGGAACGTCAAGCTAGAATGAGACCTGACCGCCGAGCTGTGCAGGCTCTTTTTGATGATGATGATGAAGATATGGATGGAGCTGGTGCCACAGGGGCCATTATTCCTCCACCCTTGGCACCTGGATCCAAGTTCAATATCACTAGCACCATGATTCAGCTCTCGGCAGCGGCGCCAAAATTTGATAACGCCCAAACTACAGCTCTCGTAAGAGTGTAAGCGGTCGTTGTCAAATATAGAACACAACATGGTTGGGTGTCGAATCCCACAGGGAATACTTGGTCACTAAGTGTTGCAACTATTAGTAGACTGTTGGTCAAAAATTCTACGGAAAGGGGGAAATTTGAGTTTGGCGTGAATTAATACTATGGAAGTAAAAACGGAATGCTTGATTTAGTAAGATTTAATCACAGAGAATAATAAGTTAGGGTTATGTCCACCTTATGAGTTCTACGTATCGATGAACTATGAGTAATGCGGAATTCAAACATGCATGCACTTATAGAGATTCGTATTCTAATGGTAAATCCTAGTGTTTCTCAACCATCAAGGATTATTTCACTTTAAATCTCTCGAGCCTAAAGTGTATAACTAACGGTACAAATTCTCCAAGAAGTTAACCCAGTTACGGTACTAATGTATAAATAGGGGTTGGTAGCCCTATTTCCTTGTCACACTCTCTTTTCCAAACATGTAACTTTTCTCTCAAACAAGTTAATGCTATAATGGCCTATTCTCTATGTTTGAAACCATGAGAATTAAATTAAAACAAAGAGAGTAATGATATAAGTAGCATACACATCAAGAATTCACAAACTCATAGTAATAGATAGAGTCTCATAAGGCTTCCATAACCCTAACAGAGAAGTTTAGCTACTCATGATTACAACAGAGATCATAATAGATATAATCATCATACCACAACCTAGAATAAACTTGGCGATGGAGATGGTTTAGGCGTCAACTAGGGTTTGACGTTTTCCCTTCTCCGTTTCTCACAAGAGCCGTGCTTTCTCTGTCAGAAAGTAACGTGAATAATCCAAAAGTGGCGTCTCAATTATGAAAAACAATAATGAATGAATCAATGCATGAATGAATCCATACTGAAAAATTCAGTAAATAGGGTTTTTATAACATCCTTGTCCTAGTCCTATTAAGTTACTGCTGCATCCCTAAGTATTTAAAAATACTGCTTTTGCCCGGGACAATTTCTCCATGCGACACATTCAGTCCATAAGCTTCCAAAAGCTGCTTTCCCTCTTCTGTGAAGTTTTCCTTTGCTGCCCAAAGGTCCACAAAGTGCTGAAATCTTCATCATTAATACCTGAAAACATGCTAATCACGTAGGTTAGCTCACTTATAGGAAAATGGACTAAAAGTGCAGGAATTATATATTTTATCCTCAAAACTTAGCTATAACCTGGGTAAATTATGGTGTTTAGGCGTGTAAATACACCCAACATCAACTGAGGTAGTTCCCCTAACCATAATGCCGCTTCACCAGTTAGAGAGAATGGGAACAACCTGAGTTTGAGAGATTCCTGATCCACTCGAGGTATAGTGTATTGTGTGCAAATCGTAAAAAAATTTATGAGGTGAATGTTTGCATCATAAGTCAGCAAGACAAAAAACACACCTTTCAGATTTAACAACTGGATCATAGCAATAGTAATTTTGAACTTCATCCCCTAGGGTAATACAGAAGGAATGAAAGCTCATATCTTAATAAGATTTACATACTTTAAGATTTTATTTGGATATTCATATACTTGTAAGTGTTGAAAATCTAGGTGTACTAGGGATTTATCTCTTCTACCTCTATCGAGTTCTATTGAATGATCAGCTACCAGTCTTTATCTCACTCACTTTACCTCTTGAATTGTATGTTGGGCAGCCTCATTGTCTCTTCTCACATGGTCCTCTACTAGTAACCACTCAATGGTTTGCTCTAATGTCTCTTGAGGATGTGGCAAAGACATGTCCTGTAGATCATCATGACATAGCTTATAAAGAGAATCTCATTCATGTTGTGATATTTTATGATTCTATTATAGGAATCTTTATGGATGTAGATCAAATGTTATCGAGGAATTGCCTTGAATCTTATTACTATGTATACACCAACGTATTCCTTATGAACAATAGGAAAGTAAAAGCGAAAAACCTCAATAACTTCAATCAATAAATCCAAAACTATATTCCCCAGAAATGGTGCTAAAATTTGATGTCGTCTAAACTATACCCTCTAAGAAGATACAATGCAATAATTTCCAAATGATAGTAACCTAACTAGGTTGGGGTCGATCCCATAGGGAGTAGGTTGAATCTGTCTCTCAAACTTGTTGAATTAGCAAGAAGTGCAGGAAAGTCAATAGAGGGATTTGTAGTAAATAATAAAAAGTAACAAGTTGTGAATGCTTTTGTTTGTAAGGAATATGGAATAAACAATAGGACTCTGTCCCCCTGGCTTCCTAACTCGGTAGTTTATAATGCTCAATCAAACTATTTCATCGCCACATATGTAAAACCTGACAAGCTAGGTATTATGAACCGTCTAGTGAATATGTTGGTAAATCTCACCCTTGACCTTGAGAGTCTAAAGGTGTCGCCTTACTGAACCATGTCTTTGATCCTAATTTAACTCTCACCCTGTGGGTATTAGGTTATTAGATAATGGTTTATAGCCTCGAATCACTATTGTTATCTTATTTTTTGAATCTTAATCTCTCTTGCAAAGAAGATATCAAATACAAGTGGGTTCTTAGAGTTGTCTACTAATAAAAAAGTAATTCAACTGAAGAAGATCACAATGCAAGGGTGAAAAATAATCTAGAAGAACCTCACACTTCCCCTACTCTGTTATTCTGCCAAGGTTTCTGCAACCCTAATAAGGGAATTAGCCTGACATAGTTGATAAACAATACATGGAATTTGATAAAGAATACATGAATAATATCATAAATAATTGATGAAGAAACCCAAATTCTCAAATTAATTAATCAACCAAAATTAATAATAAAGAGATTACAAGATCAAAAGTCAATCTTAGAATCAAATATGTGTTTTTGAATAGTATATGTGCATAAAAGGGCATAAGCAAACTAGAAAATATTGAATGTTTATTTATAGGTAACATAGAAACCCTAAAAATCTAACCCAAAATGAACCAAGAAACTTGGGTCGGTGGTCACCTACCGCGCCACTTACGGGTTAATAGTACTACTACTTGTGATAGTACCTACGGTGCCATATATGGTACCTATTGGCCAAAGGTGACCCTTCATAGATGATAGTAGAAAATCATCAACTTTTTATTTTCTGAAGTTTGATCTATGAAAACCTATGACAACTATCTATGCCACCTAAGAAATACCTATTCTACATTGGTAGCATCAAAGGTGGGTATTTCTATAAATCTTTACTCTTTTTCTTAATGTTAAGCTCTAAGACCTAGTTCCTAGCAAAATAGACACAAAAACACATCATATCTACCAAAACAAACCTAGGTTCTTACATTTTTTCTAGTTTTAAGCATCAAACATGTCATAAAACTATGTCACATCAAACGTGTCTACTTGAGTATGAAGGGAGTCATATCTTTTTTATATGTTTTTTCGCATATTAGAAAAAGGATGATGATCTTTCTAGACTTTCATTAGTGATACTAGTGTTTCTAAACCACCTTTTTTGGATTCGGTTTGAGAAGTCAGGGAATTTCAGAATGTATTTCATATAGATTTTCTTGGTATACCTCTAGATCATGATGTGGTTTTTTTTATTAATGTTAAGTCGGGCACCAAGTGTATTTTTATTCCTCCCTATTGGATGTCCTTGATTGAGATAAAGGAATTAAAGGAGCAGTTGTACCATTTGTTGATTTTGGATTTTATTATACCTAGTGTATCTCCTTGGGGTAATCTTGTCTTTTTTGTAAAAAAAGAAATATTGTTATGTACAGATGTGTATTGACTATCGACAGATGCACGAGGTGACCGTCAATAATAAGTGTCCTCTTTTTCATACTAATGATTTGTTTGACCAGCTTCAGGGTGCTTTGGTGTTTCCCAACTTGTGATCTGAGTATTACTAGTTGAGGATTAGAGCTTCAGATGTTTCAAAGATGACTTTTAAAACTTTATACATTCATTATGAGTTTGGTTCATGTCTTTTGGATTGACCAATGTGCCAATAGCATTCATAGAGTTTATGAGCCAAGTATTTTGACAGTATATTCACACTCTTGTTATTGTGTTAATAGATGACAACTTGGTCTATTCAACTAGTGACATTGATCATGTGAGGCACTTGAGGACTATACTCCAGAGATTTTGTGATGAGAAGTTATATGTTATGTCATCTAAGTGCATGTTTTGTTTGATTATTTTCTTAGGACATGTGGTGATTGAGGATAGAATTATGGTCATTCGGCCAGGATAGCAACGATTCATGATGGGGCAAGACCTACTTCTTCTATTGAGATTTAGAGTTTCATGGGTTTGGTAGGTTATTACTACTATTTTGTAGAGGGTTTCTCTTTTATTGTGGATCCTTTAACCAATTTGACCCAGATGGAGATGGTATTTCAGTAGTTGAATGCTTGTGAGGAAAAATTTAAAATGCTTAAGAAGTTGTAATTTTGACACCTATCTTGACTTTGCCCAAGAAGGGCATGGAATTTACCATATGTTGTGATGCTTTAGAGTTAGATTGGGTATTGTGGTGATATAGTAGGGTAAGATAATTGGTCATACATCCCGTTAGTTGAAGCCCTATGCAGAATATTACCATACTCGTGACTTATAGTTGGCAGCAGTTGTCTTTGTGTCGGGGTTATGGTGGCATTACCTGTATTGGGCCTATGGTGAGATTTTCTCAGATCATCTTAGTCTTTAGTACTTTTTAACCCAGTGAGTTGCTGAAGGACTATGGTCTTACTATTCTATATCATTTAGGAAAAACAAATGTTATTGCATAAGACTTGAGGCAAAAGTTGACTAGTATAAGGAGTCTAGATCATTTCTTGAATTTGGGGCGGGCAACCTTTGGCCTTGGAGGTTTAGACTTTAGCTAATCGATTAGTTGATCTTGGTGTTTTGTCACTCAGGCGTATGTTAACCTTTGATAAGGTTAGATCTTCTTTGATGGAGTAGAATCAAGTTCAGTAGTTTGATGATGATAGGTTGATGGTGATTCATGATAAGGTATTGAGTGACAAGGCTTAGGCAATAGATCTTTATTCTAATAGTGTTTTGAGGATTAGTGATCAATTTTATTTTCCCATAGTTGGTAGATGGGTTAGATTGATATTTGATGAGGTACATTGTTCTAGATACTCCATTCACCCAAGGATGACTCAAATATATCATGACCTGAAGAAGAATTTTAAGAAGGATATTATGATGTTCATGGATAAGTGTTTAAATTACCAATAGGTGACGTATGCGCATCAAAGATTGGGTTGTGCAATGCCAAGGATTCCTATTCCAGAGTGTAAGTATAAGTGCATTACCAGGGATTTCATAGCTGACGTACCCCTAACTTTGGGGAAGTTTTATTATGTTTTGGTGATTATGGGCCAGTTGATCAAATCAACGCAATACTTTCATATGAGGACGAGTTATTATGTACAAACGTTGGCCAAGATCTATATTATGAGGATTGTTCTACTGCATGGTGTTCGTATTTCTATTGTATTTGATAGAGGTAATGTGATTACCTAAGGTTTTTGGAGTACTAATCATAGGGAGTTAGATACTTAGCTTGATTTGAACACAACATTTCACACTCAGATAGATGGTCAGTCTAAAAAGACTATTCATGTGCTAGAAGATATGGTACGAGCAAGTTCGATGGACTTTAGAGGTCATTGGGATCAATAATTGCCCCTAGTATAGATTACCTACAATAATAATTACCATTTCTATATTTAGATGGAGCCTTTTAAGACTTTATTGGGAGGAAGTGTAGATCTCCTGTAGGATGGTTTGCCTCATTTAAGGTGAGACCTTGGGATACATATTTGTTGAAGGATTTGATGGATTGAATGAGACTTAATTAGCATAGGCTATTGGCTAACCAGAGTAGGCAGAAGAGCTATGTCGACCGTTGAGCTATGATGCATCTTATATGATTAGATATTAAAATCTATTAAATATTTCACCATGAAGGGTGTGTGAGTTATGGAATGAATGAATAGCTTAGTCGTAGGTTCATTAGCTATTTTGAGATCCTAGAGAAGATATGGATGTGACAAAAGTCTAGCTTTGCCTCTATATTTATCAGCCATTCATCCTATTTTTATGTTTTCATGTTGAAGAGGGACCATCCAAATGGTGCCCATGTGATTGATGGGACTTTGTTGTGTTATGTCCCAATTTATTCTTTGAAAATGAGCCTAGAGTTATCCTAGAACCTATTAAGTGAAATTTTTCCTTTTATATATTTTGATCATTTTGCCCTGCCCATAGTTGTGACATACTGATTATGAGGTGTGAGGATGGTTGGCACAATTCTTAATGCGTTTGGACATAATTTAGGAGAGTTTGAGACTCTTAGAGTCTTTAAAAGTTATTAATTTGATCTTACTCAAAATTTTGTGTCTTAAGCACCGGATGACTATTTGGAATATTCCATTAGATTCAAAATGGTAGATTTTGTAATAGCGCTAGTATTTAAAGTTTGGAGCTTTTATTTTGCATTTTGTACCTTAATTCAGAAACTAGTAAAAGATGTCTTAATAGGGTCCTATGAGCTAATTATTGTAAAAGACTTCTTTTCAAAATCCAACATTGCCATTTAGTTAGAAAAGTCAAAAATATCCTAGCACCGTATATGGTTTACTTATGTGGGGTCTCAAATAAATCCCAAGGGTTCATACAGGATAATTTCTCCAAAGATCCTAGATGTTGGTGCAACATTTCCTGGTGCGCAAGCCCTTCATCGTGAACCTGTGGATATGGGATGCAATCTAGTTACTTGATGATAGCCTTCACCATGCTCGCGTGGTGGTGGCACTAGATCGTGATGGGTAAATCATTGGACCAGGTCTGGTTGACTTAATGTGGTTGTGAGTCCCAACTTACAAATACGATGACCAACTTAACTATCGATCAACATTTATCCTTATAATCACGAGGTGGGATTTATCATCGTGAGGTACTTTTCATTGAACAGAATAAATACTTCACTTTTAATGATTTTCAATATTTTTTGGAACTTGAAGCTTCAGGTTAGGGAGATTTTGAGGGTTTTCTTCACCATTTGAGTATGGTAAGCTTCAAACTCTTGTTTCTATTAATTTTCATTGATTATGTCATCAAAAACACTCTTTTATCTTAATTTGAAAGTAGAATTTGGGGGATTTTTACTAGTAGGTTTTAAAATAGCTTTTCTTCAATTTAAGCGTCATTTGTAACTCATTTTGGCTTGAGATTTCAAGTTACTCCTATAATCTTGGGAAACATTTTTCCAAAATAAAATTTCAATTCTACCCCTCTTGGACCTATCTTAAATATAATCAATATGGTTATCATTATCTTCCTTTTAACGCGTAGATTTTAAATTTGAATGTTTTAGCTTATTCTGAGATTACTCGAATGGAAAGAGCACTATGTTAGAGGTTCTAGGCTCAGATTTTTGTCAGTACGGGGTAGATTATGGCGTAACTTTCTTCGAACTAGCTTTGCTAGTTAATAAATGTGTAAAGCATTGTGATGACCTGATTTTTAAGTCATGATGGCACCTACTCTATCCCTCCAGTAGGTTTGTCGAACCATAGCCCGGAACTAGATGCAATGGGCTAATTTTGTATGAAATGGACTAAAAACTAAGAATTAACAGTCAAACTTAAATAGCAATAATACAATTAGAAAGATCTAATAAATAGATTGGAAATACACAACCATCCCAAGACTCTGTGACACGACCCGAACCAGGGACTTGACATAATAGGCATCCCAAGTCCAGCCAGGACTGGAGACCACCCCCATTTCCTAACCCACCTGACCTATACATATCCTGACTCGGATGAATTCCGAATATATACCAATATAGCGTTATTGCATAATCCAAGACTCTGGGATAAGTCTATATCTGTGATTACCAAAACGAGTCCAACCGTTTGATACCAAACCGATAACCAATACCAACAAAACCATAACCATACAAGTTCCATAATAATTATATAATCCCAAAATAAAAGATGATAGAATAACCAACAATACAGTCAACCTGTATCATCCCCAATAATAATGCCTATACTAAGGGTGACACCCGTACCGATCCCGCCCATGCAAACCCATAGTACTTCAACAAAAGCCTTTAACCAAAGTAATAGCAAAATCTGGTTGGGACATGCCCCCAACCATAGAAAAAACCAATATCCATAAATAAACCAAAGTATGAAATAACATCTATGAATGGAGCCTTTCGAAAATATGCAAGCTCACCACTTCAATCCAATAGCTGATTCTGAAGTCCAATCACTAAGCATGAGGAGTAGAATGGTTAGTTCCTACATCTCGTGGGGATACAACAACCCAAATATGGGTTAGAAGGTGAATAATATCATGAAATCAGGATAAGGATAAAATAATGCCATTTAGCAAAACCTAAAAAACCATTTAAAATGCATACAAACCATACATATAATATATATAACCATGTTGGGAAAGTGAACCGAGATTAGAATACATTTAAAACCATTAACTTGGGTCTGTGTAGATTAATCGTCCTTCACCACCCACAGGCTATATGGGTCCAGTGTACCCCCCTGAATGGGCCTCGATATGTGTAGCCGCACGAAACAGAGATACCATAAGTAAGGGATTCCCATATACCCTTCAGCCTCCATGATACATATGTACAGTGTACTTAGAGTATTCTCGTGTATTAGAGTATTCCCTCGCACCTCGTAGTATAATATAATTTCACCATGATCTACCCCTCATGTCGGCAAACATGAGTTTCTAGTGTTCATCCATTGAACTCCCATCTTCACGGTTAGCTATCACAACCCGCCTTTATTTCCCAATTAAAACTATTTCCAACCAACAAAACCATGGTTATTAACTGGGGCTATACATAGTGGTATCGTTATACCGACTATACCTTAAAAGTATTGTCCTTAGCCAAACCTTTTATAGATCAAAGGATTCCCATGTACCCATAGATCACATTATCCAATTAACTTAGCGGAATCCCATGTACCCCACGTGTTCCATTATTATGATTACTTGGGGGATTTCTTTGTACCCCACAAGAATGATTGTTAAACCAAAACCATTCCATTTTGGCCATTCCAAACCATTTAACCATTTAGGGTTCCATTACCAAGTTTAAACCATGCATAAGTTCCCTTAAAAATCCAACAATGTAGTGAAAACATTTTCATAGGAGTTTTATCAAACACATTGGGGGCATAGTATTTCCAAAACCAAAGCCAATTAGAAAATAACCATTCCCATGCAATCAATTATAAAAAACCACCAGTAAAGCATATAAAAGCATAATTAAAACATTGGAAAACCATAACCATTTATTTATAATCAAAACCCCCAAATTATATTTGAAAACCCAAAACCATACAATAATCAAACCATGAAAGCATTGTATAAAATCATCCCTATAGTTGGAACTAACAATGAGGAAAGAGAACATGCCTTAAACCAAGAATATAATGGAGAGAAATCACCAACATAAGCCCCAAATTAATACTTAAGATTGAACCCTAGATTTCCTTGCCCAAAATCTTTAGAAAGGATTAGTGAGTGTTTTCAAAGTGTTAAAGAATAGAATAATAGGGAAAATAACCTCCCAAGTGAGTTAAAAGTCGTGGGGCCTCATTTTGTTAAGTGGAGAAATGTCCAGATTACCCTCACTTAAACAACACCAAAATCCCGTCAGAGGGATATGACTATCCATACCAGTCCTACCCTCTAATATGAGTGGTACCCATCACTTGTATGCAAGGCCATATCCCTTGGACCCAAAATTTTCCAAGCTACGACTCAACCAAAACCATGTCGTATCTATGCATACAACTGGTACCCATGATCCATACACCTAGAATAATAGAATCTAAAGAGGATTGAACATTTCCCACCATATGAGTGCATCATACGACATGTACCCTAACTTACGACTCATTGTGAGGCACTCGTACTCAGATCCAACTTAGACTACCAATTCTAAGATTAAGTGTGAAGGAAAGATCCAAACAAAATGACCCATGTCCACCGATACGACTCATACCACCCAAGTTGTATCCATTCCAGAAACCAAATCCAACCCACCAACCAACACTGGTCAACATAAGACTAACCCATACCACTTATATCCTAGTGTACGAGTCATTTTGCCTTGTCGTATCCTTTCTAGAGACCAGATATCCACGACATTTTCTAAGGTACAGAAACCCAGGGCATTTTAGTCTCCCCCACTAGGAATATTCATCCCTTAATGACGGACAAGGTAGGGTAACCAAAAGAATAATTCATTTGCATTATAAAATATCTGTCCAACCTTTAACCCAATTCAAAAACACAGTTACAAAGATATTAATCTTCCCTTTAACAAAGTTGGAGAACAAAATTATGTTGAAGAATACATACCTTTTGCACGAATCCCGGGAGAAGAACACAAATATGAGTATTGGACTTCATGTTCTCCTCTGCTTCCCATGTACCCTCTTCCACCTTGTGGTTCCGCCATAGAACCATAACCGAGGCCACATCCTTTGCCCGTAACGGAAACACCTTTCTATCCAAGATACCCAAGACCTCCAACAGAACCATCATAGACGGATCACTAAGACACTTCCTCAACATAGATACATGAAATATTGGGAAAATGGAGCTTAAACTATAAGGCAACTCCAATTTATAAGCCACGTTACAAAAACTCCGCAAAATTGCATAAGGACCAATAAATAGGAGACTAAGCTTCCCAATTTTACCAAATTGCATTATTCCCTTCATGCAAGATACCTTCAGGAACATCTTATCCCCAAACTCAAACTCCAAGTCTTTATGCCTTACATCCACATAGGACTTTTGGCGACTTTTTAAATCTTAAGTCTATCCCAAATCACCTTCACCTTATCCATACCCTGATAAACTAAATTCAGACTGAACATATCCACCTCACCAAGCTCAAAGAAACCAATAGGAGATCTACAACTCCTACCATACAATGCCTCAAAAGGGGCCATCCCAATACTAAAATAATAGTTATTATTGTAAGAAAACTCTACCAAAGGTAGATGATCAACCTAACTTCCACCATAGTCAATCACACATACATAAAGCATATCCTCTAATGTCTGAATAGTCTTTTCCTCTTGCCCATTAATACTCAGAAAAACCTTAGCACCCAATCCCTTCTGACAAGATCGCTAGAAGTGAGATGAAAATTGTATTCCACGATAAGAGATAATCAAAACAAGCACCCCATGCAGCTTTACTATCTTATGAAGATACAACTTTGCTTAGTCCTTCGCCGAAAATATAGTCATCAATAGGAAGAAGTGAGCAGACTTCGTTATCCTATCCATGATGACCCAAATTGAATCAAATTAGTTCTAATACTGAGGAAGACCGGTAATGATATCCATGCTGATCACCTCCCATTTCCATCCGGGCAAATCAATTTCTTGATACAACCCTCCAGGCTTCATGTGCTCAACTTTGACTTGTTGGCACACTATGCACTTGGCAACAAAATTAACCATATCTCTTTTAATACCATTCCACCAATAAATCTCCTTGAGATCATGATACATTTTTGTCGAACCGAGATAAACAACATAGCGCAATTCATGCGTCTCAACCAAAACCCTTTATTACAAATCGTCAAAATTAGGAACACACAACCTCCCTTGGTAATGTAAAGTAACATCGTCACTGATCTCATAGACCATCACCTTTTTCTAACCTACATCACTCTTGATTTTCATCAAGACACGATCCAACACTTTCTTTTCCTTGATCTCTGTACCAAGATACAACCGCACCACTCCTTAAAATATTACCCCACCATCTTTGGAGTCCAAGAGACGAACTTCATGATTGGTCAAACGGTGAATGTCCTTCACCAATTCCCATTTTCCTTTCTCAACAAAAGCCAAACTTCACATGCACAACCTGCTACAAGCATCAACAACCACGTTAGCTTTACCTGGGTGGTTGTGAACACTCATAGCACAATCCTTGAGAAGCTCTAACTATCTTCTTTGCCTGAGATTAAGCTCATTATGAGTGAACACATACTGTAGATTCTTATGATCAGAAAAGATGTCAACGTGCACTCCATACAAATAATGTCACAAGATTTTCAAAGAAAAAACCACCGTCAATAGCTCCAAATCATGAGTGGGATAATTTCTCTCATTCACTTTCAACTACCTAGAAGCATAGGCAATCACCATCCTATGTTTCATAGAAATACAACCAAGTCCCACTACGGATGCATCACAATAAATCATAATCCCTTTCGTACCTCCCAGTAAGGTCAAAATCAAAGCCGAATTCAATTATACTTAAGCTTCTCAAAACTCCCTTCACACGCTTCTGACTAAGAAAACTTTACCTTATTCTGAGTTAACTTAGTCAAAGAAGTAGCTATCATTGAAAAGCTTTCCACAAACCGCCTATAATAGTCGGGCAAACCTAAGAAGCTCGGAATATCGATTTGAGTCGTTGGTCAAGGCCATATTTTAACTACAACCACCTTTTAAGGATCCACCATGATCCCTTCACTAGAAATAATATGACCAAGAAAAGTTACAGACTTCAAACAAAACCCATACTTGGAGAATTTGACATACAACTACTGCTCGTTCAAGGTCTATAACACCACACAAAGGTGATTGGCATGATCGACCTCACTTTTAGAATCCCACCGAGATGTTATCAATTTACACAATGACAAAAATATCCAAGAACACCTGAAAACCCTGTTCATCAAATCCATAAATATCATCAGGGAATTAGTCAAGCCAAATGACATAACTAAGAACTCAAAGTTCCTATACCGAGTATGAAAACTCATCTTAGGTATATCCGTCTCCCTTATCTTAAGTTGATGATGCCCAGACCAAAGATCTATCTTATAAAATAAATTGGCACCCTGCAACTGATCAAACATGTAATATATCCTCTGAAGTGGATACTTGTTCTTGATCATTACCTTATTCAACTCCCGGTAGTCAATGAACATCCGAAGGAACCTTCCTTCTTGCGCATAAACTAACATCGGTGCACCGCATGGGGATACACTAGGATGTATTAACCCATTATCTAAAAGATCTTTAAGTTGCTCCATGAGTTCCCTCAACTCAGCAGGAGCCATTCTATAAGGAGGAATAAAAATTGGAAAGTGTCCGAAATCAAATCAATACCAAACTCAATCACCCTATTCTGAGGAAAACTAGGAAGATTATCCAAAAATACCTTAGGAAACTCACTTACCACCGGAACCGAGTAAAAAAAATGACCCTTCGAGTTAGAAGCTTTAACCCATACCAAGTGATAAAGATACCTTTTGGAGATTAATCTTTGATCTCTAAGATAATAAATAAACCTCCCCATAGGATCTAGGGAACCACCCCCCCCCCCACTTTATAACTGTTTCACCAGGGAACGTAAATATAATCTTACGGGTTCGACAATATAAGGACATATAACAAGAGTGTAACCAATCTATCCCTAGAATAATATAAAAATCCACCATATCCAATTAAAATAGATGTACCAAGGTCTTATTTCTACCAATAGATACGCACACACCCTATAGACTCTTTTAGTAATAACCGAGTCACCTACCAGGGTAGAAATAGAAAAAGCATTCGAAACAACCTTAGGATCAAAACCAAAACATACAGCCACATATAGGGTCACATAGGAAAGAGTAGACCCCAATTCAAGCAGACAATAAGCATCATGAGAAAAGAGTTATAATGTATGAGTAACGATGTCAGGTGCTACCTCAGATTCTTTCCAAGATGCAAAAGCATACAACCTATTATGGACAGTATCGGTACCAGAAATAGGAGCAAACGTAGAAACCGCACCACTAGGCACATGAGCAAAAAATTAAGAAACTAGATCTTTGACCGCTCTTGAAGCACCTTACCAACCGATTAGTTTTTGAGCATATGGACTGGTTTACCACATTGAAAACACCTATCCCTTACTTCATCACAAAAACCCCTATGAAGACAACCATAAAACTAGCAATAAGGGAATAAAAAAGAAGACTATCCCCACTTTCCTTAGATTGGTCACCCTATTCTCAGAAATTATCACCACCTTGCGAACGCCTGTCACCCGACTGCTTCGGGTAAGGAGCGCTAGCAATAGAGAAGGAACCAAAACTCCCCCACTTCTTCTTTAGCCATTTGACACCATCCTAACCACCCTACCTCTAGTTGCGACAATGGGCTTACAGTCACAAGTGACCACAAGCTAACTCATGAACTGGTACCTACTGTAAACTCTGAGTAAACTGATAATAAACAACAAATGTAGACAAAAAATTGATAATTCCATAAATTTTTAAATACTAAAACATGATTAAATCATAGATATAAAATGTATGAAGAACTTCTCAAAATATTAATAAAACAACTAAAAAATTGACTAGCTATCTGAATATCTGAAAAGACTCTAACTGACTGACTGTGGAGTTGATGGCACAAACCCCCAACTAACTTTGACTAAATGGAAATAATGAACTTTTGAGATAAACTAAAATGAAACAATCATGTCCTCAATAGATGAGGACTCACCACGACTGTTACTGCTGATAAGATGGAATGTCTAAGCATGGTCAGGAAATTATGCATCTGAACCTATGATATTTGGTCAGTACTTTGAATGTACTGGTATATAAGATAAGGTTAGGCTATAATGCAAGTTTAACTATATGTGAAGTAATGATTGGATGAACAGTAAAAGAAAACTGAGTATGCATGCTTGAAAACTAAAATACTGAGAATGCAAGACCAAGCATATAATGTTTATGAAATAATCTATTAACTGAATCACTGCAATCTGATAACTGAATAACTGGAAGTTTGATTGATATGGTCAAGATTACCTAAACTAAATTCTATACTTGAATACTAAACTGAGACTGTTGGAGGCATCATCTAACTGACGTGCCCCAATCTAAGCTAATTAGGTTGTGCCATAGGTACTAACACATGGATGTGTGGATCCACTCAACTGGTGTCCTAAAGGACTAGGGAATCAGTCCTTAACTGGTGGATGACACCTAAGATAATGTCAGTCCTAACCTAGCGGGTGACATCTCAGAGAATGTTAGTCCTAAACTGGAGGGTGACATCTCATAATCCTATGTTGGATACGTAGTTCTGAAACTTAGGGACTGCTTCTAAGGACCCAGTCCTAGCAGCGGGTGATACCCCATCCCTAGGTTCACTCGATGCTAAATCCTACTCTCAACTGAACTAACACTGATTACTGGACTGACAAAGCTTAACTGAGAAAAAAACTGATCATAAGTAACTTGACGAAATGACAATGCTTATAGTTTATCTTTAACCATTCTGAAGATATTGGAATTTATGTAAACAACTAGGCATCGGTTGTTCATAACCCACCAACACTGAATGCAAATAACAATAAAGATATATAAAAGCTTTGAAAACCATGATGGGAAATCATCATTCAAAGCCCATCACTTACGCATTTCATCAAACATAGGGAGATCAAGACTTTAACATGGGGATGCTTTTAAACATAAGAAGATAGTAGTACATGAAAAAAATCATAATTTGAGAATTTATTCTAACTCGCATGATAAAGATATGGAAACTAAAACATTCAAAATATACTATAATCCATTCCACTTGAGAACCTTCATAATCTTAACTTGAAGTTCCAATAACAAAAGATTCTTGAAGATATTTCAACATAATCATGTAAAAACTCATAATTTAGAATCAAAAAGGATTCTTGGACTCTATGGATGAAAAGGAACCATGGATGAACATCACACATACCTTAAACCCTCCATCTCAAAAGAGGAACACCATTTCAAATGCTTTCTTGAAAGTTCTTGGATTGGAAAACTTAAATTCTTGGTTTTCTTGGAGAGGAGGTAATTGAATTTGATGTTCTTGGAAGATAATTAGGGTTTGTTTTTTAGAGGAAATTGGAGAATATGGGCAAATAATGCCCTAACTAAAGCTTTAATTCAAGTTTTACGAAATAGGTTGGTAGGAAAAGGCATAACTGCCTCTCAGGAGATTAAATTAGTAATTGGAATGTAGATTAAAAGGGAACCATGATGCAATGAGTGTCTTATCACTATAAGCAGCGCGATGCGATGCTATCGCGATGATATGCTAGAATCAAATTCCAAACATGACCCAATCCTCATTCAAAAAATCTAAAACTTTCCTGAGACATGCTTCTTACACCCCTGAACACGAATTAACTTAAAAATCAACATCTCGGGGTCCAGAAGATCAATTTAAAAATCCTCAAAGTTAAGAGGCAAAAAATAAGACTATGTCCCCAACACTTGGTGAAATTTTCAAGCTTTAAGCCTCTTATGCACACAACTAGGAGATGAACTACGCTAAGTAAAATATGGGGTATTACATGAGTAATCCTCATGCCCAAACTCTACTTAGCATGACCCAAGTTTTTCATAGAAAAAGACTTGCATATTTGTTTTTTTAACCCATCAATCCTGAAAGCATTCTTATCCACAATCAACATATTATCCACATATATCAAGAGGATGATAAAATCATCATTTGAAAAAATTTGTGCAATTACACAGTGATCTGAAGAAGTCTTTTTGTAGCCTTGCTAATCCATGACAGACTCAGACTTCTTAAACTACTTTCTAGGATCTTGCTGCAAACCATAAAGTCTCTTCTTAAGATTTCACACATAATTTTCTTTACCTTTTGAAATTCAAGAGGGGGTGAATTGAAATTTTTCTTCTGTGAGTCGACTACTGACTCCTCACAATCGACTCATCTGAAGATTAGTGCACTTCACAAATAAATAAGATTTATAACAATTAAGTACATAAATAACAGAACATGTAGTAATAACATAGATATTTATCCTGGTTCGGAATACCAAAGAGGTGTCTACTTCCAATTCCCTTGGGTTTTAAAGTTTCCTTAGATCGTTAAATATTGGGTATGTTTACAATGATAGGAAACAAGTTCTAAATACTTATTTTACTCTTCAGATCTTATGAAACAACTTCAATTGATGTTAAAAAATTAACTCGATCCTACTCTTTATATAACAATTGTAAACTACAAGTTACAGAGCCTTGCAAGACTAAGAATGAGACACTTTAAATTTTCTTATTGAAGTTGCATAAAAAGTGTCTGTCTTCATTCATCTTTTATAGTCATTGGTTGCTACTTTTCATAAGTAAATCCAAGAGATTTCTTCTCAATCAAGGATGTAAATTGACTTCTTTCTTGAGGAATGTAGTCGTATATATGTCCATATATGGCATTGGATCATGTTTATATCAGATAAGTCCATGATCTACATATATTTTTGGTTTTGTAGAGATTGATGGCTTTTTAAATGTGCTCATTTATTAAGGATGAAATATAACCCCCAAAAGTGCTTTATGTACGTGGGGTTTTAATTAGTAAAAAAGGGATCCCTTAAATTAAAAGAAGAATTTTAGTCGTCAATGACTATAAGTAAATATACGACTCGTATAGTCTCATTATGACTCGTCACCCTGAGTCATAGCCAAGACAATTCCCAAAACACCTACACACTGTTGATCCTATGACTTAACTGGTACCATTTGTAATGGGACCCTATGACTTATAAGGTCAAGTTGTAGTCAACACAGAACCCAATTAGGTAAACACCGGACATCTTATGATTTGCACCCAATGACTCTTAATAATTCTTTACGATTCATCGCAAGCCACTCGTACTCAGAGCAGAACTTTGCTAAATACTTACGGATTTGGTTACAATTAGGTTTACAAGACCCATCATGACTCCATATGACTCGTACACCTAATTCTTACTCGGGACAGTAACTCAAGCACCATTCATTGGACACCTTACGACTAGGGTCACCTGACTCGTCAAGACACCCTACAAATTGTAGGGTGAGTCATAGTCAAGACAATGAGTTTTTAGAAAATTTTCAAGGACCAAAAACCCAGGGCATTACAGTTTGATTCTCTATGAAGATAATATCATGACTTCTTATAAGATTCTTCTCAACAGGACCATGTGGCTTGTAGCCAAACTCATCAAGTCCATAACCAATAAATATACATTGTCTTGTATTTTCATCAAGCTTTTACCTTATATCTTTAGGAATATGTACAAAAGCTTTACAAGAAAATATCTCAAATAGTCATAGGAAACATTATTCCCATACCAAACTCTTAGGAAATATCCTTTCCATACCAAACTCTATTTGGTACATCTTTTTTCAAAGAAACAGCAGGACATAAGTTAATAATATGTGCAATGATCAATAGAGCCTTACCCCAAACGAAGTTCAACAACTTTGCTTCTGAAAGCAAATACCTAACTCTTTTTACCAATGTCTTGTTCACTTTCTCTGCCAAATTATTAAGTTGAAGTGTTTAGGAGGAGTCTTTTTATCATGACCCAAAAACCAAGGGTCATGATGGAAATTGTCATGACAAACCATAACAAGTAAGCTTATCACTCAAACTGATAAAAAAAGGGGAAAACAACACAAAAACTCAAGGAAAGGCTTCTAGAATAAAGCTACACCACACAGTTACAATAATAGCAGAATACATAACTACAATACCATAAATAACCTCAAAATCTGGTGTCACAATGTAAGAACCAACTAAATACAACTCGAGTCGAAATATACATTTGATATCCAAAAAAGAACAAACTCTATCTTCAAATATAAATTATGACATAGTATAGATAAGAAAAGATAGAAGGTCAACTCTATATGCATATATCAATCGCTACCTTGAATATAACACCAAGCACCACTTGAATCAGCTACCTTGCGGTGCACTCATACCTAGATCTACACCGAAAGGGAGCCGTAGGGATGAGTATGGTCCACTTGTACTCAGTAGGTATCATAGACCTACTAAGTAAAATGGGAAAAAAGTATATAAAATACAAATTGTGGGCACGTCACCTGCACTCAGAAAATGTCCCAAATAGTATTCCACATCGCCTCTGTTAATAGTTATATAATATACACATATGTCGAAGTACAAGTACAAGAAAGAAGAACAAATAAATAGATTACATATTAGGAATGATAATGCAACAAAAATGTACATAATAACAAAAATACAATGAAGAAGATGATGATGATGATGATGATGAGAATTATGTGATGCCTGAGGTTGTCGCACAATATATGTATATAGCTATAGAGTTATGATTCCAGGTAGGACCCATGGGGAGGTTCATCAACCCATATTTCAATATACAATATCCTATACCAATATCTATAACTTTTCTCCAGCACATATATCATTAAAGAGTTATTAAAGATGTCATATTTTTTTCATAAAAATCTAGTATTTCCAAGGTGGTACCAATGTCTCAGGAAAGTATGTGTGAAATGAGACACCAATCAAGCACAAAGTATAATAATAGTAGGTGAATAATGTATGAGATGCAATTGGAATGATGATGATATGTACGAGGTTGTCGCACAACCTCCGTATACACCTACTGAGTTGTGTTTCCGATATAGGACCTATGGGTGTTTACAACCCATATACAATCAAATAAACAATACAAATCCAATATAACAACTTTTATTCGGTACATACATCGGCAAAGGATTTTAAGGATGTCATGTTTTTTTATTAGAAAAAGCAAGTGTTTTCAATATTTCCACAGTGGTACCAATGTCTCATGAATTTATATTTTATAAATATGTAATGTTCACAACCAATAAGAATGAGAATTTTAAAATCCAACCAATATACCAATCCACATTAGCCAAAATCCACTCAATATGTCAACCATTACGGATCCAATATAACCCATATGCCAATAGAGCAAAATACACAACAATATATCATTGATACCATGTAAATTGAATTTTAGGATTTTTAACAATAAAATATATGATAAAATATACATACACAAGGCCAATAACATCATATAACATATAATAACCTGATTTTAGAGGATTGGTGTAAAATATTTATTTCCATGTGATTTGACCATTTTACTCCTCGTTGTGGTTGTTTTATGAAACTTTTGGAGAGTGGGGATGATTAGAATGGTTCCCAATTCTTTTTTATGTGATTTTTTCTAGTTTGTGGTTTTTAGTGGCTTCAAAAGCATTATAGTTGACTTCGATCAAAATTTATTAATCTGTGTGTCGGATGGAAAAATGGATTGCACCGGTAGATCCGAAAGATTGATTTTAGATTGATAACATAGTTGGTGTGGTTTTATGACTTTTACATCTCATTTTTCTCCTCGCTTTGGAAATTTTTGAATTAGGCTTTTGGGATAATTTTGTGAAAACTATGTTCTTTAAAAAATTTAATATCGCCATTGAGTTTGGAGCATCGAATATGATAGGGTGGAATTTTCATTTATGTTCTAGGGATTCTGGAAGAATCTCGAAGGGTCCATGCACTATCTCTATAAGCTAGTGTACCACTCAGCTGGTGCAGCAGCTAAAGCATCTCTTTGGTTGCTTAGCAGCAGGCACTAATGCGCCACTTAGCCACTTTAGCGGCCAACTACTAGCTGGGTAAGGGAACTTTAGTGTCACTTTTATGCTTTAGATAACTGGCACGCTAAGCAGGTACCGCTAAAGTGGTACATGACCGCTAAAGCAACCACTTGACTGCTTTAGCGGCACATGGTACCTAGGTATAAATAATCTTTTTTCTCAATTTTCTTACCATTATTTTGAGACTTAGAGCTTGGGAACTGAGTTTTTGGGAATTTTCTACCAATTTTAAGCTTGGGTAAGCTCTAAACTCCTATTTCAACTACATTTCTTTGATTCTATCATTTAAATCTTGTTTAAACTTGCATTTAAAGTTAGAAAATTGGAGATTTTTTTCCTATAATGCCTAATTATTGATTCTTCAATTTAAACCCCTATTCCAAATCTTTTTTTCTTGGATTTTCTCCTATGATTTTCTTTAATCTTGGTAAATATGTTTTTAGACTAAATTACTAAAATTCTGATTTTACCTCTTTTTTGAAAACTTATTTTGGGGGTCCTTTCATACCCCAATTTGGAAATAGGTAATATGAGTATCGTTGACTTTCTTTTGATGCATAGATTCTATATTTGTATCTTTTAGTTGATTTTGGATCCATGCATAAGGTAAAAACTCAGTGATAAAGGGGTTGATATTATCGGTTCTGACATTCAAGATAGGTTATGGCTTAACTTTCTTCAGTCTTAATTGGGTAATTTATAATAATGTAAAGTCATGTTATGGGTATGGTATTATATTATGGAAAATGTATTTTGGTGATTTATGTACCCGTGTGGGGGCCTGTGTGATGATATTTGGTGGTTTAAGACATTATTTGCTATGTATGACCGTGTGTGGTCTTTTATATGATGTTGTTAGCCTGGTATTGTATATGTATGTTTTGTTGTACTCTTCTTTTGGTGGGAAAATCCTAAATTGGGATATACAAGGTATCAATGATATTTTTCTTTCATATTTTACTTGATGGCTTATGGTTTATTTTGTATCATGGATGGTTGGTTGACTTGAGTGGATTTTTGGCTTACATGGTTGGTATATTCGTTGGATATTTGAAAATATCATTTTGGTTGGTTGTGAGCATTACATCCTTATATCATATTTATTTCTGAAACATTGGTACCACTATGGAAATATTGAAAACACTGGCTTTTTTCTGACAAAAAATATGATATCTTTAAAACCCTCTACCTATGTATGTGCCGGAGAGGAGATATGGATATTGGTTGTATATATGTTGAAGAACCCCCCATAGTTCCTACTTTAGAAATATAGCTAGATAGGTGTATACGGAGGTTATGAAACAACCTCGTGCATCAGATCATAATCATCATCATCATCATTGCATTCCATATATTATGCTTTTTCTGTGATTATATTTCTGTTCTTGACTTGATTTTGTCCATTGTTCTTTCTTCTTATACTATTATTGGTGTATGTGTATATTTATACCCATTGTTCTTTCTTCTTATACTATTATTGGTGTATGTGTATATTTATACTCTTTTCCCCCTACCAGTATTTATTATGTATATTTATAGTAGAACTATTATTGGAGATAGTGTGGGCTATCGTTTGGGACATTTTCTGATTACATGTGATATGCCCATATTTTGTATTCATATGCTTTATTTTCTACTTTAATCAGCCGGCCTATGATACCTATCGAGTACAAATGGACTATTCTCATCCCTATTGCTCCCTTTCTGTGTAGATTCAGGTATGAGTGTGCCACACGAATAGTTAATTCAGGCGGCATTTGGAGTACATTCGAGGTGGTGGACATCTTATGCTTCAGGAGTTGACCTACTACCTCTTCCTATCTATTTTATGTCTTATTTAGTATTCAGTGTCAATTTTTTTTATCCCTTTTTGGACTATTATTGTATTTTTGGCATTTGAGATGTATTTAGTAGTTCTTACACTGTGAAACCAAGTTTTGGAATTTTGAATTGGTATCATTGGCTATGTATTTCCTTTTTTACTATGTATATGTGTGGTTGGACTCCACTTTAGGAGTCTTGCCTTGGGTTATAATGTTGATTTCTCTATTCGTATCAGTTTGGGTGATATGCTAACTTTTCAAGGCTTGCCGCAAAAAGTGTCATCATGACTTTAGTTTTGGGGTCGTGACATAAGACCCCATACGGACACATCAAATATTGTTTCAAAACCACTAAATAACAACAACTTAGACCCCTACACAGGCACACAACAATAATAAAACCATTTGACAACTAGTTCCCACTCTCATGACATAATTTTATACCAACATTGACTACCCAACGTAATACCCCGTATTTATGAAGCTTAACTTAACTCTCAGTTCATGAGTTATCCAATATAAAATTTTGAAATGCTCATTATTTTTTAAATTAGAGCCTGCCATTGCATAGGAAATTGAATCAGCTTTCCAATGATCTAAAATTTGCCTAAATTCGATAATCGGGTAAGAAGTTATGGCTATTTTAAGTTTCAGTCGTTAAACACCATAATTCAGGCCAGTAGGGCATTGTGGAGTAAGCCAAAATGGTAATTGTCAGTTTCCAGTGAAGTACCGCGATACCGGCACATCATACCAAAGCTTATTTTCATATTTGTCAATATTCAGTGAGCCAACGCGATTGTACCGCATTGTGCCGAGCTTCCAGGTCCCATCCAGTATTCCAATGTGATTCCACCGCATCACACCACCAGCCATATTTCCAGTTGTTATTTTCTAGTGGCTTGGCGCGATAGCGGCGCGTCACGCCATAGCCCAAAATTTGGTTTTCAGTATGAATTTTTAAGTCGTTCTCAAGGGTAAATGGGTACTTTTTTCATGGCCCTGATCAGTTTAAACATGAAATTTACCCCTAAATAACCCATTATCTCATTATTTATTCACTTTATTCTAAGATTAAGTCATTCTCTCTCAAAAGGGGCTAAACCCCATCTTCAAGAAATAGGAGAAAAAATAAAGAATCTCTCCAAAAACCTTCAAGAGCAAACAAATTAAGGTATGTTAGGTGTTCATCTATGGGTTCCTTTCACCCATAGAGTCCACGAATCCGTTTTCAAAATATAAGATTGTTGAATTATGAACTTTTATGCTCGAATTGAATTGAACTCATGTTCACGTTATTGTTGTATTTTAGTCCATGATTAAATTACATGCTTTTATGAAATTAATCATTGTATATGTTGAATTACATGATCTTCATGATAAACCCTTCAATTTTCTAGTTGATTGATATAGGCATGATATCTATATGTTTTGACTATTGTATAATCTAAGCATGCTCCCCATGTGTTTGATAGAATGCCTATGTGAATGAAATAGTGCCATTATAACATGATAGCATTTATTCCATATTCATGTATAAGTAGATACATTACAAGTGTTTGATTAAATGTCTCTATGAGTGAACTATGGACAAGTATACATTTGTATGATTTTCAAGAGAATATTATTCTTTATTTTTTTATGCTATCGAGTCCTAGGGTATATAATACCCGATAATTTAGCGGTGTGCCTAGAGCCAGTGTCAGTTACAGAATCTAATTCATGTCACGATCAGTAGAACCTAGTCAGTTACAAAACTCAGTAGAACTCAGTCAGGTACAGAACTTAGGAAAACTAAGTAAACTCAGTATCATTCCTGTCCAGTTCAGTATACTCAGTTCATTCTCTTTCAGTTGGGAGTAGGATTCAGCACCGAGTGAACCCAAGAATGGGGTCTCACCTGCCAGTAGAGGGTGTAATCCTTAGAATCAATCCTTGCATTCTAGAACTACGTAGCCAGCGTAGGTTGAGACATCAAACCTTCCAGTTGAGGGTTGATGAGGTGTTTTAACCTATCAGATGAGGGTTCCACCTTTCTCATTAGAGTACTTATTAGATGAGGGTAACTATCCAGTGTTTTTACCTGTGGCACGGTACTGACACCCTTCCAACTAGGGTCACAGGTTGGACCCCAACTTAGTTATCTTACCTTATTTGGGGCATATCGGTTAGATGATTACATCCCACAGTCTCAGTCTCAATCTTCAGAATAGAACACCGTTCAGTTCTACAGAATTAGGGTTGTCAAATACAGTCAATCAGTATCAGCAACTCAGTATCAGTAACTTCAGATATCAGTTACTCAGTATCATAATTCAGGACTTAGCTTTAGATAAACTTAGTCACAGTATTTATTTATATGCACATTAGTGCATACTTAGTATTTATAGTAGTATCAGTTATCCATATACTCTCATGTTCAGTTACTCTATATCATACAGTCAGTTATTATTCATGCATATGAACCCTTGCATTCAGGCTTACCTCATCTAGCATACCAATACATTCCACGTACTGACGTGTACTCTTTCTTTATTCTATGATGTCTCATATCATTGGTTCGGACGCTCAGATTCTCAACCGCGCATAGATAGACTTAAATTCAGCTAGCAGCAGTAGATTAGCAGTGAGTCCTCATCATTTGAGGATATTCTTTTGTTTCATTATTTTAGTACACTCAGTATTTCAGTAAATGGAGCTAGTTGGGGAATCTTCCCATCAACTCCACTTTCAGATAGTTTCAGTTAGAGGCTTTTCAGACTAGTTTTTAGACAGTGTTCAGTTTTACAGATTGTTATTTCAGACGATATAATTTATCAGTATTTCAGATATTTTAAACCTTATGGCATTTCAGCCTATTATTCTGTATTTATTACGGTATCATATTTCAATACTCATAGCAGATATCAGTCATGGGTTAGCTTGTGATCTTTTGGGGTTGTAAGCACCGTGTAGCATTCAGGGTACAGACTCGGGGCATTACAAACTTGATATCAGAGCCTAAGGTTCAACAGTGTCCAAGGAAGTCTGAAAGTCGCATCTAGTAGAGTCTTATACATGGGTGTGTAGCTCGCCACACTTATGGACAGGAGGCTATGAGATGTTTTAGGAAATAGTTTCCCTTCTTTTAGCATTCATGTCGTGCGAGTGAGCATGACCCAATTTAAACACTCAGTCTAATCTATTTCCTTATTTTTATTTACAGAACATGCCTTCCAAAAAGACTAATGAAAAGAGAACCAGAAATCAGTCAGCACCTCAGCCCATTCAGGTAGATCCCTTCGACGAGCATGTCTCCTATGCAGAATTCAGAGCTGCATTCACTACTCTAGCCAACTCCATAGCAGCTCATAATGAATGGCCAGCTACTATTCCAGCTAATCTAGTGGACAATACTGCTGCATCTAGGATTTAGGACTTCACCCGAATGAATCCTCCCCTATTCTCAAGATCTAAGCCAGAAGAGGATCCACAAGAATTCCTCGATCAGGTTCAAAAAGTCACAGATATGATGGGAGTGACTTTCAATAAGAGTTCTGAATTAGTTGTCTATCTTCTACAAGATGTAGTTCATACATTCTTTAAGTAGTGGAAGGTAGACAGTGGCACAGATACTGAGCCTTTATAGTGGGAAGAGTTTGCTACTGCTTTCCTAGAGTGATTCTTTCCCTTAGAACTGAGAGAAGCTAAGGTGTTAGAGTTCATCAATCTCAGGCAGGGCAGTATGAGTATGAGAGAGTATTCCCTCAAGTTTACTCAGTTAGCCAGGTATGCTCCCCATATAGTAGCAGACAGTAGGTCCAGAATGAGCAAGTTTTTATTTGGGGTGTCAGATAGTATGGTTAAAGAGTGCAGAACAGTGATGTTGATTAAGGAGATAGACATATCCATACTTATGGTCCATGCTAAGAAGATAGAAGAGGCTAAGATCAGAGAGAGAGGGCGGAAAATAAGAGA
Source organism: Capsicum pubescens (assembly GCA_030864215.1). NCBI lineage: Eukaryota > Viridiplantae > Streptophyta > Magnoliopsida > Solanales > Solanaceae > Capsicum > Capsicum pubescens. The sequence goes on along the minus strand of CM061543.1, from coordinate 216,360,581 downwards.
GGTAGAACAGGTAGCTTCAATTTCAATCAACCGAAATCAGAGGGTGGTAACCATTCCCAGTTTTATCCAAAATCTTTAGTTCCAGCTCCATCCTCAGCCGGTGCTCTAGTACCTAAGTTCAGAAATGGTAACAGCGATAGGGCGCCAGGCTCTAAATCTCAGGGTAGTATCAGTAGTGCTCGAATAAATCCTCTTTGTCAAACTTGTGGCAGAAACCACAAGGGTGTCTGCAGAGCTGGCAGTGATGTTTATTTCGGGTGTGGCAAGCTCGGCCACTGATGATAGGCGAATTTACACGACTATAGCACTATATTTTGCCCATATTTTAGCCTAGTTTTGAGAACAAATTATATATTTCATGCACTTTTAGTCCATTTTCCTGTAAGTGAGCTAACGAACATGATTAGCAAAGTTTCAGGTATAAATGATGCAGAATTCAGCATTTCATGGATAACTTGACTCCAAAGAAAGATTCATGAAAGGAGAAAAGCCAATCTTGGACGCCAAGGACTAAAGATGGCGCATGAAAATTCTGTCCCGGGCTAAAACAACATTTCTGAAGACTTTAGGGACTAGCAGTAACTTATTAGGATTAGGATAATGATACATTAACCTAGTACAATTGGGTTAAGTATTACATTAGCTTGTTAGGATTAGAATAATGATACATTAACCTAGTACAATTGGGTTAAGTATTTCATTAGCTTAGTAGGATTTGGTTAAGCATTTCATTAGCTTAGTAGGAATAGGATATGGGTATTATAAATACCCTATCTTGCTAGAGATTTTGGGACATCTCCTTACATTCAATTCTATTATATTCTACTTCTAAGACATTCTAGTTCTAAACAATCATTCTTCCATTGATTCTATTTTTCTTCTTCTATTCATCTATTCTTAAATTCCACAACAAGAGAAACGTTACTTTGCTAAGGGATTCACGCCTAACGCCTACCACACCATTACAAACGTGAAATCTTTATTGTCGTATACAAACAATGTCAATTGTGATTTCCTTCGCACTCATGGGTAACTAAATTTCTCTGTTGGCGTTATGGAAGCTGAATGAGATACTATCTATTGCTGTGAGTTTGTGAGTTCGTGACACGTATGTTGCTTATATCATTATTCTGTTCATCTTAATCTAAATTCTTTGTGGTTGCAAACGCAAGAATACGCCAGTATAACATTTAACTTGTTTGAAAGAAAGGTTATCTGTCTGGAAAAGAGATAATGTCAAGGTAGTAGGGTCCCATCCCCTATTAAAAAGTTAGTGCCGTAACTGGATTAACCTCTTGGAGAATTCGTACCGTTAGACACGCTTTAAGCTCAAAAGAGTTAAAGTGAAGTAATCCTCGAATAGGTCGAAAGACGCTTGGATTTACCATCGAATACAATTCTCTATAAGCACATGCATGTCTGAATTCAACACACTCATAGTCAATAGAGACGTATAACTCAGAAGGTGGACATAACCCCAACTCCTCAATTCTCATTGTTTCACAACCTACTAAATATTCTTTCTTTTTACTTTGCTATTTTCAGTTTTTGCTTTAATAATTTGGTTACACATTACAAACCCCCCTTCTTACGAGACTTGCACTAAAAGTCTAGTAATCATTGCTTACTTGTTGACCAGGCTATTCCCTGTGGGATCGATACCCAACCCAGGTTGGGTTCTATATTTGACAAACGGCCGCTTTACACTCCGACGAGAGCTGTAGATTGAGCGTTATCAAAAATTGGCGCCGTTGCTGGGGAATACAAGTGTCAATTAAGTTCGTAATAATTACTAGACCCTTTGGTCAAAGATTCTCGTACTTTTACTTTTAGTTTTTGTTTTTGTTTACTGCAGGTTTTTATTCAGTGCATGCCCCATACCCGAAGTTTTGGTCAACCGTTATTACCTATCAATCCTGAACCACAACGTATTCCCAGAATGGAGGCACAACACGCAATTGAAAGGATGGCTTCTCAACAGGAACAGGCGAGACTAGCTGCGCTAGCCGCCGCTCAAGTGCATCAATAGAATATTGATAACCCTGGGCGAGCAACAAATCCTGACGATGAAGATCTAGGTGATGACGAGCTACTAAACCCTAGGCATGCCGCTGAGATCGCAACACCTTCCAACAGAAGAGATCATCAAGCTAGGTTTAGGCCTGAACGCCAAGCTATGCAGCCAGCTTTCGACGATGATAATGATGATCTTGATGGAGCCGGAACCACAGGAGCCATTATTCCTCCACCATTGGCACCCGGAGCCAAGTTCAACATCACGAGCACCATGATTCAGTTATTGCAACTCAAGGGATTATTTGGTGGACTAGCAGGAGATGATACGAATATGCATATCATCAACTTTATTTCTACATGCAAGTCGTTTGACAATCCTGGAGTTGGTCAGAATGCAAATCGGTTATGCTTATTTCCATTGTCTCTGTCTGGGGAGGCAACTCTATGGTTGAATGGGCTGACTCCTGATTCTATTACAAACTGGAGGCAATTGAGAGACGCTTTCCTAGAAAGATTCTTTCCGCCATCCAAAAGAGCACAAATGAGAGATGAAATCAGCAACTTTTGTCAGCTTCCAACTGAAGCCCTTCATGAAACATGGGAGAGTTTCAAGACGAAGCTAATGAGGTGCCCAAACCATCACATGACTAATGTTCACCTAATGGAGATACTTTACAGAGCCTTGAATTCAATAACTAAACCAGTTGTGGATAATGCGGCTGGAGGATCATTTATGGATCTCACCTTTGGTCAGGCAAGCAATATACTAGATCGTATGACGAAACAAAGTAGAGCTTGGCATACCAGGGATTCTGAGGTAGCAAGCCCCACTTTATCTATAGGCATGACTGCAGACCAAAGAAGAAGAGAAGAAGAATGTGATCAAGATATGGTGCACATGAAGACACAAGTGGATCTTCTTACAAAGCATCTATTATCAGGGAAGACCGAAAAAGTCAAAGCCATTGCGTCAAAAGGAAGAGACGAATCTGATTCGGAAGAAGAAGCCAACTACTTAAATAATCAGGGGGGTTTCCGAGGTAATACCCAAGGAAACCAAGGTCGGAACTATTATGATAAATATGGAAACAAGGACCAAGGTAGTTGGAAGAACAAGAATGACAAAAGTGGTTTGTATGTTCCCCCTGGAAGACGTGACGCCACCACATCTAGTTCTGGAAGTATGGAAGACATGATGGCTAAACTACTAAAAGGAGTGGAAGCAACTAGCGCGGGAGTAACAGAGGTAATAAATGATTTGTCCTCTATGAAGCAATTAGTTGATTCACATTCCACTTCAATCAAGAAAATAGAGCAGCAATTGAGCCAATTTTTAGCAGCACTCAATCAAAGAAAGACTGGCACTTTACCTAGCGATACTATGCAAAACCCAAGGAATGATGGGTCATGCATGGCCATCACTACCCGAAGTGGTAAGGTGCTGGAAACTTCAGAAAAAGAAAAGCAAGTGGTTGACGAAGAAGCGGAAATTGATGATAAGGCGAAAGGGGAAGATGCCGCAGCAGCCGATCCTAACGTCCTTAACGTCACTCCTCACGATGTGCAGCCTGGAAAAGCTGAAAAATGGAAGCAAGAGGAGAAGAAAGCCGTGGAGAGAACAATTCCATACCCACCACCACCTTTTCCCCAAAGATTGAAGAAGGTGGCGGATGATACGAAGTTCAACAAATTCATGACTATGTTAAAGCAGCTGACCATTAATGTTCCATTGGTGGAAGCACTTGAACAAATGCCTGGGTATGCGAAATTTATGAAGGATCTTTTGACAAAGAAGCGGGAATCAAGTTATGAGTTTAAAGATGATGTCCAACACTGCAGCGCAATCGCTACCCGATCAATAGTTCAGAAGAAGGCTGACCCCAGAGCTTTCACTATTCCTTGCACCGTTGGAACTTTGAATTTTGCCAAAGAATTATGTGATTTAGGATCCAGCATCAATTTGATGCCATTATCTATCTATAAAAAGTTGGGGTTGGGTGATCCTACTCCAACCAATATGAGGCTCGTCATGGCGGATAGGTCGGTAAAATGACCTGTTGGTATCCTATGTGATGTCTTGGTAAAGGTTTCTTCATTCATCTTTCCAGCAGACTTTGTTATTTTGGATTGTGAAGCGGACTCAGAGGTTCCCATAATCTTGGGATGCCCTATCCTTGCTACATGAAGTGTGCTCATTGATTTGAGAGCTAATGAGCTTTCATTCCGAATAAATGACGAAGTGGTTCGCTTAGATATTTGCAAATCAATGAAGCAACCCAAAGATCCGAGTGTATTTTTGGTGGCTGATGTTTTCTTTGATGATCCGAAAGAATTACTTAAAGAAGAGCAAATTATTGCTGACCCTTTGGCGGTTGTGCTCATGAATGGAGAGAGTAAGGATGCTGAAAATTGCAAAGAAGCTATTTGTTCTCTATCAGGATTAGGGACATATCGCTATGCTCCCAAGAAGCTAGACCTTGATCTCAAAAATCGACCCATACCACCAACTAAGCCATCTATTGAAGAGCCACCCAAGTTAGAATTGAAGGAGCTGCCAAGTCATTTAAAGTATGCATTCTTAGGAAGCGGAAGCACACTTCCAGTCATTGTGGCAGTAGATTTGGGTGAGAAACAAGTTGCTGCTCTTATTGCTATTCTACGGAAGTATATTAGAGCCATTGGATGGACCATTGCAAATATTATCGGTATTCCACCTGGGATTTGTACTCACAAGATTCAGCTTGAAGAAAATTGCAAACCAACCATCGAGCATCAAAGACGTCTAAACCCACCTATGCAAGAAGTGGTGAAGAAAGAAATTATCAAGTGGTTAGACGCAGGGGTTGTGTATCCAATCTCTGATAGTACATGGGTAATCCCGGTACAATGTGTTCCCAAGAAAGGAGGCATGACGGTGGTCGCGAATGAGAAAAATAAACTTATTCCACTCAGACCCTTCACTGGATGGAGAGTATGCATGGACTACCGGAAGCTGAATTCTTGGACGCTCAAAGATCACTTTCCAATGCCATTTATGGACCAAATGCTAGATCGATTAGCGGGGAAAGGATGGTTTTGTTTCTTAGACGGTTATTCAGTCTATAATCAGATTTGTATTGCTCCCGAAGACTAAGAGAAGACAACGTTTACATGCCCATATGGTACGTTTGCCTTCAAACGTATGCCATTCGGGCTATCTAACGCACCAGCTACCTTTCAACGTTGTATGATGTCCATTTTTTCTGATATGGTTGAAGACACTTTGGAGGTATTCATGGACGATTTTTCAGTTGTTGGTGTGACTTTTGAAGCGTGCTTGACAAACCTAAGTATGGCGTTGCAAAGATGTGTAGAATTCAACCTAGTGCTGAATTGGGAAAAGTGCCACTTCATGGTAAAAAAAGGTATTGTTCTTGGGCATAAAATCTCCGAAAGAGGAATTGAGGTTGATCGAGCAAAAATTAAAGTCATTAAGAAGCTACCGCCTCCAATTTCGGTGAAGGGTGTTCGTAGTTTTCTCGGCCATGCAGGTTTCTATCGTCGGTTCATCAAAGACTTCTCCAAAATTGCTAGTCCATTGTGAAAATTCTTGGAGAAAGATGCGAAGTTTGACTTCAATGACGATTGCTTGAAGGCATTCGAATGCCTCAAAGAAAAACTCATTGAAGCCCCTATCATGGTAGCACCAGATTGGTCTCTCCCGTTCGAAGTCATGTGTGATGCTAGTGGTGTAGCCGTTGGTGCTGTACTTGGTCAGAGAAAGGAGAAGATATTTCATCCTATCTACTATGAGAGTAAGGTCCTAAATGAATCCCAAAGGAACTACAATGTTACTGAACAAGAGCTCCTAGCGGTTATGTATGCGTTTGAGAAGTTTCGTGCCTACCTATTGGGTACTAAGGTGATCGTTCATACAGACCATGCAGCTCTTAGGTATCTAATGACAAAGAAGGATGCAAAACCAAGACTAATTCGATGGGTATTTCTTCTTCAAGAGTTTGATTTCGAAGTTAAAGATAGAAGAGGTTGCGAGAACCAAGTGGCCGACCATCTCTCTAGACTCGAGAACGAGCATGTGACGCAACCTGAAATCGAGATTGATGATGCATTACCTGATGAGGAGATCTTAGCCACGATAATAGAAGAGTTACCATGGTATGCCGACTTTGCAAACTTTGTGCTGAGTAATGTGATACCTGCAAATTTATCTTACCATCAAAAAAGGAAGTTTATGCATGATGTACAGCACTACTTTTGGGATGATCCATATTTGTTTCGACGATGCGTTGATGGTGTTATCCGACGATGTATATCCCATGAAGAGGTGCCAAATATATTGGAAGCATGCCACACTTCCCAAGTTGGGGGACATCACGCAGGTAATCGGACGGCAAGAAAAGTATTGCAAAGTGGATATTATTGGCCTTCCATATTTAGAGATGCTCATGACTTTGTTAGAAGATGCGACCAATGCCAGCGACAAGGTGCTATTTCAAAACACCATGAGATGCCCATGTCGAAAACTCTTGAGGTAGAACTCTTTGATGTAAGGGGCATTGATTTCATAGGTCCATTCGTGAATTCGTTTGGAATGAAATACATCTTAGTTGTTGTGGATTATGTCTCGAAATGGGTTGAAGCTGTAGCGTTGGCCGACAATGAGGGAAAGCGTGTTGTAGTGTTCTTGAAGAGGAATATCTTCTCTCGCTTTGGAGTACCACGTACTATCATAAGCAATGGAGGATCTCACTTTTGCAACAAGCTATTCAAGTCCGTGATGGCAAAATATGGTGTCAAGCAACATAAGGTAGCCACGCCTTATCACCCACAAACTAGTGGACAGGTAGAGGTTTCCAATCGAGAGATCAAGCAAATCCTTGCGAAGATGATAAATGCTAATAGGAAGGATTGGTCTCGGAAGCTGGACGATGCACTATGGGCGTACAGGACTGCATTCAAAATGCCAATTGGCATGTCCCCTTATCAACTAGTTTATGGGAAGGCTTGTCACTTACCCATTGAGCTCGAGCACAAGGCATTGTGGGCGCTGAAGCGATTGAATATGAATTGGGATAATGCAATGAAGCTGAGGATGGAGCAACTGAACGAGATGGATGAATTCCGTCTACATGCTTATGAAAGATCAGACCTATACAAGGAGCGGATGAAAAAGTATCATGATCAGCGGATTGTTCGTCAAAACTTTCAAAAGGATGATATGGTACTTCTCTTCAACTCCAGATTGAAGCTCTTCCCAGGTAAGTTAAAGTCTAAGTGGTATGGTCCATACAAAGTTATCCAAGTCTACTCATCTGGAGTAGTTGAATTGGAAGATAATAATGGTGTTATCTTCAAAGTGAATGGCCAACGTGTGAAATCTTATATCGGTCCTCTTGATTCGATAAACTTCATGGCCATCACTTATCTCGACAAAGTCTTAGTACTCGAGGTAACTATGTCAAGCCACGACAATAAATAAGGCGCTAGATGGGAGGCAACCCATCGTTTATCGTTTATCGTTTTACATTTTTTTTGTTTTTTCTTTCATTTTAGTACGTGTTTTGTATTTGATAAATAAAAAAATCCAAAAATAAGAGTCGTGCCACAACCAAAACTAAGGCGCTTGATGGGAGGAAACCCATCATACTAATTATTTTCATTGGTTTGAGAAAATATAGGTGCAAGAGGTATAAAACGAGGAGATTGATTTCAAATGACGATTTGGACGTATTGCATGGTAAAGGTGGTGAGTTAGGAATGAAGATGCATAAGGCTATGGATTGAGCATTGCTCATGACAAAATAGGCATCGAGCAAGGCTAGGCCTAGGTAAAACTAGGCCACGAACAAGGCATGGCCTATACTATAGCCCAAGGTCTCGGAATCTAGTGTGTTATAGCATAGGCGCCACCCATGCTCAAGTATGCCATAGCATAGGCGCCGCCTATGCTAAAGCATTTGGTCTCTGAATCTCATATGCCATGCTAAAGGCGCCGCCTATGGTCACTAAAGGCATTGAACTAGGCGCCGCCTATGCTAGCAAATGCTTTGCATTAGGCGCCGCCTATGACAAGCTTAGGCAAAGCTAAAGGCGCCGCCTATGGTCACTTTTTGTCTCCAAAACCGATTTTAAATGGGTCAAAACCCGACCCATTATTTTCCTATATAAAGGAGACTTAGTCTTGAAACACAAACACATTGAAAACTTGACCTAGGCGCCGCACATACTCTCCAAATCATCTCAAAACTTTTCTTTTTGCTCTCCCACTTCACAAGAACATCTCCAAAGGCTTCAATCACGTAAGTACTCTTTTTTTTTCATCTATTTTTCGTAAGTGCTACGTTGCTATGTCTATTATGAATTGCTACATCTTGAAGAAATATTGGTGATGTTAATGTGTTTGAATTGTTGATACAAAACCAAGTGAGTGAACATGTACGTTAGGATACTCTTAACTTGTTTCCGACTTGAATTTGATTTTGATGCATTGTTATACTACTTGCGGAATTTCTATAGTCATGAACATTGCATAATCTTGTCACTAGAATGCTTACATGTTAGAATGTCCCGTTCATCGGAATAAGACTTATAGTTGCCTACCGACATAGGCGGTTGTGATTATTGATAGAAACAATACCATGATGTAATCCCTATGTAGTAGTCTTGATATATCTAACATGAAAATATTGCAAAGGTTGCAAGAAGTGATACATCTCTGATTTTCTTGTTGGAATATAGCTCCTAAAATGTATGTCGATGAAGTCTGACTAGTCGACCACTTTCACTTCACTAGTCTGTACCAACAAACTAAGTGTGGGGTGGTGCTCCTACTGCTCGTTTATAGATTATATCTATCGAGATGATGCTAACATGAACATTATTTTAGTCTCAGGTACAATGACACCCAAAGCAAGACAAGGCAAAGATAAGGCCACCACTTCACAAAAAGGCAAGAAAAGAGGCCGAAAAGAGCAAGGAGAATCATCCTCGATGCAATTACCATGCCGCATGTTCGGAATAAAATGGGTTCTTGAGGAGAAAGCAAAGGAATGGTATAGGAACAACAAAGAAAGAAAATATGTTCATGTGGACTTGATAAACAAGGAAAGCCTAGCAAAGAAAGAACCGCGCATGTTAGCCAAGATCATGGCATTACATCTGGATTTCATCTTTCGAGACATGGGAGAATGCAATCTCGATTTAACAAGAGAATTCTATGCCAACTGGTCACCGAAAACCATAGGAAGCGATGTCAAGATTCGGGGCCAAGTTTTACAACTCAATGCGGATTTCTTCAACTCCTTTCTTGGCTTGCCTTCAGTCGATCCATCATTATTCAAGGAGCTGTACAGGAGACCTCCATATAGAGATATTCGATACACACTCTGTGGAACAAGATCCATGGCACGCTGGAGTAGACACAAGGACACTGGTCGACACAACACCTTCCCATATGCTCCTTTGAATAGGGAAGCAAGGATATAGTTGCGCATAGTCAACTCTTGCCTAATTCCAGGGACTCAGTACACCAAGATAACAAGAGATAGAGTGTGCTTGGTATACGCATTGATGACGAATGTCCCTATCAATGTCGGGGCAATTATTCATTCCACAATGCGGAAAGCTAGACTACACAAGAGGTCCCACTTCAGTTTTGGCAACCTGTTGACTGCAATACTAAGGAAAGAAGACATCGAAGAGGAACCGGCTGATCACAAACTCCCACACAACACAAAGAAGGTTGACCTCACGAAGGTTAAAGATGCTGAAACCACTCATGGAGTCAACCTTACCACTTCAGAAAGGCATGCTCGCGATGAAAGATTCTCCCGCCATTTATATGGCATGATGAAGTTTACCATGATGAGCGGGGGTCGTGTTCCAACTGCTGCAGAGCTCCAACAGTTGGATTATGACTACCCAATGAATGAGCATGCGAGGGCGATGTGTGGAGAAGGTGTATATTTTGAGGAACCTCTTTATGACGACATGCCAACCGATGATGATCGACGAATGCCAGACTCCGACGTGGAAGAGAACTCAGATGACGACGACTCTGATGACGATTCCGATGCAGGGGGTATGACCCCAGACATAGAGGATGAGTCCGACTAATCAGGTTCTTCTTATTTATTTTTCACTTAGGGCAGTGTGTCCCGTCTAAGTATGGGGTGCTGGTATTTGCATGCTATACTTCTCTATCCACATTTGCATTTATTTATGTTTGTTTGTTTTGTTAGTAGTTAATTGTTTTTTTCAGTAGTTAAAATTTTTTTTTAACTTAGCTTCGCATGAAATTATTCTAATAAGCAGCATGAGATTATGACAAGAGTTTGTGCTAAAATCATGACTATTGAGACGTTTAGGCTCTAATTGTGACTCACTATGTGATATTTTTTGGTTTAATTCCTTCATCTGTTGGGTCAAGAGTCTATACTACTCCCAATAAAGTCGACCATGTGCCTTGTGTGTGTGAGATAATAGTATATTCTGTGCTTGTGGTTGATGCTAGAACTTTCCTGGTATGTATGTAAAGCGAAAATAAAGAGTGCAAGTCTAGGAGATGATTTAGGCATTTCTTTGGCAACCTATGATTATTTACCTTCTTTTTACCTACCCATGGACATTATCCTAGTCAACCCCTTTTGAGCCTTTAGCCTATTTTCTTTGACAACCTCATATGAAAGCCTAATCCATTTTTTCAAGACCATAATTTGATCCAAATTCCTAAGTGATTTAAAGTGTAAAGTCATGTGACAAAATAAGAGGAGATTGGGTGAATATGATGCTTTAGAATGTATGGGTGCTTGAATTCATTATGAAAAAGAAGTTCTATCATAAGAGGTATGTTATGAAAAGAAAAAGGAAAGGAAAACTAAAAAGTTGGTTATGTTTAAAATTGAAAAACAAAAGAGGAGAAAAAGGGTGGTAGATTAAAAAAAAGTAGAGAGGTTGTTAGAAAGAAAAGTGTTAATGACACAATGTGATGTATTAAAGCGCTTAGGAACATAGTCACTATTTCTGGCCAAAATAGTCCTACCCGTCCCTTAGCCTACATTACAACCATCAAAAGACCTATTTGATTCTAAGCTTAGCATTCTGACATTTAGTGGAGCATTACACTAAGGGCAAGCCTATGGTCATCAGTTGCTGCATATGAATTCTTTGTGAGAGTGAGAGCAAGGATATTTTGATACCCATGTTTGAAAAATATGCTATACTTGTGAGTGATTATGGGTAATATATTGTGAGACACATATGGTTGATGAGTTTTGGGTAGTTGTGTATGATTCTTTGTCCCTTAACTTTTGAATATGAGTTGACCACCATCACGAGTCTATGCTAGAAGTTAAATTGTTTCTACTAATGATCGAAAAACTACTCTTTGTTGATAATTGTTGTGCTTGTCTTGACGAATATTTTGTGTTGTTGCTGTGAAACCCTAAGTTGATGTTTAGAGGGACATGATATTTTGTTCGAGGACGAACAAATCTTTAAGTGTGGGGTGTTGATGATAGGCGAATTTACACGCCTATATCAATATATTTTGCCCATATTTTAGCCTAGTTTTGAGAACAAAGTATATATTTCATGCACTTTTAGTCCATTTTCCTGTAAGTGAGCTAACGAACATGATTAGCAAAGTTTCAGGTATAAATGATGCAGAATTCAGCATTTCATGGATAACTTGACACCAAAGAAAGCTTCACGAAAGGAGAAAAGCCAATCTTGGACGCCAAGGACTAAAGATGGCGCATGGAAATTCTGTCCCGGGCTAAAACAACATTTCTGAAGACTTTGGGGACTAGCAGTAACTTATTAGGATTAGGATAATGATACATTAACCTAGTACAATTGGGTTAAGTATTACATTAGCTTGTTAGGATTAGGATAATGATACATTAACCTAGTACAATTGGGTTAAGTATTTCATTAGCTTAGTAGGATTTGGTTAAGCATTTCATTAGCTTAGTAGGAATAGGATATGGGTATTATAAATACCCTATCTTGCTAGAGATTTTGGGACATCTCCTTACATTAAATTCTATTCTATTCTACTTCTAAGACATTCTAGTTCTTAACAATCATTCTTCCATTGATTCTATTTTTCTTCTTCTATTCATCTATTCTTAAATTCCACAACAAGAGAAACGTTACTTTGCTAAGGGATTCACGCCTAACGCCTACCACACCATTACAAACGTGAAATCTTTATTGTGGTATAACAACAATGTCAATTGTGATTTCCTTCGCACTCATGGGTAACTAAATTTCTCTGTTGGCATTATGGAAGCCGAATGAGATACTATCTATTGTTGTGAGTTTATGAGTTCGTGACACGTATGTTGCTTATATCATTATTCACTTCATCTTAATCTAAATTCTTTGTGGTTGCAAATGCAAGAATACGCCAGTATAACATTTAACTTGTTCGAAAGAAAGGTTATCTGTCTGGAAAAGAGATAATGTCAAGGTAGTAGGGTCCCATCCCCTATTAAAAAGTTAGTGCCGTAACTGGATTAACCTCTTGGAGAATTCGTACCGTTAGACACGCTTTAAGCTTGAAAGAGTTAAAGTGAAGTAATCCTTGAATAGGTCGAAAGACGCTTGGATTTACCATCGAATACAATTCTCTATAAGCACATACATGTCTGAATTCAACACACTCATAGTCAATAGAGACGTATAACTCAGAAGGTGGACATAACCCCAACTCCTCAATTCTCATTGTTTCACAACCTACTACACATTCTTTCTTTTTACTTTGCTATTTTCAGTTTTTGCTTTAATAATTTGGTTACACATTACAAACCCCCCTTCTTACGAGACTTGCACTAAAAGTCTAGTAATCGTTGCTTACTTATTGACCAAGCTATTCCCTGTGGGATCGATACCCAACCCAGGTTGGGTTCTATATTTGACAAACGACCGCTTTACACTCCTACGAGAGCTGTAGATTGAGCGTTATCAGCCACAGAGTTAGAGATTATCCTCAGTCAGGTTCTCAAGGTCAGCATACTCGTTCTTCATCTCGGGCAGGTCACTCAAATCAGCAGGGTGCCTCTTCCAGTTCCACCAGTGGGGAATGTCGAAATAGGCTTTATGCACTTTAGTCCAGACAAGATCAGGAAAATTCTCCTGATATGGTGACTGGTATGTTATAGATCTTCTATTTACATATTTATGTCTTGATAGATCCAGGATCTTCTATATATTTTGTAACTCCTTATATAACTGTTAACTTCGGAGTCATTCTAGAAATCCTAGTAGAGCCTTTCTTAGTTTCTACCCTAGTGGGTAAATCTATCATATCCCGACGGGTATACAGAAACTATCCAGTTATGATATCTCAGAGAGTTACTTCAGCAGACCTTGTAGAGCTAGAGATGGCAAATTTTGATGTCATTCTCAGCATAGATTGGCTTCATTCACGCTATGCCTCAGTTAATTGTAGAAACAAAATAGTTTATTTTTAGTTTCTAAATGAACCAGTCCTTGAATAGAGGTGTAGTACCACAGCGTTTAAGGGTCGGTTGATTTCATACCTTAGGCCAAGAAAAATGATATCCAAGGGATGTATCTACCATCTTGTGCAAGTCAAACACTCTAACTCAAAAACTTCAACCCTTGAGTCAGTTCCAGTAGTAAATGAATTCTCATATGTGTTTCTCGAAGATCTTCCTGGAGTTCCTCCCGTTAGGGAAATAGACTTTGGAATAGACCTTCTTCCAGACACTCAGCCTATATCTATTTCGTCATATAGAATGGCTCCACCAGAACTCAAAGAGCTAAAAAAACAGTTGAAAGACCTCCTAGATAAGGTGTTCATTATACCCAGCATCTCCCGGTAGGGTGCACTAATTCTATTCGTGTGTAAAAAAGAAGGTTCTCTCAGAATGTGTATTGACTACTGTCAGTTGAACAAAGTCACAGTCAAGAATAAATACCCACTTCCCAGAATCGATGATTTGTTTGACCAACTTCAGGGCGATAGTTAATTTTCTATGATAGACCTCAGATCAGTCTATTATCGGCTCAGATTCAGAGAATGTGGTCACTTCGAGTTTCTAGTCATGTCCTTTGGTCTTACTAATGCCCCAGAAGCCTTTATGGACTTGATGAACCGAGTGTTAAAGTAGTACTTGTACATGTTCATCATAGTCTTTATCAATGACATTCTTGTCTATTCCCGTAGAGATAATGATCATGCAAATGACCTTAGAATTGTACTTAAGACACTCAGAACTCATCAGTTGTTTGCTAAATTCAGTAAGTGCAAATTTTGGCTAAGGTCAATAGCATTCCTTGGTCATATTATTTCTGGTAATGGCATTAGAGTTGATCCTCAAAAGACCGAAGTGGTGAGAAACTGGCCTAGACCCATCTCTCTATCAGATATCAAGAGTTTCTTGGGTTTAGCTGGCTATTACCATCATTTTATTAAAGGTTTTTCATCTATTGCATCCCCCATGTCCAGATTAACTCAGAAGAAAGTCCAGTTTCAGTGGTCAAATTGTTGCAAGAAGAGTTTTCAGGAGTTGAAGACTCGACTCACCTCAGCCCATGTTTTGACTCTACCAGATGGTTCAAACAGGTTTGTTGTGTACTATGATAAATCCAGAGTAGGTTTAGGTTGTGTCCTCATGCAGAGAGGTAAGGCCATAGCCTATGCCTCCAGACAGCTTAAGCCCCATGAGAAGAATTATCTGACTCATGATCTTGAGTTAGCAGTTGTAGTGTTTGTCTTAAAGATTTGGAGCACTATTTGTATAGGGTGCATGTAGATGTGTTCACAGATCACAAGATTTTGCAGTATGTCTTTTCTAAGAAAGATTTGAATTTGTGTCAGATAAGGTGGTTAGAGTTATTGAAAGATTATGACATAAGTGTTATTTATCATTCGGGCAAAGCCAATGTAGTGGTTCATTCTCTCAGTAGCCTATCTATGGGTAGTGTTGCTCATGTTGAGAATAGTAAAAAGAAGTTAGTTGAGTGAGTTCATCATCTTGCCTGACTAGTTGTCCACTTAGTCGATTCAGCAGAAGGTAGTGTGTGGGTTCAGAATAGTTCTGAATCCTCTTTAGTTTGCGAGGTGAAGGAAAAGCAGGATAGAGATCCCAGTCTTGGTAAGCTGAAAGAGTCAGTCAGAGATCAGAAAGCAGAGGTTTTCTCCCAAGGGGGAGATAGTGTGTTGCATTTCCAGGGTCATTTATGTGTGCCAGGTGAAGATGACTTGAGTCAACGAATTCTTACAGAAGCGAATGGTGACCGTTACTCGATTCATCTAGGGGAAACTAAGATGTACCGTGATTTGCGGGAGATTTATTGGTGGAGTGGAATGAAGAGGGATATTGCAGAATTTGTAGTTAAATGCTCTACATGTCAGAAAGTTAAGATTTAGCACCAGAAGCCTAGTGGGTCCATACAGGAGTTCAGTATTCCCACATGGAAATAGGAAAAAGTGAACATGGACTTTGTGATGGGTTTGCCTCATACTCGTCGTTAGTATAATTCTTTTTAGGTTATCGTAGACAAGATGGCCAAATCAGCTCATTTCTCGCCGGTTCATATTTCCTATTCAGCTGAGGACTATGCCAAACTCTATATCAGAGAGTTGGTCAAATTATACAGAGTTTCAGTATCCATTATCTTAGATAGAGGTACCCAGTTTACCTCTTATTTTTGGAAAGAATTCCAAAAGGGTCTTGGTACCCAAGTTCATCTCAGTACAGCCTTCCACCCTCAGACAGATGGTCAAGCAGAAAGGACCATTCAGACTTTAGAGGAAATTCTAAGAGCATACGTTGTCGACTTTAAGGGTAGTTGGGATGATCACCTGTCTTTGATCGAGTTTGCATACAATAAAATCTATCGTTCTAGTGTTTAGATGGCTCCGTTTGGAGATCACTATGATAGGATATGAATATATCCAATTGGTTGGTTCGAGATAGGTGAGGTCACAGTAGTACGGCCCGACCTAGTGTTTTATGCCTTAGAGAAGGTTCAGTTAATTAGAGAAAGACTTAGGGCTGCCCATAACCAACAAAAATTGTATATAGATATGAGTAGAAAGGATCTCGAGTTTGAGATCAGTGATTTTATGTTCCTAAAAATCTCTTCCATGAAAGGAGTAAAGAGGTTCAACAAGAAGGGAAAGATCAGTCCCCGATATATCGGTCCTTATAGAATTCTCAGCCATTTCGGAAAGGTAGCTTATGAGCTTGAGTTGTCTTCAGATCTAGCCTCAATACATCCAGTATTCCACGTCTCCTTGCTAAAGAAATGCATTGGTGAACCAGCAGTCATAGTTCCCTTAGAGGACGTAAATATTCAGAACGATCTCTCTTTCTAAATGGTTTCAGACTAGATCCTCGATCATCAGATTCACAGACTGAGGAACAAAAAAGCTCCCTTAGTCAAAGTTCTTTGGCGGAATCATTCCGTTAAGGGAGCTACTTGGGAAGAAGAAGCATATATGCAGACCAAGTATCCTCACTTCTTCTTTGCAACCTCATATTTAGCTTAAGGTATAAATCTTTCTTAGCTTTACTCAGTCCCATGTTCAGCTATAACTATAACTTGGTATCCAATACCGTTTCATATTCATTAATACATTCATGAATCAGTTTAGTCATGTACTCATGCATCAGATATGTATGTTCAATATGAAAACCTAGCTTGTCAGTAGGTTCAGTCATAAATTCCATGTGTCAGATATGTATGTTCAGTGTAAGAGCTCAGTTTATTAGTAGTTCAATCATGAAGTCATGCATCATATATGCATGTTCAATGTGTAAACTCAGTCTATCAGTGTCTCAACTTAATCAGTCTCATTCAAGGATGGATGTTCCCAAGGGGGAGATATTGTAATACCCCATATTTCTCAAGCTTAACTTAACAATCAGTACATGAGTTTTCCAATATAAAAATTTTTAAATGATCATTATTTTTAAGTTTATAGCCTGCCATTGTGTAGTAAATTCAATCATCTTTCCAACAATATAAAATTTGCCTAAATCCGATAACCGGTAAGAAGTTATGGCTATTTTATGTTTCAGTCGTTAAACACCGTAATTCAGGAAAGTAGCGCATCGTGGAGTAAGCCAAAATGGAAATTTTTAGTTTACAGTGAGGTACCGCGATACCGGCGCATCGCGCCAAAGCTCATTTTCATATTTATCAATTTCTAGTGAGCCAACGCGATTGTAACGCGTCGCGTCGAGCTTCCAGGTCCGATCCAGTATTGCAATGTGATTCCACTGAGCTGCTCCACCAGCCACATTCCCAGTTTTCATTTTACAGTGGCTTGGCTCGATAGCAGCGTGTCGCGCTAGGGCCCAAAAATGGGTTTTTCAGTACGAATTTTTAAGTCATTCTCAGGGGTAAATGGGTATTTTTTCCACGGCTCTAATCAGTATAAACACAAAATTTACCCCTAAATAACCCATTATCTCATCATTTATTCACTTTATTAAAAGATTAAGTCATTCTCTCTCAAAAGGGGCTAAACCCTAGCTTCAAGAAATAAGAGCAAAAATCAAGAATCTCTCCAAGAACTTTCAAGAATTAACAAATTGAGGTATGTTAGGTGTTCATCTATTGGTTCCTTTCACCCATAGAGTCCACGAATCCGTTTTCAAAATACAAGATTGTTGAATTATGAACTTTCATGCTTGAATTGAATTGAACTCATGTTCATGTTATTGTTGTATTTTAGTCCATGATTAAATTACATGCTTTTATGAAATTAATCATTGTATATGTTGAATTACATGATCTTCATGATAAACCCTTCAATTTTCTAGTTGATTGATGTAGCCATGATAACTATATGTTTTGATTATTGTATAACCTAAGCATGCTCCCTATGTGTTTGATAGAATGCCTATGTGAATGAAATAGTGCCATTATAACACGATAACATGTATTCCCCATTAATGTATAAGTAGATGCATTACAAGTGTTTGATTAAATGCCTCTATGAGTGAACTATGGACAAGTATACATTGTTATGATTTTCAAGAGTATATTATGCTTTATTTTTTTATGCTATCGAGTCCTGGGGGTATTTAATACCCGATAATTTAGCTGTGTGCCTAGATCCAGTGTCAGTTACAGAATCTCATTCAGGTCATGTTCAGTAGAACCCAGTCAGTTACAAAACTCAGGAAAACTCAGTAAACTCAGTATCAGTCTAGTCTAGTTCAGTATACTCAGTTTAGTGTCTTTTATTTGGGAGTAGGATTCAGCACCGAGTGAACCCAAGGATAGGGGCTCACCTTCCAGTAGAGGGTGTGATCCTTAGAAGAAATCTTTGCGTTCCTGAACTACCTAGCCAGCATAGGTTGAGACATCAAACCTACCAGTTGAGGGTTGATGAGGTGTTTTAACCTACCAGATAAGGGTTCCACCATTCTCATTATAGTACCTATCAGATGAGGGTAACTCTCCAGTGTCTTTGCCCGTGGTATGATACTAACACCCTTCCAACTGGGGTCACAAGTTGGACCCCAACTCAGTTATCTTATCTTATTTGGGGCATGTCGGTTAGATTATTACCTCCCACAGTGTCAGTCTAATCTTCATAAAAGAACTTAGTTCAGTTCTACAGAATCATGACTGTCAAATACAGTCAATCAGTATAAGTAACTCAGTTATCAGTAATTTCAGATATCATTTAATCAGTATCAAAATTCAGGACTTAGCTTCAGACAAGCTTAGTCACAGTATTTATTTAAATGTGCATTAGTTCATACTAAGTATTTACAGTAGTATCATTTATCCATGTACTCTCATGTTCAGTTACTCTATATCATACAATCAGTTATTGTTCATGCATATGAACTCTTGCATTCAGCCTAACCTCATCTAGCATACCAGTACATTCCACTTACTGATGCGTACTCTTTCTTTGCTCTATGATGTCTCATATCATAGGTTCAGACGCTCAGGTTCCCAACTGCACATAGATAAACTCAGATTCAGCCAGCAGGAGTAGATTAGTAGTGAGTCCTCATCATTCGAGGATATTTTTTTATTTTATTATTTCAGTAGTCTCAGTATTTTAGTAGATGGAGCTAGTTGGGTGATTGTCCCATCAACTCCACTTTCAGACAGTTTCAGTTAGAGGTTTTTCGCACTAGTTTTCAGACAGTGTTCAGTTTTACATATTTTTTTCAGACAATATAATTTATCTGTATTTCAAATGTTTTGAACCTTATGGAATTTCATCCTATTATTTCTCAATTATTACAGTATCATGTTTTAGTGCTCACAGTAGATAGTAGTCATGGGTTAGGTTTTGGTCCTTCGGGGTAATAAGTACCGTGTAGCGTTCGGGGGACTGACTCGAGGCATTACACCAACCCAATCTGAAGAAAGTTAAATCATAACCTACCTCAAATGTCTAAAATTGGTCCAAAAAGCTTTCATCTTGGGGATTTACCTCACCAACAAACCCGAAATCAACTAAAATATATAATTATAGAGTCTGTGCATCAAAAGAAAGCCAACAATACCCATATTGCCCAATTCTGAGTTGAGGTCAAAACAAACCACTAAAATGGGTTTTCCAAAAAGATGGGTAAAATGAAATTATAGTCCAAAAATATATTACCCTTGATTAACGAAACTCATGGAAGAAAATCCAAGTGAAATTGAGTTGAAACCGGGGTTTAATTTGAAGAATTACTAATTAAGGCATTCCCGGCCAAATTCCCAAATTCCACTTTTAGATTGAAGTTTTAATGCGATTTAAATGACAAGGATCAAAGAAAAATAATTAAAATAGGGATTTGGAGCTTATCCAAACATGAAATAAAAGAAATCACCCAAAAATTTGAATCCCCAAGCTCCAAGTCTTAAAAATTGTGAAAAATCACCAAAATGAGGAATTTATATCACTCAAGCATCGCTTAAGCAATCACTGGATCGCTTAAGCAACTAGGTATCACTACACGATATCCACTAGGAACGTGAGCATTGTGTAAGCGACCAGGTTGTTGCTTAAATGACAATCGCTTAAGTGAGCCTATCGTCGCTTAGGCAACAATTTGTCTGTCAAGCCAAGTCGCCTTAAGAGACCAAAGTGTCACTTAAGCGGTGCCCCAGCTGAAGACTTGGAAAATTTAAAGTCTTCGCGGATCCTTCGGGATTCATCTAGAATCCCGAGAATACAAACAAACTATTTAACCCCATCAAATTTGACGCTTCAGACTTAATGGCGATATTTGAGTTTTCAAAAAATGTCATTTCCAAAAAATTGTCCCCCGAGACCCAATTTCACAACTTTCGAAACCTAGGGTTGAAATGAGATATAAAAGCCATAAAACCACACCAACCATGTTACTAACTTAAAATTAACGTTTTGAATCTGTTGGCGTAGTCTGGTTTTTTCATTCAATGCACAAATCAATAAATGCTAACCATAGTCAACTATAAAACCTTTTTCACCACCAAAAATAATAAACTCGTATAAATCACACCAAAATGCATTGGGAACCATGCCAATCATCCCCATACCGCAGAAATATGACAAAGTATCCTTAAAGAGGGATAAAATGGACAAATTATACAGAAACAAATAATTCACAAAAATAACCCAAAAATCAAGTCATTACATCATCCACCTCTAAGAATCTAGTTTGTCCTCGAACAAATGGGAAAAGAAATGCCTGAATCAGCGAAAAGATGGAGATAACTACCACGCATATATGACTTGACCTCTGAAGTAGCCTCATCTATAGGTCGATGTATACACTGGACCTTAACCCCATGAATATCTATAGAATGCATCTGTCTAACACCCCTGGCTAAAGAAAAGATGGGTACCTCAACAAGAAACAACCTTTCATCTAACTAACTGAATCTCGATGAATGACGCGAGCCCCACCCAGAATGTAACACCGAAGCATGGAAAAGTGAAAAACTGGATGAACAGGTGATAAATATAGGGTCAATGCTAACTCATAATCCATATCCCTAATTGTTCGAAGAATTTCAAAAGGCCTAATATACTTTGGGATAAGTTTTCTCCTCTTTCTAAACCTCATCACGCCCTTCATGGGAGACATACAAAGAAAAACTAGACCACCAACACTAAATCTCAAGGCATGAGATATACGATCTGTATAGCACTTCTATCTACTCTAAGTTGCTCGAAGTTTATTCGGAATGATCCGAACTCTATCCAACGACTCACAAAGAAATTTTATACCTCGAGGTCTAATCTTAGAAACCTCAATCCAACCAACTAGAGAGCAACAACGCCTACCATACAAAGACTCAAAAGTATCCATCTCGATACTGGAATGGTAACTATTGTTATACACAAACTCCACCAAATCTAGATACTGCTCCCACTAACCTTAAAAGTCTATCACACAAGCGCAGAGCATATACTATAAAACATGAATAGTCCACTCCGACTGACCGTCAGTATCGGGGTGAAATGTTGTACTAAGATTAACCCAGGTACCCAACTCCTCCTAAAATGTCTTCCAAAAGTAAGATGTGAACACTGAACCTCAATTCAAGATAATAGACTTTGGTACACCATGAAGATGCACTATCTCATGAATGTAGATACAGGCCAACCTTTCAGCACTGGAAAACCCTGAACCAAAATGAAATAAGCGAACTTTGTCAATCAATCCACAATAACCCAAACACTATTAGAACCAAGAGAAGTATGAGGTAAGTCAGTCACGAAGTCCATAGTGATTCATTCTCATTTTTCCTCAGGAATGGGTACCCTCTGAAGAAAACCACCAGGCCTCAAATGGTCATCCTTCATTTGCTGGAAACATAGTCCACGAGATACAAAATTCATTACATCCTTCCTCATACCACCCCACCAGCAGTGTTGTCTCAAGTCGCGATATATTTTAGTCACTCATGGATGGATGGAATACCTAGAACAGTATGTTTTCTGCAAAATCAATCAAATCTAATCACCTAATCTCAGCACACAAACTTGGCCTCCAATCCTCAAAACATCATCAGAATCAAGTTAGGCTTCCTTGGCCTCACCACTCAACACCTTACCCCAAATCACTATCAATCCTAAAACATAAAATTGATGAGCCCGAAGCTACTTCATTAAGGAAAACCTAGCCTCCACAAATGCCAAAACACACCCAATGTAAGAATATCAAGCCTATCCATATGGTTAGCCACAAACTGAACGTCTAAGGCCAAAGGCCTCTTCAGGTTCAAAATATATGCCAAGCTACCTATGCTTGTTGACTTCCAACTCAAGAAATTTGCAACCACATTAGTTTTTCCTAGATGATAGAGAATAAGAAGGTCATCATCCTTAAGCAACTCTAGCCTAATCTACCACTAAAGAATCTCCTACAAGGGTAGATACAAGGATAGATATGGTAAGAGGCTCACTAGCATAATCAAAATTGGAAGAAAAATATGCAGACACATAGGAGAAAGTCAATCCTCAATCAAATAACAAACATGCAGATCTAAAACAAACAGGGATGATACATGTCATAACAGCAATGAAAGCCTTTGTCTTTGGTCTGACGGGTATAGCATAACACTGACCACGATCGCCAACTGACTAAGCATCCCCGTGACCACCACCACGGGCACCACTACCTCTACCGCATGCTCTTATAGGAGAACTTCTAACTCTCACAGCTGACATAGGAGTAGCCCTGAAAACACAAGAAGGACAGTCCTTGGCCAAATAGCCAACCTCATTACACACAAAGGAACCTTATATGACTCAAGCGATCTAAGATTATGAAACTTCTTATAATGATTAAAATTAGGAACTCATAGGCATCCTCACCCACAACACCACTAAACCTAGGAGGACCTAAATAAGTGAATCTCTCAAGCCTCTTTTGATCCTCAGAAGACATAACTATACTCACAATAATAAAAGGCATAGTGAATCTGTACGGATGAGATTCCACCTGAAGAGGTAACACAAACGAAGGTTGAATTCCTAATCTAAGAATACCATACTCAGATGCAGGAACTAAAGAAGGAACAATGCTCGAAGTTTATAAAATACCATAAGCAGATATCGGTACCACTAGAAGATCCGCACTGAAAATCAAAGGAACACCATAGGCAGACTCTGGCATAGACAGAGGTATAATACCTTAAGCTGGAGGAACACCAGGTGCACTTAGAGGATCACCATCCAAATTTGTCAGCAAATAAATTAATAACCCCTCTAAGACTAGGGTAGAAGAACCCTATAGGACCAGAGTAGGCCCCATAACTCCAATATGCTCAACTTGAGACTCGAGGGAGAGTCCCCTAGTACTATAGAGTCCCCTAGTACTATAGAGTCCCCTAGTACTACTCTAGACGGGGAAGATCCTCGTTCCCGTCCTCTACCTTGAGCCCCTTCACGACTCACTACTCGCTCCTTGGACTGAGATCTCTCCTCGGATATAGATCTATATCCCAAACCTCAAGGGATTTAGTCCTCATCATCAGGACAGAAAGAGTGAAATGCGACTTAGAACACAAGGTATGAAAGGTCTGCACGATATATAATAAAATAAGAAAAGATTTCTTTAGATATATTATAACCTCTATAAGATAGATATGAACGTCTATGTACCGATCCACGAGACTCTACTAGATACCCTATTCTTACAATGATGAGACAAATAAACCTAACAGCTCTAATACCAATTTGTCATGACCCAAAAATAAAGGGTCTTGATGGCAATTATTGTGGAAAACCTTGACAAGTAAGTTTATCACCCAAACTGATATAGAAAGGGAAAAACAACACCAAAACCTAAGGAAAGTCTTCGAGAATGAAGCCAAACCACACAATTACAATAATAGCAGAAATACATAACAACAATACAACAAATAACCCCCTAAATCTTGTGTCACGGTATAAGAACCAACTAAATATAACTCAAGTCGAATTGTACATCTAATGTCCAAAAAGGAACAAACTCTGTCTCTAAATATAAATTAAGACATAGTCTAGATATAAAATGATAGAAGGTCAACTCCGGGTGCATAAGTCGATTTCTACCTCAACTATAACCCCAAGCACCGCCTGAATCAGCTACCATGCAACACACTTGTATCTGGATCTGCACCAAAAGGCCATATTAGGGATAAGTATGGTCCACTTTTAATCAGTAGGTATCATAGGCCAACTGAGTAAAATAGAAAATAAAGAATAAAAAATACACACTATGGGCACGTCACCTATAATCAGAAAATAGCCCAAACGATATCCCACACCATCTCCACTAACAGTTCTATGATATACACATGTATCAAAGTACAAGTACAAGAAAGAAGCACAAATAGATAGATATCACATTAAGAACAAAAATACAAACAGAGTATACAGTAAATGAAATACAATGAAGATGATGATGATGATAAGAATGATGAGATGTCGGAGGTTGTCTCACAACCTTCGTATACACCTATAGAGTTGTGCTTCCAGGTAGGACCCATGGGGGGTTCATCAACCCATATATAATCCAATATCCAATATCCTATACCAATATCCATAACTCCTCTCTGGCACATCCATCAATAGAGGGTTTTTTAATATGTCATATTTTTGTCACAAAAAACTAGTGTTTCTAGTATTTCCATAGTGGTACCAATATGTAATGAATTTATGAGTGAAATGAGAGACTGATCAAGAACAACATATAGTAATAGCATGTGCATTATGTATAAGATGCAATTAGAATGATGGTGATATGTCCGAAGTTGTCGCACAACCTTCATATACACCTATCGGGTTGTGCTTTTGAGATAGGACCCATGGGGGGTTCGCAACCCATATACAATCCAATAACCAATACCAATCAAATATCACAACTCCTCTCAGGAACATACATTGGTAGAGGTTTTAAAGATGTCATATTTTCTATCAGAAAAAGCCAGTGTTTCTAATATTTCCACAGTGGTACCAATGTTTTATGAATGTATATGACATGGGGATGTAATGCTCACAGGCAACCAGAATGAGAATTTCCAAATCAAACCAATACACAAATCTATTTGAGCTAAAATTCACTCAATATGCAAACCGTTCACCACGTAAATTTCATTTTAGGCTTTTTCACCAAAAATAATACAATTAAATATGCATACACAAGGCCTCACATGATCACACATAATAAATATTGTCTTAAAACCACAAAATAACAACAACTTAGACCCCCACAAGGGCACACAATAATAACCAAGTTATTTCATGATTAGTTATCACACCCATAACATGATTTTATACCAAAATTGAATACCCAACCCAGTCTGAAGAAAGTTAATCCATAACCTACCTCAAATGTCGAAAATTAGTCCAAAATGCCTTCAGCGCGGAGCTTTCTCCTTATGAAAGAATCTAGAATCGAATAAAATATATAAATACATAATATACGCTTTTAAAGAAAACCAACAATACTCATATTTCTCAATTCTAAGTCGGCATCAAAATAGACTCTCAAAATGGATTTTTAGAAAAAAAAAAAGGGTAAAACTTGAATTCTAGTCTAAAAAAATATTATCCATGATTAAAGGAACTCGTGGAATAAAACCCAAGTGAAAATGAGTTGAAATAAGGTTTTAATTTAAAGAATTAATAATTTAGGCCTTCTCGGCCAAAGTCCCCAAATTTCACATTTAAATTCAAGTTTTTAACGAGGTTTAAATGATAAGGATTGAACAAAAATAATTAAAATAGGGATTTGGAGCTTACCCAACCTTAAAAATGGAAGAAATCACACAAAAACTCGAAACCCCAAGCACCAAGTCTCAAAAATATTGAAAAATCGCATAAAATGGAGAATTTATATCGCCCAGGCATTGCTTAAGCAATCACCGGGTCACTTAAGCGGTCATCGCGTAAGCAACTAGGTGTTACTTATGTGATACTCACTGGCATGCGAGTGTCACGTAAGCAACCAAGTTGTCTCTTAAGCAACAATTTCTTAAGCGAGCCTATCATCGCTTAGGCGACACTTTGGTTGTCAAGCCAAGTATCTTAACCGACGAAAGTGTCGCTTAAGCAGGCTGGAGAATTGGAGAATTTAAAGTCTTCGCAGACCCCTGGAGATTTATCCAAAATTTTGAGAATACAAATGAACGATGCTCTCCTATAAAATTCAATCTTTGAAATTGATGGCGATATCTGATTTTCGAAAAAAATGTCATTTTCAGAAAATTGTCTCTCGAGACCTAATTTCACAATTTTTTGAATTGATGATCGAAATGGGATATGAAAGATATTAAATGATACCAACCATGTTACCAACCTAAATCGACATTTTGAATTTGCTGACATAGTCCTTTTTTCCATCCGATGCACAGATCAATAAACGTTAATCGAAATGAACTATAAAGCCTTTTTCACCACAAAAAATTATAAACTCAAACAAATCACTCCGAAGTGCACTGAAAATTATGTCAATCATTCCTGCACCCCATAAATACCAAAAACAGCCATGAGAAAGGGTAAAATGATCAAATTATATAGAAATAAATAATTCACAAACATTATCAAAAAATCAAGTCATTAAATTTTTAGTGTCTGGTACCTTATTATATGTAGTATTCGTCAACCGATTCACAATGTTCACCATCGTTATCAGAATAAATACACCTCAGCTTCTTCCCTATTACTTTTTTAAAGGAATCCTGAAACTGCTTAAAGACACCCAACACTTGATCTTTCGTCTTCAAACATAGACCCAATGTATCCTTGAGCAATTGTCAATAAAATTAACAAAGTAAAATGTATCACCCAAAGTCCTTATCTTCATTCAACCATACAAATCTGAATGTACCAACACAAGCAACTTTTATTTTCTTAAAGGAGGATGAGACTTGAAAGAATCTCTATTTTATTTTCCAGCCAAGCAGTGCTCATATTTTTCTAATTTAACACTTTTAAAATCTGACAGTAATTTCTATCTGACTAGAACAATAAGTCATTTCTCATTAATGTGACTTAGGCTTTTATGCCATAATATTGAAGAGCTAGTGTTTTCAATGGTATTCAACACATTAGCATAGATAGAAGTCGTAGTCCAGTATAAACCATGACGTTTGTCACCATGAGCCACAACCAAAGAACCCTTAATGAGTTTCCATTTTCCATCACTGTTGGAGCTAACATATCCCAATACGCCAATAGAATAAAATGCAAACAAATATTAGGTGCATGCTTTACGTTATTTAAAACTAGTTTGGATCAACTACTAGTTTCTATACAAATTGTACCAATACAAACCACATTAGATACAATCTCATTGCTCATACTCGAGGTTTCAAAGTCACCTGGAGTATAAGATGAGAAAAAAATCCTTTATTAATGTCACATGAGATGCGACACTAGAGTCCACAACTCAACTTGACACATCACAAGCAGTATTTATTAGATTTGTCTTAAGAACAATAATAAGATCTTCAATGGTGATAGTGGTTATACAATTTTCATTGTCGTATTCTTTTTTTTCTTCCTTGTAGTTGTTCTCCTTCTTCAACCATTGATAAAATTTCTTTGTGTGCCCTTTTAACCTACAATGATTTCACTCAATATCTTTAAATTTTCTTCTAGATTTGCTTTTATAATGTTCTTTATTTTGAGAACCACGATTCATGTTTCTCCCTCTAATGGCAGTGGTCAAGATATCGAACGAAGAGAAACCTTGAGATTTTTATCTCATTTATTCATTGAGAACGCTGCTCTTGGCTATATCCATAGAGATCGCGCCATCAGGAGTAGAATTTAACAATGAATTTATAAATATTTCCCAAGAGTCTGGTAGGGAACCACGTAGAAGCAAACCTTGAATTTCTTCATCAAACTTAATGTCTATAGCAAATAAGTGGTTCATGATCCTCTGAAAGTTATTTAGGTAATCCGTCATCTGAGAACCATCATGATATTTTAACTCAACATTTATTTTATCAAGAACATCTTATTATTTTCAGTCTTCCGAGCATACAAAATTTCAAGAATATCACATAGGGACCGAGCATGCGTCTCTTTAGAAATATGATTCAACACATTGTCGCTAACCCACTGCCTAATAAATCATGAATCTGTCTATGCATCAGGTTTCACTCTTCATTGATTTTATTTTCTGGTTTTATAGTGACAAAGACTAATTGATGAAAATTCTTAAGATAGAGCAGATTTTTTATTTTTTATTTTCTAAATGGCATAATTAACGCCATTCAAAATAACCATTCAACTTGTGTTGCCTTTTATTGTTTATCATAAAATACAGATATTGCAAATCGTGGGTTCTGATACTAGTTTGTTAGGTAAACGTGGAATAACAATAAAAGTATTTGTACCAAAATAATAAAATAAAAAATAAAAAAATAGCGACACCAAGAATTTTATGTGAAAATGCTTTTAAATAAAGAAAAAACTACGGACGAAGAGGAGCAACTGATATTACTACAGTAAGAAATTTAACACTGTAGTTACAAGTATAATACTCATAGTGACTACTACACACTCAAAAGAAATAATCCTCTTTTGACTCTCACCTTACTAAAATATCGCTCACTCTAATTTTTTCTTCACACACTATTTTTTATCACAATCTGTGAAATATCTCACTGATCTCTCTATATTATTTTTACTATTTGTGTTGGTGTGTTTTTCTAATGAGCCAAAACTCTCAATTTATAGCAATAAAATATTGCTTCTGATGTCATTGTTGAATCTTTACTCAAAGGAAATAGTTCAAATTTTCATGTAAATCGATTAATTGGTTGGTTAGCCGAATTCATATCTCTGTCAATCCCTTAAAAATTGTTAGCTCGTGAAAAAAAACACATTTCATAAAATTATAAAATAATTT
Source organism: Capsicum pubescens (assembly GCA_030864215.1). Lineage (NCBI taxonomy): Eukaryota > Viridiplantae > Streptophyta > Magnoliopsida > Solanales > Solanaceae > Capsicum > Capsicum pubescens. Next base: position 216,331,722 of record CM061543.1, on the reverse strand, counting down.
TGAAATTTTATTTATGAGGCTGGACATCACACAAAATATATATACTTCAAATTGTGAAACCTCTGGTATCGCATGTTCCTTCAAGTGTACAATTAATTTGTATACTGCTTGTCTAGCGGACCCAGGATTTTAAGGTTTTGGGTGTTTTAATCAGGGGTGGAGCTACAGTAACCTACGAAGGTTCGGACGAATCCAGTAGCTTTTATGTAAACTCTATATTTACACTAAAATTTTGAATATATGTATATGATTATATAGTGTGAACCCATTGACAAACATTATCACTTGGGCTGGTGGTGATGGACCAACATTAAGGGCCTCTCTTCTGCCGCGGATGTGTGTTCGAACCCCATTACAACATATTTATTTTTTTGAATTTTAATATTTCTTTAAATTCAGAACCCACTGACTTCAAATTCTGGCTTCGCCTTTGGCTTTAATTTTTTTCTTTTTAACATAATTTGCTAATGATGACATAATATAAATATATAACTATTTAAATGCAACATTAAAATTTGGTGTTTAAGTTTTGGAAGAGTAAGATTTTCAGTGGAGAAGGCCAAAAGGTTTTCAATTTTTTTGTTTGAGTAATTAAAAAAATACAAAAAGTACTTTTAGTTTAATAAATTAAGAAGTAAAAAAAAAGTAATACAAAAAAGTCGAACTCATATGTGTGTGAACTAGTGTACAAGAATACTTGGATCTTGTACGTGTGTGTGCATTAAATATAACTGAAAAGTAATGCAGCATATCTAAGGTGAATCGATCTCAAGCACCTAAACATGAAAGATCCACCTAAAACCAGAGCACCCAAACAAGTTTTAATTTTGTGGGTATATTTTTATTTTTTATACCATTTTTTCAGTGTTTCTTATATAATAATATCTATTCTACGTCGAATTTAGTGGGTGCCGAAGCACCCCAAAATAACACGTGGGTGCGCCCTGCTGCTTGAGCATCAAGTTAATCATTAGAGATGTACAGAAAACGCTCAACACATTTAGATGGTTCCTTCTGTCAATTCTTTCGCTTGACGTAAACAGGCAGGTAGCCGCCAAAGTCATATTAATCTTTTTAGAGGGGAGAATGGGTATGATCATTCATGTAATGGAACTTCATTTTTCTTCTTTGCGACAGCGGTAGCGCATACAACGCTAAGCAATTCAGCAAGGTCAATCTACAGAGTGTACATGAATTCATAATTACATTGAAAGACTGCTACCATAATTTAAATACTCTCTATTTTGAGTGACTTATTTTCTTTTTAGTCTTTTCAAAAAAAGAATGATCTCTTTCCCTTTTTACCAACTTTTTAATTATAACTTTCCACTTGACATGTTTAAGAACAAAAGATTGAAGGACATTTTGGTACATTTGACGTATTTTTAATTTAAAAACACAAGATTCAAAAGTCTTCTTTATTTTTTAAACTCCGTGTCAAGTCAAACTAAGTCATTCTTTTTTAAACGAGGGGAGTATTATATATAGCAAGATTTTTTGACATTATGAATTATAATTTAATAAATAAATTGATGGACAAAGCTATTAGAGATTTGTTGCTAGTTAGAGATGACAAGTATTCTGTAGATTCAGTCGAGGGGCGCGAAAGTTGACACTCACACTCACAGTTATCCAAAAATAGAAATGTTAGTAGCAAATAATAATTTGCAGGTGCATCTTCTCATGGATGTCATATGTACATGGACAGATGTAACCTGGCCTAGCTATATGCTATTGGGACATCACTATACTCTTATTAAAAATATTACTCCTATATTTTTAAACTCATAATTTTAGATAAATATAATCATGAATTTAATGTTAAAATTCATAAAATAAATTTAAATTCTGAATCGTTTCAACCCATGAATGCAGCATAAGATCAGAAAGCCCCCACCCCCACCCCACCCCACCCCACCCCACCCACCCACACCATAGATGAGTATATAAAATGTAAAGGTTGAGTACTTTTGCCGTGATCGACAGAACCAAGAATCTCAAAATTAAGTAAAGACATTTGTTTTGAACATCAACCTTGACTTAATATCTTGTGATTGCATTTCTTATTGTTGTATATGTTTGCTTCGCATTTCAAGAAACCAACTGACATTTGACATTTAGACATTCCTTTTCCTTTCCAAAATTAATTTGTTTCCACTAGTATAAAACGACACCAACCCCCATCACTGAATGATCCTGCATTCCTTTTCTATTCTATTCTATTCTGTTGCAAAATACTCCCAACAAAACAAGACAACGCCAAAAAAAAAAAAAAACATACTATACTACAATGACAACTTATAAGCTCAATTCCTTTGTACGCTTAATGTTCTTTTCCTTCTCTGTGTTCCTACACCAATCCTATTCCAATGAAGAAGACACAAAACATGATATTAACTGGTGGTGTAGCACTACTCCTCATCCTGAACCATGCAAGTACTTCATGGCTGACGCCACGCTCCAGCGTACTTTCAAGCCGAAATGCAAAGTTGAGTTCCGAACCATGACTGCACAAGTCGCCCTGGAACAAGCCCTCTTAGTACAAAGCCACTCCAAAAATGTGGGCCAGCACTGCCGAGGGAAACGAAAGAAACTTGTCTGGATGGATTGTGACAAGCTTATTGACGACACAATCCACCAATTAAACCGTACTCTTAATGGCATCGGATCAAACTCAACTTCTTGTACCGATTTCGATGCTCAAACTTGGGTTAGTGCCTCATTAACAAATATCGAGACATGTCTCTCGGGCTCAAATCAGCTCAACGTTTCTAATGTCCTACATCCGACTTTATCCACTAATGTCTCACAACTGATTAGCAATTCTTTGGCTGTAAACGGAGAGCTTCTGGATTCACAAAATTCAACAGAAATTGGTGGATTTCCAAGTTGGGTTACGACTAGGGAAAGAAAGTTGCTACATTCTTCAACGAGAAGCTTAGCTTCCAAGGCTATTTATGTAGTGGCACAAGATGGATCAGGGAATTTCCGGTCCATTCAGGCTGCAATCAATGCCGCCGTGAAAAAGGTTTCAGATCAGAGGACAATCATATATATTAAAAAAGGTGTTTATAGAGAAAATGTGGCGATAGGACCTTCCATGAGTAAAATCATGTTAGTTGGTGCTGGCTTGAGGTACACAATAATCACAGGCAGCCGAAGTGCAGCAGGAGGTTTCACGACTTACAGTACAGCAACTGTTGGTAAGCTCCCATCTCTGTCCCTTTATCCATACCGTATTAGTTTTACTTCTATTCCCTAATAAATAATAGGTAAAAACTTAACATGCACCCTGTATATACACTAAATTAATATTTTTTATTATGGTTATGTAATTAAATTAAGTAAAATACATATTAATTAATCATGGTTAAGTAACATAAACTTTAAATTTAAACACATGAATGCATGTATTGACTTGTTGTATACACCAGATGCATGTAAGTTTTTAGTACATGAACGTTTGTATGTTATCAGATGCAAATTAGTAATTTCTTGAACTTGGTGCCCCATTAAAAAAAAAAGAGAGAGAAAATCCTCTAGGAAAATACATACAGTACTTTTGGAGCATGGCTACGAGCAAAAAAACTTAGATCATAGTAAATATATACATAAATATCTAAGTTAATGAAAACACTATGATTTCACATACATCACTATTACTATTTATATTCCTATTTCTAGAATAGATATGCTCCATGTTAAAATCAGTTCATTTTTTTTTCTACTATCAGGTCATTTAAAATGTAACTCTCCGTAGGTAAAGTCAATAATCAATAAATGAGACCTATAATATGTTGCCTAGGGTCAATCTGACCGTTGCTGCAGGCTCCTCCTTTATTTTTCTTTGGGTGTGACAGTTTTTCAATAATATTGATTCGGTGATCAAGAAGACAATGCCATAATAAAATGGGCGAGGCTTGTCTTCTATCTCTTCCTCTCATCCAGTTCCTAGCAACAATAGGTTTCTCAATTTATGTGGCATATTTCGAATTTCAAGAGTCAAATTTCTTAATCTTGATAGTGAATTTAGAGATAAAATGTTTAAGTTCTTAAAAATAAAACTTCTATACTTGAAAACTGCTCAAGAAATACTATAAATCACAATAATGAACAATTCAAATACATTTATAATCAATACATATCAAAAAATAGCAGTAAATGTAAGAATTTGTTTGATTCTCGAAATTTGAAAAATGTCATAAAATTGGACCGGAGGAAGTACTAATAATTTACAAAAGTCTTCCCCCTTAATTTTTTATTTTTTTTTCTATTTCTACTTTTTCGGTGAATTTCTTAAAAATTTTCCGGTGGATACCAATGAAGATTTGAGTAGTATAATGCAAGAAACTTATTAGAGAAGTTGCAAGTAATTTGGCAAGCTCTAATCTACTTAAAGTTCGTGAAGTAAAGCTAAAGATATGATACTTTGGCCGGCCACTTTGCTGCAATATTTGCATGCATTCACGTGCAGCCATTGTTAGGCTTCTTCGAGAAGGAAATCATTTTCAAGTTAGTGAAATACTCTCTCCGTTTCATAATAAATGAATTGTTGGATTTAGGCACATATATTAAGAAAAAAGCATTAAAGACATAAATTTAACACAACATTTCATTTTTACTAAAAAAAAAAAGTTGATCTTGTAATACCTTTTCAAAAGTTAATTGGTTGTCAAATTATAAGGGCAAATTTGAAAAAAAATTCAATGATTCACTTATTTTGAAACACCAATAAATACCCCAATAATTCACTTATTTTGAAACGGAGAGAGTATAAAATTAGATCAGATAGTTTAATTGAAATAGGTATATGTCATTGTACTTTGTAATTTTCAAACCAAAAAAAAAACGTATTTACTTACTGATTTAATAAGAAACTTTTATTCTTTAAAGGAACAACTATGAATAGCGTAGTCAATTGTTTTTTTCAATTAACTACAAAAAGGAAAATTCCTAATTTGTCGATAATTTCAGGGTTACTTTTGACAAATATCGAAGAGGGGAATGTTTAAATTTCAGCCATGCATGGTCACTGGAATTTTCGCTTAAAATGACAACTTTTTAAGTAATATTTTTCGTTCAATTTGTTTGTCTTATTTATTTTTTATCTGTTTAAAAAGACTGTATATTTAGTAAGTACTCATTTTTTACACCAAACGTCTTAATTACATGGTATATATATATATATATATATGTGTGTGTGTGTGTCTTAGATCACAAGATTTAAAAGACATTTGGTACATTTCACACATTTTTAATTTAATACCACTAGATTTGTTTATTTTTTCTTAAATTATGTGTTAATTCGAACTAAAATAAATCAAATTAAAAAGGAGAGACGAGTACATTGACATTAATATTAATGCCATTTACGAATATGTTGTCACTTCATCACCTTATAAGGTCGGTTTAGGAAATGTTATTCTATACATTTTATATTTGACATTACGGATATTGCATGTCAAGTGTTTCCCTACTTCTAAGTGAAGGATCCTCATTCAAAGAAACCGCACTTACGATCAAAGTAATAATGATCTTTTAAAAAAAGTAATGATGATCTGAGAATACATGATTTCAACATTACTATCTTGCTTCTACATCAATTTATTCACATAATTCGTAACCTTACTTTGTCCAACTAATACATGTTTTTAGGCTACGTTAATCATTTTCTCAAAGAGACCATTCAACTTCTTTAGTTAATCACTTGTTTTCCAAAATAACTTTGTTTAATTCCAGGGGTTGATGGAAGTGGATTCATTGCGCGTGGCATCACATTCCGAAACACAGCAGGTCCGAGAAATGGTCAAGCAGTAGCACTCCGATCAGCATCCGATCTTTCAGTGTTCTATGCATGTGGTTTCGAAGGATACCAAGACACAATCTTTGTCCAATCCCAACGACAATTTTACAAAACATGTCATATTTATGGCACCATAGACTTTATATTCGGTAACGCTGCAGTTGTTTTCCAAAATTGTGTCATATATGTGCGAAGACCCTTAGTAGGCCAGGTCAATGTGATCACAGCACAAGGCAGAGGTGACCCTTTTCAGAACACGGGAATATCGATTCACAATTCGAGAATAACAGCAGCACCGGATCTCGCGCCAGTGATTCAGGCATTTAAGACATATTTGGGACGTCCGTGGCAGGAATATTCAAGGACAGTAATATTGAGGTCTTATATTGATAGTTTGGTTAATCCATCAGGATGGTTACCGTGGCTAAATTCTGATTTTGCATTCAAAACTCTGTATTATGGAGAGTATGGTAACTTTGGACCAGGGGCTTCGACTAGGTATAGGGTGAAATGGCCTGGTTACCATGTTATTACCGATGCAAAGGAGGCTTCAAAGTTTACTGTTAACAACCTTGTAGGTGGTAGGTCATGGCTGCCTTATACCGGTGTGCCATTCACCTCAGGGCTCTGAATTTGGTCTATTATTTGTATAATAATTGTCTAGTAATTATTATATCCATTCATTATTTTGTACATGTGTGTAATGACATTATCTGAAAGTATCTATACGACTACAATATTGGTTTTAACTAATATTATCTTTGTTTCAAAATAGTTGGCCCTTGTTGATTTGATATTCACCTTAACAAAATTTTTATTAGGATTTTAGGCTTTGCTCACCATCGATATTCTTTGAAAATATAAATTTGAGTATTTACACTTTATTTAGTAGTTTAATGATAGGGTTAGTATTGAAAGAATGTGTAATAATATCCTCTTAATTTCATAAAAAAGACAACTAAAGTGAAATGAATATTTTCAGAAAGAAGACCAACTAAAAAAAATAGACAGAGTAATTTCTTATTACCGCTCACCTCCTCCTCCGCACCCATCAGAAAGTAGCCAATAAGTTTAGTACCAAGTGAAAATGATATACTTCATTTCCTCCTCACAATTTATGTTGCAATGACTATATACAAAGTTCAAGATAAAATGAAAGATTTTGAAATTAGTGATATAAAACACTTCTTCACTATTTATGTTAATATAACTAATTAAGAATCTGATGGAAATTTTGAAGTTAAATTATTTTCAATTATAGAAAGGTGATACTTCGTTCATTTCAGTTTGTGTAGCACCTTTCAGATTTTGAGATTAACAAAAGTCTATTTTTTATCTTAATTTTTTCAAATATTTTTTAAATATTTTGAATAGTCAATTATTGGGAATTATAGTACTTTTATTTAATTTTTAAATATATAAATTTTATTTCAAAAAACTTCAAAAATTTCATACTTAATTTCATAGTCAAAGTTAAACTGTTTAACTCTTGGAAATCGAAAAGTGCCACATAAATCAAAATAAATACTTTTTTTTTTAAATGAACTAAAAAGAAAAATACCTGACATGACAGGAAAATATTTTATAAAGTGAAAATGGTCATAAAAACATGCTCATTGTGGATGACAAATGAAATATGTACAAGTTGATCGGCGAACATCTCTCAAATCAAATATATGAGCATATTGAGACAATTAACTTTGCTAATCAATCTAAGGAGGATAACATATACCGGGTACGAAGACTAGTGATTAGACGTCACGCTAGACTTTTCTCTCCCAACTATTGGGTGAGCGCTCCTTACGGAGAAGTTAGTTTGCAGATTAGTATTAATTTCTAGTTTTATTTCAATAAAGGTATATGGGAGGTGGATTCGGCTTTTCTCCATTTTCACTCTCTCTATTTTTTTCAAGTCTTCCTTTTGATTAATGACATATAACTTAATTAAAATGAATGATTAAGATTTAATTTATTTTAAACTAAACTTCCAATCATGGTTAATATAATAAATATATTCTATCAACTAAAATAGATTGCTTATCCAATATTCCCTTCCAATTATTATTCTTTAACTTTTTCTCATTCCCTCCAAATTTATCAATTCTAAATTGGCAACCCACCTAAGATTATGGATGCAAATAAACTACTTTATATTTTTACCACGAATTTTATTTTTTTTTAAAAATCGATAGAAAGAAAAAAAGGAGGGAAAATAGAGAACAAGAATCTTTAGTTTTCTGAGTTGAGGCACAATATTCCCAGGTTCTTTTTCATCCACTTTTGATTATTCAAACATGAAATTCTTCTTATCTATATATTTTTGTTGTGGTAATTAACAAGTAGAAAAGGCGTATACAATATTTTTGTGAAAATTCCCAATGAACTGTTTTGGTTAGAATGATTGAACTTTGGTACCAGTTAGCATATAAAGCTTTTCATTTTAACTTAATAGACTATTAAACGATGATCTAGCATGATAACTTATAAGCTAAAACAAAATTTTACCTTATCATATATATTGGAGTCTTACGTATGGTTTAACATTTATCCAATTAATAAAGGCCTTAGCTACATTAGGAATATACTAAAAAGAGTCGATTATTTTACTATCTTGTCTATTGTTTGCCAATTTTGCCAAGTAATCTGCAATCATATTAGTTTCCTTTCGGCAGTGAATTTCTTTAATGTGAACATGTTTCGTCATTTATTGAATCTTCTCAACAATGTAGTTAAGCTTTTAGTTGCATTGTCTTTCTCTCTGAATCATCTAGAAAATGGTTAGTGAATCAATCTCCCAAAGAAAATTATTCAGGTTTCTTTTTCAAACACACTTACAACTCTTGTCAAACAACTATGCCTTCAGTTCTATGTTGCTATCACATGTAATAGGGGGATAAAATTCATAACAAAATCACATGTATCAGCCCTCAAAACACCTCCCATGCCAGCTTTTCCAACAATGATACAAAAGCTGCCAATGATTCACTTATAAAGATTTTCATTTTGATTTAATAGACCTTATTTTGACATCAGTTAAATTAGAAAACAATGATTCAATGTGTATAATACATTGGGACAAATGTCTTAGTTTCTTTTTTTTTTGCATGATAGATTCATGGAAACTGCGTCGTCTCTAAATGATCATAATAACACTTCTCATTCTTTTAAGCCAATAAAACTTGGAATGAAATTTAATTCGGATGAGGGTGGATTTAATTATTACAATGAATATGTGATAACTCTCAAATTACACTCTTGAATGGGTGTAAGAGATCGTTTTCAATATAAAACTCAACTAGGTTGGGGTCGAATCCCACAGGGAATAAGATGTGAACTCAAGTTGATTACGATTTAATTCACTGGTAGTTTACTGTTTCCTTAAATAGGGTTTAAGTTTTGCAGATAATTGATTGTCACTTTGAATTTGATGTTTGTAACCAAAATTTTATGAAATAATCAGGATTATGTTCACTAAGGCTTAAAGTACATGACAGATGCTAAAATTTACTCAAGACTCTCACGGTGGCTAGGATCACAAGCTATCTTTATCGATGATATGCTCCAATGTCTCTTGACATATTCAAGCGTCTAATTTCCTAATCCTCTCGGACTTAGGAAATCGCTATGCACTGTCCATATTTTACCTCAGGTTAATCAACCTTGTTACAGAGTTGATTATTAAACGAAGCCTTTTTGAGTCCCTGTTGATAATTCACTTCCTACTGTTTATAATTTCTTTCTCAAGCAAACCAAAGTAGGTACGCCAACTGTTTGCAACCAACAAACGTAAATTATAATCTCAGAATTACCAAGAAATCCTAACACCTATTAAATCTTGAGTATTTAACACCTTATTATGACCTAACCCTAGATCCCGTGATCCAGGTTACAGGCGTTTAGCCACTCATGATGCAAGAAACAAGTATGCAAATTGAATTCATAATTGAAAGGATTAACTTACAATGATGAAGAAAATCAAAAGTATACTTTGAATTGAACCACAAGGCAAAGCTCCAAAATATTGGTCTTAGAGAGAGAAAAAGAGAGAGAAATTGTATATTCTATCTTATGGGATATGTCAATCTCTTCTCGAAAACCCTAAAACAAGGCTTTAATAGTTAACCCTAAATAAGAAAATAAAACTAAAGTTACAGATTTTCCTTGGAATAGATGACCGCGACTGCGATGGCCTATCTGGAGTTTGACGGCCTATCACGAACATCGTCAAATTTTCTTTAAGTTTGGCTTTTGCTGTCTCAGGCTGACGGCGAAAATGACATCCTATCAGGAGTTTGACGACACATTATGGATGTCGTCAGCTCTTCTTCCATTTTGAGAATTTCTGCCGAAGGTTGACGGTGATCCTGACGCCTTATCACAACTATGACGCCTTATCACGAAATGTCGTCACAACATTACAGTAAATCTCATTCACTGGTTAAGACTGACGACATCCCTGACGGCTTATCATACTTTTGACGTCTTATTACCAGATATCGTTACAGTATTCAATTCATGCCAACTCTCTGGTTATGTTTGATGACAACTGTGATAGCTTGTCATGGGTCTGACGACTTATCACAGATGTCATCAGCCATACTTCTCTTCAGCTTTCTCCAAATTTCAATTTCTTTGCCTCCATTTTTGTTGGTTCTCTACTCCATCAGCTTATACTGTAAAATCAACATGAACACATCAAAAACAACAAAAGTTTCTTAAAACCTCACAATTATTCTAGGTTAAAGGCCTTAAATGTGTTGGCAATTGTTCACACATCAATACCCTCAACTTAAAACAATTTCTTGTCCTCAAGAAACTTAATACAACTAAGAGAACACATAGCACATTCAGCAACCAATTTTCCATTTAAGCTCAATACAAAGTTATTCCTCCAATGCCAAACCAACTAATACCAACTGTGCATATCATTGAAATAAAAACAATATTATAACACAAAGGACTCAAGCGACGGCATCAATCTTAGCCTCAACAACCATTCACATACCAATGTCATACTATCTAAACAAGCGAGTAGCTAGCAACGATACCAGTGTACCCTCACAACAAAGAAATCCCCCCTTTCTTATATAAGGAATCTAAAAATGCAAAAGTGGGGGTCACCAAAAGACTCTCACTCTCAAAAGGAAGTTCCAGTCAGTGTATGCCAGGTACCATAGGCTTGCCCTTATTTTCATTACCAAGATCTTCAGATAGGCCAGCTAGAATCACTATAGGACTTCTTTTAGGCTTATAATGTAGTTTGGGGCTGGTATAAGAGTCAAGGTCATTTAGAGTGGAAATTCCTCCTTGACACTACACTACTTTCTTGGAGCTCACTTATTATCCTCTTTCTCTTCTCCTCTTCTCTTTATCATCCATATTCAAGTTGGGTGCTACTCTTCCCCTCTCTCTTATTATTATTATTATTATTATTATTATTATTATTATATATATATATATATATTTTAGCACCCAATTTTTATTTTTTCTCTTTTATTCCACCCTTCTTCATACTCATCCTACACCATGCACCCCTATGATTGCCACCCTCAACTTAGGCTGTTTGCTTAGGTTAAGGTGCTCAGTGTCCAAGGAAGGCCAGGGATAAACATGTTCATTGTGGTATAAATGGGAAGGTGAAAGGTGTCATACGAAAGAAATGGTCAATTTAGGCTCCACACAGGGATCAAGGGGTGTTATGCACATAGGGACGGCTATGTAGGCTAAAAGTAGGTTAATCAACAAGGACCCATGATCTTATCCTAACTTCTATCTTATGACCATGGAAAGACCAACCAGGAAAGTTCTGGCTTTAGCATACAGAGGAAAATAAGTAGTAGCTTACACACACCTAGCACTCAAGTATATCACAGACCACTGCTTATCTAGTTCATGCAATTGTTCAGCAATGATCATCAAGCAGCTATAACTAATGCCACAACAAGATTCGCAATGGTCACAAGTAAATGTAATCCACATAGTTTATCAAACAAGACATTGGAGGGGTGTTCAAAAGTCAATCAAAAACATGTCAGCTATTTTTTATGCTTGAATTTCTCCTAGTTACCACAACTATGTTACAATAACAGACTACCCTACACCCTCAACTTAAAATCAAAGCAAAGCTAAATTAAGGGTTAGAGTATACCTGGACTGGATCGATCTCATAGATCATAGGTTGCCTCTCATGCAGCGCCTGATTTAGCGTTGCGGCACGACTCAGGTATCTCAATTACTTCAGACTTCATCGAGACAGATAACGGTGATACTTTTCACTGAGTCCTTTGGACCAATATAAAGCTTGAACTATTACCCATTTACCTTAAAGGTACTGTCATCTTCATTTTCGAGTTCTACTACTCCCGATGAGTGGACTTGACTAACCTTGAAAGAGCCTGACCACTTAGATTTCAGCTTGCCTGGGAACAATTTGAGTCTGGAATTAAACAGAAGTATCAAGTCCTTTTTTTGAATTCTCATTTCTCTATTCTCCAATCATGGTACTCTTTTATCTTATCTTTATACAGATCTGCTCGTTCATATGCTCTGAGATGGGAATTCATCCATCTAATTCAGTTGTCCCAGTATCATCTCTGCTGCTTACTTCCAATTTAAATTCAACCTTTTGAGCGCCTATAAATCCTTGTGTTCCATCTCTATTGGAAGGTGGAAAGCTTTTCCATAGACCAGCTGAAATGGTAACATGCCAATTGGTGTCTTGAAAGAAGTCCGGTAAGCCCACAATACGTCATCAAGCTTTCGAGACTAGTCTTTTCGGCTAGCATTCACTGTTTTGGCTAGGATGGATTTAACTTAACGATTTGACAACTCCACTTGCCCACTGGTTTGTGGGTGGTATGGGGTAGCCACTTTGTGTTGTTTCACTCCATATTTTTTCAAAGCTGCTCTAAATAATTTGTTGCAAAAATGAGATCTTTCATTGCTTATGATAGTACGTAGTACTCCAAAGCGAGAGAAGATGTTTTTTTTGAGAAAAGAAACAACCCTTTTTCCTTCGTTATCAGCCAAGGACACAGCTTTGACCCACTTAGAGACATAGTCAACAACAACCAAAACATACTTCATACCATATGAGCTTACAAATGGACCCATGAAATCAATGCCCAAGACATCAAACAACTCCACTTTAAGCATCTTAGTCAGGGTCATCTCATGTCTTTTATAGATTGACCCCTGCCTCTGACATTAGTCACATTTCAGCATAAACTCGTGGGCATCCTTAAATAATACTGGCCAATAATAGCCACTCTGCAACACCTTCCTGGTCGTTCGATCACCCACATGGTGTCCCCCAACTGGAGAGGCATGACATGCCTACAATATGCATAATACATCTACTTCCGATACATATCTCCGTATGATATTGTCTGCACATTGCTAAAAAAGGTAAGGCTCATCCCAAAAGTAATGTGTTACATCATGCAAGAATTTCTTCCTTTGGTGGAAAGAAAGATTTTCTGGGATGACCTCACTCATAACGTAGTTTGCATAATCCGCGTACCAAGGAAATTTTTCCACAGCAGCCGCCAGGATCTCCTCATCAGGAAATGCATCATTTATCTTTGTTTCATCACTGGCTTCCTATTCACCTTCCATTCTAGATAGATTAACCGCAACCTGGTTTTCATAACCTTTCCTATCTTTGACCTCGAAATCAAATTCTTGCAACAGCAACACCCATCTAATAAGCCTTGATTTTGCATCCTTCTTAGCCATTAAATACCCCAAGGCAGCATGGTCGGTTTGGACCACCACTTTGGTCCCGAGCAGATAAGCTCTGAATTTCTCAAAAGCATATACCATAACCAGAAGTTCTTGTTCAGTGATGGTGTAGTTCTTTTGCTCTCCATTCAGTGCTTTGCTGGCGTAATATATCGAATGAAATAGTTTGTCCCTCTTTTGTCCCAATACAGCTCCTAGGACAACACCACTTGCATCACACATTATTTCAAATGGTTTTGCCCAGTCAGGTGAAATAACAATAGGTGTTTCAACCAGCTTCTTTTTAAGGAACTCAAATGCTTTCAAGCACTCGTCAACGAAGAAAAATTTCACTTCTTTCTCCAAAAGCTTGTAAAGTGGATTTGCAACCTTAGAGAAGTCTTTTATGAATCTCCGATAAAAACCTGCATGACCAAGAAAACTACGCACTCCCTTTACTGAAATGAGAGGTGGTAGTTTCTCGATAACTTCCACTTTTCTCGATCAACTTCTATCCCTTTTTTGGAAATTTTGTGGCCAAGAATGATCCCTTCTTTACCATGAAATGACATTTTTCCCAGTTAAGCACTAGGTTAAATTCAACACATATTTGCAAGGCCACATTCAGATTTTCCAAACACATTTCAAATAAATCACCCACCACAGAGAAATTATCCATGAATACCTCTATGGTGTCTTCCACCATGTCAGAGAAGATAGACATCATGCACCGTTGAAAAGTGGCGGGTGCATTGCATAGCCCAAATGGCATCTTCTTAAATGAAAATGTGTCATATGGGTATGTGAATGTCGTCTTCTCCTGATCTTTAGGAGCAATACAGATTTGGTTGTATCCATAATAACCATCCAAAAAGCAATACCACCCCCTACCGGCCAATCGGTCAAGCATTTGGTCCATAAAAGGCATTGGGAAGTAGTCCTTCAAAGTCCAAGATTTTGATTTGTGGTAGTCCATGAAAACTTTCCACCCAGTTACTGGACTGAGTGGAATCAACTCTTTCTTTTCATTAGCAACCACCGTCATACCCTTTTTTTTGGGTACGCATTGAACTGGGCTCACCCACTTGCTGTCAGAAATAAGGTAAATCACTCCTGCATCTAACTATTTAATAATATCCTTCTTAACCACCTCTTGCATTAGTGGGTTAAGATGGCACTGATGTTCTATGGTTGGAATAAAATCTTTCTCAAGTTGAATTTTATGCATGCAAATGCCTGAGGGAATACCAATAATATCTGCGATGGTCCACCCTATTACTCTTTTGTGCTTCTGAAGTACTGAAATAAGTGCATTCACTTGTTGTTCTCCCAAATTAGTTGCAATAATAACAGGTAGCGTGTTCCTTTTACCCAGAAACACATACTGTAAATGCCCAGGCAGCTCCTTCAACTCTAATACTAGAGGCTCTTCAATAGATGGCTTGGATGGTGGCGTTGGTCGATTAGCCAGATCAAGGTCCAACTTTTTAGGAGCATAAGGATATGAACCCATGTCTGTCATGGAACAAACTATCTCTTCGTACTCCCCATTGCCTTCAATATCATAATTCATCATGACTGCATCCAAAGGTTCGATAACAAGTTGCTCAGTTATGGGAACGTCCTGTTCGTCCTCAAAATACACATCAACTATTGAGAACACACTCATTTCCTCATGCTGTTTCATTGATTTGCCCACATTAAATCGTGCTACTTCATCGTTCATCCTGAATAAGAGCTTATTCTCTCTCAAACTGATCAACACACTTTTGATTACGAGGAAAGGTCGACCCAAGATTATGGGCACCTCAAAGTCCACCTCGCAGTCCAAAATATTGAAGTCTGCAGGGAATATGAAATTAGAAACCTTTACCAACACATCATGCAGAATGCCGATAGGTCACTTTACTGACCTATCCGTCATCACCAGTCTCATGTTGGTGGGTGTGGGATTCCTCGGACCCAACTTTCTATAAATAAACAATGGCATCAAATTAACACTTTCTCCCAGATCACACAGTGCCTTGGTGAATTTCATAGTTCTAATTGTGCAGGGAATAGTGACTGCACCTGGGTCTGACTTCTTATGCATTAAGGTCCTTGTAGAGATAACACTACAAACGTGGAGATCTACCTCCAATTTGTAGCTCACCACTCATTTCTTTATCACAAGGTCATTCATGAATTTTTCATATCCTGGCATCTGCTCAAGTGCCTCAATCAAAGGCATATTTATTGTTAATTGCTTGAGCATTGCCATAAAATTGCTGAATTTGGCATCATCATCCTTTTTCCTCAATCGTTGAGAAAAGGAAGGTGGTGATCTTGGGATAGTTTTCAACACCACTTCCTCTTCCTTCTCCCTCACCTTCTCTGAAGCATCAACAAAGCTATTCAGCTTCTCAGACTCTACTAGATTACTTTCTTCCGGTTTATCCACAACTACCTCATTATTAAAAGACTTACTAATAGAAAGGCCAGGTTAGATCTTACCACTCCTGGTGGTAATAGCCAGACATGAGCCATCAGTTTGCAGATTCTGAGCCATTTTACTAGATACAAAACTACTTCTTCCCTGGTTCAGTGCTGCAGAAAGTTGGCTCATCTGTTGCTCCAACTGCTTGATAGAAGTTGAGTGTGAACTAACCAACTGACTCAGAGTATAAAATTCACTCTTCATAGTATTTACCCCGTAGTTGGTAGCCTCAACTCCCTCCAGCAGTTTTTTCATCAAGTCCTTCATAGATATCTTTCCAAATCTAGTTGCAGTAGCTTTCCAATTTCTAGGAAGAATATATAACCCACTCCTTTCATTTCTGCTTCTCCAGTTCCCTTGCTCCCTGTCTCTGTAACCAGGATTTTCATAAATGTTCCAACCTTGATTCCCTTGGCTATTGCCTCAGAAACCCCCTGATTATTAACATAATTAGCCTCTTCTCAGTCTTCCCCGATAATAAGTGCTTGGTAAGAAAGTCCATCTGAGTCTTTAGATGGGATATATCTTGATCCTGCTCCTCATCTCTCCTGTATTATTCAGAAGTCATTCCAACATAAACAGTAGGGCTTTCCACCATAGAATCCCTGGTGTACCAAGCCCGACTCTATTTGGTCATCCTATTCAGCATTCTGAGGCATCTTAAAAAGACAGATCAACAAATGAACTACTAGCAGCGTTATCTACAATCGGCTTTGTTACAGAGTTAAGATCCCTGTATAAAGTCTCCATCAAATATATGTCTGTCATGTTGTGGTTCGGACACTGTGTCAGCTTCTTCTTGAACCTCTCCCAAGTTTCATGCAAGGCCTCATTCAGGAGCTGTCTAAAGTTGCTGATCTCATCCCTTAATTGTACCCTCCTGGAAGGCGAAAAGAACCTTTCTAGGAAAGCTCTTTTCAACTGCCTCCAGTTAGTTATAGAATCAGGCGTCAGCTCATTCAGCCACAATGTTGCCTCCCCAGACAGAGACAACGGGAACAGCCTCAACCGAATAGCGTTTTGGCTTACTCCTGGGTTATCAAAAGATTTACAAATGGTGACAAAATTCACTAGATGCAGGTTAGGGTCATCCCCAGTAAGACCTCCAAACAACCCGTTCAAGTTCAGAAGTTGGATCATCATGCTTGTAATGTTGAACTTTGCTCCAGGTGCGAACGTTGGAGGAATGATGGCAGCCGTTGCACCTGCTCCGTCATACCATCATTGTCATTATCAAACTTATACTGCAATGGCTGTTTTTCCATTCCTTGTTATGCGTTAGAGTTCTGGATTGATTTGTGCTTGGTGTACACTATTAATATCCTGCAAATCAACAAAAACAACAAACAAACGTAAATCTAAAAAATGTAACTAACAACAAATTAGCGTACACAAACTTTTAGTTTACAATCATATTCCCCGGCAATGTCACCATTTTTTATAACACTCAAATTACACTCTTGAATGGGTGAAAGTGATCGT
The DNA here is from genome assembly GCA_030864215.1 of Capsicum pubescens. NCBI lineage: Eukaryota > Viridiplantae > Streptophyta > Magnoliopsida > Solanales > Solanaceae > Capsicum > Capsicum pubescens. The sequence goes on along the minus strand of CM061543.1, from coordinate 216,314,239 downwards.
TGTCAACATAAAACCCAACTAGGTTGGGGTCGAATCCCACAGGGAATAAGGTGTGAACTCAAGTTGTTTATGATTTAATTCCCTGGTAGTTTACTATTTCCATAAATGGGGTTTAAGTTTTGAAGATAATTGATTGTCACTTTTAATTTGATGTTTGTAACTAACATTTTATGAAATAACCAGGATTATGTTCACTAGGGCTTAAAGTACATGACAGATGCTAAAATTTACTCAAGACTCTCACGGTGGTTAGGATCACAAGCTATTTTTATCGATGATATGCTCCAATGTCTCTCGACCTATTCAAGCATCTAATTTTCTAATCCTCTCGGACTTAGGGAATCGCTATGCACTATACAGATTTTACCTCAGGTTAATCAACCTTGTTACATCGCTAATTATAAAATGAAGCCTTTCCGAGTCCCTGTTGATAATTCACTTCCTACTATTTATGATTTCTTTCTCAAGAAAACCAAAGTAGGTACGCCTACTGTTTTCAACCAACAGACATAAATTATAATCTCAGAATTACCAAGAAATCCTAACACCTATTAAATCTTGAGTATTTAACACCTTTACATGACCTAACCCTAGATTCCATGATCCAGGTTACAGGTGTTTAGCCACTCATGATGCAAGAAACAAGTATGCAAATTAAATTCATAACTGAAAGGATTAACTTACAATGATGAAGAAAATCAAGAGTGTACTTTGAATTGAATCACAAGGCAAAGCTCCAAAATATTGGTCTTAGAGAGAGAGAGAAAAATCATATATGCTATCTTGTGGGATATGTCAATCTCTCCTTGAAAACCCTAAAACAAGGCTTTAAATAGTTAACCCAAGGCTTTAAATAGTCAACCCTAAATAAGGAAATAAAACTAAAGTTACAGATGTTCCTCGGAATAAATGACGTCGACCGTGACGGCCTATCAGGAGTTTGACGGGCTATCACGAACGTCGTTAGATTCTCTTTAAGTTTGGCTTTTGCTATCTCAGGCTGACGGCAACAATGACATACTATCAGGAGTCTGACGGTGCATCATGGATGTCGTCATCTCCTCTTCCATTTTGAGAATTTCTGCCTAAGGTTGACGGTGATCCAGATGCCTTATCATAACTCTGACGCCTTATTACGATATGTCATCACAATATTACATCAAATCTCATTCTATGGTTAAGGCTGACGATATCCCTGATGGTTTATCACACTTTTGATGTCTTATCACTAGATATCGTTATAGTATTCAATTCATGCCAACTCTCTGGTTATGTTTGACGACAACTATGATAGCCTATCATGGGTCTGATGACTTATCACAGATGTCGTCAGCCATACTTCTCTTCAGCTTTCTCCAGATTTCAATTTCTTTGCCTCCATTCTTGGTTGTTCTCTACTCCACCAGCTTATACTGTAAAATCAACCTAAACACATCAAAAAATGATAAAAGTTGCTTATTATCTCGCAATTATTCTAGGTTAAAGGCCTTAAATATGTTAGCAATTTCTCACATATCAATATACTGATATAATTGGTTTTAGTGTAAGAAAGGAATATGCCAACAAAAGTAAATCTCATGGCTACATAACTTCAAGAAAATTTAAATGCTATAAAGAAGGTTATAGGGGAAAGGACAAGTGAGATGTGTTGGTTAAGAAACCTAGAAAAGAAACTAGGACGGGTTGTTTGGCTCATATGGTCGTAAGCCATCAACCTTGGATATATCTTTAGAGCTCATAAATCATTTCAAAGTGATTTTAGCAAGTTTCTTTTTTATTACGATTATGAAGCATATTTTTTAAATTCATGGGAAGAAATGCTTGAAAAGTACGACCTTAAGGATAATAGTTGGTTGAAAAATACCTTTACAATAAGAAAAAAATAGTCCATGACATATGGTAGAGATACATTTTCAACTAGTATGCGAAGTACACAATTGAGTGAAAGTTTCAATAGATCAATTAGGGCCTACTTGAAATCTGATTTAGCTATTGTACAATTCTTCAAGCATTTGGAAAGAGCCATTGATGATAAGCGTTCTAATAAAATCAAGTCCAATTTTGACATGACTCAATGAATATCTGTGTTAAAGGTTAAACTTTCTTTACTAATCCATGGGAGAGAGATATATAATGCGGGTATATTTGATTTATTTGAGAAACAGTGGAAAATCATTACTTGTTTCAGTAAACAACTTTTGTGATGAAGGAAATTGCTATAAATACAATATTAGAACATATGAAAGTGGTAGGGAGCATACAATAGTTGTGAATCAATCAACAAAAATAGTGTCTTGTAGTTGCAAGTTATTTGAATTTTCAGGTATATTATGTGGTCATGCTCTAAAGATTTTGGACACTTTAAATGTGAAGGATAAGATTTTTGATTACTATATAGTGAAAAGGTGGACAAAAGATGCTACTAACTTCATGGAAATAGATATTAAAGGTTCTATGAAAGAAAGTGATCCAAAAGTTGAGGTTAGTACAAGGTACAAATATTTGTGCAAAAACTTTATCTAAATTGCAAGTGAAGCTTCAAAATTCAGAGAAGGATATGAATTGGCTGTGAAGTATATTAATGAGATAATTGAGAAGTCGAAGAAAATAAAAAAAATAATGAGTCTCTTGAAAATCCATCAGTTTCAAGTGAAGTTATACATGATGATACAATATTTGTTAATAGTGAGAACATTACAAATGTGGCAGGGTTAAAAAAGAAGCAACCAACTCGTCGCTTGAATAGTTATCCAAAGAGCTTTCTTGAAATGGCCAGAAAGAAGAATAAAATCCAATTGTCTTCGTCAAAAATAATTCTACATGATGCAAGTCACATAGGAGGTCTTCAAGAATCATGTCCATCATTCTCCAATTTTACGACGACTACAATATGTCATAACAATTATATCAAAAACATTAATTTTTTTTAAATGTGCTACTTCACCTTAACCTTTTTAGCCACTCGTCTATGTTCTTGTAGTTGAGAAGACTCTACTTGAGTGGTTGGAGTTATACCCTCTTATTCAACACAGGAATATCATACATTCTGGTATATACTAGTAGGAAAAAGAAAGTTCTGTGTAGGTAGCTATTGGTTGTAATTTACAATAAGGGGTAAAAATTAAGGCAGAGTTTGTGTATAAAAAGAGTTGGTAGATTTTAATGAGGAAATGAAATAGAAATATACGAGACACGATGTCAAAAAGTGGCATAGACAATTCACAATCTCCATGTAATAGTAGTTAATATGAACAAGTATTCCCTTTTACAATTTTCATGTAGTAGTAGATAATATGAACAGGTAGCATTGATAAAAAAAATTTATAAGTCTATCTCAGCAGGTATTTACACGATAGGTATTGGGAGCTTATTTACATCATAGGTATCACCTGAATATCCGTATCACCTCATGGAAGCTTATTTTTCTCTTTAAATGATAGGTATTGGGAGACAAAAATATTTTGCCTTGGCAGTTTTCAGAATTCACTCAAGTATCATCTCATGGAAGTCTATCTCAACTCCGAAGAGTTAGTATAGATTTTATAAGTCATACTTTTCATATAAAAGATTCCCGTTGCAGTATTGATTGCCTTAGTATAATTTTATTTATTACTTGCAGGATATTTCATCTCACGACTTAAACAAGTACTCTTAAGGTGGATCGTCAATATCATAAATAGCGAGAAGTTCTCTTGGTGTAGTCATTCTGTTAAGTGGACAATTAAAAAAAAATTAAAATGTAATTGCTCTGTATTTTTAGGTAGAATGACTAGTAGAGATGGGCATTCCATTTGGTTATTTCGCTTGGTTTTGTCAAAGTTTCAATCAATGTTGAGATAATAAATAAACCTAGTTCAATTGAATTTTCTTAACTATTAGATCCATTCTTATTTGCTTCGTTCTTGCGTCTCAATTTAATTTAAAAGTGTGGTGGGTCTCAACAGCATACCCGTCTTGAAATCTACATCGAAACATCTGCATCTTTGGCTAACTAGTGCTGAAGTTTCTGAACTCTCATATGCAGAGCATTTTGTTTACTTTAGCCAATCAATTGTGGGAAAGATCGGGAAATAAACTATAGATATTTTTCTTTTGTATTGTTGGGTTTGATTCATCGGTTGCATGATTTACACGTACCACTCTGGTGGAGCCAGGATTTCAAATATAGGAGTTCAATATTTGAAAAATATATATATGAAGGGGGGTTCAACACCTACTATAGATACATAAAAAGTAATTTTAATCATATATAAATGATATATTTTTTCATCGAAGGGGTTTCAAACGAACCCCCTGTCAAAGGGCTGGCTCCGCCCCTCGATACTAGAGGATGTGAGAGACCTCAAATGAGATTTTGTAAGGGCTGGACCTTGGTTATGCTTACTATTATTTTCTTTGGTAGCGACTATTCAATCAGATTTATTTATTAGTAGTACATATGTTTTTAACTTGTACAAGCATTTTGTAAATTCTGTGCACTATAATTTGGCCAGATAGAAAAAAATTCAATTCTTAGATGTTTTTTTCCCTTGTGAATTTGAAGTGATATTATGAATTATGATATTTTTTATTTATGTGGAGATGATATTTAAAGAATAAGACAAGTAAGATGGAGAGTAGAGAAATAGGTTGATCAAAGTGGAAATATATTAAGAAATAATTTAGAAAAAAAGTTAATTACATAGCTTCTGGAAATGAAAATTGCTAAAGTGAAATTGGAAATTATAATTTTCTTTTTCTATTGGTGATTTGGATTCTGGAGGGAATGAGAGAATTTAAAATTGATAAATTTGGAGGGAATGAGAAAAAGTTAAGAGCAATAATTGGGAGGGAATATTGGATAAGCAATCTATTTTAGTTGATATAATATATTTATTATATTAACCATGGTTTGGGGTTTAGTTTAAAATAAATTAAATCTTAGTCATTCATTTTAATTAAGACATATGTCATTAATCAAAAAGGGGACTTAGAAAAAATGGAGAGAGTAGAAATGGAGAGGATCCAGATCCATGGGAGGTCATGTCCTAGTAGATAGTACTCAAATATGGCTAGAGGCTTTATAAAAAGATAGTTAGAAAAAGTCTTGCTTTTAGTTTTAAGTTTTGACTCTTTGGTCACATTATAAACTATTTCTTTTGATTAAAATATTCATCTCTCAAATTTTCCTTTAATGTGATTCTATTTTTGTTAGTGCATGCTCTAGCTTTATATATGTCAGGTCAAGGGTATGCTCGGGTTAGTTATGGATTTAGGAGCCGGTCATGTCTAGGGTATGAATTGAGGCATGACAATCTTAGTATTAGAGCCCTAGGTTCAAGTGTTTCAGAAAGTCTATGAAGTCATGTCTTAGAGTCTTTCTATGGGTATGAAGCACGCCATACTTATAACAAGAAAGTTATCAAATATTAGAAAATATTATCCTTCTTTCATACTCTAGTTCGTGCTATAAATGGAACTCTATGAAAATTTATTCTAACTCGTGCATTGTTACGTATTTCAGAACATGCCTCCTAAGAGAAAGACGACTTCAAGTTAGAGGGTTACCCCTATTGACACCAAAATTTGACCATACCCATTCTAATTAATTTTGAAATTTTTAAATTTTTTAATAATTTAAAATAATTATTTTACAAAACTCAAAATAATGTCATAAAATAATTCTGAGGCAATTTTATTATTCTCTAGCATAAAATATGTGTCTATGCACTCACAATATATAGATTTATATTAGTTTCCATATCTTAATGTATCTTCAAAAAATATCTTCTCAGAAATTAGTATTTAAAGTAGTTAAGGTTTGTCATTTTCTCCAAACCCAACAAAATTGGAAATTAGATCAAAATGAATGTTTTCCAATTACGTGTTGCGTCATAATTAAATATTTATTTTTGAGTATTTAAATTACAGAGGTCCTTAATACTTGTATGGTCTATTCAACTTAATTATATAATGATCCACCTGTAATGCCCCGATTTTCTGAACAGAAATGCTACACGGTGCTCATGACCCTGAAGGACCACAAGCTAACCCATGATTGATATCTGTACCTGTAAACTGCATAATATCTCATAAAATATGCGGAAACATGAACGGTAAGGCCATAAGGTTCAATACTTATACATATTTGAAAAAAACATGGTATAACAATACCAAAAAGGAACATAAATACTGAAGTCTGAACATCTAATCTGACATCTAGTCCGAAATCCTCTAACTGAACTGAATAAGGAGTTGAAGGCACATGTCTCCAACTAACTCCAAGAACTGAAAAACTAATCTGAAATACTGTAATAAAGTAATAATAATATTATCCTCGAATAAAGAGGAGCACTGACTGTTGAAATCTGTAATGCTACTACTGCTCTGAAACTCGTGCCTCTATACCTATGACATCAAATAAAACAACATAGCGCGAATGTGTTAGTACGACTGAATGTACTGAGTATACGAGTGAGGTAGGCTAAATGCAAAGGGTTTTATATACACGAAAAATATTGACTGATATAAACGTGAGAATACATACATACATACGTAACTGCAACTAAACTCGTGGTGATACTGACTACTGAGTCTGAATACTTATTACATGAGCTTACTGATGCTGAGATATTGAATGACTGAGTTTACTGATAGTGATATACTGAATGACTGAGTTTACTGATATTGAGATACTAAATGACTGAGTTTACTGATATTGATATGTAATTCACTAATAAGTGAGGAACTGATACTATATTATTGAATACTGGGAGACTGATACTATATTACTGATAAGGAAATGATTGTTTTTGATAGTTCTGATTATGAAGAACTGATTTGATTGACCGTATATAACAATCCTGAAACTGAGCTCGTGATAACATGACTACTGAGTATGAATACTGATGACATATATTTACTGATAACATATCATAAATGATAACTAAATTCTGATAACTGATAGATCTGATAACATGAGTTCTGATAACTGATAGCATGAATGATTGTATCTGACAGTCCTAAATTTGATGGAACTAGCTGAGTTTCGTACTGTATCTGACAGTCCTGATATCCTGAAGAACTATCTGAGTTCTTTTTCTGAGACTGATACTAAAACTGTGGGAAGTAGTTATCTAACCGACATGCCCCAAATACACTATAATAGCTAAGGTGGGGTCAAATCTCTGCCCCGACTGGAGGGGTGTCAATACCGCGCCACTAGTAAGGACAGCTGTGAGAACCCTATACTGGCAGGTACTCAAATGAGAATGGTGAGAACCCTAAACTGACAGGTTAAGACACCTCATCAACCCTAATCTGACAGGTTAAGATGTCTCAACCTACGCTGGCTACGTAGTTTTGGAACACAAGGATGACTACTAAGAATCACACCCTAAACTGGCAGGTGAGTTCCCATCCTTGGGTTCACTTGGTGCTAACTTCTACTCCTATTTGAAGGACACTAAACTAAATAACTAATCTGAACTGAATAACTTAACTGAACTGAATAGCTGAACTGATACTGATTAACTGGACTGATACTAGTAGTATTGTTTGGCGGAGCTAAACTAAGTTTACTGGATTCCGATGACTGACGGAATTACTGAGTTCTGAGGACTGGTTGAGAGTACTGAAGTTACTGAGATTAACTGTGAATACTGAGGTTGCTGAGGTTACTGAGCACTGAGATTACTGAGATTACTGGACTACTAAGATTACTGAGATTTCTGAGTTTTCCTGAGTCACATAACTGACTGAATTCTACAGATCATGGCTTGACTGAGAGTATCATGAAAACATGACATGGCTCTAGGCACACAACTATGTTTTTCGAGTACAAGTACCCCCAGGACTCGATGTAAGGAAACTGACACAACTTGAATTTCTTGAGTACATGACCATCAATAAAAATCCATAATACATGAGTGGGGGATTTCATGAAGTACATGGTCATCATAATATCTATCATGAATAGGAATGCTTATAATCAAGTCATAAATCTCATATTCTAATATCATGGGCATTCCGACAACATATACTATTCATAACAATGGCATGGAAACCATTCAAGCATAAAGAAACTACAACATGAAATATTTAGTTCATATTGTAATGATTTGGGGATTTTATACTTCATGTATTTATTCAACATCTCAAACATGGTAGGGAAAGCATGGATATATTTTGTGTACATAATTTATATCTCCATTATCATACATGTTTTATACCACAACAATAACAACACATAATTTGCCTGGAAATTCATCTTGGAGTGTATGGCTAACATAAACTTGTTATTTAGATATCATGAAATCATGTAAATATGAAGTTCTAAGATACTAGGCATTTTATCGAACACCTTGCATTCATTTTTTAAGTCATAGGTGGATTTCATACTTTCATTCTATCAATCCATCTAAAGATCATGTTTTTCAACTAACAACAAAACTTTCATGAGATATAGAGTCACGATACTATTATATAGCAAAATAAACAAGCATCAACATGGGTATGATAATATCACCACAAAGAACCAAGATTTTGCATTTTAAAGATTGATTCTTGAACTCCACGGATGAAAGAAATCCGTGGATGAACACTACGCATACCTTGGAAGGGAGGTTCTTGATGATTGACGGAGGAATTTCCTTGAAATTTAATCTTCAAGCTTGATTGTGCAACCCTAGTTGTTTTTCTCCTATGGTGCTCTTGGATAATGAACTTTGAGATGTTAATAGGGTTGTAATGTGTTTATAAGCAATATATTTCGTAGGGTTAAGTTTAGGGACGTGTAAGGAGTGTTAAAAGACTTAATTACCCTCAAAATAACTCAAAACGGAGTATTTTTGGCACTTGAAACTGACTTAGGCAGCACCCAAGTAATTGCACAAGTCAGGTTGGGCGGCGCCTAACCAATCGCCTAAGTTTGGGTTGGCGGCGCCTAACCAATCGCATACGCTTACTGTCTCTCACGAAAATGGGCATAACTTTTTGCTCGGGTAATGGATTAAGGAGAAATTGGTATTGTTGGAAAGCTAATTTGGTTATCTATAATTTGGTGGGTATAAATATGCAGAAATACCACATTAAAATCAAGTTATACTCATTCAAATATGATCCTATCAAAATCAAACTCTAAAACTTGATGGATTCAAAAACTCTTATCTTGTATTACCTTAAGTGACTCATATGAACATGCTTAATGCATCATAAGCTATCTTATCTCTAGTATACTCATTGTAAGTCATGTACTCAAGTATGAATCACATGATAGGAGATTTCATATGTATAAAAATGATTCATCTCCTAGCTTAGAAACATGCAGGGTCTTACAATATCTCCCCCTTGGGAACATTCGTCCTCAAATGGAACTGACTGAGAGGGGAAAATACCAACTGAACATGAACTGAACATGAATAAATGGAACATGATCTCATGACTGACGTGACTGATGAACTGAATATATCATATTGAACATGCATATCTGATGCATGTATAACTGATTTATGAATGTAGGACTTAGTGTTCTGGTGAGCTGAGTTTCTCAAATAGGAATGCATATCTTATGCTTAACTGAGAAGGCGGATCCATGCATATCTGATGCATGATTATATGACTGACATGATACGTGAATGCATGACTGAAAGTACTGATGAGCTGATCACGCATATCTGATGCGTGAATTCATGACTAAACTTACTCATGAACATGCAATGGTAAAGGTATCAAGTTTGAACTGAAAACTGAGCATGGAACTGAATACTAAGTTTGGTACTAAAATATGAACATGAGAACGAGTAAGTTTAAGGAAAACTGTTACCTTGAACTGAAAATACCAATAAGTTTGAGATTAATTACTCCGTATACATGATCGGAAACATGAGAACATAACTTAGTTTGGGACGTGGTAGATATACTGAATATCATAATCTGAACTAAATCTTGAAAACATGGCATAGGACTGAAGTTAGAGCTTAAGGGTTATCTTATGAGTACCCCTTCTCCAAACTGGATTTATCGAAACAAAATAGAGCAGCATATTTATGTCATGAAAGTTTGGGGGTATGATGTATATCCCTCTTGGGACACTATGTCCCTCAAAGAATACTGACTTGGATGAGCTACTGAGGGGAATTAAGGCGATGCGCAAGATACCTAGGAACTGAGTCATGACTGAATAACTAAGATCTGAAATTGAGACATGATACATTAACTGAGATGAACACGAGTGCATAAATATACTAACTTATTTGATTAACTAAATAACTGATAGCTGAATATTGGATCTACAAAGCTAAACTGTACTTAGTCTGAATAGCTGGGCTGAGATTTTTTAGTTTTATGCATTGGAGATAAGGACTAACTGAGTAGAATAAGGTATCTGAGCATGGATTTATGAAGTCTGTATTATTTTTGAATGCGAGACCAAATGTACGACATGGCTCTGAGGTATTCTATAAACTGGGATACTGAAACACTGATAACTGAGTACTGACAACCTGAATGCTATGGTCAAGCATAACTGAACTGAGTTTCAAATCTGGTTACTGAACTAAAGATAAAATTATAAATAAGCCTATATCTAGTAAAGAAGTACTGAATTATGAGGCTAAGTAACTGGTAACTGAAGCCATGGTTCTGTAGGACTATCTGAGTCTTTTACTGAATATTGATTTTTTAACTATTGCTGTAACTGAGTTTTAGACTGATACTGAAGTACTGAATTCAAGGACTGAACACTAATCACTGAGTGCTGGATACTGAAACTATAATTGAGTTGGCAACTGAGTTTTGGCTACATATTGGGGACTGATATAAGTCAAGGATCTAAATTTACACTTACACTTTGTACCTTCCCAACTTCTAAATACAACCCCTTGCTAGACATTTACTTGCATATTTATCATGACATTCAAGCCTATCTTCACAACTACACCCTCATGCAAAGTAAGCATGCAACAATCTTCTCTTATCTAAACAACTGCTCATCACTACACTGTTCCATAAGGAGAGCTAACTAAAGGAGTAAATCAGGAGGACCTGAAACATGAATACATACAAACTAAACTTGACACATGACTGAAACTTGAGGAATAAAATATCTATAGTTTGGATTTACCAATAAGGTCTAAACTGAAGATATACATGACGTAGTCTAAATATATCTGATCTGTAGGGGCATAGCATGAGTCATGGAAGCTAAGTATACTGGAAAGCATGATATGCGTACATGAGTCATGAGCTACATGACCTGAGTCTAGAGTTTCTGTACTCGTGGGACATAATTCATAATACTGAGGGAGCTGGAACTGAACCCCTTATACTAGGAACTGAAGGTGCACATGACCCCGTGGAAAGTGAGTGAAAGTAGATTGTGCTCATGGAACATGACTCGTACTGCGGAGTAAAAGGGACTCCTTATGCTGGAAATTGAATTGATACATGATTATGGAAAAAAAGATACATAAGCATGCTTCGTGACCATAGAGTTGGTATGCAATGCCTGAGTTGGTTTCATGATAGCTGAAGTGAAAAACTCTGCACTGAGATGAGAATGGATCTGGAATTGTCTTTCCTTACTGCTTTCTATACATACTGGCTCTACTACTGAAATCTGAGGGACTGACTTGGTCACTTGATCTATTATCACATACCTGCATTCTATTCAACACCTACTTGTCTTACTAAACACATCATCTGATTTTGTTTCCTCATATACTGCTAATATCCCATTCACACCTTCATGCTTAATTTCAAGTCAATAAACTTAAATTCTTGCTCGCCTGCTAGCACTTTTCAAACCTACTAATTCATGTTGGTATAACTATCTCCATGAATACATAATCTAATAAGAATAGATAATACTATCCCAACTCATATACTACTAAACTCTTGGGTCCATGGTTAAAATTCTAGGTCTATACTGTCATAGGATTCTGAGAAGGGATTTAACGGCATATCAAAAATTGGATTTGAGTTTACAAAGGAGTTCTCATGATCATAAATGAAATCTTTACATCTTTGGAACATGACTGGACTAAGAAGATATTGTCTGAGCATGTGGCAAATCCCATAACTGTCTCCAGGGACTGCATGAGAAAGCCCTATCTCTAGGACTTGAGCTTCACTATTTCTATTACCTTGAAAATAAGGTAAGGTTAACATGAGGGGAGCCTGATGTGAATCTACATGGGTTCCTTAGATAAACTTGCTATAGCACGATCTTGAGATATGAAAGAAGGGAAACTATTCCTAAAACATCTCATAACCTCCTGCACATAAGTGTGGTGTACAACACGCCCATGTACAAGACTCTACTTGATACAACTTTCAGACTTCCTAGGACACTGTTGAACCTTAGGCTCTGAGTCCAAGTTTGTAACGCCCCAATTTTCTGAACCGAAATGCTACACGGTACTCATGACCCTGAAGGACCACAATCTAACCCATGACTGATATCTATACCTGTAAACTGCATAATATCTCATAAAATATGTGGACACATGAACTATAAGGCCATAAGGTTCAATACTGATACATATTTGAAAAAAACATGGTATAACAATACCAAAAAGGAACATAAATACTGAAGTCTGAACATCTAATCTGACATCTAGTCCGAAAGCCTCTAACTAAACTTAATATGAAGTTGAAGGAACATGTTTCCAACTAACTCCATGAACTGAAAAACTAATCTAAAATACTGTAATAAAGTAATAATAATATTATCCTCAAATAAAAAGGAGCACTGATTGTTGCAATTTGCAATGCTACTGCTACTCTGAAACTCGTGCCTCTGTACCTATGGTGTCAAATAAAATACCATAGTGCGAATGCGTCAGTACGACTGAATGTACTGAGTATACGAGTGAGGTAGGCTAAATGCAAAGGGTTTTATATGCATGAACAATGCTGACTGATATGAACGTCAGAATACATACATACATATGTAACTGTAACTAAACTCATGGTGATACTGACTACTGAGTCTGAATACTGATAACATGAGCTTACTGATGCTGAGATACTAAATGACCGATTTTACTGACATTGATATACTGAATGACTGAGTATACTGAATGACTGAGTTTACTGATATTGATATGTAATTCACTAATAAGTGAGGAACTAATATAGTATTACTGATACTGAGAGACTGATACTATATTACTGATAAACAAATAATTGTTTCTGATAGTTCTGATTATGAAGAACTGATTTGATTGACCGTATATAACAGTCCTAAAACTGAGCTCGTGATAACATGACTACTGAGTATGAATACTGATGACATGTATTTACTGATAACATATAATAAATGATAACTAAATTCTGATAACTGATATATCTAATAACATGAGTTCTAATAATTGATAGCATGAATAACTGTATCTGACAGTCCTAAATCTGTTGGAACTAGCTGAGTTTCGTACTGTATCTGACAGTCCTGATACCCTGAAGAACTATCAAAGTTCTTTTTCTGAGACTGGTACTGAAACTGTGGGAAGTAGTTATCTAACCGACATGCCCCAAATACGCTATAATAGCTAAGCTGGGGTCCAATTTCTACCCCGACTGGAGGGGTGTCAATACTGCGCCACTGGTAAGGACAACTGTGAGAACCCTATACTGGCAGGTACTCAAATGAAAATGGTGGGAACCCTAAACTGATAGGTTAAGACACCTCATCAACCCTAATCTGATAGGTTAAGATGTCAACCTACGCTGTCTACGTAGTTCTGGAACACAAGAATGACTACTAAGAATCACACCCTGAACTAGCAGGTGAGTTCCCATCCTTGGGTTCACTCGGTGATAACTTCTACTCCCATCTGAAGGACACTGAACTGAATAACTAAGCTAAACTGAATAACTAAATTGAACTGATTAACTGAACTAACACTGATTAACTGGCCTAATACTAGTGGTATTGTTTAGCGGAGCGAAACTAAGTTTACTGGATTTCGATGACTGGCGGAATTACTGAGTTCTGAGAACTGGTTGAGAGTACTAAATTTACTGAGATTAACTCTGAATACTGAGGTTTCTGAGGTTACTGAGCACTGAGATTACTGAGATTACTGAACTACTAAGATTACTGAGATTTTTGAGTTTTCCTGAGTCACATGACTGACTGAATTCTATAGATCATGGCTTGACTGAGAGTATCGTGAAAACATGACATGGCTCTAGGCACACAACTATATTTTTCGGGTACAAGTACCTTCAGGACTCGATGGAAGGAAACTAACACAACTTGAATTTCTTGAGTACACGACCATTAATAAAAATCCATAATACATGAGTGGGGGATTTCATGAAGTACATGGTCATCATAATATCTATCATGAATAGGAATGCTTATAATCAAGTCATAAATCTCATATTCTAATATCATGGGCATTCCGACAACATATACTATTCATAGCAATGGCATGGAAACCATTCAACCATAAGAGAACGACAACATGTAACATTTAGTTCATATTGTAATGATTTGAGGATATTATACTTCATGTATTTATTCAACATCTCAAACATGGTAGGGAAAGCATGGATATATTTTGTGTACATAATTTGTATCTCCATTATCATACATGCTTTATACCACAACAATAACAACACATAATTTGCATGGAAATTCATATTGGAGTGTATGGCTAATATGAACTTGTTATTTAGATATCATGAAATCGTGTAACTATGAATTCCTAACATACAAGGCATTTTATCGAACACCTTGCATGCATTGTTTAAGTCATAGGTGGATTTCATACTTGCATTCTATCAATCCATCTAAAGATCATTTTTTTCAACTAATAATATAACTTTCATGAGATATACAGTCACGATACTATTATATATCAAAACAAACAAGCATCAACATGGGTATGATCATATCACCACAACCAACCAAGCTTTTTTATTTTAATGATTGATTCTTGAACTCCACGGATGAAAGGAATCCGTGGATGAACACTACGCATACCTTGGAAGGGAGGTTCTTGATGATTGACGGAGGAATTTCCTTGAAATTTGATCTTCAAGCTTGATTGTGAAACCCTAGTTGTTTTTATCCTATGGTGCTCTTGGATAATGAACTTTTAGATGTTAATAGGATTGTAATGTGCTTAGAAGCTATATATTTCATAGGGTTAAGTTTAGGGACGTGTAAGGAGTGTTAAAAGACTTAATTACTCTCAAAATAACTCAAAACGGAGTGTTTTTGGCACTTGAAACTGACTTAGGAGGCGTCCAAGTAATTGCACAAGCTAGTTTGGGTAGAGCCTAACCAATATCCTAAGTTTGGTTGGGCGGCGCCTAACCGATCGCATACCCTTATTGTCTCTCACGAAAATGGGCATAACTTTTCGTTTGGGTATTAGATTAAGGCAAAATTGGTATCGTTGGAAAACTAATTCGATTATCTATAATTTGGTAGGTATAAATATGCAGAAATACCACATTAACATCAAGTTATACTCATTCAAATATGACTCTTTCAAAATCAAACTCTAAAACTTGATGGATTCAAAAACTCCTATCTTGTATTACCTTAAGTGACTCATATGAAACATGCTTAACACATCATAAGCTATCTTATAGATAGGATACTCATTGTAAGTCATGTACTCAAGTATGAATCCCAGGATAAGAGATTTCATATGTAGGAAAAATGATTCGTCTCCTAGCTTAGAAACATGCGGGGTATTACACCACCCAATCATTATAATGTTTCATATGGTGTAAGACTTCGTGTAGAGTTGTCCCTAGGATTAGACTTATGAAAATCTCAGGTTAAGGTGATTCGAACAAAATCTTAGTGTAGCATAGTTTAGAAACCCTTTGTGTCTTGTGGTTATTTGTATGTTTGTTTTATATGTGTTGTCTGATAGATAAGGAGTTTGTGGATCCACAGAAACTTTTGAAATAATTGGAAGTACAAAACTCTGTTCATAGTATTTGCAGCAATAGGATAAATTTATCTTATTGAAAAATAAAGTTTGTGTTGTAAAGGGAGAAAATCTAGAAGTTCCCCTAAGCTACTATTTAAGCTCCATTGTGGAGGTTCTGGAATCACTATAGAGGGACCACTATAAGGGTGGGGTGGACTGACATAGCGATCAACAGCTTAATGTGAGGGATTACATAGCAGACCTCTTGACTACTATAGCGGGTAGTTAGCCACAATTGCACATGTCGACAGTTTAATGCAATGATTTTTTTTATTTTTTATGTTATTTTATCTCAATATTTATTCCAGGGATGCGCGGGGTAATTTTCTTCAATTTTGAGTGATTTTCATTATTAAGATAAGTTTATTCCACCATTCTATAATAGATTAATTTTTTTAATCTCTAGAATAACTAGAATCCTGAGTTAGGAAGAAGTTCATTGGTTAAGCCCTAAAAGTGATGAACTGAAGAGAATTACCCATGGATAGGCTTAAAATCAATATTGAATGGTTCTAGGTTGGCAACCTTGACTCCTAACATAGATTTCTTACTCATTAACATATGTTATGAAAAAATTGAAGGGATTACTTAATAGGTTAAAAATATTGAATTTATTTAGGCTATGAACTTGCTAAAAACCTATGAATTTTAGTTTCTAATGCTTATAAATGGATAAAAGTTATTAATTTCTCTTTATTTAGTTTTTTTAGATGATAAGGCAAGAAAGAAAAGCTTTGGATAATTAGAGTATTTTGGGCTTACATTTGAGTTAGGTTATACTTTAAATTGTATATATAAACTTGATTTGATTTTTACTTCTACCCATGAATTGTATAATTGTGAATTGACTTTTGAACATACTTGTGATTGGTGAATTGACTTGGTAATTGATTTCATTCATAAAATAAGGAACCTTGAATTTGACTAAGTGTCTAGATGAATTGTCTCATGGAATATTTGTTGCACTCCATTATATTATTGTTTATATTAAGGACAGGTACCACGTCGGTATGGTATATGAATTAACCTCATCTCTTTTAGGTCATGACTATTAGTCATATAAGATCCCTTGGTATATGTGTACACTTTTCATGATTGAGTTGATGGTCATGATGCATTGTTTCATGTCCTCCATTCATTGATTGTATAGTTGTTTTATAACTATTTTGTCAATTAGAAGTAGCATGAGACTACATAAAACACCCCGGATTTTAGCTCTTGAAAATTTCTTGTACCTTGAGCTCACTGCCCTGGTTACGAGTCGCCCTATGAGTCGTAGGGTGTCCTGACGAGTCGTTAGGATGAGTCACAACCAACTATGTAAGTTTGTTGCATGATTATACTCTGAGTACAAGTGACTCACTATGATCCGCAGGGATTTGTTATGGGTCATGGGGTGCAAAGTGTAGGGTGTCCAGTGTATACCCCAAATGGGTTCTATGTTGATTACTATTGGGACCTACGAGTCGTAGGGTCCCATTATGAGCCTCGTGGCTGAGGCATAAGGCCAAAAGTATAGGGCGCTTTGGTGGTTCTGCCCTAGTTACGACTCTTGGTGACGAGTCATAAGGAGTGGTTACGAGTTAATAGTTGACTCATTGTCAAAGACGACCCTTTTCATCTTTTAAGTTAAGGTTATTTTAGATATTTTCCCTCTTAATCAACTTAAAACCTACATATTATAACCTTATTAGGGTGTTATTAGCACTCAAAAACACATCAAAGTAACTTCTCAACACTCTTAAATTCCTCAAGGTCAAGAACACTTAGGGTTTTTAAAAAGTTGATCAATTAGGGCTTTCAAGGGTACTTTCTCTCCATACATCTTACTATTATAGTCATGTGACTCTTTCCTGATTGTTAATTTGTTAAAAAAAATGTATCACAGTGTTACTTACATGGAATTATTTTGGTTTTGGAAATAAGGGTTGTGGGTTTTGAATGCTTATTATTGAACAATATTTTTTCATGATTTAATTATGATTATTCATGCTTTGAATATGGTTTTGAACTTATGGGTGCATGGGTATGGTGGATGAATTAGGGAATTCTGATTTTCCTAAACTTGTGACTTTTGAAATGGTTATGACTCCAACCCATAGTGTGAAATTAGTTTTGAGTTATGAGAAAGGTGGGAATTTGTAAATTGAACTAGTCTTGAACTATTTCATAATATAAAGAGGTATTTGAAATACAATGGTATGATTTAATAACCAAAGAGAGTCGGTGTCCCCCACCTTGTATTAATGAACAAAGGGAGTTGATCTCCCCAAGTTAGTGGAAATTATTTTGGCATGATATGTTACCTTGCAAGTGTAGTTGGTATGATGATACCAACAATGTATACATTAATGTGAAATATGGTTCATGATTGGTATTGTGTGATAAATGCTTTAATTGGGCTCTAATAAGGGTTGTGTAGCTGAGTCATGAAAATGGAGGTTCGAATGACCGACAGTGGAAATCATGTTTGCTGACACAGGGGTCAAAGAAACCAGGGAGGTTCGAGTCCCTCTTAATATTAATTCATGATTATTGAGGTTAAAGTTCCCCGTAAATCATTATATGATCGAGTGATTAAGTCACCTTAGTATATGTTGGAAGGTTCGGGTCCCTCGTATGCATATATATAAGATCCAGGTTAAGGCTTTTAAAGTACATGTTAAACCTATTCCCTATACAGGCATGATATGTATATATGTATTTGCATATGGTTATTGTGCATTAGTTGACTTGATTTGAATTGACGGCACTATTTTATCTTTATCCTTGAGTTACATGCTAGCGTTCACCCTACTAACCATCTTCAGACGTTGTATCCCTACACGATGCAGGAATTGACCATATTTCTACTCCTCCTTCTCAGTGATTAGGATTCGAGATCTGCTCATGAGTTGACATTGAAGTGGTGAGCTTTCATATATCGAAAGTATATATTTCTTATTTTGTTCTTCTTATGTCTTGGATTTATTTTTTGTTATTATTATGCGCATGTCCCAACACTTTATTGATATTCAGTTTTGGATCATTGTATAAAAGGCTTTATTTAGACTATTATGGTTATTAGGCGATCTCGATCGATTGTTTGGCCGGTCGTCGATCGTTGGTTATGGACATGCATTAAAACTTTCTTAAGTTATTGTATGCTATCTTATTATATATTTAAAATTTATCCGACTTTAGGGTGTGTTGTGTTTGGGTTGGTTAGGTACAAGAGGTGATCTCTGATCCATGTGGAACTTGAGATACGCGACACAGCCAGGCCCTGGTTTTGGTCTTGTTAGATTGGTATCAGAGCCTAGGTTTTGGTGTCATTGGGTGTCTAACAAATCCGTGTCAAGTAGAGTCTCTTTTATGGGTGTGTAGCATACCACACTTATAAGGGAGAGGCTATAAGTTATTTAGGAATGTTTTTCTTTCTTGTTGTTCTGTTTCAAGCTATAAAGTCTAAGGTCTTGAGTCTTTCTAATTCCCGTGTGTTCATTTTTCAGATCATGCCTTCTAGATGATATAAAGCTCATGGAAACTCCTCTATCCCACTTGAAGAAATTTTTAATAGGACATGCCCTGCTTATGGGGTAAGAAACTTGTCTAGGGGTCTAGTTCCTGATTGACCTTCTAGAGTTGCACCGGTCCTCTCTAGTCCTCCTCTGCTTCTTAGGATGATGTGTCGAATGTAAAATTTTGTTAGTCTATTCATATGTTGGTTTAGTTGGTAGCTTCTCATTCTGAGCATGTATCTTCTGTTACTTTATCTTCTGAGGCCATAAGGGTTGGCTAGTTTATGAGGTTGAGTCCTTCTGTGTTCATTGGTTCTAATGTTGAGGAAGATCCTCAAAACTTTATCGATGAGATGGAAAAAATCTTCCATGTTAGGCATGCTTCTAATATAAAGGGTGTGGAATTAACTACCTATCAACTGAAATATGTAGCATACCCATGGTATGAGGAATGGGAACAGTCTAGGGAGACGATGTCGAAATCTACACTGTGGGATAATTTCTCTAGTGCTTTTCTGGACCGCTTCTTTCCTCAGGAGTTAAGAGAGGTGAAAATAGAAGAGTTTGTTAATCTAAAGCAAGATAGGATGACGGTCAAAGAGTATGCCTTGAAATTCCATCAATTGTCCTAGTATACTCCTGAATTAGTGTCTAGCATGAGGGCTAGAATGAGAAAATTTATTTCTAGGTTGTCTAGTGATTTGATTCTAAAGAGTAAGGCTACCTTGTTGAACAAGGATATGAACATCTCTAAATTAATTGTGTATATACAGTAGGTTTAGTAAAAGAAGAATAAGCATGCGAAGATAGGGAAAAGGCAGAATATGAAGTTTAGATTTTTCAATCAGGGTAAAGGTCAGCAATAAAGTGGTAAATATGGTGGAAAATGGTCTAAGAAAAAATGGGGGAGTTCTGGTTCCTACTCTACAACTTGTTCTCCTTATCTAAAGCCATCGGGCGATCGTCGTTCTTTGAATGATAGTGGGTTTAGGGCACAAGGTGCCCAATCTTAGTCTAGTAGGGCTCACTCAACTCCATCATATCCTCCTTGTAGATTCAGCAAGCAGGTGCACCGTGGTTTTTTTTAAGAGGGGAGGAACAAGTGTTTTGAATGTTGTCAGATTGGTCATTTGCAGATGGATTGTCCTTCTAAGTTTTCTTCAGCAACAAATACGATTCTTATTGCCAATTTATCAGCTCCTGCACCAAAGGGTGCTGCTTTTACTTCTGGTATTGGTGTTGGCCAGAATCACTTGTATGCTCTTGTTATCCTCCAAGACTCCGAGGCATCTCCCGATGTCATCACTAGTATGTTACGACTCTTCTTTCATGATGTGTGTTGCTTACTTAATCTAGGGTCTACACTTTTTTGTGTGACCTCATTTATGGATGTATATTTTGGTTTCATTCTCGAGTGTATCCCTGATCTCTTTTCTATTTCTACCCTAGTGGGTGACTCTGTGGTCGCTAGAAGAGTCTATTAGAGTTGTGTGGTATTTGTTGATGACATAAAAACTCTGGTAGATCTGATAGAGTTAGACATGGTTAGTTTTGATATCGTATTGAGGATGGATTGGTTTCACTTTTTCTATGCCTCCTTAGATTGTCAAACCCGTACGGTCATATTTAAATTCCCTAATGATCCGGTCATTGAGTGGGAAGGGGGTTCTCTAGTTCCTAAGAAAAGATTCGTATCGTATTTCAGAGCATGTAAGTTTATTTCCAAGGGATGTATTTATCATTTAGTTTGGGTTAAAGATTCAAACTCAGTGGGTTCTTCCTTATAATTTGTTCCCGTGGTTAATAAATTCCCTAAGGTTTTTCCTGATAATCTTTCTGGTATCTCTCCCGATAAAGAGATTGATTTTGAGATTGTCCTTGTTCTGAACACTCGTCCAATTTCTATCCCCCCTTATAGAATGGATACAATTGAGTTGAAAGAGCTTATCAAATAGTTGAAAGATCTCCTTGACAAGGGTTTTATCCATCTTGGTGTATCTCCGTGGGGTGCTCTTATTTTTCTGTGCATAAGAAGGATGGTTCCCTTCGAATTTGCATCGATTACCTCTAATTGAATAAGGTTACAGCAAAGAACAAGTATCTTTTTTCTTGAATTGATAATTTGTTCGAGTAGCTTCAGGTTGCTAGATGTTTCTCTAAGATTAATCTTTGGACTGGTTATCATCAGCTAAATATTAGGGAGGTAGATATTCCTAAGACTACTTTCCGAACCTGGTATGGTCACTGTAAGTTCCTATTCATGTCTTTTTGTTTGATTAATTCCCCGACGACATTCATGGACTTTATAAATAAGGTTTTCTGTCAGTTCTTGGATTTGTTTATCATCGTACTTATAGATGATATTATAGTGTACTCTAAGAGTGAGGTGGATCACATTGACCATCTTCGTATCGTGTTGCAAACCTTGAAAGATCAATATTTATATGCCATGTTTTTTAAGTGCGTTCTCTGGTTGGAGGTTGTTACTTATCTATTTCATTCCATTTCTAGTGTAGGGATCATGGTGGATCCACAGAAAGTTACATTGGTTAAGAAGTGGCCTAGGACTATGACTCCAACCGATATTCAGAACTTCTTGGGTTTAGCCAGTTACTATAAGAGATTTATGGAGAGTTTCTCAACTATAGCTGCCCCGCTGACTAAGTTGACCCAGAAAAAAGTGAAGTTCTTATGGTCTGATACTTGTGAGGCTAGTTTTGAAAAGATGGAAGATAAATTGATTTCAGCTTTAGTTTTGACCCTGCTCAAAGCTTATAATGGATTTGTGGTTTATTGCGATGTGTCCCATGTAGGACTTGGTTGCATATTGATGCAACATGGTGGATGGTGCTATGCTTCTAGGTAGTTGAAAGTTCATTAGAGAAATTATCTGACTCATGACTTGGAGTTGTTGGCTATGGTATTTGCTTTAAAGATCTGTTAGAACTATTTGTATGGAGTCTATGTAGATATATTTTCTAATCATAAGATCCTGCAATATGTGTTCATCCATAAGGAGCTGAATCTCAGGCAAAAGAGATGGTTTGAGTTGCTGAAAGACTACGACATGAGTCTCTGTTACCACCCAGGAAAAACTAATGGGGTTATTGATGCTTTTAGCAGGTTATCCATGAAGAGTTTAGCTCATATGGATAAGGATAAGTGGGAATTAGTGTAAGATCTTCACCATTTGGCTAACCTTAGAGTTCGTCTCTTGGACTCTAAGAATGAGGGTTGTTTGTGCAAAAAGTGGCGCAGTTCTCTCTTGTAGATGGGTTGCGAGAGAGGATCTTGGCCGAGGATCATGAATCGCGTTATGGCATTCATCCTAGTTCAATGAAGATGTATTATGATCTTAAGGATATTTAATAGTGGAACAATATGAAGAGAGATGTGGATGGTTTTGTGGCTACATACATATTGTGTCAATAAATGAAGGTTGAGCACTTGTGGCTCGAAGGTTTGTATCAAGAAATCGAGTTGCCTGTGTGGAAGTGGGAAGTAATTAACATGGATTTCATTTCTAGTCTTCCTCGGTGTCAAAATCATCTTTATTCGATTTGGGTCATCGTGGATAGGATAACTAAGTCAGCTCAATTTTTTCCAGTGAGAACTAATTATTCAGCAGAGGTTTATGCAAAGTTGTTCCTCCAGAAGATTGTGAAGTTACACGAGGTGCCTATTTCTACCATGTCAGATCTAGGATCTCATTTCTCATCATAGTTTTGGAGTTCATTTTATAGGGCTTTGGGAACTAAGTAGAGCCTTAGTACTGCTTTCCACCCGCAGTCTGATGGGCAAGTGGAAAGGACAATTCAGATGTTGGAAGACTTGCTTAGACCTTGTGTGATTAACTATGGTGGTAGTTGGGTTGATGATTTTTCTCTTATAGAGTTTGCATATAATAATAGCTACAACTCTAGTATTGGTATTGATCCTTTCGAGGCCTTGTATGGTGGAGGTGTAGGTCTCCCATCGGGTGGTTTTAAGTTGGCGAGGCTGAAATACTTGGCCCAAATTTGGTTCACCAAGTGATGGAGAAGGTGAAGGTGATCCAGGATAGTCTTAAAGCTGCCAAAAGTCACTAAAATTCCTACGCGAATATGATTTTAAGGAAGTTGGAGCTTAGTATTGGTGATTAGGTGTTCTTAAAGATATCCCCCATGAATAGAGTAATGCGGTTTGGTAAGATGGGGAAGCTCAGCCCCCAATATTTTGGTTCGTACTTGGTGTTGAAGAGGGTTGGTAATGTTTCATATGAATTAAAGTTGCCCTCCTATTTGAGCTTCATTCATCTGGTGTTTCAAGTTTAGATGTTGAGAAAGTGCGTGGGTGATCCTTCGATAGTTGTTCCTTTAGAGGAGGTAGGTATTTTGGATTCCTTGTAGTATGGGAAGTCCCGATTGAAATTTTGGATCGAAAAGTTCGTCGGTTACGCACGAAGGTCGTAGCTTCAGTAAAGGTTCTATGGAGAAACCACAAGGTTAAAGAGGTGACTTGAAAAGCCAAAGAGGACATGAAGTAAGGGTATCCATTCTTGTTTTCCGCTCTGGGTAATCGTTCTTATGGTATGTGTATTCCTTGACATTTTTGTTTTCTAACTTTGTTAAAGAAAAGAGTGATTGCCTTAGTATCTTTGTTTTCTGTCTTTATTAAAGGTAAAAGTAGAGGTATGTGGAGTCAATTTGTGCTAATAAATGCCTTGTCCCTTTATTCGGGGATGAATGATCAAAGTGCGAGAGAATTGAAACACCCCGAATTTTGGCCCTTAAAAATTCCTTGTGCCTTAAGCTCACTGCCCTGGTTTTGACTCGCCTTATAAGTCGTAGGGTGTCCTGGCGAGTCATAGGGATGAGTCATAACCAAATATAAGTTTGTGGCATTATTATTCTCTGAGTATAAATGGATTAATATGAACCGTAGGGATTTGTTATGAGTCGCATGGTGCAAATTGTAGGGTTTCCAGTGTATACCTTAAATGGGTTCTGTGTTGATTACAACTGGGACCTACGAGTCATAGGGTCCCATTATAAGTCCTATGGTTGAGTCGTACGGTCAGAAGTGTATGGTGTTTTAGTGGTTCTTCCCTGGTTACGACTCGTGGTGATGAGTCGTAAGGAGTGGTTATGATTCAATGGTTGACTCATAGTCAAAGAAAACCCTTTTCAGCTATTAAGTTATGTGCATTCTAGAGATTGAAACCCACATCTTATAACCTCATTAGGGTGTAATTGGCACTCAGAAAGATATCAAAGTAACTTCTCAACACTCTCAAATTCCTTAAGGTCAAGAACGTTTTAGGTTTTCAAGAGGTTGATAAATTAGGGCTTCCAAGAGTGATTTCTCTTCGTACATCTTACTATTACAGGCATGTGACTCTTCCTTCATTGTTAATTTGTTATAAAACATATGTAATAAAGTGTTATTCATATGGAATTGTTTTGGTTTTTTTAAACAAGGGTAGTGGGTTTTTAATGCTTATTGTTGAACAATATTCTCCCATGATTTAATTATGTTTATTCATACTTTGAATATGGTTTTGAAATTTTGGGTGCATGGGTATGGTGGATGAATTAGGGAATTGTGATTTTCCCAAATTTGGGACTTTTGAATTGTTATGACCCCGACCCATAGCGTGAAATTGGTTTTGAGTTTTGAGAAAGGTGGGAATTTGTAAATTGAACTAGTCTTTAAATATTGTATGATATAAAGAGGTATTTGAAACACAATGCTATGATTTAATGAACAAAGATAGTCTGTTGTCACGCCTAAAATCCTATTGGGGCAGACAGGCACCCATAGTCGTAAAGGTCCGAGAGAACCAATCCATAACCTTGTACTTCTCATGCATGTAACTATGACAACCAAAGGTTCTGACAAATATGATACTATGCATCGATGAGAAAAACTACGTAGGCAAGCACAAAATTATATATACAACACTTGGTCGTTGGGGACACAACATCTAAAAGACAAGACACTACCATGTTTAACTTTATATTGGTCTACAAAGCCTCTAAAATATACATAGACTAAGTTAGGGTTGGGACGAACCCCCGCCCTACTCTAGACTACTGCACAATACCAAAATATACGGAACATACTTGAAAAGCCCCGAATCAACCTGGAGCTCACCAATAGTCACTGAATAGCCTATGCTCCTACTAGTAAGGTGTATTAGCTGAAACCCCTATGCCTGCAACATGAAATACAGGTCCCCGTGAGGGACATTAGTACAAAAATATGTATTGTATATGTAAGGCTGAAGGTAACAACACATGATACAAGAGCTCAATGGAAATCAGATAAAAGTGTACAAGTAGTACTAGTAGACCACCTTTATACATACTTATGGGACTACGTACATTACATGCTTTTATTCATTTTTACCTTTCTTACTTCATAATCTTTGTAAGCCATATAATGCAAATGACCAGCTGATCAGTGATAAATAGATAAATTGGGATCGGCCTATGCTAGGCTAACGCCCCTAATCTACCACCCACATATGAACATTGGGATCTGCCTATGCTAGGTTTATGCCTCTGAGCTGCTACCCACATATAAAGGTATGGAGATTGGCCCATGCTAGACTTATGCCCCTGAGGTGCCACTCGTTTTATAGACTTGCGTTATTTAGTTTATGTAGCCTTTGAGATTGTTACTTTGGTGGTCATAACATTATGGTACTGTGAAACAATAAGACACATATAAATGGTCACTTAATGCAACAAAAATGAGGTAGGGAGCTGTTGGCACACAAATAAAGTATTTAGGAGCTGAAAAAAACACATGGGTCTTATTTGAGTAAACAGAGAACTTCTGAAATTTTCTAGTGAAAATAGACGTACAGGTTTAATAATAAGCATGTATTGAGGTGTTTTAACATGTTAGAGAGTGGGAACAAGGTCATTGGCTACAAGGGATATAATACACTGCTATTATGTATCAACTGTTATAGGATAACCTTAGAAACTTACTTGATGGAATAAATGTCTGATTTCATGCCAAAGAGTGAAAAATAGAGTATGCCCTACAAACCTGGTTATATAACTCCGAAACTAACCCAACTTGACTTCCTACCTTTTAGATTACTTATCTATAATAGAATATATTGTAGACTAATATTAGCAACCAACCTACACATTTGGGCTATTTAACTTCACCAAAATAGTAACAGGGCAGTAAGCCCTTAATCTATCAATCAAGGGTGTTATTTTAACCCTTTTCTCCTTCAATTACACCCACATACCATACATATTCTTATAAGATTCAGCGAAACCACCTTTGCTTCATTACACTCTCCAAATAATACACAAAATAGACTGGACAGTAAATATATGCAATAATTGGCTCGATGGTGTACCACCACACATTTATTCTATATTTCAATTAAAACTAGTCACACCTTTCCCCAACATCAAACTGGAAGCCCATAACACATACATATAAAATATTTCACAAAACAGTTGATGTGTGAGCATATGCTAACATATTTGAGGCTTTTAACTCTAAATAATTGCAAGGTCTTGAGCAACTTTAGTTATTTTTGATTAGTTTATGTTTGATTTTGTAGTTTAAGCTGATATGATAGAGAACCAACAATAATGGAAGAAAAAAGTCTGAAATCTAAAGCAATTAAAAGACAAGTGCAGCTGACGACATTCATGATAGGTCATCAGCCTGATGATAGGCTATCAAGGCCATCACCAGCCTTAAACAGGGAATGAGTTTCAGATGGTAGAATCAATGATATTTTGTGATAGGTCGTCATAATGGTGATAAGTTATCGGGAATACCGTCAGACTTAGGCAGGACATGAGAATTGGAGCAAAAGTGAGACGACATTTCTGATAAGTTATCAAAGTCCTGATAAGACATCAAAAGTTGTCGTCAACCTAAGACAGGACTAGTGCAGATTTGAAGAAGACCTGACAACATTCTTAATAAGTCGTCAGGATACTGATAAGGCGTCATCAATAGTCGTCGTCTATTCCGAGAAAAAGTTGTAACCTTGATTTTGTTTCCTTATTTTAGGGTAAACTATTTAAAGCTTTGTTTTAGGGTTTTCTGAATAATTATTATCATTATTATTCCGGAGAAGGTCGACACCTTGAGTTTTGGACAACATATTTAGATATTTTCTCTCTTTACTTCTTGACTTTAAGAACACAACTATTTTTTAGAGATTATTATCAGTATTTTGGGATTTTTCCTTTGTGATCTAATCTGCGATTCACTAGTTATTATTCATCTCTATAAGTTTATCTTTCAAATCATAAATTCAATTATGTGTTTCGTTTATTACATCATGAGTGACTAAACTCCATTAACCTGAGTTATAGGATCTAAGGTTAGGTCTTGATGAGATGCTAAGTATTCAAGATTCAAAAGGTGGTAGGATTTCTTGATAATTGTAAAGTTTTAATTAATGTTTGTTGGTTGCAAACAGTAGACACACCTGCTTTAATTTGCTTGATAAAAAAATCAAATATAGTATGAAGTGAATTATCAACAGGGACTCGGAAATACTTTGTTTAATAATCAGCGCTGTAACAAGGTTGGTTAACCTAAGGTAAAATCTGGGCAGTAAATAGAAATTCCCTAGGTCCGAGAGAATTAGGGAATTAAACGCTTAAGTAGGTCGAGAGACATTTAAGCATAACATCAATAAAGATAGCTTGTTATCCTACCCACCATGAGAATCTTGGACCACTTTTAGCATCTTTCATGTATCGGAAGCCCTAGTGAACATAATTCTGGTTATTTCATATACTCTTGATTTACAATCACCAAAATTAAAGTGACAAACAACAACTTGGTACACCTAATCCCCTCATTTCAGGAAACATTAAACTATCAGTGGATTAAATCGCAAACAACTTGAGTTCACATCATATTCCCTGTAGGATTTGACCCCAACCTAGTTGGGTTTTATATTGACAACGATCGCTTACACTAATTCAAGAGTGTAATTTGAGTGATATCAAAAATGGGGTTGTTGCCAGGAAATACTGTTGTAAGCTGAAGTTTGTATGCGCTAATCGACTGTTAGTTAAATTTTCTAAATTTACGTTTATTTGTTGTTTTTGTTTATTTTTAGGATTTTATAGTGTATGCGAAGCACCAGAAGTTTCGGAGAAACATTATTACCCCTAAATTCGGAACCGCAATGAATAGGAAGAATGGAAGAACAACAAGAGGCTGATAGACTGGTAGCCTTAGCTAGAGCTCAGGTAAATGTGCAAAATATCGAGCAACATGCATGACATCCAAAACCTGAGGAAGAAGATTTGAGGGATGAGGAGTTATTGAACCCTGCTAATCCAAGGCGTGCAGAGCAGATAGCTACACAAGTGCCACGTAATGTTAACCGAAACCGTTCGTTCCAAAGAAGACAAGTGTACCAGCTGGTCCAGTATGATCTGAATGATGATGATGATGGCATAGACAGGATAGGTGCAACGAGTGCAATTATCCCTCCACCATTGGCACTTGGATCCAAGTTCAACATTGTGAGTACTATGATCCAACTCCTCAATCTAAAGGGGTTGTTTGGTGGCCTTCCTAGGGATGATCCAAACCTGCATCTGGTGAATTTTGTCACCATTTGCAAATCTTTTGATAACCCAGGAGTGGGACAGAATGCTATCCGTTTGAGGTTGTTCCCGTTGTCTTTGTCTGGGGAGGCAGCATTGTGGCTGAATGAGCTTACGCCTGATTTCATCACCCACTGGAGGCAATTGAAAGAAATATTCCTAGAATGGTTTTTTCCACCCTCTAGAAGGGTATAGTTGAGGGACAAAATTAGCAATTTTAGATAGCTTCCTACTGAAGCTTTGCATGAGACTTGAGAGAGATTCAAGAAGAAGCTAACACAGTGTCCGAACCATAATATGATGGACCTACACTTGATGGAGACTTTATACAGGGCCTTCAACTCTGTAACAAAGTTGATTATAGATAATGCTGCTGGTGGTTCATTTGTTGATCTATCTTTTCAAGATGCCTCAGATATGCTAAATAGGATGACCAAACAAAGTTGGGCTTGGCATACCAGGGAGTCTGTGGTAGCAAGCCCCACTATTTCTATTGGTATGTCTGCTGAACAACGTAAGAGAGATAAGAAATGGGATCAAGACATGGCCCATCTAAAGACTCAGATGGAATTTCTCACCAAGAACTTATTGTCAGGGAATACTAAAAAAGTAAAAGTTGTAACGTCTCAAGACTGAGTGGATGTGGAGCCTAAAGAAGAGGAGAATTATGTTAATAGTTAGGGGGGTTTTGAGGCAATATCCAAGGGAATCAAGGTTGGAACGTTTATGACAAGCCTAGTTACAAAGACAGGGAGCAATGAAACTGGAGAAGCAATAATGATAGGAGTGGTTTATACATTCCTTCTGGAAATCGGGAAGCTGCTGCAACTAGCTCTGGAAAGATGTCCATGGAGGACATGATGGAGAAATTGTTGAAGAGAGTTGAGTAACTCTGGTGTAATGACCATGAATACCAATCTGACATCCATCATTCAGTTGGTGCACTCACACTCTACTTCCATCAAACAGTTGGAGCAGCAGATGAGCCAACTTTCTGCAGCATTCAATCAGAGAAAGAGTAGAACATTACCAAGTGATACAGTTCAGAATCCACAAAATGATGGGTCATGTATGGAGATTACCACTAGGAGTGGTAAGATATTACCTGGCCCTTCTGTGGGAAAATCTGTAAATGGTGAGGTAGTTGTTGATAAATCCAAGAAAAGCAATCTAGTAGAGTCTGAGAAGCTGGATAATTCTATTAATGCTTCGAAGAAGGAAAGAGAGAAGTAAGAGGAAGTAGTGTTGAAAACTATCCCAAGACCACCACCTCCTTTTCCTCAACGATTGAAGAAGAAGGCTGATGATGCAAAATTCAGCAAATTCCACGCAATGCTCAAGCAATTGACAATAAATGTGCCTTTGGTTGAGGCACTTGAGCAAATGCTAAGATACGCAAAGTTCATGAAAGACCTTGTGACCAAGAAACAGAAGGTTAGCCATGAGCTAGAGGACAATCTTCTCCATTGTGGCACTATCTCAACAAGGTCTTTAGTGCAGAAAAAGGCAGACCCGAGAGCGTTTACCATTTCGTGTACTATTGGTTCCCTGAAATTCACCAAAGCATTATGCGATTTGGGAGACAGTATAAACCTGATGCCACTTGCTGTGTACAAGAAACTGGGTTTGGGGAATCCTACCCCAATAAATATATGGTTGGTGATGGTAGATAGGTCTGTAAATCATCCTGTGGGCATAGTACATGATGTTTTAGGAAAGGTAGCCGATTTTATTCTGCGTGCTGATTTTGTAGTCCTAGATTGCGAGGTGGACTTTGAAGTGCCCATCATCTTGGGTAGACCATTCCTTGCAACCGGGAGAGTGATCGTAGACATGGAGCTGAATGAGATGAAGTTCAGGCTAAATAATAAAGAAGCACGCTTCAAGATATACTCATCCATGACTCAGCAAAAAGAGATGGGTGTTTTCTCAATCATTCATGTATTCTATGAAGATAATAAAGGGTATCAACAGGTTGTCTTGGCGAAGTCTGTGTAGTCAAGATAACCAAGTCGTGTCACGACAGTAAATCAGGCGCTATTGGGAGGCAACCCAAAATTTTATATTCCAGTAAAGTGTTTGTTTTTGTAGTTAGGATTTAGTTCACAGAAGGTGAAAAACTGATGAAATCAGCAGAAAAGGTCCTGACGGCATTCATGATAAGCCATCAAAACTGTGATAAGCTATCAGAATTGTCATCAGAGAGGCCAATTTTGAATTAAAGTTCTATTAAGACTGACGACATCCGTGATAGGTCGTCACACCTGTGACAAGCCATCATAAGATGTCATCAGAAAGTAACTTAACAACCAAATCTGGGCCAATTATAAAGATCCGAACCGGGCCAATCAAACCTTTCCACCTTCCCTCTTGTTTTTACTTCCTTTTAAGTTAATTCCCTTCAATATTTATAGTATTTTATTTCCTTATTCAAAAAAATTTCCAAGTAAAACAAAGAGTAAGTTTCCTTGTGTGTGGGTTTGAAATTAAAATCAAGAATTTCTTCCTACTTCCTCTTGTGCGTGTAATCACATTGAAGGCTCCCATCAGGTATGCTCTAAATTTGACTTTTCTTTTCAAGTGGTAACGGATAGATCAATGACAACCCAAGTTCCCAAGATACTTGAACTAAGTTCAACTGGAAAAAGGGCTGAAATTTGGAACTAGGGTTTGCTGTGCAAGCCTAAAGCTTAAAATTCAGCTCACAAATCAGAACTCGAGTGGATTTTGAGAAATAATGGGACCAAAAAAAATTAAGTTAAAATCAAAAGTGGGTTCTGATAAGAGCTGACGACATTCATGATAATCTATCACAACTGTGATGGCTTATCAGAAATGTCTCAAAGGCTACTAAGAATGAAGTGAGTTCTATTTAGAGCTGATGACATTTGTGATAGGCTTTCACATTTGTGATGGCTTATCCGAAATATCATCAAAAGTTGATAAAGTTCGCAGGTTCTGTCTAAGGCTAACGATAATTGTGATAACATATCACAGTCATGATGGCTTATCAAGAAATGTCATCACACCTGCAACCTAAAGCATCAATGAGCCTTTTCAAAGGATGTGAAGCTTAAATGATTAATGTGTTTGTGTTTAGGCTCTTGAGGATTGACTAATGGTTTTTCTATTGCTACAGGAACCCTATAATGTAACCCAAAGGAAAGAGCCTCATGCTTACAAAGAAGGAATAACAGAAAAGTGTATGCCGGAAACTCATCGATGAGGAGTCTGATTATGAAGAGGAAGAACCTATGCTCAGGAAGCGAAAGAAAAATCAAAGCCCTAAGCAACCTCTACCACCTCCACCAGTTGAGGTGGAGGATAGTGAGGACACTAAAACAACAACAGTTTCTTAGTAGGAGGCATCTGAACATTCTAAGCATGAGCAACATAAGTTTGAACATGATGAATCTGAAGAAAAAGAACATGAAGGGTCTGAGGAGCTTGAGTCTGAGGGAATAGCATCTGAATTCCCTTCCATTGAACAACAAGATGATGATGAGTCTCCAATTTGGGGAACACTTATCAAATATAAGAACCCCAAAGTTCGAGACAATGCTAGATGGAAAATTCCCAAGGCAGAGGGCATCTTCACTGCCGAGCTCCGCAGAACTGATAGAAGATGGACTAAAAGGCCGATTCAGGAAGAAAAGAGGATTATCACCAAAGGTCTGCGTAGGTATCCTGAAGTGGAACAGAAGTTCCAAGAGTATGGCTTGGGATGGACTACAAAAGGGGGAAGTTCATTTTGCCCTGCACTGGTCTGAGAGTTTTACGCAAGCTACCAGGCTCAGTTGGAAAACATGTGTAGGTCAGGAGAAAGAGTTGCAGACCATACCCTATTGGAGAGATTTCAGGTAAGGGGCGTAAGGGTTAATATCTTAATCAGAACCATTAACAAGTTCTTGTATGGCCCCAACTTTACTCCTCATGCCACTTCACCATTAGTCTATGCTCGGATTAAGAATCGGGCAAATCAACGTCCGTGGTTGGCCAACATCATAGCCGAAGGGGAACCAGCATGGGTGACCAACCCAAATAAGAGATTCTATAAGTCCTCTTTGACTCAAGAGGTAAATTTTGGGTGGGGTGTAGTGCGTATCTGGTTAATGCCCACTGATGGAGACAACATTATGGGTGACGACCGAGCTATCCTAGTAGCAAGCATGGTGCAGAAGATCCCCCTTAAATTCGAGGAAATCATGGCTAATGATATGAAGATTAGAATGTCACGAACCAACACTGCTTATCCTTTCCCTTGTCTTATCACAGAGTTGTGCCGAGATGCTAATGTGACAGAGATTGCAGGGGTTGATGATGACATTCCTGCCTGAAAGAACCATAATCCCATACGGTATGATGAAAATCAACCTGTAATGAGGCTTGATAGAGGTGTAGAGGTAACAGCAGACCCTCCAGTTACAGATGTTGGTTCAACACCTAATGTAGAAGTGCAAGATTCTGAGACTATGCAGCCAACTTTTCCAGTACAAGCAGGTTCAGTTCCTGAGAATGAACCCAATCTCTCAGCTCCTACAGCATTAACAGGATTTGCATTTCATCCAATCGATATCAGAAAAGTGGCTAAACAATCCAAATGGTGTGAGGCACAGCTACATGATTTTTCCAAATAGTTTACCACTGCAGTAGACAAGAGAATCAAGGCTGCCCTTGAGCCTTTTGTGACTTTGCCTGGATGGGTTGAAGATTTGGAAAACCGATTTGATGTACAGGAAAATTAAATGTCAGGGGATGATCTTGAAAAATTCAGAGCGGCCTTGAACAAAGTAAAGGCAGATGTTGGGGTGTTGCAGTAGCACTAATTTATGGTGCCGATATATCTGGATATGCATGAATCTGAGGAAGAAATTCCAATGCTTGACCTCACTAGAGATTCACCAATGAAAAAAAAGGGGAGTAGAACGGCAAAGATAAGAGAGAAGATCTTGACAGCGAGGAATAAAGAAGAGTGAAAAAGAAGTCAAAAAAGAAGGCTGAAAAGGAGAAGTTGAAGAAAGCAAGAATGGAGTCCCCAACGGACAATGAGAGATGGAAGGAGGATTTGAGAGCCAGGGCTACAGGTGCCTCATCTAGAAGACCCCCTACCACTACAAGTCTAGAAGATATCGATGGAGAGAAGATAGAAGATGATACAGCAGAAGGGTCAAAAACCCATGACCCCCAAGCTTGAGTCATTTCAGGTATACTCTAACCCTTAGTTTAGCTTTATTTTCAATTTTAAGCTGAGGGTATAGGGTAGGATGTTGTTGTAACAATTTTTGGTAGATAATTAGGAGTAATACAAGTACTTGAGGTAGTTAGCTTATTTTGTGACTTTTGATCACCTATCCGTTGATCTGAGTTTATAACTGTGTGAATTGCATTCATCTATGACTGTGGTGCATCTTTTTGTGGTATTAGTCTGGCGACTTGACGATTTTTGCTGATCAAATTGCATGAATTAGATAAGTAGTGATATGTGATGTACTTGTGTGCCATGTGTGTGTGAGGTCTTACTCAGATCCTGCTGTGTGCCGAATCTAGAACTTGCCCTATTAGTCCTGCCTAGGTTGTAGGATAGTGGTTAGGAAAGGATCATAGGCCATTTTTTATTGTAACCCACTTTCAGCCTAAATGACCTTCCCAATGTGAATAATATCCCTTGATCCCTAATTTGAGCCTATATGCCTATTTCTTTCTGTGAAACCTCTCACCTTCTCTTTACCTCACAATGAACCTATTTTGGCCTTGGTCCTCCTTGGACACTGTGCACCTTGACTTAGGCAAATATCCTAAGTTGAGGGTGGCTATCATAGGGTTGCGTGATG
Organism: Capsicum pubescens; assembly: GCA_030864215.1. Taxonomy (NCBI): domain Eukaryota; kingdom Viridiplantae; phylum Streptophyta; class Magnoliopsida; order Solanales; family Solanaceae; genus Capsicum; species Capsicum pubescens. The sequence continues at coordinate 216,279,371 of CM061543.1, read as the reverse complement.
CAAAATGAGCATGGAGAGAGGTAGAATAAGAGAAAAGAATAAAAAGTAGGGTGCAGTAAAAAAAGAATAAGAAAAGAGAAAATTGTGTTAAAGATGATAAAAAGATAATATGATGATTGAGAAAAACGCATCCATCTTGAGCATGTGTGATCAATAAAAGAAGAGGAAGAAAAAAAGGTTGAGAAGTGAAACCCTAAGAGTTTAGTTTAGTGTCAAGGAGGCATAGTCACTCTAAAATATCCATGAATATCATAACAGCCCCTTGCCTACATTACAAGCCTAAGAAAAGCCCTAAAGTGATCCTAAGTGACCTACCTGAAGATTTGGGTACTGACTATAAGGGCAAGCCTATGGCATTAGACATGCAGTGTTTGGAACTTCATTCTGAGAGTGATACTTGTGATTATCCCTATGTTTATGTATGTGAATTCTGATATGAATGAAAAAGGGATTTCTTTATTGTGAGGGAACATTGGGTATATTGCTAAGTCACTGATTTGTTCAGATAGTGTGATCTTGGTATGGCATTATTGTTATTGTTAAATTTTTGTTGTATGTTAATTCTTGTGAGTTGCATGGTTGTTCTTCAAAACATCAACAGTGAGTTTTAAATTGACTGACCTTGGAGATGGTGAAATTATTCTGAACTAATATGAGTAGTTAGCTGCCAAATTATACTTTGTATTGATCTCTTAGTTATGTTTTGGTTGCTTGAGGATAAGCAATTGTTTTAAGTTGAGGGTGTTGATATGTGAGCATATGCTAACACATTTGAGGCTTTTAACTCTGAATAATTGCAAGGTCTTGAGCAACTTTAGTTATTTTTGATTAGTTTATGTTTGATTTTATATTTTAAGCTAATATAATAGAGAACCAACAATAATGGAAGCAAAAAGGCTGAAAACTGAAGCAATTAAAAGATAAGTGCAGCGGACAACATTCATGATAGGTCGTCAGCCCGATGATAGGCTATCAAGGCCATCATCAGCCTTAAATAGGGAATGAGTTCTAGCTGGTAGAATCGATGATATTTTTTGATAGGCCGTCATAATGGTGATAAGTCATCGGGAATGCCGTCAAACTTAGGCAGGACATGAGAATTGGAGAAAAATTGAGATAAAATTTCTGATAAGTTATCAAAGTCCTGATAAGCCATCAAAAGTTGTCGTCAACCTAAAACAGGACTAGTGCAGATTTGAAGAAGACCTGACAACATTCTTGATAAGTCGTCAGGATCCTGATAAGGCGTCATCAATAGTCGTTGTCTATTTCGAGAAAAAGTTGCAACCTTGATTTTGTTTCCTTATTTAGGGTAAACTATTTAAAGCTTTGTTTTAGGGTTTTCTGAATAATTATTATCATTATTATTCTGGAGAAGGTCGACACCTTGTGTTTTGGACAGCATATTTTGATATTTTCTCTCTTTACTTCTTAACATTAAGAACACAACTACTTTTGAGAGATTATTATCAGTATTTTGGGATTTTTTCTTTGTGATCTAATCTGCGATTCACTAGTTATTATTCATCTCTGTAAGTTTATCTTTCAAATCATGAATTCAATTATGTGTTTCGTTCATTACATCATGAGTGGCTAAACTCCATTAACCTGAGTTATGGGATCTGGGGTTAGGTCTTGATGAGGTGCTAAGTATTCAAGATTCAAAAGGTGGTAGGATTTCTTGATAATTGTAAAGTTTTAATTAATGTTTGTTGGTTACAAACAGTAAACACACCTGCTTTGATTTACTTGAGAAAGAAATCAAATATAGTAGGAAGTGAATTATCAACAGGGACTCAAAAATACATCGTTTAATAATCAGCACTGTAACAAGATTGGTTAACCTGAGGTAAAATCTGGGCAGTAAGTAGAAATTCCCTAGGTCTGAGAGGATTAGGGAATTAAACGCTTAAGTAGGTATAGATACATTTAATCATAACATCCATAAAGATAGCTTGTTATCCTACCCACCGTGAGAATCTTGAACCACTTTTAGCTTTTATCATGTACCGAAAGCCCTAGTGAACATAATTCTGATTATTTCATAAGCTCTTGATTTACAAACACCGAAAGTAAAGTGATAAACAACAACTTGGTACACCTAAACCCCTCATTTCAGGAAACATTAAACTATCAGTGAATTAAATCGCAAACAACTTGAGTTCACACCATATTCCCTGTGGGATTCGATCCCAACCGAGTTGGGTTTTATATTGACAACGATCGCTTACACCCATTCAAGAGTGTAATTTGAGTGTTATCAACATCCCCCAACTTACCTTTGTCGTAGCAATCAAATATTAAGCTCATCTTCCTTTGAGTTCTCAACAGCAACATGTCCATAAATCCTTTCCAAATTCACGTATAAGGAGGACAAAATGGAGCAGTTACCTTACCTCAATTTTTTGCAATTCATCATTTTAACTTAAACTCTTCAAGAACTTGAACTTTCCTTCACACTTTAAACCAAAGAAGAAAAGAAAAGTTTATTAATATCAAAGAAAAGTGAGCAGATAGCTTGTTCTACATTCTTCCATATATTTATAATTAAGCACTTATAAAATGTTTTCCTAATCTTCCATGAGATAATTAAATAAAACATTAAGTGTTTTCACTTATCTCGTCTTGTAAAGGTTGGGATTTCTTCAAGAACCCTAAAAGGAAAAATAGGAATGCTCCTTGTTGTTTTAGAGAGAGTGGAGAGAATTTGTGAAATTTAATTTTTTTGTGACTTAGAAATAAAGGAAAATGACCAACAACTTGGACTTATTAAGGCCCTATTTCGGTCACCTCTTTAGCTGCATTTTGGACCTTAAAATTGGTCAAATTGGTCCAAGTAGGTGATGCACCTACTTAAAGAGAGTAAGCTTCTCAAAAATGTCAAAGTAAGTGATGCACCTACTTGCTTAATTTCTTAGTTGGGGTCAATTAAATTTGGGCCTTGGAAGATTAATGTGTTGGGCCATTTTTTCATTTTTCTTCCTCTGTTATTCAATTTGAAAGTGGAATTTTTAAGATTTTCAATTTTTTTCATGTGGGAAATTGAGTTACGTTTCCAACGATACCAATTTTGTCCAAATCCTGTATCGAGATAGAAAGTTATGGACGTTGTACAGAAAGAAGTCAAAACTGCCCAGGTGCGATGATGAGGGTTGACGGACAGTCGAGCTAGCAACGGACCATCGTACAAATAGTCACAGCGGAGGTAGTGAGACCACCTTCTACCTAAGAGAGATGGCTCAAGCTGACATAACTTCGTGCTAGCAATGGACCATCGCCCAAGTCATCACAGCAGAGACCGTGAACCCCTATTCTGCCCAGGTGCGACGGTCAGGACTGATGGACCGTCGACCCAGTGATGGACCGTCGCACCCACCATCGCATAGTTTGTTCAGTTATTTTAAAGTCATTTTAAAAGGGTATTTGGGTATTTTCCACCCATTTTAACCCCTAATTATATCATACCAAGACTCATAAGTTCATAATCCATCTACAACATCAAATTAGGATTTTCTCTCAAAGATAATCCTCAAGAATAAGAAACCATAGGTGTTTAATTCCAAGTCAAGAATTCAAGTTTTCCTCCATCAGTCTTCAAGAAATCATCCACCCAGGTATGTCATGTGTTGATTCATGGGTCTCTTTCACCCATGAAGATCAAGAACCTCTTTTCAAAATCCAAGATTTGTGTATTGATGAATGTTCATGATTTAAATTGAATTGAAATTCATGCTCATGTTGTTGTGGGGTTTTGATTCACGTTTGAAATTGCATATTCCAATGATTGACCCTAGTATGTGGTGATTTGCATAATAATCATGATAAACCCTTAAATTTACACGTTGATTGATGTATCCATGATTTTTAGATGTGTTGATGATTGTATAACCAAAGCATGATCCCCATGTGTTCGATTAAATACCTATGTGAAGGAAAAGTGCCATACTAGTATGATAATATGAAATCCCCAATCATGTACAAGTTTATGCATGTCAAATGTTTGATGAAATGTCTTAGTCAATGAATTGTGTATACATGTGTAACCCTTGTGGTGCTTTAGAACTTCTACTTCATGAAATCTCCAACTTATTGTATTATGGATTGTGATGTTGATCATGTATTCAAGAAAGTCATGCTTTGTCAGTTTTATGCTATCGAGTCCTGGGGGTACTTGTACCCGAAAATTTAGCCGTGTGCCTAGAGCCAGTGTCGTATTTTCAAGATACTCTCAGTTGAGCCATGTTCATAGAAATTCAGTCAGTCATGTGATTCAGGAAAACTCAGTAAACTCAGTAATCTCAGAAAACTCAAAAATTTAGTAATCTCAGTAGTATTTCGTCAGTCAACGGAACTCAGTTAATTTAGTCCAGTTCAGTTTAGTATTCCATGTTCAGTGTCTATTTATATAGGAGTAGCACCGAGTGAACCCAAGAATGGGAACACACACTATCAGATGAGGGTGTGATTCTTAGAAGTCATCCTTGCGTTCCAGAACTATGTAGCCAGCATAGGTTGAGACATCAACACTGTCAGACAGGGTGATGGGGTGGATAAAGACTGTCAGATAAGGGTCCCACCATTCTCTTTTGCTGACACTGTTAGATGAGGGTCACCCACAACTTGTCCTTACCGGTGTCACGGTATTGACACCCTTCTAATTGGGGTTACAGATTGGATCCCAACTCAGTTATAACACATTATTTAGGGATTTTTGGTTAGATGACTACTTCCCATATTTTCAGTTATAGAATCAAGACTGTTAGATACAGTCATTCAGACTCAGTAATAGAACTCAGATAGTTCTACAGAATTCAGGATTGTCAGATTTAGTCAACTCAGAATAGCACGGAAGAGCTAGTTCCATTAGGACCTAAACTGTCAGCTACAGTCGCTCAGTATCAGTTATTTCAATTATACAGATATCAGTATCTTATGTTATCAGTACTAAGACTTAGTAATCATGTTAGCACGAACTCAGTTATAGTTACTATGTATTCATGTATGTATTCTCATGTTCATGTTAATCAGTCAGTTAGTATAGTTCATTCATGTGAACCCTTTACATTCAGCCTATCTCACATGTATACCATTATATTCAAATATACTGATGTATTTGTGCTATGGTGTTTTATACCATAGGTTCAGAAGTAGGAGCTCCAAAGCATCAATAGCATTCCAGTCTCCGCAGTCAGAGTTAGCAGTGAGTCCTCATCCTTTGAGGACATGACCATTACTTTATTATCTTATTAATTAATTTATTTTAGTAGTTGGATTTAGTTGGGGACATGTCCCATCAACTCTTTATTCAGATAGTACAGTCAGTTAGAGGCTTTTCAGACTATCATGTTCAAACAGTTTGTTTTAGGTTTTGTTTTGGTATTGTGATACCAAATCATTCAAAGATTATTTTATCAGTTTTGAACCTTATGGCCTTACAACCTTTATTTCTGCATTTATATAGTACATTATACAGTGTTCAGGTACAGATATCAGTCATGGGTTAGCTTATGGTCCTTCGGGGTCATGAGCACCGTGTAGCATTTCAGGGACCAGATTCGGGGCGTTATAGTAGGTGTTGTAGGTCTTGGCCAGTTCTTCATATCTTTTATATTCTAAGTATCAACCTTTATTCCTTCATCAGATACAATATGACCCAGGAATGCCACATATTTTAATCAAAACTCACATTTATAGAACTTTGCATATAACTTACTATCACAAAGAATCTGTAACACCTGTCATAAATGTCTAGCATGGTCCTCTTTTGATCATGAATAAACCGGGATATCATCTATAAAAACTATCATAAACACATCTAAGAATGGCTTGAATAGCCTATTCATCAAATCTATAAAAGTTGTGGGCACATTAGTTAGTCCAAAGGACATGACTAAAAACTCGTAATGACCATACTGTATTCAAAAAGTTATCTTGGGTATATCATTCTCTTTGAACCTTACTTGGTGGTAACCTGACCTCAAATCAATCTTTGAGAAACACTTGGCGCCTTGTAAATGATCAAATAAATTATCAATTCTTGGAATGGGATATTTGTTCTTAAAAGTCACCTTATTTAGTTATCGGTAATCAATACACATTCTTAATGAGCCATCTTTCTTATGCACAAATAACACTGGTGCACCCCATGGGTACATACTAGGCCTTATAATTTTTTTTTCTAGCAAGTCTTTCAATTTATCTTTCAACTCCCGTAATTCTGTTGGGGCCATTCTATACGAAGGAATTGAGATTCGTTGAGTACCTGAAATCATATCAATACCAAACTCCACTTCTCTTTCTGGAGATAAACCTGGAAGATCTTCAAGAAATACATCGGCAAATTCATTTACCACTGGAATAGTTTAAAGAGTTAGTTGATCCACATCTGTATCTTCCCACTTTAACTAGATGATTATGTAACCCTTAAAAATCACCCTTTTTGCCTCAAAATAAGAAATAAATTTACCTCTTGGTGCACCAATGTTACCCCTCCATTCAAACACTGCCTCCCTTGGAAAATATAAATACACCCTCTTAGTTCGGCAATCTACTGTGGCATAACAAGAAGCCAACCAATCTATACCCATGATAAAATCGAAATCTGCCATTTCTAACTCAACAAGGTTAGCCACTGTATCGCGACCACCAATAGTTATTATACAATTTTAATACACTCTCTTAGCTATAATAGATTCACCAATTAGTGTAGACACTTTAAATGGATTAACTAATGATTCTGGTGTTGTTTTTAACTTTCCAGCAACCAACGGAGTGACATATAATAATGTAGAACCCAGATCAGTTAATGCATATACATTATGTGAAAATATGGACAATGTACCTATAACCACACCCGAAGAATCCTCCAAATTTTTTCGATCTTCTAAAGCATATGTACGATTCTGAACTCCACTAGAACTAGCTACTCCTTTAGAACCTCTACCACGACCTATAGGTTGTACACCTCTTCCTAAAGAAGGCACTGATGATGATGATGCCACCACTGATCCAGTAGGTTGTGTCATACCACCCATTCCCCTTTGTGGGCATTCTCTTATCATATGGCCCGACGTACTACACCAAAAGCAAACATTTATCCCAAACGACATGTACCTAAATAAAGTTTTCCAAATTTCTTACATGGTTGTTGAGGAGGTATTAATTGGCTCATACTCCCTTGATCTTAATACCCCATTGTTCGTGAACTGTGACACTCACTTCTTTGCCCAAACTGATTGCCTTTGGACCCTTAAAACTATGGTGGAGCACTAGCTACAGAATAGGAAGATAATGGCCTAGCCAGTCTATTAGAAGACTGACACCTAAACTCTCCTTGAGATTCCATAAACTGCCTCAAAGATCTAGCCCTCTTGGAATAACCTCTTTCTAATTCTTGTGTTCTTCTTCTTTGCCTCTGATCCTCCATTTTTATGCAAAAGCTTATATCCTTGCTATATCCATGTCTTTGTTCAAAGAAGCAATAGTATAGTCTCTAACTAGATATGGATCTAATCTATCCATATATCGATGAACTCGATAATCGATAGTAGCTACTATATTAGGAGAATACCTAGCCAAAGACTTAAATCGGAGGTTGTACTCCCTCACGCTCATATTCTCTTGGCAAATATTTAGGAGTTGATCTGCACGGGCCTCTCGAATATCAAATGAAAGGTAATGATAAAGAAATGCCTCTTTAAACTCTTTCCAAGTAGTTGAAGATTCATCGACACCCATAGGCTACTTCCTATCTTTGTACCAAAATATAGCCTCCCTTTTGAATCTATATGTTGCTAGCTAAACTGTCTCTTTACCCGATACATGAATGACATCTAGATCCCTTTGGATTTAATAAATAAAGTCATGTGGGTCTTCATTAATATCTGATCCGATGAATAAGGGAGGATCCAACTTAAGAAAATCTTACATCCAAAAGCTAGCTGCTCTATCTGCACCACTAGGACCTGCGGTTGGAATAGCTTGACCTTGAACTTGTACAACAACTATATGAGCCAACAATTACACCGCATTTCTTAGGTATTGGTTAGTAGCATTAATAGGTTGTTCTGAGGATGTTGGTTTTCTCCTCCTTAGCTCTTCTAGAGATTGAAGAGTAGAAGAAGTTTGTGATACAAACCCAGCTTGAGCCTCACTTTGATTATCTTATCTAGGTGGTGACTTACTTGTCCCTTCTCCGGCATCCAAATCTACTTGCTAACCCATATTCTTCCTCCCTCTTATAACCGACATCTTTACTATAATGAGAGGAAAAAATAAACAGATTTAATGGTTAAACATAACTTCACCTACGACTTAGACTCTATTGCACAATCTAATATGTGAAAAAAGGAAACAACCCCTAAATTCCCATAGCCTCTTGTTTATAGATATGGTGCACAACATACCCATAAGTAAGACTCTATGTAGACATGACTTTGTAGACTCCCTAGGACAACTTGCTCTGATACCACTTTTGTCACGCCTCAAATCCTATTGGGGCGTACAGGCACCCATAGTCGTAAAGGCCTGAGAGAACCAATCCATAACCTTTTACTTATCATGTATGTAACTATGACAACCAAAGGTTTTAACAAATATGATACAACATAATATAATAACTACGTAGGAAAATACAAAATTATATATACAACACTTGAACGTTAGGGCCACAACATCTAAAAGACAAGACACTACCATATTTAACTTTATATTGATTTACAAAGCCTCTAAAAGATACATAAACTTAGTTATGGTTGGTAAAACCCCCCACCCAACTCTTGACCACTTCACAATACTAAAATATATGGAACAGACTCAGAAAGCCCCGAATCAACCTGGAGCTCACCAATAGTCACTGAATAGCCTATGCTCCTACTAGTGAGGCGTATTAGCTGAAACCCATGTTCCTGAAGCATGAAATACAGGTCCCCCGTGAGGGAGACAATACAAAAATATGTACTAAATATGTAAGATTGAAGGTAACAACACATGATATAAGAGCTCAAAAGAAATTAGATACAAGTGTATAAGTAGTACTAGTAGACCACATTTATATATACTTGTGGGACTACGTACATTACAATTTTTTCTTCATTTTTATCTTTCTTACTTTATAATATTTGTAAGCCATAAAATGCAAATGGCCAGCTAATCAGTGGTAAATAGATAAATCGGGATCATCCCATGCTAGGCTTACTCCCTTGAGCTGCCACCCACATATGAACATTGGGATCGACCCATGCTAGGCTTATGCCCCTGAGCTGCCACCCACATATAAAGGTATCGAGATCGGCCCATGCTAGGCTTATGCCCCTGAGTTGCCTCTCATTTTACAGACTTGCGTTATTTAATTTATTTAGCTTGTTACTTTGGTGGTCATAATATTATGGTACCGTAAAACAATAATCTACCAATAAGAGACATGTAAATGGGAACTTAATGCAACAACAATGAGGTTGGGAGCTTTTGGCACACAAATGAAGTGTTTAGGAGTTGAAAATAACACATAGATCTTATTTGAGTAAACGGAGAACTCCTAAAATTTTCTAGTGAAAATAGACATGCAGGTTTAATAATAAGCATTTATTGAGGTGTTTTAACACGTTAGAGAGTGGGAAAAAGGTCATTGTCTACATGGGATATAATACGCTGCTATTATGTATCACTTGTTATAGGATAACCTTGGAAGCTTACTTGATGGAACAAATGTCCAATTTCATGCCAAAGAGTGTAAAATAGAGTATGTCTTACATACCTGGTTATATAACTCCGAAACTAACCCAACTTGACTTTCCTCCCTTTTGATTCCTTATCTATAATAGAATATACTATAAACTAATAGTAGCAACCAACCAACACATTTAGGCTATTTAACTTCACCAAAATAGTAACCAGACAGTAAGCCCTTAATCTATCAATCAAGGGTGTTATTTTAACCCTTTTCTCCTCCAATTATACCCACATACCATACATGTTCGTATAAGATTCACCAAAACCACCTTGTCTTCATTACACCCTTCAAATAATACACAAAACAGATTGGGCAGTAAATATATGCAATAATTAGCTCAATGATGTACCACCGCACCTTTATTATATATTTTAATTTGAACTAGTCACACCTTTCCCCAATATCAAACTAGCAACCAATAACACATATATACAAAATAGTTCACAAAATAGTCCCAACTTACCTTTGTCATAGTAATCAAATATTGAACTCATCATTCAATGAGTTCTAAACAACAACATATCCATAATTCCTTTCCAAATTCATGTATAAGGAGGACAAAATAGAGCAGTCACCTTACCCCAATTTTATGTAATTTATCCTTTTAACTTAAACTCTTCAAAATCTTGAACTTTCTTTCACACTCTAAACCAAAGAAGAAAAGAGAAGTTTCTTAATAACAAAGAAAAGTGAGAAGATAGCTTGTTCTATATTCTGCCATATATTTATAATTAAGCACTTATAATATGTTTTCCTAATCTTCCATGAGATAATTAAACAAAACCTTAAGTGTTTTCACTTACCTTGGCTTGTAACGGTTGGGATTTCTTCAAGAACCCTAAAAGAAAAAATAGGATTGCTCCTTGTTGTTTTATAGAGAGTGGAGATAATTTGTGAAATTTAATTCTTTTTTTGACTTAGAAATAAAGGAAATAAACCAGCAACATGGACTTATAAAGGCCCTATTTTTCCAACCTCTTTAGCTGCATTTTTTACCTTAAAATTGGTTAAATTGGTCCAAGTAGGCAATGCACCTACTTAAAGAGAGTAAGTTGCTCAAAAATGTCAAAGTAGGTGATGCACCTACTTGCTTAATTTCTTAGTTGGGATCAATTATATTTGGGCCTTGGCAGATTTATGTGTTGGGCCATTTCTCTATTTTTCTTCTTCTTTTATTCAATTTGGGCCCAAATGAGTACATTAGTATAGGCCCAAATCTAATCCATAGCTATGGGTATATTAACTTGGTCCAAATAGCTTAAGTAGGAGCCTCACCTACTAGCTTAATTAAATCAAGCAAGCACCTCAATACTTTATTCCATTTCCAACTCCTAATCTCTTTAATCTAACCTTTAACTTGTACATACTTGGTCATTTTAAACTTTGATTCAAATACCGGCTTACAGTTCTAAGTTAAATAGTTGTATCGATGGTAACTTGAATGCGTCACATTAAAACGTATGAGTAGTATCTAGAACTCCATCTACACTATCAATACTCGCATAACAAATCTCGTATATTACCTATACCATAAGGCTATACCAAGTTCCACATAAATAAAACAAGTGTGTGCAAAATACATGGTGTTACATCATTGTCCCCCGCCTTGTATTAATGAACAAAGGGAGGTGATCTCCCTAAGTTAATGGAAAATATTTTGGCATGACATGTTACCTTGCAAGAGTAGTTAGTATTCCAATACCAACAATGTATGTATTAATGTGAAATATGGTTCATGATTGGGATTGTGTGATAAATGATTTAATTGGTTTCTAATAAAGGTTGTATAGCTGAGTCGTGAAAGTGGAGGTCCAAGTAACCAACACTGAAAACTGCGTTTGCCGATGCGAGGGTTAAAGTGACCAGGGAGGTTTGAGTCCCCCTTAATATTATTTGAAGATTAGGGAGTTTGAGTCTCTGGTAAATCATTATATGATCGGGTGCTCAATTCACATTAGTATATGTTGGGAGGTTTGATTCCCCTGTGTGCATATATATAAGGTTATTCTCTGATTCGTGTGGCTACACATAGTGGGGCTCAACCATGGGGTGAGAGTTGAGGCCCATATAGCCCGTGGGTATTATCCTATAACAGTTTAGATACACGATCCAGGTTAATGTTCTTAAAGTGCATGCTAAACCTTTTTTTCTATCCCGACATGATATGTATATATGTATTTTTCATATGGTTATTGTGCATTGGTTGACATGATTTAAATTAATGACATTATTTTATCTTTATCTCTGAGTTACATGCTAGCATTCACCTCGCTAATCGTCTTCGGACATTATATCGCCACGTGATGTAGGAATTGGCCATACTTCTACTCCTCCTACTCAGTGATTTAGGATTCAGGATCAACTTTTGAGTTGGCATTGAAGTGGTGAGCTTTCATACATCAGAAGTCTGCATTTCGTATTTTGTGCCTCTTATATCTTAGACATATTTTGTCTATTGTCAGGGGGAATGTACCGACACTTTATTGATATTCAGTTTAAGATCATTGTTTAGAAGGCTTGTTTGGACCATTATGGTTATTGGGCAGTGTCGGTCAGTCATTTTTCCTATCGTCGGGGGTTGATTATAGACATGCATTAAAAATTTCTTAAGCTATTTCACGCTATCTTGTTATATGTTTGAAATTCATCTGACTTTGGGGCGTGTTGTGTTTGGGTTGGTTAGGTGCAGGTGTGATCTTCAGTCCACATGGGACTTGAGATACCCGACATGGTCAGGCCTTGGTTCGGGTCGTGTCACTACATATAAGATGGCTAAAACGAGTGTGACTTGCTATGTTACACTTATGATCATTAGAGGATCATAGGAGCTCTCATTGTTGTGATTTAACTTAGCCATATATGGTAGTATAGTGGTGTTAATAGGATATTATTTGTACTATTGTATTATTATGTTATGTAAGAGGTTATCTATGGGCAATAGTATTGTTGGTGTAATTACTTGTTATGTCCTTATTCCTAGTTGTTCTTATTTGATTTATGTTTATATATAGTTTTAAAGTTAAATTGACCGATGATATTTACCAGTACATAGTATTTATAATGATATTATACATACTTTTTTTTATTGAGTTTAGAAAGTGTTCCAGCGACTAAAACGAGACCTTGAGTTTAGTTCTTGACCACCAGCTTATCGATCAAAGAGTGAGCACCTACCTTCAGGCAATCATTAGATCTTCTTATTGACCATGTCCACTCTTTCAGACAATAATGCTCCATTTTAGTTATTTTTGAGATATTTATTTCAAACACCAATTTTGATTGTAGAATATTTTTGTACGGTGACTTTCGAATCTTTGAGATAATGCAATAAATAGTTATTTTTGCACTATTGTTGGTTGTTTATCTTATGTAGATCAAATAATTGTTTAAACAAAATTATCATTTATCATTACTTAAAATAATTAATAAATAGATTGGTAACTTGGGTAGAATGGTTCTTCCACTGGAGGATTAATGTGGGTGTCATGGCCATTTGAGTCGTGACAACTTTATATAGAGAAAGTCTTGATTGCTAAGATTTTCGTAGTTTTAATGGCGTTAGTTGACTTTTTTTTAAGAATATTGAGTGTTTAGCAATTGTTGTGATATTATGTTTGATTCTTGTTTAATATTATTTTGCTAGGGTTCTCTAAGTAATTTACTTTTAAGATCAAAGTTGCATAATTCTGTCTATATTTTGACTCTGCGCATAAAAAGGTGTTTTCTTTACCTTCAAAATTTATTCAATTCTTTTTCAAATAATAAATGTATGTTTATCCTAATCCTTTCCCCTCCAGACTTCCATCTTGACATCCTAGTCTTGTACATTATATTTTTGCTACGACTGAGTTTTTTCCTGCTATTCTGAAAACCAACAATGGATATTACAGATTATTCTCTTTCTATTTAAGTCAGTTCTTTGCAAAAGTTTGAGGTTCTTAACTTGTTAATTTGTAGTTATGTTTGGGGCATGATTATTCGATTTTTAGATTACCTCTCATTCCTTATGTAAATCTATGGCTTTATCGTTAAGCATTAAGACAAATAAAGTCTATCTTAAACCTGCACATTATGTTTTCTATTAATCTAATAGTCCATGCTTTCTGATTGAAAGAACTTACTTGCCTGTTTAGTTTATGTGGTTTTAGTCTGGTCAAATATGTTTCTTCTCTCTGTCTTATTGTTATAGAAAATCTCAAGAATAATATGCTTTCCTTCCTTGTTTTGTTCTTGTTAAAATTCTCTATCAAAGTGGTTATTGTATAAGTTAGATGGCCCTATTTCATCATAATATGTATATGTTCCAACCTCTTGTATGTTATGGGTTCATGGTTGTTTTTTCATTAAGTCTTCTCTTATTTTGAGATTAATATGAGTATTGGTCCGAAAAGCATGCAAAATTTATTTACTTTGTAGATAATGACCAGAGTTCTCTTTTATTTTCCTCATTATTTTTGATAAAATAAATCATATTTGGGCATTGATAATTTTAGAGCTTGATCTTTGTTGCTTCAATCAAGTTGCAACCAGTCCTACTTGATCATCATTATTTTAAGTATGAAATATGTTTTTTGTTTTTTTGTGGTTTAACTACACTTTATTTGCTCAATTAGATGATTACTTTCACATACTAATCCTAATTATTTTATGGAGAAAGGACACAAATAGCATTTTGGCTGAAACTATTGACACAAAAATAATTATTGAATTTTAATTTCATGTTCTATCCATTTGTTGTCACCTTTATACAGTACTGATACAAATTCGATACATATCTTTTATATATACACATTAAAGATATAATTCATAATATTAAGATAACTGATATATCAACTGGTATACAATTGATATACGGTAGGTAAGACAGTTGATATATCAACTAGTATGCAAACTATGTAGGTCAGAGCCTATCAATTTCAAGATCCAAGATCTAGACAATAGGAAATAGGGTAAACTATATAAATGATCCTCATAATAGGTGGTTTTTCTTTTTTGCGCCCATAATAAAAGTCCTACAAAACTAGTCTTCCTTATTTTTTTTATGTAAAGAACAAATACCTATTTTTCCCTTTATATATCAAATATTTCTAAACAACTACATAATTATCTGTCTTTCAATTTCTCTTTTATATTTTAATTTAATTTTCATTTATTCTTTTCTCTTATTTTTTTAGTTTTTCTAAACGCTTACTTTTTTTTCATTTCTCCTCTCAACCTCTATTCTTTTAGAAAAAAAAATTCTTTTCATTTTTCTTTTATTTTTACTTTTACTTTTTTATTATTCTTTAAAAATCTTTCTCAGCCTTTACTTTTCTTTTATTTATTTTTTTCTCAACCTTTCTTTTTTTCCCTTTTCTCCTCTCTACTTCTATTTTTTTTAAATTATTTTATTTTTTATTTTTTGCTTTCTTTGATTTTTCTTTTTCTTTTTTTAATATTCTTTCTTTTTTTCTTTTTCTGCAGCTTTTATTATTTTTCTTTTCTTTTCTTCGACTTCTTTCAAGTAACAAATTACGCCCCGTAGATAAGAGTTGACACTACCACATTGTCTCTTGATTTATTATATGTTCTATAAATCTTTCCTTAGAAGCAAGATTTAGGACTTTCGAACAACAAGTTACGTCCTATGTGCAAGAGTTTATGCTACGACATTGTGTTTTGATTTATGAGATGTTCTATAACTCTTTCTTTAGAGGCAAGACTTCACCCAAGGACTTTCAAACAACAAGCAATGCCACACGGACAAGAATTGACACTACCATATTGTGTCTTAATTTATAAAATATTTTAAAACTCTTTTCTTAGAGGCATGACTTATCCCAAGAATTTTCAAACAACAAGTTACGTACACTAGGGAAGAGTCAACACTACCTCATTGTGTTTTTGACTTATCAAATGCTTTATAGCTCTTGCCTTAGAGGAAAGACTTAGTTCAAGGACCATCAAACAACAACTTATGTTCCATGGGGAAGATTTGACACTACCACTTTAAGTATTGATTTATGAGATACAAAATAACTCTTGCCTTAAAAGCAAGACTTAGACTAAGGGCTTTCAAATAAAAAGTTATGCCCCATGGGTAAGAGTTGACACTACCATGTTGTGTTTTTCTTTATGGGATATTCTATAACTCTTGACTTAGAGGCAAGACTTAATCCAAGGACTTTCAAACAATAAGTTACGCCCCATGGGCAAGAGTTGAAACTACCCTATTATATTTTGATTTATGAAATGCTCAATAACTCTTGTCGTAGAGGCAAAACTTAGACCAAGGACTTTTAAACAACATGTTACACCTCATAGGTAAGAGTTGACATTACCACATTCTGTCTTTATTTATGAAATATTTTATAAATCAAGGACTTTCAAACAATAAGTTATGCTCCAAGGGTAAGAGCTGGCACTACTATATTTTGTCTTAATTTATGAGATGTTCTATAACTTATGTCTTAGAGGCGCGACTTAGTCTAAGTACGTTTCAGCAACAAGTTACGCTCCATGGGTAAGAGTTGATGCTACCACATTGTATCTTAATTTATGAGATTTTCTTTAACTTTTGCCTTAGAGGCAAGACTTAGCCCACAAGTTAAACATCATGGACAAAAGTTGACATTACCAAATTGAGTCTTGATAATGCGAAGCTCTATTAGTCTTACCTTTAAGACAACACTTAGCACAAAAACCTTCCAAAAAACTAAGTTATGCCTAATGGAAATGTGTTGTCACTACCACATTGTGTCTTGATTTATGAGATGTTCTGTTGCTCTTGCTTTAGAGGCAAGACTTAAGTCAAGGATTTTCAAAAAAATAAGTTACACCTAATGGGAAAGTGTTGACACTACTATAATATGCCTTGATATATGAGATATTCTATAGCTCTTGTTTTAGAGACAAGACTTAAGTAGAGAATTTTGAAACAAAAAGTTATGCTCCACGAGCAAGACTTAACATTACCATATTGTGTCTTGATTTATAAGATATTCTATAGCTTTTGCCTTAGAAGAAAAATTTATCCCAAAGAACTTCCAAATATGCCACACCCTTAAGTTTACTTTGATGTCAAAGAAGAAGATTCCGTTGCAGATTATCCGACTTTCAATTTATTAGCAAAATATAATAGAAATTAAAAAAAGAAGAAAAATAAAAAATATTAATAAAAATATGAACACGTGATTTTGATTCTCTCGAACTCTGTATTTCAAGTTTTATTCATTCATTACACCTTTACTACATACCCTTACCTTATCGAATAATTCCTCCAAAGAAAAAATAACAACCCTAACTATATACCCACCTAATATCCCCCCCCCCCCCGCCCGCTTCCCTCACATTTCATCATATCAAAATTTGACATCTCACCCTACCTCCTATCCCACGTTCCCCCCCCCCCCCCGCCCACCCACTCAAATCACATTTTTTACCCTCTCACCGAAACACACTCGACACATAGATATAGATAGACACAAGCAGAACAAAGCAAATGGAAAATATACACACCAACACTGAAAGGCATTGATTTACACATGGATGGAGAGGAGGGGTAGAACAATGGAAGATCATCTCCATTAATGACCAACCCAAGCCCCACCCTTTCTCCACTTTCCCAGCGTCACACACCCTCTTCGTCAGAGCTCGCCAGTGAAGCTCACCGAAGCTCTACGAAGCAACACAAATAGTCTGAGGTTCCACCAGAAATCCCACCAGCTTTCATCACTGACCACACCCGATCAGTCACTAAACCACCTCTTTTTTTCCCTTTAAAGCCGACAACCACCTCCTCTCCCACACGCCACCTCCTCCAACGTACAACAATAACAATCCCGTAACTCTCACTACAAACCAATCTCTTTTTCTTTTCTCTGATTTAAGCGACCAAAAACCCATAAAACCCCGACCCTTTTTTGTCAATTCTGGTGAAATTCTACTGGAAAATCACAATAGCACTAGTTCTGATCTAACCACCACCAGAAATAGCATAAATCGACGACCAAATACCCAAAACGTCGTTTCCCCCTCAAACTCCACCAAACCCATTTGTTTTTTCTCTACTTCACCTGAAAAATTAGTTATACCCACTACAGAACAACCATCCAATAATCTCTTTTTCATCACTTGTTCTTAGGATTTAAGAATTTGCCATTTTTAAATCAATCGAGTTCGGTGGGTTTCAATGTTTGGATTGTGAGACATGAATTTTGGGTTTTCGATCGTGTTTATTCTAAATTTTAGAGTTTTTAGTGTGGTTTCTGTTCAAGGTCCGGTAGTTTTTAATCTCAATAGAATCTTGTGGGTCGAAATAAATTGAGGTCCAAAATTTTGCTTAATCTCAATAAATTATTTAATATAATACACGATGCTTTGGTGAAATAATTATGATTATGGTATTTGTTTGATTTAAATCGGATATTTTCCTTGATCTTGCTCATTTGATTGCCTGAATCTCTGTGGGTTGAATTGTTGGTGAAAGTGGTTTAAGGTTGGATTAATCATGTTGTTTGTCAATGATTTGAAATGAAACTATTAGTTGGGTTCGGATACAAAATTAATTAAAATAATAATTGAAAAGTTATTATAAATGTATTTACATTATAATGAATGTAACAAATATAAGATCTATCAAGATCTAGTTGATATTTATCAGAATTTTAAATATCTGTTTTTATATCAGAAACTAAAAATATTTTTTCTTTAAATAGAGAAAAAAAATTTCATTGTATGCTGAATCTTATGATCTCTCATCCTGAAGAGAGACAAATTTTTTTTTTCTTTTTTCTTCGTTATCAATACTAAACTCTATCATACAAATTTGGTGAGCCTTAAGGTAAGCACTACTTCATTAATCAACGATTTCAAGGGGTATGACAGTACCAGCATAAAGGTCGTCATAACGGTTTGTTTTTATTTAATGATTGGAGTTTCTTTTGCACTTTGGCAGTAATATGGTTAATATTATTTTACTACTTTAATTTGACTTTAAATATTTTAATTGTTAAATTAAATTGCATAAACTGACAGTTTATATTATATGTCGTCATTAATATATTACGTCAATTAAAGGTCGGCATAACGGTCTCCTAAGATAAAGTATTTAGTCATTTATATTAAGTGGCGTAAAATACTACTAGACTAACTAATTTTTTTCTTGACAATTTCATGTACATACGGCCGTGCTTATTCTGTGGTGTAGTGTTTGCCATAATATATCATACTAATTAGTCAGCACCTCCTTTGTTCATGTGTGGTGATTCATAGAAATTTTTACTGCCTTCAAAATGTTATAGGAGGTTACTTTATGGGTTTATTTTTGTTTTTGTCTGTATTTATTGACTGAAACATAATAAATTACATAACTATGGTGTCACAGAAAAAAATTTAATGTGTTTGTTATACATGACAATTTTATAATCAATTGCTACCATATGAAAATGAGACTCTGACAAATAAGGTGAGATTATAAATCTAAAGATAATTTTAAGGTTAATAATTCCTTATGTTATTTGTCTTTTGCTACTAATGATATATTTATTGTTGGATTTGAGAAAAAAATAATTAGTTTGGAACCACTTATGCTTTAAATTTGTTCATGAAGAACACTATTGTTAAAAGGTATGATGATGAATTTAAATCTCATCTCACTAATGAGGGTAAGATATTGGGTTAAAGTTCCAATGCACCATGATGATAAGATGTTGGGTTCAAGTCCCATCGAGTTATATTCTAAGACGCCTCTTTATATGGATAAGACGTTGAGTTTGAATCTCAATGCACCATATTGATTATATTATGATGGTTAAGACAAAATAATATATTTTTGATAAAAAAACATGAAATATGTCCATTGAATATGCTCCATTCCAAAAAGTGAATGTGATAACAATATATGATAAGCCTAAAAGATGACAATTTGATATATATTCTTGAAGTGAATATGGTAGCAATATAGAGAAATTCTCTATATCATATTTATGCCTTGATTTGCTCCTGAAGTAGCAATATCATGAAAGAGGTTATAAGCTATCAAAATTTGATAGACTTAGGGCGCGGTTATATTCCTTTCCTAGGGAATAAGGATTTTAATTGTTACAATATAAACGTGTACTTGATTGTGATGGTGCCACAACTCACCTCCGAATGAGGCAGAATAACTGAGAAGGGTTATTTTGAAATCTACTTCTAAAGTAGTAAATCTGAAATTTATTCATGTAATAGTAAATCTGAAATTTACTAAAGAAAAAAAAATACATGTCATGGTAAACTTGTGTTTACTACTATAAATGAGTTCATAAGTTGATGTGAACGATTGTAACATCTCGAAGATGTGCATATTGAGTATTAGACATGTATTGAAGAACTAGAAGATTCTTCAAGGATTGTTTATGTCGCTTGTTCTCATGATAATTTGGTTAGACCAACTAATATTGGAATTGGATCCCTTAAAATCTAAAACATATAAAAGTGAATAAGGGCATGTTCACCTATCATGTGATATATTTTGAAAAGATGCATCAATAAGATGATCACATGTATATTTATTGTCAACCCGCAGTTTGATATTAATAAAGTTGCTTACTCAATAAGATTGAGTTAAGAGCATTACTTTAAGATTGTGCAATCAAGATAATTCATCTTGATGAAAATGGTTTGACATTGAATGCCTTCAATAAATAGCTAAACTATTGCTAATGAGAACAAAGCTTCATGTGTTGGTCTTAAATATGATATGTTGCATACAATAGGATTTGTATACATTAGACCAATAAATTATGATTATTTCTTTCCTCTTAATTGGTTCAAAGTCAAGAACCAACTATTCGATATAATAGTTTTGATGTGCAGTATACGATTAATAAATGTACCATGATGCATAAAGATGGATTCCTCAAAAAAGATGGAGGATGTATGTTAGTTTTCTTAACATAAGGGGGAGGTTATAAGCAACTATAAAATATGTTAGAAATTATTATCAGATCTTCATTCAAAAGATAGTTCAAGTCATATGCCAGAAGCATTTACTGACTCAAATTTAATCTCATATCTAAGCTGCAAGTGCTCCTATTTTGTGTCCCCAAAGGACAAAGTCTACGCATACATAAAGTGTGGTAGACCAAACCGTTCCAAATTGAATAATCCTTGAAAATGATAAGGAGCAAATAATCATGATAAGAAGACAATGTGCGCTTGAAGAGCCTATGGCATAACACTTTATGAAAGCTTATGAGAAGTTCAGGTAATTGAAAATAATGAAGTGGTGAGATCTCAAAATGTCGTGTCGCATTGTGAATCGAGACGAAATGGTATATCATAAATATCTTTGACACAATATTGGCTCAATATTGTGAAAGATTACGAGGATCTGAATTCTATGTTTATTTAAGCATGCTGACGTAGAAATATTTATCAAGTGGAATGAAATGGTACATCTTAGTAAGTAAAAACTTATTTGATTTGCACTCCACACACTTGAAGATGTCACACATGAAATGTTGAATATTTTTACTTGACAAAATATATCTTGCAAATACTACAAGGCCTGATATAGCCTTTTCGATTAATTTATTAGCAAGGTATAGTTTTGATCCTACTAGGAGACATTGAAATGAGATCAAACACATGATCTTATACTATTCTAAAGATTGCAGTCTCAATCTTATTGATTATGCTGATACTGGGTATTTAATTAACCCGAATAAATCTCGATCTCAAATAGGCTATGTGTTCATAAATGGGTTTACTGCCATATCTTGGAGATATACAAAGTAGTCTATCATAGACACTTCATCAAATCATATTGAGATGATAGCTATTCATGAAACAAACTGAGAATGTGTATGATTGAGGTCCGTGATACATCTCATTCGAGAAAAATATAGTTTGAAATCTGGCAATGTACCCACAATTTTATACAAATATAATTCAACATGCATAACACATCTTCATGGACGATTTATAAAAGGAGATAGGATGAAACGCACTTCATCAAAGTTTTTTCATACACATGATCTACAAAAGAATAGTGATACTAACGTGCAACAAATTCGTTCAAGTGATAATGTGATTGATTTATTCACCAAGTCTTTTTCAACTGCAACTTTCAAGAAGATAATACACAAGATCCGGATGCAAAAGTTCATTGATGTTCTCATCAGGGGGTGCAAATACGCGTCGTACTTTTTTTTACTTTCAAGGTTTTGTCCTACTGGGTTTTCCTTGTATGTTTTTAATGAGGCAACCGAAATGCTTATCATTAGAGATGTGTACTCTTTTTCCTTTACTAGATTTTTTTTAGTGGATTTTTTCCAGTAAGGTTTTAACGAGGCCCATTATCTATCAATTAGACATTCAAGGGAGAGTGTTATTAATGTATTTACATTATAGTGAATGTCTATCAAGAATATAGATAATATCTATCAATTATCTAATAAGATCTATCAAGATCTAGTTGATATCTATCAAGATTTAAAGTATTTTTTTTTAGCCAGAAACTAAGAGTATTTTTTTCTATAAATAGATGAGTTTTGTTCATTGTATCCTCAATCTTATGATCTCTCATCCTTAAGAGAAATAAAGAAATCTCGTTCTTCTCTCTATTTATTCTTGTTGTTATTACTTTATATTTCATAACAAAAATGATTTAGACTTATTTTCATGTTTATTTTGTTTAGTCGATTAACAGAAAAAGTTTGGGAGAATATCAATTTGGATAAGCAAATTTTAGGATTTCATAATCGTTGAATGTTTGGATGCTTGTTGAATGGTTTTTACTTCTATAACACTTAATTAAATGCATTCATTTTGCCGAAAAATGCTCCGAAGTCATATATATCTATTTGTCAAGTAATGCCTTGTGAGATTATATTTGCGGCTGTTCATGGACAAGATCCGGAACGTCGGGTAAAAAATATAGCCTTAGGATAGGATAGATTAGTATAGATTTACCTTTCGTATTTTTTAATTTTGAATTGTATAATTGGACTGAACATTATTTACATTTGATACTCTTTTTATTTATTTGTTGGTTATGAACTTATAGTGTCAGTTAGTCGATACAATTCAATGAAACGATCGTGTTCGAACCACAGGATCGAGGGGTGCCTAACACCTTCCCCTTGGACAATAGAATTTCTTAATCGAAATCTTTATTTGCGAAACTATATTTTTCAAGAGTCACAACATTTTGAAAATGAATATTTTAAGGTGACTTGGAACACAAAATTCATGCCAAGTGGCGACTCTAGTTTTTAAATGTAAATTAATTTTTGAAACATTTTTCTTTCTGTCACTTTCATATTTGAAAACCTTTCAAACTAAATATCAAACTTTTTGATAAAAAAAGGGTGTGGCAGCTCTGGCGACTTCATTGGATATTTATAAAAGCCGACCTTCATTATTGAGTTGTATCAGCTTAGTTTGACACTATCGTGTATAAACGTTTTGTTTGTTTTATCTTCTTATGATTGGTGGATGTCTACGTGCTATTTGTTTATAGTTTTTATTTATCTATTACTATTTTATATTTGTCATTATATGTATTACCTCTAGTCATTTCTCTTGAAACAAGACTCGTACTACACATCGTATATACGAACCTTCGCTATGTCACCTTTACTTTTAAGAGGGGGAGCCATCAGATGTATGGAGTGGGTGGAAAGCAATCATAACCACCATTTTCATAAGTTCCTTCGAACAACCTTGTTAGTTAAACCCCAGCCTAGGTCGGCCTTTAGGTCATCTTATTTAGATCATATTGTGACCTTGCGAGACCCGTTTGATATTTTGTAGGAGACTTAACCCTGAGCATTCCTATGTTTTACTTGTTGCATTTTTAGGAAAAAAAGGTCATTTGACAAACTGATTTAGGGGGGCATGTGCTAAAGTTTAGGGAAAGAATGTGTTTGGGCAAGAGTAGCTAAAAAATTAAAATAATTTCATAGTTTGTATGAGTTCTCAATGGCTTTTGTTTTCACAATCAAAATTTCAAAAAGATTTTTGTCTTTTGCACGTTTTTTTTAAAAAGCAAAAAGATCAAAAAATAAACTTTCCTTTATTTCCTTTATCACACATTCATAACTTGAATTTTTTTTAAAAAAAAATATTTGGTAGGAGCATTATACATTTTTAATAGGAAAAATTCAAAAAGATTCTTTTATATTTTATATAATAAAAATGTCAAAAAGATTTTTCTTTTAGTGTCTTCATATTTTTCTATGTCGAAAAATTTAAAATATTTTATTTGTATTGGTTCTTTATTTTTAAATAGTTTCGTATGAAAATATAAAAATAAATTTTCTTTCAATTTTGGTTTCATTTTTATATGAAAATTCAAATCAAAACTAAAAAAAGGATTTTATTCTATATTTTATGTTTTGGTCATGTCACAAGTTGGGGTCTAGTCTGTTATTTAATATTTAATTATTCAATCTGGGCGAACTATGTGCACCTGGTTCTCTTATTTCAGGAGTGAGATACTTAGAAAATCCTTTGTGGGTTCGGTGATCTTATTTAAAAATTCAAAAAAAAATTCTTCACGCTTCATTTAGAGTTGGTGTTTCATATACGTCTTTAAAATAAAAATACAAATAAATTCCTTTAATAGATTTAGGTTGCATTTATGTATGAAATTCAAAATAGAAAATTTAAAAAGATTTTTGTCAATATCTTTTGAAAATAATGATAAGAGGAAAAAAAATTCCTTTGCTCTTAATATTAGATTAGTTGTTTCACGTGATGCTTCATATAAAGTTTTAATAAGATTTTTATTTGATAATCATAATTTTCATATTTTTATGAAATTCAGAATAAAAAATTTTAAAAAAGATTTTGTCATATCTTATGAAAAAAGAAAAAAAATTCTTTACTTTTCTTTTCGAACTAGTTGTTTCACGTGTGTCTTCATACGAAAAATATAAAATATTTTCATTTGGTATATAAATTAGTTGAGCAATGTGTTTATTCATATGAAAACACAAAAAAAAAATTCCTTTGGTAAACTTAGATTTTGTTTTTCATAGCAAATTCAAAGATGAAAAATTAAAAAAGATTTCTGTCAATTTCTTTTGGCAATTCGTTATTTTTTTTTTTTCTAAAGTTTCAAAAAAAAAAAAGAGAATAAGGAGAGTTTGATTGGTTATTTTGCATTAGAATTTTGTGAACTATGCACATCTGATTCTTCTTTCTCAGTACGTGACATACGTAGGCGCCGTTCTAGGGTTCGATTATATTGAAAAAAAAGAAAAAAAGAGATTTTGAAAAAGTGTTGAACTGTAATGCATTTGTTATTTCTATAATTCAGTTAGTTTAAGGTGATTTATTTGTGGAATTCTGGTTGGTCCTCTAAATTACACCAAGTTCAAGGACGAGTTAGTTATGTCCAACAAAGATATCGATAGTGACATTATGGATTGGATAAAGAGTCAGGAAAAAGAGGATTTAAGGCAAGAGATTTTCAGACTAAGGAAACAAATGACAAAATGCACCGAGCTTGGGCTAGATGGTTCCTTTATCCTCCATCCCCGCTATTGACCCTACAAATATCTTTGGTTTTCCACCAATGTCGCAAACTCAGTGTCCTATTGTTGTTGATGCACCACAACAAGTATCAAAATTTACTTCATACAACATCATCCTAATGCTTCCACGACTCATTTTCTATCTCTTTAGCATATATTTTCCATATTTCCAGCACCACCTACCGTCCGGGATTTTGTTGCTCAACCCCCTATTGAGGCACCCATCTTGGTTGTCCGCCCAATAATTGTGCTTGCCTAATCTGCTATTGAGTCTATGTTCAATACTCTTGATGATCACCGTTATACTCCTGAGCCTACATCTAAATTAATTGAACCACTAAAGTTTCTTATCATGAAGCCAACCATGATAGAAGAGCAAAAGAAAATGGCTAGAAAAATGAAAAGTTTAGTAAAAAAGTATGAAAAATTCTCTGGGACTTGCGGGTTATGAAGATATTTCGTATAAGGACTGGGGCATGTTTTCATTTATTAACCTTCCTCCAAGATTTAAGATGCCGAAATTTCAGGAGCATGATGGACACGAGGATTTTGTGAAACACTTGGGATGATTTTGCAATTAATTGAAAAGAACTGGAGGCAAAAAAAGAAGAAAGATGTAGCTACTGTTGTGTCAGGGTCACAATAGGGCTCGAGAGGTCCGTCTCACTACTACCGTCAACCTCAACCCTGAGCCTATTGTCATGACCCGAACTAGGGCTTAGCCGTGATGGGTATCTCAAGTACACCGAGGACCAGAGACCACCCTCTGTACCCTAGCCAACCGAAATACAATACAACTAGTAGTGGATGAATTCCAAATATATAATAAGATAGAGCTAAGTTCCGTACATATAACAAGATAGGTAACTCGACTAACTCATAAGGAAATCTGAGAACGTTAACTTCCACTCCAATCCACATTAATCTACAAAGCCTCTAAAATCCAAGAACAATCTAAGTCGGGACATGCCCCCGACCATAGCCAAAAAGAGTCCAAAAGGAATAAGCTAAAATAAAATGAAAACACACACGAAATGAGGGTCTTTTGAAGTATGAAAGCTCACCACTTTAAGCTGACTCACGATCGATCCAGAAATAACCTAATCACTGCACATGAAAAGAAGAAGTGTCTCCATTCGCTGCATCACATGAAAATATAACATCTGGAGATGGTTAGCGAGGTGATCACTAACATGTAAATCAGGGTAGGGATAAAATAATACCAACTCGAAATCCAGTCCAAACTTAATATATATATTTACATACATGCATACAGAAATATATATATATATATAAGATAATGGGATAGGGAACAAAGTTTAATATGATATTTAAAATTATTAGCCTAGACTGTGTAGCTCTAACCGTCCTAAGAGCACCCATGGGCTAACTCAGCTATCCCTACTTAAAAGGGTCCCAACATGTGTTATCCGCACGAACTAGGAAAATCCAAGGATGATCCACGGAAGACCTTGACCCCAGCCAATCCAATATATATATATATATATATAAGTGTCAACCATGAACACAGTCATAAAGACTCCTACGCTGGCAAATGTGGTTTCCAGTATCGGTCCTACTAGACCTCCACCTTCCACAACGAACTACATAACCCCCTTTAAGCCCAATTAAAATAAATTTCACATAACCCATCCATTTAACCAAGGAATTATCCACTAAGGTATCAACCAGGTATCGTTATTCCATTACGCTTGCAAACTTATTATTATGTCATACCAATTCCATCAACCTAGGGGAATACCACGACCCCTTTTGTTCATTAAATCCAATTAGGGGGATGCTACGACCCCCTTTGTTCATTAAATCAAGTTTAAAATAAAAAATATGGCCAATAAAGCCTTCAAAACCCCTTTTATCCATTTACCCATTTATGCATTGGAATAGTTTAGGGAAGTAAGCCAAATCATGTGATTAACTATATTTCAAATCTAATTACACAAGTGGGTTAAGGAAACATAATTTCCATAAACAAATTCCAAATTAAAATAATAAAAAATTAGGGGAATACCTAATCCCCCATCCCTTTTACTATACCCATTCACCCCAACGGTTTAAAAATACATAATTAAAGCATGAACACCTGCATTAAAATCATGGAAATTCAAATCAAGTAATAATCCTTCAAAAACCCCCAGCCTAAATCAAAATACATATTCAAATGCATATGAGTAACCATTTAAACACATGATTTAAGTAAAAAACATTTATAGGGAGAGGTACATGCCTTAGATAATCGAGAATTATTGAGAGTAATCAACAGTTGAAGTTTGAATGGCCAACCTTGAGAAACCCTAGCTTGTTCTTGACTTAGGAGAATTTGAGAGTGTCTAATATTTGTTTGATATTATAAAGAATGAAAATAACCCTTTTTTGGTGTTTTATGGATGTGGGTCTAAGTGGGGAAAACGGGAATTGACCAAACTCCCCTTAATAAAAAACTGAAAAATTACCGCCTGATAACGCTCAACTTACACGTCAATTTAGTGCAAAACGTTCGTCGTCAATATGTTTACCTAACTTTGGAGTCGGGGTCGAATGCACGAGGAATAATGTAAGTGGCGATTAAAGTAATCTGAAACCATAGCTATAAGTTGAATTCAAACAAATGATGTGAAAAGATAAAATGGGGGCTTTTTAATGATTGAACAAAAGTTATTAACACTTCAATTCACCTTAGAACTCGAAGCTTAAACTGCAATATTTCAAATCAATGATATAGATAAACTAGAGCTGTGATCACTATGATTAATAATCCTTCATTGAATAATAGTTGTAGTACTGGATTCTCATGACTTGTGGGAAACACCAAATTATTAGTTTCGACAGTCCATCTAAGTGTTTCTCAACCTACTTAGATGTTGAACACCCTAATTCTCTCGAACTTAGGAAATCATTCTATTAATACTGATTTTATCTTAAGTTGATCAATCTTGTTACAACATTAATCATTAAATGAGAGCTTAACCTTCCCAAATCCTTATTGATAATTCGCTACCTTTAGTTTATTTCTCAGTTCGAGCAAATCAACATAAGGCGGGATTTATTGTTTGCAACCAATAAATAACAATCATAACAAAGGAATTATCAAGATATCCTCACAATCACTCAAACCCTAACCAATTATTAAATCCATGGGGGAATATCATAGACCCCACAACCCTAGTTGTGGGTTTTAGTTTCACATGAGAAAGAAAGAGATAGAAAAAATTATAATCATCATTCAAAGTAATTAAACTTACAAAAATTGAAGTCTAAAGTTGATTCTCTTTTAAGTTCAAGAGAAAATTCCCACAACCAAATCAAAGAGTTGAAAATTGAATTCTAAGTTTTGAGCCCCAAAAAAGAGGTGTCTTTTTCTTTGGAATAAGTTCAAGATGTTCCGCCCCCCTCGTCCTATTAGAAAACCCTAACATATGCTTTAAATAATTCATCCTAATTATGGAAACAAAATCATAGGTCATAGTATTTTCTCGGACAGGCGACAATGTGTGTGACGGCTTATCAGGAGTCTGGCGACTTATAAGGAATGTCGTCAACTCCTCTTCACTTTTGACAGTTCGGCCTTAGGTTGACGATGAGGAGTGATGGCTTATCATACCTTTGACGACTTATCATGGATGTCATCACATCCTTACTTCAATTTCTCAAGCACTGCCCAAGCCTGACGACGAGCCTGGCGACTCATCACACTTCTGACGGCCTATCACAGATGTCGTCACGAATTCCAGCTGAAGCTCATTCTCTATCTAAGGCTGATGGCAACTCTGATAGCTTATCACAAGGATGACGACTTATCAGACAAGTCATCAGCTATACTTCCCTCTCTACTTGCTTATAAATTAACTCTTTTACTTCCATTATTACTGGTTCTCTTGCATCTTGACTTTTACTACAATATCAAACATAAAACAATCAAAAACGACAAAAGTTGCTTAAGACTTTGCAATTATTCTTAGTTAAAAGCCTCAAATGTGTTAGCATCTGCTCATACATCAACACCCTCAACTTAAAACAATTACTTATCCTCAAGCAACTAAAACACAACCAAGAGGATATAAAGTACATTCGACAGTCAACCATCCATATTATCTCAAAACATCTTCACCATCTCAAAGGTCAATTAATTTAAAACACAACTATGCATATTATTGATGAACAACAATGCAACACACAGAAATCAAGATATGGCATCAATTCAGCAACAACAACCATGCATGTTCCAAGATTACCCTATCCATAGAAGTTATTAACTAGCAACGTAACCAGTGTGCCCTTACAAGAAAGAAGTCCCTCCTCACTCATATGTGAACTCAAGCATGTCAATGCAGGGACGGTCAAGAGACGCTCACTCTCAGAAAGAAGTTCCAGTCAATGTATGCCAAATACCATAAGCTTGCCCTTATTTTCATTACCGAAGCTTTCAGACAGTTAAGTTAGAATCACTATAGGACTTTTCTTCAGCTTGTAATGTAGGCTTGGGGCTGGTATGATACACAAGGATATTTAAAGTAACTAAGCCTCCTTGGCACTACACTATTGTTGGGGTCTCACTTATCAACCTTTACTTTATTTCTCCCTTTCTTAATTACACATACTCCGGATGGGCACGGTCTTTTTGACAACCATTTCTTTTTTTTCACAACTTTTCTTTTCTTATTCTTTTTCCACCACACCCAGTTTTTTATTCTTTTCTTTTATTCTACCTTTATTCATACTCATTTTACATCACGCAGCCCTATGGAAGCCACCCTCAACTTAGGCTATTTCCCTAAGTCAACGTGCACAATGTCCAAGGAGGACCAGAGCCAAAACAGGTTTATTGTGATACAAATGAGAAGGTGATAGGTATAATAAAAAGAATAGGCATTCAGGTTCAAAATTAGGATCAAGGGATATTCTTCACACATAGAAGGTAATTTAGGCTAAAGGTGGACTAATAGTAACAACGACCTATGATCCTCTCCTAACCGCTATCCTACAACCAAGGCAAGACCAACCGGGCAAGTTCTAGATTTAACACACAACGGGAACTAGGTAGTATCTCACACACACATGGCACAAAGGTACATCACAAGATACTACCCATTTGGTTCATGCAATTGTTTAGCAATGGTTATCATGTCACCAGTACTGATGCCATAACAAAATGTACAGTGGTCACACATAAATGCATATTACACAGTTGTAAAAAAGACCATTGGAGAGGTGTTCAAAAATCAACAAAAATATGTTAACTGCCTAAGGTACTTGTATTTCTCCTAGTCAACTACAACATTTTACAATAAATGACAATACACCTAAACATGTCGGCTCTACTAGGAACAAGACTCCGGGGAAAAGAGGCACAACAACAAAAATCCTAAGAGGACTTCAACACCCACAAGTAGCCCCACCCTCAACTTAAAATCATGCAATGTCCCCAATGCGTCAAACCAAAATAAGAGAGTTAGAAACATACATGTGGCACCATGGGTGCGAAGATCTGATGTCAATCACATAATATAAATACAAACAACAAAATACCTTAGATTGCCTCCTAAGCAACGTCTGATTTAATGTCGCGGCACGACCCAAGTCAGCTTTTTCCTCCACCTTGAGGATATGAATTTCACCCGGAACTTAGAGTCTATCTTTTTGCCTCGCTCGTAGGGGGTGGTACAAAAATTAAGAAGTCGAGTAATAGATTGAGTGTGGTAAACCACTCAGCCTTAAAGTGAGGTGTGTTTTTATGTTGCTTGTCTAATGTAAAATCAAAAATATAGGATTCTAGTTCCTCATCTTCACACTCTTCTACTATTTTAAATGATTCCACAGACAAGATATCATCTAAACATAATGTAGAAAAGTACTTTGAATGAGGCCCAATCAATCCTAATTCAAAATTTACACTATCTACTACACACTGACTTTTATTCACCTTCCCGACATCTTCACTTCGAATTGGGCTAATGTCTTTATAAGAGATTGGCTTGGTTTCTTGTTTTGCCTCTAGCACTATTTCCTCAATCTTGGCATCATCTCTCATGGTTGGTTCATTTGGTTGGGAAATCACCAAGGGTTTCTCATCATAAAGCTCAACATTAATATAGGGTTCTTGCTCATCATATTCACACTCTTTCATTATTTTAAATGATTCCACAGACAAGATATCATCTAAACATAATATAGAAGAATGCTTTGAATGGTTGACCGCTATATCTATCTCTTCATGAATGATTGGCTTCATGTCTTGACGCATATCACATACGATATCATATGTTTCATTCTGGAGATCTAACATTCGTTGAAACATAGCTTCAATACCACTCTTACCGGTGCTTCGTTCTTCTTTTTCTTGACCATAAAACATATAAAACTCATCAGAAGAACTAAAATTTGGGTTAGCGTAATAGGGGGAAGGGGCATTTAGGCAATAACTCCAATGTTCATCTTGACCACCATATAAAGAACAATCATACTCCCGATAGGATGAGATGGTGCACACATCTCTCTGCGGGGAGCATATCTACAATCTTGCCAAAAGTGAGGTCCATTACAATATGGACATGGATCATCAAGATAAGATTTCCAACCACTAAGCTTATGTTCATTCCACGATACCATAGTAATAAGTAAACTAAAATAAAAATCTACCTAACACAAGAAATAAAAGAAAACTAAAAATAAATATTTACAAGTTTGAATTCAAGCAAGTAGGCTAAAATTCCAAACAATTCAATACACCAAATTATTTCCCGGCAACGACGTCATTTTTGATAATGCTCAACATACAGGTCAATTTAGTGCAAGGCGGTCGTCGTCAATATATTTACCCAACTTTAGAGTCAGGGTCGAATGCACGAGGAACAATATGAGTGGCGATTAAACTAAATTGAAACTTTATCTATAAGTTGAATTCAAACAAATGATACGAAAAGATAAAATGGGGTTTTTTAATGATTGAACAAAAGTTATTAACACTTTAATTCGGCTTAGAAATCGAAGCTTAAACTGCAATATTTCAAATCAATGATATAGATAAACTAGAGCTGTGATCACTATGATTAGTAATCCTCCATTGAATAATAGTTGTAGTACTGGATTCTCATGACTTATAGGAAACACCAAATTATCAGTTTCGACAGTCCATCTAAGTTTTTCTCAACCTACTTAGATGTTGAACTCCCTAATTCTATTAAACTTAGGAAATCATTCTATTCATACTGATTTTATCTCTAGTTGATCAATCTTGTTACAACATTAATCATTAGATGAGAGCTTAACCTTCCCAAATCCTTGTTGATAATTCGCTACCTTTAGTTTATTTCTCAGTTCGAGCAAATCAACATAAGACGGGATTTATTATTTGCAACCAATAAATAACAATCATAACAAAGGAATTATCAAGATGTCCCCACAATCACTCAAACCCTAACCAACTATTAAATCCATGGGGGAATAATCATAGATCCCACAACCCTAGTTGTGGGTTTTGGTTCCACATTAGAAAAAAAGAGATAACAACAATTATAATCATCATTCAAAGTAATTAAACTTACAAAAGATGAAGTCTGAAGTTGATTCTCTATTAAGTTCAAGAGAAAATTCCCACAACCAAATCAAAGAGTTGAAAATTGAATTCTAAGTTTTGAGCCCCAAAAAAGAGGTTTCTTTTTCTTTGGAATAAGTTCAAGATGTTCCGCCCCCCTCGTCCTATTAGAGAACCCTAACATATGATTTAAATACTTCATCCTAATTATGGAAACAAAATAATAGATCACAATATTTTCTTGGACAGGCGACGACGTGTGTGATGACTTTTCAGGAGTCTGACGACTTATCAGGACTGTCGTCAGCTCCTCTTCACTTTTGACAGTCTCTGCCTTAGGTTGACGATAAGGGGTGATGGATTATCAGACCTTTGATGACTTATCACGAATGTCGTCATATCTTTACTTCAATTTCTCAAGCACTGCCCAAGCTTGACGACGAGCCTGACGACTAATCACACTTCTGACGGCCTATCATAGATGTCGTCACTAATTCCAGCTGAAGCTTATTCTCTGTCTTAGACTGACGACAACTCTGATAGCTTATCACAAGACTGACGATTTATCAGACATGTCGTCAGCTATACTTCCCTCTCTACTTTCTCAGAAATCAAATCTTTTACTTCTATTATTGTTGGTTCTCTTGCATCTTAACTTTTACTACAATATCAAATAGAAAACAATCAAAAAAGACAAAAGTTGCTTAAGAATTTGCAATTATTCTTAGTTAAAAACCTCAAATGTTTTAGCATCTGCTCACACATCACCGCCCAGTCGTTATTGGTCACCTTATGACTTGTAAAGACTAACTATAAGTCGTTTCTTTGACTCGCAGTCTGGGCAGTGTCCTAAGGTACCCCGACTATTAAACCTACGAGTCATACCATTGACTCGTAGTCTATTCTTATGTTTTGTAGGGTCCAGTCGTAGTCATGACAGAAATAAAGGGCCACTATACTGCTGAGACTATGAGTTCCACATTATGGCTCGTAATGTCTCACCACGACTTGTTATATCTTAATCGTACTCAGGTCATAAACTTTGGGTAACACACTAGTCACCCTTCGATTAGGGTCCTACGACTCGTAAAGACACTTTACGACTCTTAAAGTTATCCGTAATCTTGACAGTAAGCTCAAAGTCAAGAGATTTTTAGAGGAAAATCTCTTAGGTGTTACATTACCCCCCAGATCATTTGTCCCCAAATGATGAGTCAAGGAATACTTTAGCACGATTTTTAGATCAAAACACAACCATAATTTTCTTTAACAAATCCAAAACAAAGACGATAAGGAAAACACATACCTTAAGCACGATTATCTAATCCGGGGAACAAGAATGGATTTATGGACTTCATGTCCTTTTCAGCTTCCCAAGTAGCTTCTTCAACCTTTTGGTTCCTCTATAGAACCTTTACCGAAGCCACATCCTTAGTCATCAAACGATGGACATTTCTATCTAAAATTTTCACCGGGACATTCTCATAAGATAAGGAATCAAAAATACCAAAACTATCAATAGGAACAACCAAGGAAGGATCACCCACACACTTCTTCAACATAAAAATATGAAAAACTGGATAAATAGAATCCAAACTCAGTCAAATCCAACTTATAAGCAACATTACCCACTCTCCTTGATATCAAGTATGGACCCACTTATCGGGGACTGAGCATGCCCTTCTTCCCAAATCTCATCACTTCTTTCATAGGAGATACCTTCAAGAACACCTAATCACCAGCCTTAAACTTCAACTTTCTTCACCTCATATTCGTATAGTACTTTTGGTGACTATGAGCATTCTTAAGCCTATCCAGAATCACTTTCACCTTATCCATTGCTTGGTGAACCATGTCCGGACCAAACAACCTAGTCTCACAAACCTTAAACCACACAACAGGAGATCTACCCCTTCTACCGTAAAGATCCTCAAAAGGATCCATCTCAATACTTGAGTTGTAACTATTGTTATAAGAAAACCCGATGAGAGGTAAATGATCCACCAAACTACCACCAAAATCAATCAAACAGGAACTTAGCATAACTTTAAAAGTCTGAGTAATCCTTTTGGATTGTCCAACTATCTGGGGGTGGAATACGGTGCTAAGGTTCACCCGTATGCCCAAGCCTTGCTTAAACAAACCCCAAAAGAAAGAAAAGAATTGCGTACCTCGATTCAAAATAATAAAAACGGGCGCACCATGCAACTTGACGATCTCTTAAATGAACAACATTGCATAATCCTCTCCAGTGTAATCAATCCCCATAGGCAAAAAGTGAGTCGACTTTGTCATCCTATCCATAATGACCCAAATCAAATCATGCTGATTTCAAGACCATGGAAGACCAACAACAAATTCCATATTTATCACTTCCCATTTCCACATAGGCAACTCGGCCTCTTATGACATGCCGCCGGGCCTCAAGTGCTCAACCTTTACATGATGACATACCATATACTTAGCCACGAAGTTCGCCATATCTCTCTTTATGTTGTTCTGCTAATGAAACTCCTTCTGGTCATGATACATTTTTGTCAAGATTGGATGAACTACATACCTCAACTTATGAACCTTAGTCAAAACTCTTTCCTGTAGCCCATCAACATCACGAACACGTAATCTACATTGGTATCTCAAGGTATCATATCCACTAATATCAAATGTCATGACCTTTTATGGACCCACCTTAGCCTTAAACTACATCAAGATGAGGTCTAAAACTTGCTTCTTCTTTATCTCTACACCAAGAGATAACTTCACTACCTCTTGTACAATCATACCTCCATCCTCAGAATTCAAAAGACAAATTCCAAGATTAGCCAATCATTGAATGTCCTTCACCAATCCACATATCTCCTCATCCATATGATACAAGATACTTATGGACAACCAGCTAAGAGTATCAACAACTACATTAGCTTTACCTAGATGGTAATGAAGACTCATGTCATAGTCCTTGAGCAACTCAAGCCATCTTCTTTGCTTGAGATTCAAATCCTTCTGAGTGAACACATACTGCAAGCTTTTATGAGCTGAATAGATATCAACATGAACCCCATACAAGTAATGATTTCAAATCTTCAAAGCAAACACAACAGCCACCAACTCCAAATCATGGTTCAGTAAATTTTTTCATGAACTTTCAGTGACCTATAATCATAGACCACAAACTTACCATGCTGCATCAAAACACAACCCATTCCCACATGGGATGCATCACCATAAGCAACAAAACCCTTTGTACCCTCGGGCAGGGTCAAACCTTGAGTAGAAGTCAACATATCCTTCACTTTCTCAAAACTACCATCACAAGTATCAGACCATAAAAATATCAACTTTTTTTGAGTTAACTTTGTCAACGGAGCAGCAATAGATGAAAAACTTTCCACAAATCTCCTATAATATCCGGTTAACCGAAGAAGATCCCA
This sequence comes from Capsicum pubescens, assembly GCA_030864215.1. NCBI lineage: Eukaryota > Viridiplantae > Streptophyta > Magnoliopsida > Solanales > Solanaceae > Capsicum > Capsicum pubescens. Next base: position 216,243,155 of record CM061543.1, on the reverse strand, counting down.
ATGCCAGTTTGAGTCGTGGGTCTAGGCCACTTCTTAACTGCCTCAAAGTTCTGTGGATCCACTATTATTTGCTCACTAGAAACAACATGACCAAGGAAGGTTATAGCATTCAATCAAAATACACACTTTGCAAACTTAGCAAACAAATGCTGATCCTTAAGAGTCTGCAACACTATACATAGGTGATTGGAATGATCTTTCCCACTCTTAGAATATATCAAGATGTCGTCAATAAACACAATCTCAAATAAATCTAAGAGCTATATAAATGCCCAATTCGTCAAGTCCATAAATATAGTCGAAGCATTAGTCAACCCGAATGATATCACCAGAAACTCATAATGACCATATCGAGTTTAGAAGGCAGTCTTAGGGATATTCGCCTTCCTAATCTTCAACTGATGATAACCCGACCACAGATCAATTTTAGAAAAACATCTAGCACCCTAAAGCTGGTCAAAGAGATCATCTATCCTAGAAAAAGGGTACTTATTCTTCACCATTACCTTATTTAGTTGCTGATAACCTATACACATCCGAAGGGAACTATCCTTCTTACGTACGGAAAGAACAATATCTCTCCACAAAGAAATACTAGGATAGATGAAACCCTTCTCAAGAAGATCCTTTAACTATTCCTTAAGTTCTTTCAACTCGGCTTGAGCCATTTTTTAAGGAGGAATAGAGATATGATGGGTATTTGGTAGAAAATCAATCCCAAAGTCTATTTCCCTACCGGGAGGAATACCAGGAAGATCATTGGGAAACACTTTAGGAAATTCATTTACAACTAGGATAGATTGTAGAGAGGGAACTTTCTTTTCTAGAATCTCTAACCCAAACTAGATGGTATAGAAACCCCCTGGAAATTAACTTCTAGGCTCTAAGGTACGAAATGAACCTTTCCTTAGGAACTAAGGAACTTCCTTCCTATTCACTTACCGGTTCATTTAAGAATTAGAAAATGATCTTATGGGTCCAAAAATCTAGCGAAGTATAGAATAAGTGAAGCTAGTACATCCCTAAGATCACATCAAAGTCTACCATATCCAATTCAATCAGATCCACCAATGTCTCTCTATCACCAATAAATACCACACAACCTCTATAGACCCTACTAGACACAACAGAATTACCCATCAGGTAGACAAAAAGAAGGGATCAGGAATACTCTCAGGACCAAAACCAAAATGAACAATCATGTAAGAGGTCATATAGGAAAGGGTAGACCCAGATCAAGCAGAAAATATTTATCATGAGAGAAAAGTTATAACATACTAGTACACAAAGCATAAGACAGTTTCGACCAGTACTGGTACTAGAAATAACACCCTTTGTCATAGTAGCTGAAGATGTAGAAATCGAAACCTTATTTGCTCTAGTAACCACATTTGGTGCTGGACAATTCCTCTGAAAATGACTTGGATGGCCACATTTGAAACACAAATTCCTTCCTTCATCATAATAACCACAGTGCATTTGTCCACAGAATATAGAATGAGGATACATTGGAGCTGATTGAGCTCCACTACCCTGGGACTGGGCATCTTGGGTCTTAAACCCACTGTCAGCCTGAAAGCGATGATCACCCGATGGCATAGGATACGGAGCACTAGCCGTGGAATAAAAAGTAGAATTCCCTAAAACTTCTTCTTTTCCTACTGCCTGCCATCTCTATCACTGTTCTGCTGGCCTCCACCCTGCTCTGAATACCTTAACTTCTTATTCTACCACTCTCTTCTTGCTACTTGTTTTTTCTTTTAATCTTCAACCTACTACATATACACCACTATCCTAGAGATATCTATGTCATGGTTCAACATCACTTCATTACATTCTAGCACCAAAGTACCAAGATAAACACAAAGGAAACTTCCTCATTCTTGCCCTCATGCTAGACACCAACTCTGGAGCATAGAGAGATAACTTATGAAACTTCAAAGTATATTCCTTTACAATTATCCTTCCCAGTTTCAAATTCACAAACTTCTCAACTTTATCCTCCCTCAATTCTTGAGGAAAGAAGCAATCAAAAAAAGCACCAAAATATTCCTCCCACATAGCCTATTCAGCATCATCACCCCTTAATTGCTCCCACTCCTCGTACCACTAGTATGTCACATCCTTCAGCTAATATACGACAAAATCCACACCCTCCACATCAGCAGCATAAACCACCACGAATATCTTTTATATTTCATCAATAAACCCCTAAGGATCCTCCTCAACATTGGAGCCTGTAAAGGTCGAATGATTCAACCTCATGAACTGGACAACTCTAGTGACCACAAAAGCTGGAGCAACAGAACCAACACAGTCAGGCTAAAGAGACTGAAAAGTCACCAACTAAGTCAGCAGATGAATAAATTAATGGAATCGTCAGTAAAAATATCTCCTTGGGGTAGTAGGTCATGAATATCATCAACTCAAGAAGCTCGAGGAGGGCTGATAGGGAACGGTGGAACTCTACATGGGGAGTCTCGAGTAGGGGCCCTAGACTGGTTCTGTACTCTATAAGTAAAACATGATCTATCCACATTATCCTCAAGTGGGATAGAGGAGTTTCCACGAGCATCAAATCTTTGGGGAGGCATGATCTGAAATATGAACAAACAAAATTAGAGGAGATTTCAAGACCTTAGACTCTATAGCACAAAAATAGAACACAAGAAAGGGCAACATTCCTAAATGCCTCATAGCCTTTCCCTTATAAGTGTGGTATACTACACAACCATAAAAGCAACTTTACTTGACACAACTTTATGGACACCCACTAACCATGAACCTAGGCTCTGATATAAACTTTGTCATTACCCAAACCAGGTCCTGTCCGTGATGAGTATCTCAAGTCCACCATGGATCGAAGACCACCCACTGTAACCTAGCCAATCGAAACACAATACATCTAGCAGCTGATGAATAACAAATATATAACAAGATAGAGCTGACTTTCAAATATATAAAAAGATAGACAATTCAACTAATTCATAAGGAAATCTAAGAACTTTAAGATACATCCCAATCCACTGTAATCCACAAAGCCTCTAAAATCCAAGAACAACCTAAGTCGGGACATGCTTCCAACTATAGCCAAAAAAAGTCCAAAAGGATTAGTCCAAAACAAAATGAAACAAGAACATAAATGAGGGTCTCTCGAAATATGAAATCTCACCACTTCAAGCTGGGTCATGATCAATACAAAAATCACCTAATCACTATGAAGGAAAAGCAGAAGTGTCTCCATTCCCTGCATCACATGGGGATACAACATACAGATGGATAACAGGGTGAGCGCTTACATGCAACTCAGGGTAGGGATAAAATAATGCCAACTCTAAATCCAGTCCAAACTCAATGTACATGTTTATATACGTATATACATATATATATTTATATATGCATGTATGTATATATATACATACATACACACACACATACACATATATATATAAAAGATATTGGGATAGGGAACAAAGTTTAACATGATATTTAAAATCATTAGCCTGGACTATATAGCTTTAAAAGTCCTAAGGGCACCCACGAGCTCTATGAGTTCATCTCTCTTTGCTGAAAGGGTCCCAACACGTGTTAACTGCACAAACCAGGAAAATACAAGGATGAGCTAGGGAATACCTCAAACCCAACTAATCAAAAATATATTTATATATATATAAGCGTGAACCATGCACACGATAACAAAGACCCCTTCACTGGTAAATGTGGTTTCCAGTATCGGTCTCTCTTGGACCTCTACCTTTCATGATGATCTATACAACCCTCTTTGAGCCTAATTAAAATAAATTTCACACAACTCATCAATTTAACTAGGGAATTAATCTTTAAGGCATTAACCACAAGTATCATCATACCACTATGCTTGCAAGCTTATTATTATGCCATATCAGTTCGATCAACCTGGGGGAATACCACGACCCGCTTTGTTCATTAAATCCAGTTAGGGGAATGCTACGACCCCTTTTGTTCATTAAAACAAGTTTAAAATAAAAAAACATGGCCAACAAGGACTTTAAAACCCTTTTTATACATTTACCTATTTATATAATGCAATAGTTTAGGGAAGTAATCCAAATCATGTGATTAACCATATTTCAAATCCAATTATGCAAGTGGGTTGAGGGAACACAATTTCCAAAGCCAAATTCCAAACCAAAATCTTTAAAATTGGGGGAATACATTGTCCCACATTCCATTCACCATACCCATGCACCCCAACAGTTTTAAAATACATAAATAAAACACGAACACTTGCATTAAAAACATGGAAATTCAAATTAAGTAACAATTCTTCCAAAACCCCCAACCCAAATAAAAATCCATATTCAAATCCACATGAGTAAACACTTAAACACATGTTTTAAGTAAAAAAAGTTTAATGGGAGAGGAACATGCCTTAGATAATCGATAATTAAAGAGAGTAATCAATAGTTGAAGCTTGAATGGCCAACCTTGAGAAACCCTAGCTTGTTCTTGACTTAGGGGAATTTGAGAGTGCTTAAGACTTGTTTGATTTTATAAAGGATGAAAATAACTCTTTTTTGGAATTTTATGGATGTAGGGTATAAGTGGAAAAAGAGGGAATTGACCAAAGTGCCCTTAATAAAAATACTTAAAAATTATCGCCCAATCATTATGGGTCACCTTATGACTTATAACAAGTAACTACGAGTCATCCCCTTGACTCGTAGTCTGAGTAGTTTCCAAAGACACCCCAATTGTTAACCCTATGAGTCGTACCTTATGACTCGTAGTGCATTTTTATGACTCATAGGGTCTAGTCATCGTCATGACAGAAACCAAGGGCCACTACACTGACGAGACTACGAGTCCCATATTGTGACTCATAATGTATCACTATGACTTGTTATATCTTAATCTTACTTAGGTCAGGAAATTTGGGTAACACATCGGTCACCCTATGATTATGGTCCTACGACCCATAATGACACCTTACAACTCAGATGGTGAGTTGTAATTTGCGCAGTAAGCTCAAAGTCAAGAAATTTTTCATAGGCAAAACTCTGGGGTGTTACACCTATAAATTAGATCCATATACTCCCATGAAATAAAGATACTCTCTTTAAAATTCAAAATATTCCATCTCTCTTCTTTAGTTTTCTTTGAACAATGCATAACTATATACTCATCCATTTTCTTATCCGTAATGGCATGCACCGATCCCTTATAATCTTCCTCCTCCCTTACATATTTACCAAGGTACGCCTAAATCTAATTTTTAACCCAAACTAGAATTTGTATAGAGAAAGAAACCAATGGATAATTTCACACCAATTGGGAAATCGTATGCCAATTTATTCTAGAAATTCTGATATGGGGCACGATTACTCCCCTTCTTGGGTATACTCCTAACTCACATTAAATAAAGTTTAATCCTAATGTAAGATGTGCATATCATTCTGATGTCAAAGCCAGAATACTGAAGATTATCAAACTTTGAAAGAAAAAATAGAAAGGATAATTCTACAAAAATTGATTGTGGTGCAAGACATTAACACTACAAGCTTCACAAAGAATCCTTCATTAACACACGATAATGGACAATACATAGGAAGTAATGCGTTAAACATGAGGAATTTATTTGATGGTGGTGAAAGATCTAGTCATTAGGAGGTGCAAACTAGTGGCCGAAATGTCATGTTTAACAATTGAGAAGTCACTCCTTTCCCTACTGAAAAGAATTTTTGATAGTTTGTTTTGTTTTCTTTTCTGTTACCCAAATTATTTCAAGGTTGTAGTTCGGGATCCATCTTGTTTTATTTTTTTGTCATTTATGTTAAAACTCTTCTATCTTTCCTTTCAACAAAATATAGTTCCTATTTTATCTTTTTATTTTTAACATGTGTTATTTGTTTGTTTTCTTTACACAATACATTTTATGTGGGTTCTAGTGATATGACATGCTTGCGGAGTTTTCAGCCAGATCATAAAATCCATTTTAATCATAAAACATTGAATTAGAATGTTGAAGTTATAAAAAGAGCATCTAAGAAAATAGATAGAGTGTTGAGACATTTGGTGATAAAGTTGAAGCCTTACTTGAATAAATTAATGCAATTACTTTGAGAATCATAAGAAAAACTTGGTCATCAATTGTAAGGTATATCTCAAACAATTTGAATTGGATCAAACTGTGGATGGACGATTGTCACTCTAATGATAAACAAAGGAAAATTTACTCCACTATAGTATGAGTCCTCCGATGGTAGATGGTACAACAAAGTTGGATTTGCATGTTTGACAAGTGCAGAAAAAAAGTGACACAAATGCTTAGTTAAAGTTAGTGTTGTGGAGAAGATGGTATAAGTGATCTTTATCTTTCACTTTCATATTGCATGTTATGTACTTGTATATTTAAGGATTGATATGATGAAGGCATATCATTCTACTATCCAAACATTGTGTCATCCATTGTTTACACCGTTTGAGCATTATTCCTATTTTTTTCGTACCTCTCTTTTGAAATCTAAATAGAATCAATAAAGTTCAAAAAGAGAAAAATATCGACTAAAATAATAAATTCAATTTTTTTTAAAATGAGATAAGAGTGTCAAGAAAATAGAGTTTGAAAAAGTCCCAAAGAGAAAAAGAGTTAAACAAAAGAGAAAAAAAAAGAAAAATAACCAAAATCAAGAAAAAAACCAAGTTGTCTTAACTATGTTGACTTGATTCATGTTATGCCAAGATACGTAGGCAGCCTTACTCTGAGGTTCAATCCAACCAAATTAATACTTTAGAATTATCCAGTCAAAAGAAACTGGGGTAAGAGTTAATTTTCTTTGATTGAGTCGATTTCAAAAGTTGTAAGTCTCACCCCACCTCAAGTGTAGCTATGTTACAACTAAAGAAAGACCTTCATATTAATCTTTGATAATGTAAAGGCTAAGCATGCGATGGATATATGACATTTTGTTTTGGGTACTACTTCTCTTCATCAACATAAGAAATTATGAGAGAAATGCAAGAGAGTCTTATTGGCGTAAATTGTCACGAACAACATAAGATGATTGGGAGTTGAGAGTATAAAAAATAGGATAGTCTTCTAGATGAAAACCCTCACGGGCATCGTAAGACAATTATGAGTTGAGAGAAATAAAATATGAGAGAGTTTTATTGGTGAAAACCCTCATGGACACCGTAAGACGATTGTGAGTTGAAAAAAATAAAAATGAGAGAGGCTCGTTGGCGAAAACCCTTCACCCCGTCACTTGCCGAATGAGGTCTATGAGTGCAATGGGCTTGAAAAAATAAACTCAGTGTCAATTTCAACGAGTTAAAAGATCTAATGAATAGTTGGGATAGAAAGATCAGGTTGTTCAATCCAAAATGCATGTCATAATATCCCACTCAGATAGGTGTTTCTTTCTTTTGTTTTAAATGGACGCTCATTTTTTTTTATTTCCTTTCTCGATTAATATATTGTGTTTTCTTTTGTCTGTTGTCAAAGTTAAAATCATTATCATTATTGTATTTTCTTCGAGTCAAGTCTATGTTAAGGCAAGTAAGGAAGGTCTTCAACACTTGCTACCAATTTCTTCAACTGCACAAAGTAAGACAAAAGGCCAGCACATAATAGTGTCATGATCCAAAGTGAAGTAAAATATCCAAAGAATTTTCATCAACTAATAAGTTATGAACTCAGGATAATACAAAGTTTCAATAGAGTTTAGTTTGGAGATACCATGGGATAAAGATACTATTTGCTTCAAAGTCACTCTTAATAGTCTGAGTTTGGATATATAGTGCACCAAGTCATTGACACTTCTTAACAGTCCGAAGCAAGTTAAATGTGACAAGAGCAAGAGTGATTGACTCTACAGCTAAAGCCCTAAACCAACCACCATGTTTTTAAACTCACAAGTTTTCTTTGTATGAAACAGGAATACATGTTACCTTCAAGTCAAGGGCTTCAAATCCTAATTATCAAACATACAATGCCTCATTTCTTCAAATGCAAGAGGCAAAATTTCTACATAGCAGCCCTCCTAGAGAATAGAGTAAAGACTTTAAATTACAAGTTCAGGAGCCCGCCTGGATAATAGGATAAAGATTATCAGTTGCAAGTTTAGGAACCCGCCAGGATAACCAGGTGAAGATTATTGCTAGTTAGGATCCCACCTGGAGAATAGGATGAAGATTTTAAATTACAAGTCAGGAGCCCGCCTGTAGAATAGGGTGGTGATTTTACATTGCAAGTCAAGAGTGTTGAAATCCAATTTTGACTTGCTCTTTTTCCTTTTAATTATTTTTCCTATGCTTCTCGATCCTAAGTATGTGTCAAAGTAATTTCAGATTTTAATTTCTATGAATTTTGAAAAGAATGGAAAAAATAAGAGGATTTATTTTTCCCTATCATATTTTAAAATATTATAAATAAATATAATTAATTATTTAAAATTGAAAATCACGAAACAATAATTTTGGTAATCTCATCACACTTCTCTCAAATTTTATTTTCGAACTACATATTGCTTATATATATATATTAGGATAGTAAAAAGCATCGATAAAATTAATTTTGGTATAAAAAGAGTATTTGGGCCAACAATAATTCAATTTCAATTTTTTATTTACTCTGGCCCATTTTTATTCATAAATTTCAGCCAAAAGAGGCACAAAAAATGGCCCAAAATCCAGTCCAATCCTCACATCCAGCTCATTAATCCACCCACATAATATTAATCAATCATACAACTCTATGTTAGCAAAGAAACACAAATTCCATTGAAAAAACACAGACTTTTCATTTTTTTATTCTTAAATTAGATCTGAACTGTCTGATCAAACAATCGAATGGTCAAAAATTTGGTTAAAAATCAAGTACAAAGGACACATCTTCATCAGCATCATACGTATCAATTCACCTCCCCAACAAACCAATGATAAGTCACTTTCACTTTCCTAAAAACAATAACCAAACCATCGCCCATCTCACCTCTCTTCCACCTCCACTAAAAAAAGAAACCCTAGCTACTGTTGCGTCTGCCGCTATAATCGCAAGAATCCCCTCTTTTCATTATCCCCATCACGTGAACTCATCGTGGTTAGCAAAATCAGGCACCATGTTGGTGCAAAAGTTCAAAATCATTTCAAATCTGACATTATAACTTTTAAAAAGTTGAATATTCAGATTAGAAATTCAAATCTTTGCTCGATTCTTGCATCTTACTAAAACTTTGTCTTCAAATCTAGACTTTCAAGTCCAAATTTAGCCTATAAATAGGGGTGAAAACTTGAAGAAAAGGACAGGGGAAACAGAAAAGAGAGAGTACAAGGTTGAAAAAGGGCTGAAAACATAGTTTTGGAATTTTAAAGTCATGAAAATAGAGGTCTGGAAGTGGTGAAAATTCAAAGGAGAAGACAGAAGAAAAAAAAAAGAGAAAATAAAAAATAAGAAAAAAATAGTTTACATTTTTGATAATTTCACAAGAAAAGGGTCGCCAAAGTCACTTATTTTTGTCCTCAGTTTTGGTCTAAAATTTCGAGTTCTCGAGTTATGAGTTTGTCACGACCCAAAAATCAAAGGGTCATGATGACACTTATCGCGGTGAACCTTGACAAGTAAGCCTATCACACAAACTGATACAAAAGAGAAATGATACTTAAATCCCAAGGTAAGGCTTCTAGAATGAAGCCAAACCATACAAGTATAATAAATTTGCAAAGGAACATAGCCAATAACAATACCAAAACTCACCAAAACCTGATGTCAATAGTGTAAGAACTACTAATACAATCCATGGGTCAAATACATTAGAATATCCAGTAGGAACAATAACTGTCTACGAATGCTAGTAAAGACATAAATTAATATAGAAAGATAGAAGTGGATCCAAATGCATGAAAGTCCAACCTCTACCTTGAATAAATCTAAAGGTGCCCGAAATAAAGCAACGTGAGACACACCCACACCAGAATCTGCTCCAAAAAGGTACAATAGGAATGAGTACGAGCCACTTGTACTCAGAAGGTATCATAGGCCGATCGAGAAAAGTAAAAAATAAAGCATACAAAATACACACTAAGGGCACATCGTCTGCAAGCAGAAAATGTCCCACAATGGTAGCCCACGCCGCTTGCACTAACAACTCTATAATTTCCACATATAATATAGCAAAGCACAAGAAAAGAATACAAGTATACATTTATGTCACATATAAGCAAAGAAAAGAGGAACACCATATACGAGAGCATCAACTACATGTAAGGGAGGTTAGAACAATGGATAGGTAACAAGTCAAATAGAATATACATTCACATCATGAGCATAATAAAGTAAACACAATAAGAATAATGATGATAATGTAATGCAAGAGGTTGTCTCAAAACTTCAAGGCTGTCACACAATCTCTAAGACTGTCGCACAGTCCCCGTATATACCTATGGAGCTAAAGCTACAAGACGTAGGACCCATGAGGGGTTCATCAAGCCATATACAATCCATATTTCCATATCTTCTCCCCGACACATCCCCTGAGGAGGGTTTTATAAGATGTCACATTTTCTTTCATATAAAGGTGTTGTCAGTGTTTATCAATATTTCCACGGTGGTACCATTGTTTCATGAATGAGTACGCGGATGCAATGCTCATAACCCACCACAAAGTGTATTTCCACAACCAACCATAATGAGTATTTCCACAACCAACCAATATATCATCACCTAAGACAAATATCCACTTATTATTTCCAACCATTCATGAAATCCAACATGATTCATATGCCAATAGAGTTTGAACTATTCACAACACTCATAGTTGGTACCAGAATATACTTTTTCATCAAACAAGGTACGATTATTATTATATATACAAGGCTATCATATCGCATAGGACCCCACAGTCACACATAACACATAAAGTTCCAAAACCAACCCATAATATCACACATAGGCCCCACACGGGTATAACACCACAATATATCCATTGTCGTGATTAATTCCCATACCCTTAACATGCATTTTGTATCAATATAAACTTTCCATCCCAGTCTAAAAGAAGTTAAGAAATAACCTACATCAAAGGCCAAGAATCGAAACAAAATCTTCAATCCTAAAGGCTTAATTCTCACGAACGGTCCCAAAATCAACTAAAATAAGGAAATATAGAATCTACACATCTAAAGAAAGGTAATGATACCAATATTGCCAATTTTCAAGAAGGGGTCAAAATGAACCGCTAAAATGGGTTTGTGAAAAAAGAAGGGAAAAATTGTAACTTTGATTGAAAAACACGTTTCTCATATTTTTAGGAGTCTACAACTGAAAACCCAAGCAAAAATAAGTTTAAAATGAGGTCCAAATCGAAGAAAAACCATTTTAAACCTTACCGAGTAACATCTTGGAAATCCATTTAAAAGTTGAGATCGAAGTTATTTTGAAGGTAAAATTGAGTTAAAATGGAAAATTATAGGATTAGAAATTCACTCAAGTGAAAAAGGAGTAAAATTGGGGTTTAAATTTGAGGAATTCCATTTTGTAGGCCTTACGGGCAAAAATTTCCAAATTCCACACTTTAATTCTGGTTTATTGAAGATAGAAGAAATTAGTTGAAATGAGTGTAATAGAGATTACCAAGCTAAGAAATGAACAAAGTAGCTCAAAATCGCAAAACTCTAAGCACCAAGTCTCAAAAATGGTGAAAATGACAAAAACACGGGTATATATATACTCAGCTATCACAATCGTGGAAGAGGATCGCGATCGTGGAACATTTCCTGATAGAGGTATCGCGACCTCTGAAGGAGTGTCACAATCACAAAACTCTGTCTGCTACCCAATCATGATTGTGGTATAAGGCACGCGATCGCGGGTGCACCAGATAATTGGTACACCAGCTGGGGACTATGTGAATTTCAAAGTCTCCATAAGCCCTTCGAGATTCATCTAGAATTCTGTGAACGCAAACGAACTATGCTGCCCTATCGAATTCGATGCTTGGAACTCAATGGCGATATCAAATTTTCCAAAAAAATATTACTTTTGACAAAGTTGACCCCCAAAACACTAAATCACAACTTTCCAAACTGAGGGCCAAAATGAGATTTAAAAACCATAAAACCATACCAACCATGTTACCACCCTAAAATCAACATTCTAGATCCATTGGCGTAGTCTGTTTTGCCGTCTTTTACATGGATCAAAAATTATTATCTGAAATCAACTATAAGGCTCTCAAAGCCTCCAAAAACCATAAAATCACATAAATGGCACAACAAATTCATCGGGAATGGTGCCAATCATCCCTAAACCCCAGAAATAACAGTATGCAACACGGGGAAGGTTAAAATATTCAAATTACACAAAAACACATATTTACATATTTCATTAAAAATTTAGGTCGTTACATCATCTAGTACTAAGAGTCTAATTCATCCTCGAACTAAGGAAAAGAAATACCTAAATCAACAAAGAGTTGGGGATCAGAGCTATGCATATCAGACTCGACCTCCTAAATAGCCTCATATACAGGTTGATGTCTCTACTGAACCTTAAGCATAAGAATAACACTAGAACGCAACCGTCTAACATCCCTAGACAAAATAAAGACTAGATCCTCACCTAAGTACAACCTCTCATCTCACTGAACTAAATTTTAACTAATAATTTGAGACTCATCTTAAATGTATCGGCAAAGCATAGAAACATGATAAACTGGATGAACAACTGATAAATCTAGCAGCAAATCTAACTCATAATCCACATCCCCAACAGTCCAAAGAATCTCAAATGGACCAATATACCTGGGCCTAAGCTTTCCCCTCTTCTAATATCTTATTACACCCTTCTTGGATGAAACTCAAAGGAAAACATGCTCACCAACACTAAATCTCAACGAACGAAGTCTATAATCAACATAACACTTCTTCCTACTTTGATCTCTCGAAGTCTATCCTTAATGATCTGAACTCTATCCAAAGACTCATGAAGCAAGTCTGTACCTTGAGGTTTAACCTTAAAAACCTCAAATCAACCAACTGGAGAGCGATAATGTGTACCATACAATGCCTCAAAAGAAGCTATAACAATACTGGAATGGTAATTATTATTATACACAAACTTTGCTAAGTTTAAATACTGCTCCCACTGGCTACCAAAATCCATCACTCAAGAACGGAGCATATCCTTTAAAACCTAGATAGTCTGCTCTGACTAACCATCAGTCTGGGGTGAAATGCTATACTAAGATAAACTTGAGTACCCAACATATCCTGAAAGGTCTTCCAAAAGTAATAAGTCAACATAGAACCTCGATCTGAAATGATAGACACTAGCACACCATGTAGTCACACAATCTCCCAAATATAGATATGGGCCAACCTCCCAGGACTGAAAGAAACCTGCATTGGAATGAAATGTGCAGACCTAGTCAATCTATGCACGATGACCCAAACACTCTCATATCCATGAGAAGTACGAGGCAACCCGATCACAAAGTCCATAGTGATCCTCTTCCAGTTCCACTCAAGAATGGGTATACTGAAGCAATCCACTAGGCCTCAAATGCTTGACCTTCACCTACTGCCAACAAAGACAACAAGCTAAAAAATTCGCTACATTATTCCTCATACCACCCCACTAGTAATTTTGTCTCAAGTCATGATACATCTTAGTCACTCTTAGATGGATGGAATACCTGGAACAAAGGGCCTCCTCTAAAATTAATCTAATCCAATCACCTACTCTCGGTATACAAACTCGACCCCCAATCCTTTAAATACCATCAAAATTAAGTAAGGCTTCCTTAGCCTCATTACTCAACACCTTATCGAATAAACCTCAACCCAACATCATCAAACTGGTTAGCTCTAATCTGCTTCATCAAAGAAGACCTAGCCTCCATAAATGCTAAAACACACCCAGGTGTTGAAATATAAAGCCTAACTATCTGGTTAGCTAAAGGATGAACCTCCAAGGCGAAAGGTCTCTCCTATTCCAAAAGATACGGCAAGCTACCCATGCTAGTCGACTACCAGCTCAAGGCATCTGCAACCATTTTAGATTTGACTGACGATAGAGAATAGTCAAGTCATATTCCTTAAGAAACTCAAGCTAATGTCACTGCCTCATATTAAGATCCCACTAGGTGAATAAGTACATAAGGCTATGATGATCTGAGAAAATCCCACAACAAACTCCATTTAAGTAGTGCCTCCACAACTTCAAAGCAAAAATAATTGCAAATCCAAATCATGGGTAGCGTAATTCCTCTCATGGGGCTTCAATTGATGAGAAGCATAAGAAATCACCTTACCTTCTTGCATAAATATAACACCTAACCCAACATCTAAAGTATCACAAAAGATAGTAAAACCCACGCCCTCCTTGGGCAAGGTCAAGATAGGAGCTGAAGTAAAAAAATCCTTGAGCTTTTTAAAGCTCGCCTTACAACCATCTAACCACTGAAAGGATATCTTCTTTTGATTTAAATTGGTCAATGGAGTTGAAATAGATGAAAAACTCTTAACAAAATGCCGATAATAACCTACCAAGCCAACAAAATTCCAAATCTTGGTGGTTGAACTAAGTCTAGACTAATCATGAGTCCCTGCAATCTTGGATGGATCAACCATAATACCCTTCTTAGTCACCACATAATCTAATAAAGAAATAAATTTTAGGTAAAACTCACACTTGGAGAACTTGGCATACAACTTCTCATCCCTTAATCTCTGAAGCACAATCCGTAAATGCTCTTTATGCTCAGCCTCAGTCTTGGAATAAACCAAGATATCATCTATAAATACAATAACAAAGGATTCAAGATATGATCGAAAAACCTAGTTCATCAACCCCATGAATGCGGTTGGGGCATTGGTCACCCAAAAGACCTGATCAAGAACTCATAATGACCATATCTAGTCCAAAAAGTTGTCTTTGGAATATCCAAAGTTTTAATCCTCAAATGGTGATACCTGGATCTCAAATTAATCTTTAAAAATACCGCGATACCCTAAAGTTAATCAAATAAATCATCAATACAAGGAAGATGATAGTTATTTTAACTATCATCTTGTTCAACTGTCGTTAATTGATACACATCAGCATAAAACTATTCTTTACAACAAGACTAGCATACCCCAAGGTGATACACGAGGTTGGATAAATCCCTTATCCAATAACTTTTGCAACTGATCCTTCAATTTCTTTAACTTAGATGAGGCGATCCTATAAGGGGGAATAGAAATGGGTTTGGTGCCCGACTCAACATCAATGGAAAAATTAGTATCATGATCCGCAGGCATACCAGGCAACTTCATGGGGAACATATCTATGAACTCATAGACAACATGAACAGAATTCAACAAAGAAGGTGAAACAACACAAGTACCATGAATATGAGCTAAATAAGACAAACATCCTTTCTCAACCAATCAATGAGCCTGAACATAAGATATAACCCTTTTAGGACCTGAATAAAGTGCATCTTCCAAGCTATCCTTGGTATACCCGGCAAAGCTAAAGTCACTATCTTAGCATAATAATCTAGAATGACTTGATAAGAAGACAACCAATCCATACCCAAAATAACATCAAAAGCAACCATATCTAACACAATCAAATCTACCTAAGTCTCACGGGTAGAGAAAGTTAAAATACAACACCGGTACCCTTTATCCACCACTAAAGAATCTCTTACTAGGGTAGATACATGAATAGGCATGGCAGACAGCTCACTAACAGAATCAAAACCCAAAGAAAAATATGCAGACACATAGGATAAAGTCAATCTCGGATCAAATAACATAGATGCAGATCTGAAACAAATGGGGATGATACCTGTGATCACAACGACAGAAGCCTTTGCCACTAGTCTGTTAGGTATAGCATATCACTATCCACAACCACCAACTAGCTGAGTAGCCCCACGACTACCATCATAGGCTCTACTACCACTTCATCTCGCACCTCTAGTAGAACCCCTACCTGTCATAGCTAAAATAAGAGTAGTACTAACCACATGGTTAGGACAGTCCTTGGAAAAATGGCCAATCTCATCATACAGAAAGCAACCTCTATGGCCTAATTCAATAGGAAAAGGTACCACTAGGCCCTGATGACCATCTTAAATTACTGGGCTAGAAGACCTATGACCCAAACTTTGCAAGGCTTCCTGCGCTGGTCTACCATAATACATATGAGAACCTCTAAAATATCTACCTCGAGAAGCTTGACCTCTGAACTCACCAAAATGCCTTCTTGGCTCCTCCCTAAGATGCTTTTATAATACCCTCAACTATCTTAGCATAATCCAGTATACTCTTAAAGAATGATCCAAATACAATTATCTGAGATATAAAAAACTGAAGAGACATCTATAACCTTTGTAAACTTCTGAATCTTCTCAGACTCAAAGAAAATACCATCATAAGAATATATAGACAAGGCATGGAAGCATGCCTCATACTCCACAATAGTCATGGAGTCCTGCTCTAGGCGATTGAACTCATCTTTCATCCGATCCCCTCAGAACAGTACGAATAAACCTCTCAAAAAAGGCATAAGCAAACTGATCCCAGGTAATCTTAGGAGAATCAAGTGGTCTACAACAAACAAGCAATCTCTACCAATCTATAGCAGTATCTGTTAACTAATACATAGTGTAAACAACCCTATGCGACTCAACCAAACCCAAATTATGCAACTTCTCATGACAGCCAGTTAAGAACTTATAGGCATCCACGCCAACAACACCACTGAATATTGGAGGACCCAAACGAGTAATTATTTCGTACCTCTTGTGATCCTCAAAAGACATAACTGTATTCATAGCAAGAGGAAGAATGGTGAATCTAGTGACTGAGATCCTATTTGGGGAGGTAACATAGATAAAGGTTGAACTCTCAACCTCAAAATATACTACTCAGATGATGACACTGAAATATGCATTGTACTCTGGGTCTTATGAGTACCAAGAGTAGAAGCAGGTGTAACTGGAGGATCCATACTCAGATTGGAGGAAAACCAAGTGCACACAAAGGAGCAACCTCTAAATGTGCTAGAAAGCAAACCAACAACCCCTTTAAAACTCGATAGAACTGAAGTAGGACCGATAATCCAACATGTTCAACCTGAAACTCAGGGGAAAGTCCCCTAAAACTACTCCTAGATAAGGAAGATCCGCATGCCCGTCCATTACCCCAAGTCCATCCACGACTCGCAACTCACCTTCTAGATTGGGCTCTCTCCCAAAATTAAGGCTCTACATCTCTAACTTCGCGAGATTTACTCATCACTATCTAAGTAGAAAAGAGTGAAATATGACCTAGAACACAAGGTATGAAGGAAATTCACATGATAAGGAACAAAATAAGGGAAATTTCCTTAAGACATCCTATAGCCTCTCGAAGATAGATACGGATGTCTATATACCTATTCACAAGACCCTATTAGACATACCGTTCTTACACCATTAAGACCAATGAACCTGGATGGTCTGATATCAATTTGTCATGAGCCAAAAAGCAAAGGATAATGATAGCACTTGTCGTGGCAAATCTTGACAAGTAAGCCTATCACACAAACAAATAAAAAAAGAGAAATGATACTTAAATTCCAAGGTAAGGCTTCTAAAATAAAGCCGAACAATACATGTATAATAAATACAAAAAGAAACATAGCCAATAACGATACCATAACTCCCCAAAACCTTATGTCAATAGTGTAAGAACTACTAATATAATCCATGAGTCAACTATATCAGAATATCGAATAGGAATAATATCTATCTCCGAATACTAGTAAAGACATACACTAATATAGAAAAATAGAAGTAGACCTAAGATGCATGCAAGTCCAACCGCTATATTGAAAAAATCTTAAGGTGATCAAAATCAAGCTATGTAAGACGTACCCGTACCAAAATCTACACCTAAAGGGAACAGTAGGGATGAGTACGTTCCACTTTTTCTCAGTAGGTATCATAGGACGACTGAGCAAAGGAGAAAATATAGGATAAAAAATACACAAAAAGGGCATGCTACCCGCAAGCAAAAAATATCCCACAATGGTAACCCATATGACTTGCACTAATAGTTCGATAATATCCACATATAATACAACAAAGCACCAGAAAAGAATATAAGTATACATTTATACCCCATATAAGAAAAGGAAAGAAGAATAACATATACAAGAGCATTAAGTACAAGTAATGAAGGTCATAACAATGGATAAGTAACATGTCAAATAGAATATACAATCACATCATGAGCATAATAAAGTAAACATAACAAGAATGATGATGATGTTATAAATGAGGTTGTCACACAACCTCGAGCCGGTCACATAGATTTTGGGATCATCTCGTTGTCTCCATATACACCTATGAAGCTAAAGTAACAAGATGTAGGACCCATGAGAGGTTCTTTAATCCATATATAATTCATATATGCATATACCCTACTCAACACATCTCTCGAGGAGGGTTTTATAAGATGTCACATTTTTTCTATCATAAAAAAGTGTTGCCATTATTTCATAAATGAGTATGAAGATACAATGCTTATAACTAACTACAAAGAGTATTTCTATGACCAACCACAATGAGTATTTCCACAACCAACCAATATAGCATCATGCGAGACAAATATCCACTTCTTATTTCCAACCATTCATGAAATTCAACATGAATACGATTATCATCACAACACACTTTTTCATCAAAAAAAATATGATTATCATTATGTATACAAGGCAGTCAATATCACATAAGACCCCACACGGTCACACATAACACATAAAATTCCAAAACCACCACATAATATCACACATAGGCCCCCACACGAGCACAAAACTGTAAGATAGCCATTTTTATATTAGTTCCCACACTTTTAATATACTTTTTAATTAGTATTAACTACCCAACCCAATCTGAAAGAAGTTAAGCCATAACACACCTAAAAGAAAAAAAATCAGAACCAAACCTTCTATCCCAAACCTTACTTCTCACAAATAGTACAAAAATTAATTAAAATATTGAAAGATAGAATCTATGCATCGAAACAAAGCCAAGGATACTTATATTTCCTATTTTCAAGTTGGGGTCAAAATGGACCCTTAAAAAAGATGGATAAAATTGTCACTTTGTATTAAAAATATGTTCTCCATATTTTTAGGAGTCTACAACTAAAAACCCAAGAAAAAATGAGGTCCAAATTGAGGAAAAACTATTTTTAAACCTTACTGGGTAAATTCTTCAAAATCCATTTAGAAATAGAGAATCGAAGTTGTTTTGAAGGTGAAATTGAGGGGAAAGGATAATTATAGGATTAGAGACTCACTCAAGTGAAAAAGGAGTGAAATTGGGATTTAAATTGGAGGAATTCCATTTTTTAGGCCTTACGGGCCAAAATCCCCAAATTTCATACTTTAATTTGTGTTTAAAAAAAGAAATTATTGTTAAAGATGGAAGAAATTAGTTGAAATAAGTGTAATGACTCTTACCAAAGATTAGAAATGGAGAAAGTATCTCAAAATCACAAAAGCCTAGTCTCCAAGTCTCAAAAATATTGAAAATGGCGAACACATAGGTATATATATACTCAACTATCGCGACCACGGAAGAGGATCATGATCGTGGAACTTTAACTTACAGAGGTATCGTGATCTCTAAAGGGGTTTCATGATTTTGACACTCTATCTACAGCCCAATCGCGATCGCTGGTGCACCAGCTGGGGACTTGGTGAATTTCCAAGTCTCCATGGACCCCTCAGGATTCATTCAAAATTCCTTGAATGCAAACAAACTATGTTACCCAATCAAATTTGATGCTCTGAAATCAATGGTGGTATTAAATTTTTAAAAAAATATCATTTTCACAAAGTGACCCATGAAACCCAAAATCACAAATTTCCAAAATGAGATTTGAAAGACATAAAACCACACCAACCATGTTACCACCCTAAAATCGACATTCAAGATCTTTTGGCACATTCTATTTTGCCATCCATCAAACGGATAAAAATCTATTACTGAAATCAACTATAAGGCTAACCACAAATTTACATATATGGCACCAAAATACATTTGGAATCATGCCAATCATCCCCATACCCCAAAAACACCACAATACAACCATGGGGAAGGATAAAATAATTAAATTATATAAAAATACATATTTTACATATTTTATCAAAAATTTAGGTAGTTGCAAAGTTCACAGCCAGAGAAAATCTTGACTGGAAGCCTCAATTTTTCCACCCCAAAAGGTGAAAATTCATCCCTTTCTTAACTTTCATTTATTTCTCCTCCATCTATTTTGTATCTATGGATATATAATTTTATTTGTGATTTTTTTAGTCTAGGTTGTTTGTTGCATTTCAGATTTCGTGGATAAATATAAGTTCCAATTTTGAAAAATTGTTTTCATGTGAGAATAGATGGGTACATCAATATGATCATATGATAACACCCAAACTACACCTTCAAACTAAAGATAATGCGGTCGCTGTCAAATATAGTAATCCAACAAAGGTTGGGGTCAAATTCGAAGGAAATACGTGGAACTATGGCTCTTAACTACTAAAATCAATGGGAAGAACTGGAAAAGTAACTAGGGGGATTGTAGAAGAAATATCGAACAAATAACAAATATCAACTTTGGTTGTAATCAGTCGTAGATGAACACTAGGATTGTGTTCTGCCTGGATTCTCAATTTAGTAGGCTTATCGTACTTTATTTAACCAACCCGATACCTTTTATGAAAATCTGACAATTTATGTACCACCAATTATCTTTTGGACTAGTTGACGGAATTTCACTCTTTACATTTTGAGTCTCAGGATGTTGCCTTACTAACCCTTATCCTTGATCCCAGTTAACTATTACCTTTTAGGTCTCTAGTTATAAGATGATATTTAACTATCTTACTTAGATAATACCTATTAGCATGGATCGACGGTTAATCTTCAAATTACTATTGTAATTATCTTTTCCTAGTCAATACTCCTTTTTTTGAGTAAGTAGAAATAATCTAGGCGGGATTCTAACATTTGCAACCGCTAAGACATCTATTAAATTAAAGGTAATACAATACATGCATGGGTATTGGTTCAGAACAACATTGTACTTCCCCTACCTCATTAATTTTCCATGGTTCCCATAATCCCACATAGGGTTTTAGCTGCTTATGTTTGTGAAATAATTGACAACATTCATAATTGAAAGCATAAGATGAAATCACAATAATCACAACTGAAAATCCAACACTTCAACTGAATTATCAACAAAAATTAATACAAAAAAGATCCAAGACCAAATTTGAATCTCAAAATCACAATATATCTTTGTGAGTATAAAGAGTGCATCACCTCTACTAAAAACACATGAAGGGTATTTATAGTACATGAGGAAATCGTCAAATCAAAGACCGAATGAAAAATGAAAAGTGGAGTCAGTGGCCACTTACTTGGGCCACATACGGACCGTATGTACTACATACATTCCGTAAGTGCACCCAGGTAAGTGCCAAAAAGTTTTCCTACAGCTTTGCATTCTCAGGATATTGACTTTTAGTACTTACCTTAGCCACAAATGGACTGTATGTGACACTTATGGACTTTATGTGTGCTTATGTAAGTGTAAAGTCCCCACCATTAGATAGGTAATTTAGTTAGCTTTCCAATAATATCAATTTCGCCTTAACCCGGTATCGGGGTTAAAAGTTATGGAAAAATTACTAAAGCACTGTCAACTCTTTAGATCTTCAACTGTGTTACTTGCTTTGATCACATTTGCCAGGTACGTGCTACATACGTCAAAAAATGCTCAAGTAATTAGCCAAAATTTCCCTTTTCATATTTTTCTTGAACTTAGCACCGAAAACCTATTTTTTTACAAAACATACCGAAACCATATCATATCTAACAAAACACCCTAAGAATCATGCATATTTTCATATTTTTAAGCGTCAAAAGTGCTATTAAATTCATAGAACATCAACACCCTCAAATTAGAATGTCTCCAGGAAACAAACCAAAAATAGAGACAAAATAAGACGCTTAACTAGGAAAATCTAAGATATCCAAGGAAGTCAATCATCATCTTAAGTTGATATTCATTATCCCCTCCTATACCACAAGTAAAAACCAACTGCATGTCTATATGAAGCATAAGAGTATAACATAAAGGAATCAAGTTATGGAAATTACATTAGCAATAGACAATCATAAATATATACAAGTCACACTTACAAAAACAAGTACGCAACTTAATAATACAGTACATGTACCCTCACATCAAAAGAAGTCTCACTGACTTATAAATAAAATCAAATATGTCAATGCAGGGGCAGTCAAGAGACACTCATACTCAGAACAAAGTTCCAATAAATGCATGTTAAATACCATAGTCTTGCCATTATTTTCTACACCTAAGCCTTCAGACTGTCAAGTCAGGATCACTATAGGACTTTCTCATCTTGTAATATAGGCTTGAGGGGTTGGTATGGTTCATATGGGTATCAGGTTACTAAGCCTCCTTGGCACTACACTAACTTTGGGGTCTTACTTCTTTATCATTTTTCACTTTATTTCCGCCCTTCTTATTTTAAAGCACAATCAGGTTGGGTATGGTTTCTTTATTCTTTATTTTTCAACTTTTTCACATTTTTCTTTTTCTTTTTGTTTTGCTGCCATACCCAACCCTACTTTCTTTTTCTCTTATTTTACCCTTCTTCATACCCATTTTAAATCATACACCCCTATCAGAGGCACCCTCAACTTAGGCAGTTTGCCTGAGTTGAGTTGCACAATGTCAAAGGAGGAACAAGCTAAAATAGGTTATTGTAAGACAAATAGAAAGGTGAAAGGTATGATAAGAAAAACATGTTATGGGCTCAAAATCGGTATCAAAGGATATAATTCGCCCATGGTAGGTCATTTAGGCTAAAAGTGGACTAACATAAAAATGGCCTATGATCCTTTCTTAATCAAATATCCTATAACCTAAGCAAGACTAACCAGGAAAGTTCTGGATTTAACATACAAAGAGAACTAAGTAACATCTTACACATATGACACAAAGTCAATATTGCGAGCTACTACCTATCTGGTTCATGAAATTGTTAGCACTGATTGTTATATCCCTAATCCTAATGCCATAACAAGATCCATAATTCTCACACATATATATATCGCACAGTTCTAAAATAATTTTTTTTGAAGGGTCTTATTAAAAATTAGTCAAAATATGACAACTACCTTAAATACTTAAAAATCTCCAAATTACACTAAAACACAATACAATACAAAATAAAACATAATGCTATACAAATTTTAACCTAGACATGCCAGTTCTACAACCATACCTAAGATGATAGAAAAAAGTATGGCAACAAAACCTCACGACGGCTATGGTATACTCTACCCCTAACTAAAAGACTGTGCACTATCCCCAATGAACTAAAATAATATAAAACAAATGGAATGAGGACATGGGATACACTAAGTATCCATGTCATGATTTTCTCTAGGTGGGGGTATATCCACTAGCGAAGGACATGGTGGTGGCGGTGCACTACAAAGAAGATGCACCCGCAGCTAGCTCGGCACACCTCGACCTATCAACAACCAAAGTCTCCATTGAATCATGTGTTGTCCGAGATTGTTCATATGGTATATCTGGATCCTGCAAGTCTCTCTCTCGGCCTCTCTTTGTCCCATAATAGGAATTTCTCATCGTTCTCCATAAAAAGGTCAAAATGTCTGGGTCCAGGTAGAGGTGACAACTGAATAACTAGGGGTATTATAAGAGGGTTACAGACATATGTCTCTTTGTAAGAGAGTGCACCTATGCTCTTAAAATGTCTATCTCCTCTCTAATTCTTTCTAGAGCCAGTATCTCAATCGTTGTGAACCTATCTACCACACGTCTATAAAAAGAATCAATACATGAATATAGACTGGTATGATGATATGACATAATATCTTCTCTGTGTTTATACTCCCATCTAACTTCTTTCGTCTCTAGTCTATTTGGACCCATAGTCAAATCTGCTCATACAAAGTAGCCACCTATGTCTATATTCTCTAGTAGTTTGGTGGTGGTGCTCTGGTTATCCACTAATCTCTGAAGAATAAAATAAAAACTAATGCCATACCTGATGTAGTAGCTGAAACGGATGGGTGAGTGAACCCTAATGATATGCCAATTGGCTCTAAGCTAGAATTCGAAGCCAAAGTGGATGCCGTTGGGGTTTCCTTACCCTATGTACTTGCCTTGTGGGTCTCTCTTTTCTCCCCTAAATCAAAATATATACTATCTCACATGTCTTCTCTCTATACATCACTAGGCTCTATGAAAAGTAAAAGGCCTTTGGTCTAATCCTGAGGTACTGCGACAGGCGCACTAGATCTCCTGCGAAGGACCAAACATGTCAGATTCTTCATTGTCTTCATCTGTATAGTGGCTATCACCTGTATTCTCTCATCCATTCCAAGCATCTTCGGTACACTGACATCATCACACAATCTCTAAATAAGAGAAGAAAATGGCAAATTCATCGCCTCTACAAAAGATCTCTTATGAATCTCGCACTGAATAATAGCTGCAAATTAGTGTTATATCTGGCCGTTATGCTAGCAATCGGCACGGCTCTCTCCCAACTCAATATATTATCTGAATCAGCCAGACACGAATGATATATAATGAGCAATAACCTAAACTTTGCAGCAAAAGTCAATGTTGCATTCTTTATCGTGCCCCGCCCTTCGATCCACGAGGTCTTGTCACCCAAGGGTGAAATATAACCAGTGATCCACCTTGCAATCTAACAACACTTAAATTATATGTAAATTTAAGTACAAGCCGGTCGTTTCCAATATATTTACCCGACTTTGGAGTTGGGTTTGAATCCACGAAGAACAATGTGAGTGGCGATTAAATTAATTAGGAACAAAGAAAACTTTCTAAATTCAAAACTAAAGAACAAGATTGTGAAAAATTGGGGGGGGGGGGTAAGAACGTATCATGACTAATATTTCTTTTTGGGTTTTCAAGTATTAATTCGGGTAATTGAGAGTAATGGAATTTTTTCCGAAGAGGATAACGTTTGAGTCACTAAAGGGGAAATTTGGGAATAGCTATGTGTATTTAAATCTTTGACCTTTGCTACTTTTTTCTGCTAAGCCGCATTCGGAGAAGCTTATCCGTGATCACGTCTACTGTGACAGCACACAGGGTCATGCAATTGTGATTGCTGACTTTCTTCACTAGCCACAATCGTGGCCCTCAAACCTTGATCACGGAAACAAAGACCTTTTTCTGCTCTAGGTCTTCTAATTGCACTTCATTCCTTCTTTAGATCTTTTTCAGCTCGCATCTACATATTTTTACCTCATCACCTTTGTGCCTACTAAATTTGTTTTTTAGTGCATCTAATCACAAATATTGTCTCAATTATTCACTCAAAACATAGTAATGTACACGAATGATGAGTGCGGGTGATTGGTAAATTCACCACTCATAAATACCCCTAACTTAAAGCTTTGCTTGTACTCAAGAAACACTACCTCTTACCAAGATACTATGCATATTTATGCCCAAAGTAGATGACCCAATGATCAATATGACATCAATCTTAGTTACTACCTCAAGTAGCTCTTTAAACATGGGAAATGCAATTCTCCCAACACTTCTCAACATGAAATATAATAATAAAGGATGCAAAAGACTTCAAAGAGCAACAATGCAGCAATCACCATTACCTTAGGAGTGACTCACTTTTTGACCTTAACCACACTACATATTTTTGCCCTTTTTCTCGAAAGATGAAAAAATCATCCACTTCAACTTGTTCATATGCCTCCTCACAAGAAGGAAAATTCCGCACACCGAGCTACCAAATATGCAACAAGGAATTTTAGTGCAAAACTCTTTCCCTCACAAGAACTCTGCATTCTACCTAGTGAAATACCATAGGCTAGCCCCTATTTTCAATCGTCACTACAATGAATCTAAATGGTTGGAGATCTAAAAGGACTTTTCGAGCTTGTAACATAGGTTTGGGGTAGGGTAGGATATCATTTAGGAACAATCATGGCTTACACCCTCCTTGAACGTCTACATCACACTTATTTAATCCATCTTTCACTATGGACCACTTCTTTTCTTTTACAAATGTGTCTACTTTTATTTCCTTATTTCACCCATTTTATTCATATCTTTTTCTTGCAAATTTCATGCAATTCTTTTCTTTGTTGGGTCCTTTTTCCTTCTATTTATTTATTTCAACGCTTAAGCACATAGGCACTCTCTATCACTTTCGTGGACCAAAGTTGCTTCCTTTAATCTTCACCACCCCCAACTTAGGATTTTAACCTCAACTTGCATTTTAAAGTTCAAGGAATGTAGGTTTGAAAAGAAGGATAAAAGTTGAGAGACTCTTGTCTTCAAATGTGTTTGCCAAAGAATGGTCCAAAGGCTCAAAATGGGTGACTAGGGATAACATCTATGTCCGGGTAGGATTTTTAGTCTAGGTGAACTTCAAATATTACCAAGATAGCCTAAGATCATCCCTCTAACAAAATACAATCAAATATTAGCCTTAAGAGACTAATGGGGAAAGTTCTAGATAATACAAGTATACTTGAGATTTAAACAAACAAACTCACCGCACATGGCATTTGAACTCATTAAAGAGTCTCAATTACCCCATATTAGAGACAAAAATGGAGTATCTATCAATATGTACAAGCCAAAGATTTTGGAGTCATTAAAAGAGATAAAGTTTTGTTACAAGGTTGCTCACATCCATGCCCTTGATTTTTGAAAATTTTAAACGGAGCAGGGTGTTTGCTTTACATATGCACCATGCATAATTTTCTAACCATGGCAACAACCTAATCCTTTGTCTCATATTTTATCTTAATATGGGCAAACCAACCATATGGCTACCTAGACTTTTCCAATGGCATGCGTTCAATCCCAAATTCATATTGCTATAGGTACTCAAACTTACCCTCCATTAGTGACCTTGATGCCGCAGGTACTTAGACTTCCCCTGCATCAATGGATCAATGACCCAATCACGACGCTTTTCTATTAAGAATGTCATCAACCAATCTATCATAGGGAAAATCTAATCGAGAATCACCATAATAAAAATAAAACTAAAGTAAAACAAAAAATCTAACAGCAAAAATAAAATCGCTAATCCTTAAAATATGGGCACCATAAGAGTGTCCAAAAATCTCAATCCAGCATCCAAGTCAACATAAAGTATCCATAAATAAAAATAGAAAATACCTAAGAATGTCTCAAAACCAATAGTATGAAATGAAAACACGGGGAAAAACCCCCCCAACCTATAGCTTGCATTGTCCTTACTGCATAATCATGTAATTAATAGAAGAGGGAAAAGATGTGTTCCTTATGTCAACATCATATGCTGCTATCTCCTACAGACTCTGCATCATCATCACCAGCATCAGTATCAGACAACTCAGTAGGTGCCTCATTATCACTTTTGACTCTAGGAGAAGGTAGCTTGTCACAAGGTTTCAGGACCTTCTACAGGCCCTTGACCCACTTCCACATTTTGCTGAAGAACTTGTCTATCTTATTCTTCCTTTCCTTTATCTTCTCATGGGAAGTCTGAAGCTCCCCGTGAGAATCTTCCTGATCTGAATATGCCCTCACGAACATAGAAACTGTTGATTCCTTCTTTTTCTACTCCACTGATACTTTTCATAGTCTGAGCGAGACACGTAAGAATGACGCCTGGTAAAGGGATCTACTGGCCCTTGGGGAAATCATAAAACTAGCTTCTTGATCACCTTTATTTCCACCCCAATATACTCCAGAGGCCCAGAAGTAGATGGTCTGTACGACTATGGCTCTTAAGCTATTGACTTGCCTAAGTCAATTTTTCTTTTCTTGCTCTGACCAGGTGCACCCTCACCCTAGATTTTAAGTGGAAATATCCAGGGTCTTGGGTGACACCAGGTTTTGCAACATATTCCTCCACATTTGCTCTTCTACATAGCTCTGTAATAAGGGAAAGAAAGAGGAGAAATGTACCCCCTTGATTCTTGTAGTTCCTCCACTCTGAGATCATAATTTGGCCCATGTCTAGAGTAATGTTAGAAAATATACAAGTTTCTATCTTATCTCACAAGTCCATGATGGAATTCATGTATGTGTAAGGCGATACTCTACTACAAATGATAGCCAACCAAAGCCTGGCCTCTGCTGTGAAGTCATTCAAAGAAATGCCTCTCTTGGTGGTAGCCCAGGGAACTTCTTTTCCAGGGAATGATATGTTTTCCATCTAGGTCTCTAGCTCGCACCCTTTTACCTGAACTGAGCCATGTCTACATTCGGGATCCCATATATTTCATTGATCCACTCTGCTCTGAAATGCACTTCTTTTCCCCAAATTAACATCACTGGTTTGTGAGTGTGACTACTCTAAGGTTAGCATAGAAATCATACACCCATTGCTCATTAGCATAGAAGGGGTTTGGGGAAAAGAACATCTATCCAATAACGGTGAGTCTGGCATGGAATCCTAGGAATTTCTTCTCTACTTTATCTAAGCAAATACCCTTTTCCTGAAGTAATTTGGTCCTTGGCAGGTCAATATAGTAGAGGTTGTGGCATTCAACAAACATGAATTTGGTATTTTCAAAGTCTCCCATTTTGTGGATGAGTACTTGTAAGAAACACAATTCAGACCATCAGTAGCATTCTCACACCAAAACCATGTTAGATTAATAAGATAAACCTATGTGGCAATGTCATAGCGAGTTTTGGGGTGAGAAATAGATGTGTAGAATTTTTAGTTTCCGCAGAAAACTACTCTCAGTTATGATGATCATGGAGCCTTACCCACAATCGTGGGTACGCGATCGCGGTCTTAATTACCACGATCGAGACAACTGAGACCATTTTCAATAATTCTACAATATCATCCAAAACAGTAGATTTTAACCCTAAATTTGTGTTCCACCTAGTCTTATAAACATCATGATCAAGGAACTTAAACTTAGAATGCGTGATTATACCCTCAAAACTCAATGAAATTAACATGGAATTCATTGGGACATTAAATAAAACACATGGTGTACACGTTAATTCTAACAGTTTTAGTCCTAAATCTTGGTGCTCAAGACTTCCCTGATGATGTGTACACCCACTACAATAGCTGACCATTATAATAATCACAAACATGCATGTGTTTGGCATTATAAACATTATTTCAGGCCTATTCCTAAAAATATGTCTCAATCCTAAAACAAACATAAAAACGAGGGAGTTGAGACACATACCAAATTAGATGATCTAAATGGGTTGGAATGCACACTTAGACACTCAACACAAAGCTAAAAGTCGAAGAGAATTTGAGAGAATTTAAAAAGGGGTGTGTGGGGGAAAAATGGCAGTTGGATGGTCTTTTAAGTTGATTCGACTATAAATGTGGTCCTAGTTTTGCAATCACGAATAGTCAGCTACCACGATCGCGGTGACACGGGTTGTGATCGCTGTAACTGAGACAATATTTTAGGTCCCATGCACTCCCCTATTCATTTCAAAATATGATAATTTCACACTTTCCCTTTTTCAATTTTAATAAACACTCCTCATAGGACCACCATTTCATGGATTATGCATAAGCCAAAAAAAATCTACTCTATTATGCATAAATAAAAAGATACATGCCACTTTCATGGCATGATGAGTTATTTCCCATCTTTGGTAGCTAGATACCTTCCAAATTATCACTAGTGTTTCTACTTAGAAGATTTCCATCTTCGTTCCAACTTTCACTCTCTATGATTTGAGAAGCAGAGGGACAAAAGATTCAGATCTTCTAAGATGAAACATGATAGAGATGAGGACTTGGTGATGGAGCTTCTATCTCACCACTTTGAAGACTTGAATATTCGAACCAAATTCACATCAAATTTCTAATTTAGATCCTTGGGCAATGGTGGGAATATTAAGAGGCCACTAGTTGTAAATTAGAAGTTGAGCTCCTTTTCCTTTAAGAGTGGGGATCCCATGTGATTCTTTAGAATAACGAACTCCAAAATGTAGGGGTGTTGCTCCTTGTACCCATAATCCTTTATTTGCTAAGGTAGATGGACTTTCATCACATACTTTAAGCATAATGTTGAAAAATGGTTTGAATGAGGCCTAACCCATAGTTCAAAGTTGCATCCTTGTTAGTATCATTGCCTCAAAATGGGCTAGAGTCATCATAAGAGATTGTGTTGTCTTCTTCTTTAGACTCTAGCACCATTTTCATGACTTCGACATCTTCAACAGTATTTGGTTAAGTTAGTTAGGAAATCACCGAGGATTCTTCATTACAAAGCGCATCATTGACCATATAGATTAGTTTCTCTTCTTGATTAACCCCCCCTTGCGAAGTGGGCACAATGATGGTATTTACAAGATTTGTTTCAATGCCCACTTTCTCTATCTTGGCGATCTCCCTTTCAAATGCCTCATTGGCTTGATGTATGTCTTGTACATTCTCCCCTATTGTAGTTACCCAATCCAAAATGATTTGAAGTATTGCTTCAAAACTATTGGACTCATCAAGTTATTCTTCCCTTTTCATAGCATGATACCTATCAAACTCATAAGAAGAACTAGCAATTGGGTTAGGATAATTAGGGGAGGGAAAATTTGGAAAATCATTTCAATGTCCATCTTAACCAGCGCACAAAGAACAATAATACTCCTAATAGGATTAAGATGGTGCTTCTATCTCTCTCCGGGGAGCATATCCAAAATCTCACCTAAAGTGGGTCCGTCTCAATATGGACATGGATCGCTAAGATAGGATTTCCAACTACCAAAGTAATATTTTTCCCAAGATGCAATGGAGTAAAGTAAACAAAAACACAAATCTACCTAACACAAGAAATAAAAGAAAATCACAAACACTTATTTAAAAGTCTGAATTTCAGCAAGTAAGCTAAAATTCCAAAATAACTTAATACACCAAATTATTTCTCGGCAACGGGCGCTATTTTAGATAATGCTCAACTTACTTGCCAATTTAATTATAAGGGGTCATTATCAATATATTTACCAAACTTTGGAGTCTGGGTCGAATCCATGAGGAACAGTATGAGTGGCGATTAAATTATTTCAGAACAATGGATACTTGCTTAATTCAAACCTAAAATAAAAGATTGTGAAAATGGGGGTAGGGGTTGGAATGTATCTTGACTAATATTTCTTTTTAGGTTTTCAAGTATTAATCTTGGGCTATGAATTATTAGAGTCTAAACAATTTTGGCACGAATCTTGGGCTTATGCTTTATTAGGGGAAGCTAACATTTGGGTCCAAAACAATCAACTTCACTCTAATTAGTAGATCATGTTATGGTAGGCTCAGTTAGGGGTTTTGTACTAGCCTTTCGACAAAGTACCAAACTATCATCCACTAATTCTTTCAAATACCAAATGAGTGGGTTCAACGTTTTTTAACCAAACCTTAAGTTAGGCATCCCTACTTCTAGGATGATGTCTAAGGTCTAGCCCTTCAACAATTTATCCTTATTTCTAAGACAACAAAAAGGGAACAACTAAAACCTAATTAATTGTTCACAAATGCTCATGTTACCCACAACCCCTCTTTCAAGGATAGTTGAAGGATCTAGGATACCAATATCCCTTTGTCAAGGATGATGTGGGACTTAAGTTTGCTAATCCTTCACTTAGTATCC
Organism: Capsicum pubescens; assembly: GCA_030864215.1. Lineage (NCBI taxonomy): Eukaryota > Viridiplantae > Streptophyta > Magnoliopsida > Solanales > Solanaceae > Capsicum > Capsicum pubescens. The sequence goes on along the minus strand of CM061543.1, from coordinate 216,211,434 downwards.
ACTCTAATGTATTCTTCACCCTAAATTATTACAATATTTTTTCTCCAAGAATGGAAACCAAGCACTAGACAAAGTTACAATAATTGAGAGTAATGGAATTTTTTTCCAAAAGGATAGGGTTTGAGTCTTTAAAGGGGAAATTTGGGAACAGTTGTGTTCATTTACATCTTTTCCCATTGCTGTTTTTTTGCTAAGCTGCGATCGCAGAAGCTTGTTCGTGATAGCATCTACCGTGACTGCATGCAGAGTCACATGATCACAGTTATTGACCTTCTTGACTATCCGCGATAACGCCCCTCAGACTGTGATCATGGTAATTGAGGCCTATTTCTACTCCAGGTCTTCAAGCTACAATTCTTTCCTTCTTTTGATCTTTTTTAGTTGCATCGATATATTTTTACCTCATCATCTTTGTGCCTGAAAAATATGGATATTAGTGCATCTAATCACAAATATTTTCTTAATTATTCACTCAAAAACATTGTAATATGTACGAATGATGAGTGCGGATGAGTGTTAAATTCACTACTCATCAGCACCCCCAACTTAAAGCTTTGCTTGTCCTCAAGCAACACTATCTCTTACCATAAGACTATGCACATTTATGCCCAAAGTAGATGACCTAATAATCATAATGATATTAAGCTTAGTTACTACCTCAAGTAGCTCTTCAAACATAGGCAACACTATTCCCCCAACACCCCTTCACATAAAATACAATAATGAAGGATGAAAAAGACTTCAAAGAGAAACAATGCAATAATCACCGATACCTTAGGAGTGAATCACTTTTTGACCTTAACCACACTATACTCATTTTTGTCTCTTTTCTTGGAAGATGAAAAAATCACCTACCTCAACTTGTTCACATACCTCCTCACAAGAAGAAACATATCGAACACCAAGCTACCAAATATGTAACAAGGAATTTGAGTGCAAAACTCTCTCCTTCACAAGAACTCTTTATTCTACCTAGTGTCATACCACAGGCTTACCCCTATTTTCAATCGCTACTACAATGAATATAAATGGATGGAGATCATAAAGAACTTTTTCGAGTTTGTAACATAGGTTTGGGGTAGGGTAGGATATCATTTAGGAACAATCATGGATTATACCCTCCTTGAAAGTCCACATCACACTTATTTAATCCACCTTTCACTATGGGCCACTTGTTTTGTTTTACAAATATGCCTCCTTTTATTTCCTTATTTCACCCATTTTATTCCATTTTTTTTGTAAATTTCATGCAATTCTTTCCTCTATTGGGTTATTTTTCCTTTTATTTATTTATTTTAATGCTTAAGCACGTAAGAACTCTCTATCATTTTCGTGGCCCAAAGTTGCTTCCTTCAATCTAACTTAGGATTTTAACCTCAACTTGCATTTTGAAGTTCAAGGAGGGTAGGATTGAAAAGAGGGATAACATTTGAGAGGATCACGTCTTGTAATATCTTTGCCAAAGAAAGGTCCAAAGGCTCAAAATATGTGACTAGGGATAACATCTATGCACGGGTAGCCTTTTTAGTCTAAGTGGTTTTCCAATATCACCAAGATAGCCTAAGATCATCTCCCCAACCAAATAAAATAAGAATTTATCCTTGAGAGACTAATAGGGCAAGTTCTAGAAGACACAAGTATAAATGAGATTTAAACAAACTCACCGCAAATGGCATGTGAACTCATTTAGGAGGCTTAGTTTCCCCTTGTGTTAGAGAAAAAAAATAAGTATCTATCAATATGTACAAGCCAAAGATTTTGTAGTCTCAAAAAAAGAAAACAGTTTTGTTACAAGGTTGCACACATCTATGCCCTTGATTTTTGAAAATTTTTGAACTGAGAAGGGTGTTTGATTACATTTTCACTATGCAAAATTTTCTAACCATGGAAACAACCTAAGCCTTTATCTCACAATTTGTCTTAATATGAGCAAACCAACCATATGGATGCTCATATTTTGCCAATGGTATGCGTGCAATCCCAAATTCACAATGCCACAGGTACTCAAACTTTTCCTGCATTAGTGACCTTGATGCCGTGGGTACTCATACTTCCCCTGCATCCAGGGATCAATGACCCAATCACGATGCTTTTCCCTTAACAATGTCGTTAACCAATCTATCATATGGGAAAAGCTCATTGGTCATCACTATAATTAAAATAAAACTAAAGTAAAACAGAAAATCTAATAGCAAAAACAAAATAACTAATCCATAAAATATGGGCACCATCAGAGTGCCCAAAAATCTTAATCCAGCATCCAAGTCAACATAAAGCATCTACAAATAAAAACACAAAATATCCAAGAATGTCTCAAAACCAATCGTATAAAATGCAAATGCGAGGAAAACAACACCCAACCCATAGCTTGTAATGACCTCACTACATAATCATGTAATCAACAGAAGGGGGAAATAATGTATTACCTTTGTAAACATCATATGTTGCTATCTCTTATAGACTCAACGTCACTATTACTAGAATCGACATCAGACCGCTTAGCAGGTGCCTCGCATCACTCTCGAGTTTAGGAGAAGGTAGCTTGTCACGAGGTTTCAGGACCTTTTGCAGGCCCTTGACCCTCTGTCATATTTTTCTTAAGAACTTATCTCTCTTCTTTCCCCTTTTTTTCATATTCTTGTGGGAGGTACAAAGCTCCCTGTAAGACTCTTCCAGTCCTGAATATGCCCTCTCAATCCTAGAAATTCTAGATTCCTTCTTTTTCTATTCCTCTCGATACTTTTCATAGTATGAGCGAGACATATAAGAATAAATCCTGGAGGTGGGTACTCATACTTCCTCTGCATCTATGGCTCAATGATGTAATCACGATGCTTTTCCCTTAAGAATGTCTTCAACTAATCTATCATAAGGAAAAGTTCATCGGTCATCACCATAATTAAAATAAAACTAAAGTAAAACAAAAAAATCTAACAACAAAAACCAAATAACTAATCCATGAAATGTGGGCACTATCAGAGTGCCCAAAAATCTCAATCCAGCATCCAAGTCAACATAAAACATCGACAAATAAAAACAAAATATATCCAAGAATGTCTCAAAACCAATAGTATAAAATGTAAATGTGAGGAAAACAACACCCAACCCATAGCTTACAATGACCTCACTGCATAATCATGTAATCAACAGTAGGGGAAAATAATGTATTCCCTTTGTCAACATCATATGCTGCTATCTCCTGCATACTCAGCATCATTATCACTAGCATCAAAATCAGACCACTTAGCAGGTGTCTCTTCATCACTCTCTACTTTAGGAGAAGATAGCTTGTCAAGAGGTTTTAGGACCTTCTGCAGGCCCTTGACCCCCTGTTATATTTTTTTTAAGAACTTATCTCTCTTATTTTCCCTTTTCTTCATCTTCTCGTGGGAGGTCTGAAGCTCTCTATAAGACTCTGCCAGTGCTGAATATGCACTCTCAAGCATAGTAATTCTAGATTCCTTCTTCTTCTATTCCCCTCGATACTTTTCATAGTCTGAGCAAGAAATATAAGAATGACGCCTGGTGGTGGGCTCTCCCGACCCTTAGGGAAATACTAAAACCAACTTCTTGATCACCTTTATGTCTATTCTAATGTCTTTCAGAGGACCAGTAGTAGATGGTCTGCATGACTCTGACTCTTTATCTATCAACTTGCCTCAGTCGATTTTTCTCTTCTTACTCTGACTAGGTGCACCCTCACCCCAGATTTTGAGTGGAAAGATATGGGGGCCTAGGTGCCCCCAAGTATCTGTAGAATATTTCTCCACCTATGCTCTCCTACCTATCTTAGTAATAAGGGAAGGAAAAAGAGGAAGTGTACCCCTTTGATTCTTGTAGATCCTCCACTCTGAGATCACAATTTGGCCCACATCTAGAGTAATGCCAGAAAGTATACAAGCCACCATCCTTCTTCATAAGTCTGTGAAGGCAGTTATGTGTCTCTGCTGCACATGATAGCCAACCAAAGCCTGGCCTTTTATGTAAAGTCGTTCATAGAAATGCCTCTCTTGGTAGTAGCCAAGGGAGATTCTTTTCTAGGATATAATATGCTCACCATCTAGGTCCCTAGCTTGCACACTTTTTCCTGGAACTGAGCCATGTCTGCATTTGAGAAACCATATATTTCATTGATCCGCTCTACTCTGAAATGGACTTCCTTTCTCTAAATTATCAACTCTGGGTTTGAGAGAGTGATTATGCTAAGATTAGCGTAGAACTCATGCACCCATTGCTCATTAGTATAGAAAAGGTCCAGGTCAAAGCACATCCACCCAGTAGCGGTGAGTCTGGAATGGAATCCGGAGAATTTCTCCTCTACTTTATCTAAGAAAACACCCCTTTTCAGGAGTAATTTGGTTCTTGGCAGGTCTCTATTGTAGAGGTTGTGGCATTTAGTGAACATGAATCTAGTATTTTCAAAGTCTCTCATATTGTGGCTGAGCACTTGTAATCAACATAATTCAGACCATCAGTAGAATTCTCACACCAAAACCATGTTAGATTAATAAGATAAACCCTTGTGGAAATGCCATAGTGAGTTTTGGGGGTGAGAAGTGGATGTGCAAAATTTTTGGTTTCAGGAAAAAGCTGCTCTCAGTTATGGCAATTGCGGAGCCTTACTCGCGATCGCGGTAACTAAGACCATTTTTGATAGTTCTGCAACATCACCCAAAACACAAGATTTTCACCCCAAATTTGTGTTCCACCTAGTCATATAAACATGATACTCAAGGATCTTAAACTTAGAATGTGTGATTAGACCTGTAAAACTTAAACAAATTAACATGGAATTCATTGGGGCATTAAATAAAACACATAGTGTACACGTTGATTTTAACAGTTGTAGGCCTAAATCTGGGTACTCAAGACTTCCCTGATGATATGTACACCCACTAAAACATTTAACCAAAATAATAATCACAAACATGCATGGATTTAGCATTATAAACACTATTTTAGGCCTATTCCAAAAAATACGTCTCAAGCCTAAAACAAACATAAAAATGAGAGAGTTGAGACCATATACTAAATTAGATAATGTAAGTGGGTTGGAATGCACACTTGGACACTTAACACAAAGCTAAAAGTCAGAGAGAATTTGAAAAGGGGTGTGTGTGGGGAAAATGGCAGTTGGATGATCTTTCAAGCTGATTCGACCGCGATCGCGGTCCTAGTTCCATGATTGCAGACACTAGGCTAACACGATCACGTTGACACAGGCTGCGATCGTAGTAACTGAGACCAAATTTGCACTCCCCTGTTCAGTTTAAAACATGATAATTTCACACTTTCCCTTTTTCAATTTCAATCAACAATCCTCATAGAACCACCATTTATGGATTATGCGTAAGAAAAAAATAAAATTACAAATAAATAAAAGGATATGAGCCACTTTTATTTCATGATGGGTTGTTTCCTATCTTTGTGGCTAGACACCTTCCAAACTATCACTTGTGTTTCCACTTAGAAAAATTAAATCTCCGTCCCAACTTTTGCTTTCTATGATTTGAGTGGCAGAGGGATAGAAGATTCATATCTTACAAGATAGAATGTGATAGGGATTAGGACCTCTCGATAGAGCTTCTATCTTTCCACTTTGAAGACTTAAATAGTCTACGTAAATTTACATCAAATTTCCAATTTAGTTCCTAGGGAAATGGTGGGAATACTACGAGGCCACTAGTTGTAAATTGGAAGTTGAGCTCCTTGGCCTTCAAGTGTAGGGATTCCATGTGCTTCTTTGGAATAACGAACTCCAAAATGTAGGAGTGTTGATCCTTCTCCCCATGATCCTTTATTTGCTTAGATAGATGGACTTTCATCACATCCTCTATGCTTAATATTGTAAAATGGCTTGAATGAGGCCTAACCCTTAGTTTTAAGGTTGCATCCTTGTTAGCATCATTACCCCAAAATGGGCTAGAGTCGTCATAAGAGATTGGCTTGGCTTCTTCTATAGACTCTAGAACCATTTCCTTGACTTCGGTATCTTCAACAACATTTGGTTCAGTTGGTTGGGAAATCACCGAGGACTCTTCACTACCAAGTGTATCATTGACCATATAGCTTGGTTTATCTTCTTTATTCACCTCTTCTTGGGAAGTGGGCACGGTGATGGTATTTACAAGATTTGTTTCCTTGCCCACTTTCTATATCTTAGCGATCTCCCTTCTAAATGCCTCATTGGCTTGATCTATGTCTTGCACATTCTCCCCACTTGTAGTTACCCAATCCAAAATGGTTTGAAGCATTGCTTCAAAACTATTGAACCTAGCATGGTTTTATTCCCTTATGGTATCATGATACCTATTAAATTCATAAGAAGAACAAGAAATTGGATTAGTATAACTAGGGGAGGGAGAATTTGGACAATCACTCTGATATCCATCACAACTACCATAAAAAGAACAATCATACTCCTAATAGGATCGAGATAGTGCTTCCATCTCTCTCCGGGGAGAATATCTATAATCTCACCTAAAGTGAGGTCTGTCGCAATTTGGACATGGATCGTCAAGATAGGATTTCCAACTACCAAAGTCATATTTATATCAAGATGCCATGGAGTTAAGTATACAAAAATACAAATCTACCTAACACAAGAAATAAAAGAAAATCACAAACCCTTATTTACAATTTGAATTTAAGCAAGTAAGCTAAAATTCCAAAATAACTCAATACACCAAATTGTTCCCGACAATGGTGCTATTTTTTATAACGCTCAACTTATACGTCAATTTAAGTGCAAGGCGGTTGTTGTCAATATATTTTACCCAACTTTGGAGTCGGGGTAGAATCCATGAGGAACAATGTGAGTGGCGATTGAATTAATTCAGAGAAAAGAAAACTTGCTAAATTCAAACCTAAAGTACAAGATTGTGAAGATAGGTGGTTTGGAACATATCTTGACTAATATTTCTTTTTGGGTTTTCAAGTATTAATCTAAGGCTATGAATTATTAGAGTTTAAACAATTTTGGCACAGATCTTGGGGTTATGTTTTATTAGGGAAAGCTAATATGTGGGTGCAAAACAATCAACTTCACTCTTAGTAGATCATGTTAGGGTAGGCTCGATTAGGGTTTTTGATACTAGCCTTTAGATAAAGTACCAAACTATCACCCAATAATTCTTTTGAATACCAAATGAGTTTGTTCAACTTTTGGTAACCAAGACTCAATTTAGGCATCCTTACTTTTAGGATGATGCCTAACGCTTAGCCCTTCCACAATTTATCCTTATTTCTATTATAACAAAAAGGGAACAACTAAAACCTAATTAGTTGTTCACAAATGTTCATGTCACCCAAAACCCCTCTTTCAAGGATAGTTGAAGGATCTAGGATAACCACGTCCCTTTGTCAAGGATGATATGAGACTTAGGAAATTTGAGGCTTTAACCAACAAATTCCATATTTTCATCAAGCATTTGAAAAATCTATCAACATGAACAACTCATTAAAGCTAACAATAACAACCCACATACAGTTTAACCCTATTCATACATAATCACAAGAGGAAGATATAGATACTCAGAAGATAAATATGTAAAGATTTACCCAAAATGTCCATTGATATGATTTTGTCGCAGACTAAGTGAATGTTACTTCAAACTTTAAACTCTAACAAAACTTCAATGGTAGTTTTCTAATCCTCCACTTAGAAGCCACTCAAATGTATTCTTCACCCTAAATTATTATAATATTTTGTTCTTTAAAAATGAAAACCAAGCTCTAGACAAAGTTTCAATAATTGAGAGTAATGGAATTTGTTTCCAGAAAGATAGGGTTTTCGTCTCTAAAGAGGAAATTTGGGAACAAATGTGTGCATTTACATATTTTCCCTTTGCTATTTTTCCTGCTAAGCGGCAATCGCGAGAGTTTATCCGCGATCGGGTCTATCGAGACCATGCGCAGAGTCATGTAATCACGATTGTTGACATTCACTACAAGAAAAAGGACTATTTAAGACCAACATTTAGGGACGAGTTAATTATTTGGTCTCTAAAAATATACTTATTAGGATGAGATTAAATTTTGATCTCTAATTGTATATTTTTTTGGGAAGGTACAAAATATGGTCCTAAAAAAATTATTAACCGCTCCCTATTGATAATTTGGAGCCTTGAGTGGGAAATTAGATGCCAAACTTTAATGGAAATTATAATAAAAAATTAAAATTTTTTTTTCCGCTAAAACATATACTCCTAGTATATTCAATGGTACCAAAAAGAAAATAAAATAACTTTGTTTTATATTCAAAATACAAGTCGTCCCTATAAGCTTTTCCCTAATTGTTTTCAAGGAAGCTTTGCGAATTTCTTGTTCAATTTACGTTTTCCCTAACTCTCCTTTCCATCGCTCAAAGCTTTGTCAATTTTATTTTTCCATCAACTTTTTTCCCTAATCTCAATTTCCATCGTAGCTTCTATCGCAGCTCAGGTATGATATCTCATCCAGAAAGTTGTTTGTTTGGTTTCACTTTATTTTCAACAATTTCTTCCTTCAATTTCTTGGTTGATTCCAGTTGTTTTTGTTCTTTCTGTTCTTTCTCTCTCATTTTAATAATTAGTTAAAAGGTTACTGGGCTGGAATTCACTGATAATTTAAAGATTTTGAAGTGTCTTCAAGTTTGATTTATTAGGGTTATTTAGAGAAAAGTGAAGTTGCAGTATGTAGCCGTTGCAGAAATCACACAAAATCGCTAGGTCAAGTGTACTGGTGATATTGATACTCTTAACATTTCACCTAATCCTTATGATATCCCCTTCGATCGCCGGTTTGAGGAAGAGAAGGGGTTTTTCACCGTACGTGAGGTGAGTGGTGCTGATTATGGGAATTATACTATATTGTAAGAACACTAAGGATATCCTTGAGTTTCCTCAAGTATTATGGGAATATACTGGTGAAGGTGGGAGGTTTTCAACGAGGCCACCCATTATGGTAGATGAAACCAGAGTATTTGTTTAAGTACATCCATGTGATGGGGAGATTACATCTCCATGTCAGGTCAAAAATCTAAAAGATGAAACTTTTCCAATTTGTTATGAGGAGATAAAAGACGAGACTGAAATGGTTACAATTTATTATTTGCCCACCTTTCACGTACGGTGTCTTCTCCTATTGCTATCCATGAAAAACACATGCCCAACTTGTCGAGCAGTCTATCCTTTGCATTATTCTCCCCTTTTGGACCGTCAACGTCATAAGCAAAAACATAACATGTTGGAGGCCGTTGATGTTTGAATTATATATATGCTCTTTATGTGATTGGTGCAGATTCTTTATTTTTTGTAGTGATGTGATTTTTCATATGTTGACTAATATTAATATGAAAGAAAGGTAATTTGTTTAAATGTGCTAGAAAATATTCAATTGCTAGCTGTTTTATTTCTTTCAAATTCTTAACTAGATAGTGGCAATAATTCTTGCTCAGTATAATGATATAAGAATTGTTAATTCTTCTTGTATGTCTTTTTGTCAAGTTCTAGTGAAGTTGGAAATATCTAACGTATGTGAAGATCAGTCCCTTCATATGAGATGCAAGCGCATGTGAAATGCAAAACTTCACTTCATGTGTTAAAACAAGTTCTTTCTTTATATGCAAAGGGAATGTTCATAAGGGACATAGAAGTAGTAGCTGGATTCATAAGATCATGTGTAACTAGTTACTGTTTTTTCTCGATTGTTGATATTCTTTTGATGAAGTTAATCAACAACTTTCTTTCTGTATCAAGAAACTGTATAAAAAATTCAGCGGAGACATAATTAAAGTAGCTCAAAGGAAGCTAATTTGTAACAACTTGGGAACACCTAAGTGGTTCTTTCCCAGTAACCAATAGCGCCACTGATTTTAATAGTAAAAGCTCTTTCATTGATGTTCCTGTCAGTAAGTAGAGGTGCTCTTTTATGATGATCTGAAGAAGACATTTGAGTTATTTGGAGAGTGGAGATTCTTAGAGTAATGGGTGAGAGATAATATTTTGAATCTACCACTAAGAAATAGTGGGATTCATTTTTGGAGCTGCGTCTATTTTACCGGTCTTGATATTTTTTATTAGTTATTCTGATTCTTTGAAAAAAAACTGAATGTTTAATAGTGTTATTCTGATGCTCAATGAAATCATAGATAAAGAATTTTGGACTGAAACATAGTAGTTAGCCAACTACTTATACTGTGAAACTTATAAAATTTTAGTTGAAGTCATATATTAAGGCATAATATGATTAATATGTCAAATATAATACTCACCAAATAATCAATTAACCACATATTATTATTTTATGTATATTTCCTCTAAAAGCTTACAGTAGTCATGTATTGGTTCTCAAATGTAGAGTTATTTACGACATCAGTTCAGAGTTTGAGGTTAATGCATTCAACATCTGTTAAGAACTATCTAAGGCATCTGTTTCCGGCAATAATTAGTTCTGTTTGTTAAGAACTATCTACGACATCAGGAGTTTGAGGTCAATGTATTCAAAGTTATTTTTAAACTTCTGAGGCCTTAATTAATTCATGACTTAGTTAGTCGAAGCAAACACCTTTACGAATAGACATATGGAAAAACTAAAGCATACCAAATTTAAATCTTTATAAAAGCATTACAATCGTGAAAAAAACTGTATGTAATATTTAGAGGGATCATTGTCGCCAAGCAAATGGCTAGTTATTCAAATATGCGCTCACTTTGACTGATTCCTCCATTGCTAATTGTCTTTTTTTTTTGTTGGGTTTCATTAATGGAAACTTCAAGTGGGTATCTGAAATATCATCAAAATTCCTCGTTTGGTTCTTCTAGAAGAGACGTCTCTTACAGGTTCTCTTACTTCTCCACCCTTTTTTTAAAGAATTAAATTATTTTTTATTCTATTTTTTAATTATAATTCGACATGAAATTTATGATCCTAACATGAACTTGTTTTTTTATTTCATTTTATTGGTATTTCTCTTGGTTATATTTTCTTTTTAGTAAAGAATCTTACTTTAATTTCTGATTTAAAAAAATGTGATTCAAATTGGAGTTTCTACTTCAATAGCAATTGTTTTTTAGTTTAAGTGTGTTAATAGTTTCACTAAATATTAGGAAATTATTGTTTCTTGGCTTCTAACTACATTAATTTAAGATTAATCTGATGATGTTGACTTGCCATGCCCGTCTTCATTTCCGTTATTACTTTCTATATACTAGTTGGAACTATTTTTTGATTGAGTAGAAGGTATATCAGAAACAACACGGTAGTGGTATGGTCTGCGTACACTCTACTCTTCTCGACCCTGCTTTGTGAGATTACATTGGGTATGTTGTTGTATGGTTTAATTTTTAATTTCTTAAGTAAAGAATCTTACTTTAATATTCAAAGGAAAAAAAGGATCACAGGGAATTAGTATTTGTGTGTTATAATTATTGAGTTTGGGCATGTTTTGGTAAGTAAATCGACAGTTTCAAAAAATGTCTATAAATTTCACAAAAATAATATAGTTCTATTCTAAGGAGGAGGTCGTGTTATCTTTAAAGTTGAAATACCTGATGTAGTAAGATATAATAATGTGATGGTAACATGTTATGTGAATATAATTATTTTTCTTATCATTTATTTCTTATTAATCTAATTTTTATGTATTCTCCAAGGTTATGGAACCTAGTAAGAAATGGATATAACTTTCTCTTCATAATCAAACCGATAAAATCTACTTAGACGAGGCGAAAAAGTTTCTGAATTATGATTTTCGGGGAAAACAAGAAGAGTATGAAATACGGTGTCCGTGTTACAAGTGTTGTAATACAACATTAGGAACTCGTACAATGATTGAGATGCACTTGAAAGTTCATGGAATAATTAAAAATTATACCTTTTGGTTTCAGCATGGGGAACAGTTAGGTGAGCCACTATCAGACTCCGAAGATGAGGATGATGATGCAACAGATGATTTTGAGACTATAGATGAAGATGAACTACAAGAACTATTGAGAGATTTATATCCTAATGCAGAAGGTAGAGGAGGTACACAAACTGGTTTTCATGATAAACTTGGGGAGGATCCAAACGCTGATGCTGGAAAGTTTTATAGCCTTCTGGAGGATTTTAACCAGCCATTGTATCAAAATTCAAAGGCTTCAAAGCTTTCATCTTTGATTAAATTGCTTCACATCAAAAGTATGGGTCATTGGAGCAATGAGTCATTTACTATGCTATTGAAAATATTAAAAGAGGAGTTGTTGCCTGATGGAGCTAATTTGCCAAATTCATATTACAAGGCAAAGAAGATAATTCGAGAGCTTGGGCTTTCTTATAACAAGATTGATGCTTGTACTAATGATTGCATGTTATATTGGAAGGAGGATAACTTACTTGATTCTTGGAAAATTTGTGGTACGTCTAGATGGAAAGTAGATGCACATAACGGGGAGACAAAGAATAAAAAGGGTAAGAAAATAGCCTAAAAAACTTTACGCTATTTTCCCTTAAAGCCTAGGTTGCAGAGGTTGTTTATGTCTACAAAGACAACTTCACTAATGACATGGCATAAGCATGAAAGAACTGATGATGGAATAATGCGGCACCCAGCTGATTCAACTGCATGGAAGTCGTTTGATGAACTATATCCCTCATTTGCAGTTGAGCCTCATAACATTCGACTTGGACTTGCTAGTGATGGATTCCAACCATTCTGAAATTCCAAAACCTCATATAGCATTTGCCCTGTGGTTCTTATTCCTTATAATTTACCACCTTGGTTGTGTATGAAGCAGGAAAATTTTATTTTGTCAATGGTTATTCCTGGTCCAACTAGTCTCGGAGATGCAATTGATACATATCTTCAATGTCTAATAGATGAATTGAATGAGTTGTGGGAAGATGGCATTGAAACATTTGATGCATCAAATAAACAAAATTTTAAGTTGCATGCTTCTTTGTTATGAACTATCAATGACATTCCAGCATATGAAAATTTATCTGGATGGAGTATAAAAGGAAAACTGTCATGTCCAATTTGTAATAAAGACAATTCTTCAATTTGATTGACTAATTATAAGAAGGAGTGTTTTATGGGTCATCGACGTTACCTGCCTTTGAGTCACAGATGAAGGAATGACAAGAACTCATTTGATAGTACAACAGAGAAAAAGAACCCACCAAAGATGTGCTCTGGAATTGAGATACTTAATCAAGTACAAGATCTTGAAGGCCAACCATTGACAAAGGATCCTAAGAAGAGGAGGAATATATCACATGAAAAGCGAAAGGATAATTGGAACAAGAAGAGTATCTTTTTTAAACTTGCTTATTGGAAATATATCTTGTTGCGACATAATTTGGATGTTATGCGTATTGAAAAAAATATATGTAATAGTTTTTTGGGGACATCCATGAATGTAAAAGAAAAGAGTAAAGATACAATGAAAACTCGATTAGACTTGCAAGCAATGAACATTAGACCAGAATTGCATCCTATCAACAGAGAGAATGAAGTTGAAGTTCTAACTGCATGCTACACATTGTCTCCTGAAGAAAATCTCAAATTATGTATTTTCTTGAAGAATTTAAAGGTCTCTAATGTATTTTCATCTAATATTTCTCAATGTGTGAACTTGAAAGAACATAAAATATCTGGTTTGAAAAGTCATGACTGTCATGTTCTTTTGCATATACTCCCTCTTGCACTTTGTGGTATGTTGTTGAAAAAAGTGTGTGAACCTCTTATTGAGTTGTCTTTATTTTTTTGTGTTCTTGGATCAAAGGAATTGTGGATTGATGCATTAAAACATATTCAAGAGCAAATTCCCATTACACTTTGCAAGTTAGAAAAGATCTTCCCTCCTTTTTTTTTTGATGTCATGGTTCACTTGCCGATTCATTTAGCTAGTGAAGCTAAGATTGCTGGGCCTATTCATTATCGGTGGATGTATCCTATCAAGCGATGGTTATATTTTTTGAAATCTCACATTGGTAATAGGGCATGTCTAGAAGGTTCCATTGCAGAGGGCTACCTTGCAAATGAATGTATGACATTATGTTCAAGGTATCTGCATAGAATTAGCACGAAATTCAATTGGCCAGAACGAAATTATGATGGCAGTTTAAAGAATTCAAATGGAGGTTTATCTATATTTTGTCAACCTAGAAAAACTCTGGGAGCTAAAGATCCATGTGAGCTTGAAGCAAATGAATTGGAACAAGCACATATATATATTTTAAAGAATTGTGATGAAGTCTTACCATATCTCGAGTATGGAGGGTTCTTTTGTATCATCTTGTTTTCCCAATTTCCTTTAAGGTAATATTGTTTGTATATGACATTTATGGTTAACCTCAATTTTGTAGAGAGTTTAAAAATATGGATATTGCTTACGACTTGTCAGAAGTAGAATGAGACCGAGAATTTATTAAATGGTTTAAAAATAGGGTGAGTAATATGAGAAACACATAAACATTAGATTTGATTTCTTAATGTTGTATTACTCATTCTAAAGTATTAAATGTAATCTTATGTTTAGGTCATACAATTGCATAAAGCAGATAATAGTCGTCTCATGGAAGATCTTCTCTCACTTTCACATGGTCCTACCAAATATTCAACACATTGTAATGGTTAAATTGTAAATGGATATAAATTTCATGCAGAAGATTATGATTGATATCTAAGGACTCAAAATTATAGTGTTGTTGTAGCTAGAAAGAATGGTGAAGATAATGAGATGTTTGATTACTATGGAGTTTAACAGATGTGATTGAATTGTAATTTATCTTGGATAGAAGAGTGATTTTGTTTCGGTGTAATTGGTTTGATGTGCATGATAAAATAAAAGGAATAAAAAGAGATGAGTATGACTATGTAAGTGTGAATCCGATTAGATTTTTGAAAACAAACGAGCCTTTTGTTTTAGTGGATCAAGCATCTCAAGTGTTTTATGCTAATGATAATTCCAACAAAGGTTGGCATGTAGTGAGGAAGACTCAACCTTGTGATTTGTATGAGGTTGTGAAACAAATGGATGATGATGTAGATGACTTAGAAAGACCTTTAGATGCTGTAGATGATTTAAAAAGTCCAACACAAAAGAAATGTAAAAGAACTGATGAGGTGAAGTATCTCATAACTTACTTACTAAAAACTTCTATTCTTTTAGCATTAAAAATTTCAGTTATAATACTTTTTGTATAGATTTTGAGATTTTGTGAAGCACAGAGACTACGTTGACTGTAATCTTTAGTTGAATGGGTAAAAAGTTTTCTTACTATTTTTTTACTTCTGGCTCTTTTTGCAGGTTCATTATGAAGACTGAAAATGAGGATCGATCACCTATTAAGAGTACTATGAGATATACTTTTTGGGCACCTGATACAATTGGAAAGGGATGGGGAAGACGGCTTAGATCTTTGATAATAAAAGGAAAAACTCTAAGTAAGAGTTCATTAAGTTCAGTTTATCAACCTAATGATGTAGTTAAGCAATACATCCAAGAATTTGAAACAAGTAAGGTTTTTTTTAACTTAATTGAGTTTTAAATTGCATATATAACTTGAATTAAGCATCATAGCTTATTTTTGGTCAATAGAAATAAATGGTTCTTCTAACTTATTTTTGATCGTTCTTTCTTGTGCTACAAAATATAATTCCTCAGGTATTAGTAATATGATTTTCTTTCTCCAGGTTCTATTGGAAAGGGACCAGCAGAAGGAGTTACAAACTCTACCATGTGTTCTAGTAAAATAATGGGAACGACAATACGTAAGAGGTTCACAGTTCAGGAGAATGAGTTTATGCCAGTTAATAATTCATTACCTCTGTCTACTAATGAGGTTAAGCCATATTTACAAGATGTTGAAACAAGTAAGTTTGTCAAATCAAATTTCTATTGAGGATTTTTTTTCTATGAAAGGTGTGGTAGTTTCTGTGGAGTTCCTACCACACTCTGTGAAGGTTGTGGTTGATACTTCTTGGTGTAGTCTATTTCTTGTCGTGTTTTGTTTGATAGTTGTGACAGTTGTGTACCTATGGCTGCATCGTGAACCTGAAAAGTGGCTCATCTGTGGTAGTTGTGCTACATCACTTTGTCATTTTTTAACACTGGTTGGGAAACTTCCAGACCTATAAATTACCTATAATCACTACTTATGTTAACTTACGTGATATCACTTTGACTAGTTGTGACAGTTGTGTCACCTATGGATGCGTTGTGAACCTGTAAAGTGGCTCGGCTGTGGTAGTTGTGCTACTTCACTGTCTCATCTGTTAACACTAGTTGGCAAACTTCCAGACCTATAAATTACTAGATATCACTACTTATGTTAACTTACCTAATATCACTTTGACTAGTTGTGACAGTTGTGTCACCTGTGGCTGCGTCATGAACCTGAAAAGTGGCTCGACTAATCAAGTTGTGCTACTTCACTATGTCAACTGTTAACACTGGTTGGGAAACTGCCAGACCTTTAAATTACCTAAAAAGTGGCTCGTCTGTGGTCGTTGTGCTACTTCACTGTGTCATCTATTAACATTCGTTGGGGAACTGCAAGACCTATAACTTACATGATATCACTACGTATGTTAATTTATCTGATATGACTGCTAATGTCAACTTGCCCCAGCTGGTACCTTTTATTTTACCCATTTTAATACAAGTGGAAAAGCATATTCTGCCAGGCATCCCAGCTTCCCATTACAAGATCATAGCTGGATATGCCACTCACTCCAGGGTGAACAGTGCATGTATTTTCACCCCTCAACCAGAGGTCTTGCACAGAAGTTAAATTTTCTGTACCAACCACATTAATGACTTCAAATAAAGGGTAGAAAAGATCCCTTTTAGGAGTGAACCAATATGGTCCTGTTACAGATGCCATATTAAACTTAAAATGTTAAGCTCATACAACTGTATATTTATTTTAGAAGGTTCTACAGGGAAAGAGAAAGGAAAAGGAATTACAAGCTCTACCATGTTATCTGGTCAAGTAATGGGAACAATGATGCATAAGAACTCTGTGGTTCGTGAGAATGAGTATATGCAAGTTGATACTTCATTTTCTTCATCAACTAATCAAGTTAAGCAATGAACCAAAGAGGCTGAAGCAAGTAAGTTTTTTTCAAGTAAGTTAAGTTTTTGATTGCATTTATAATTTAAGTATTTGTAACATGATTTGCTTTCTCTAGTTGCTATTGGGAAGGGACTAGATGGAGAAGAACGTAAGAATGGGAACAATACATAAGAACTCCTTGGTTCTTGAGAAAGCGTATAAGCAAGTTGATACAACATTTTCTCCATCAACTAATCAAGTAAAGCAACGAACCAAAGAGGCCGAAACAAGTAAGTTTTTTTTGCAAGTCTGTTGTGATTTCGATGGTTTTGAAAAATGCCAAAATTCTAATTTTAGCTCAAATTTAATTTTTCTTTTAGGCATAATCTATAGGAAAATAATTTTTGGCTCCCAATGGTCATATAGTCGTTGGGCCCAACGGCTATTTTTTAATTAAATAGGATCTAATTCCTAGTTTTTTGTGCTTCTTGTTAGGAGTTATTAAGAATAGTGTGGGATATAATCAAGGAATGAGATCAATGGATAATAATCCTTTGATTCTTGGGAAAGAGAACATGCAAACTAATATTTCATTGCCTCCATCTCCTGATAAAGTTATGAAACCCTCCCAAACTGTTGAAATAGGTATGGTATTTACACTTTATGTATTATTAAATTTATAGAATTGAATTTTATTATTATAGTTCTTACCAAATTATGCTGTTGTAGGATTATATAATCCTCAAAAGGTAAAAAGAGTTCGAGGGAGCAACAAGTGCAAGGAAGTTGCATCACTTGAAGTCGGGCAAAAGCTGAAAGTAACCTTTTACAATAATAGAACGGTTGGAAAAAATAGCAATCTGTTATCGAGACTCTTGGGAAAAATAATTCGTGACAGTAACATGTGTCCATTGGCTGTATCATCATGGAGTGATATTAAAAGACAAAATTTGGATCACATGTGGGCAACTATTGAGGTAACAACTGTAGTCGATAGTATGAATGGACATTTGGACCTTTTTTCCCTTCGTTCTGACTAATGTTGTGTATTCATTATTAAAGGATAAATTTGAGAGTGATGATATGAATGATCATCGTGATCATATCCTTGGATGGATGAATGAGTTGTGGAACAAATTGAGAGGACACTTGCATAGTAAGTATGTGAAAAATAAGTCAATGGTACATGCTCTTAAATGTAAACCAGAGAGAGTAGAGAAGAAGGACTGGGAGTGGTTAGTTAAGGAGTATTTTTAATTCAAAAGTTTTAAGGTATTCCATTTCGTAGAACTATATTACATACTTTATAATTGTGTGTGGATTGACTTCTTTTTTCTAAAAAAAATCAATGGTTCTGTTTATGTTGCTTTGTATTACCTATTAGTTCTTCTCTATAAACTTTATTTGTTGATGTAATTTCAGAATTTGCATTTGAATAGATGCTAAGTTTATTGTTTAAGAATAATACAGGTGAGAAGCAAAAGGAATACAACAAACCGAGCTAATTTGACAATGCTTCATCATATTGGTAGCAAGCCTATTCGAGAGATAATGTATCAGCAGGTAGTATCAAAAATTATTTTCATAATAAAATACTTATGAGGTATTATTTGACATATTCTCTTTGATGTAAAGGGTGGGAAAGATGAAAATCCTCCGGATTTGGGGACTATTTTCTACGAGACTCGTAAGAAAGGAAACAAGCTTGTTGAACCTGAAGCAATTGAAAAATATGTGTGTCTGGTAAATTACTAAAAATTATTATCGGTTCTAATTGAAAATGTCCTTTTATTTATCGTGTAGGCTCAGATTGAAGAAATTGTGAAAGCAGAGCCATCTCTACCTACCATAGAGATTGTAGAAAAATGTTGGGGACCTCAAAATCGTAGTCATGTAGTTTGCTTTGGCGGTGGAGTAAATGCGAAAGATATGAAAGAGGGCACTTCTTCAAAGACTGAATTACTGTCTGCTCTACGTTCAACTCGAGAGGACAGTAAATCCTTGATTGAGGAAAATAAATCATTAAATAATCGTTTATCAACCTTAGAAGATGAGATGGAAAAAATAAGAAAAATGAAGGAATTTTTTGCTGCTCAACAATCTCATATCTCTCATACGACCCCATTTCAACTGAATTACACTGGCTTATTTTGTTGTCCAAGCAAGTATTTATTTTACTTGGTTATTATTTAACTACATTTTATCAAGATTATACCTTGAACTTTGTTGGAGAATTATGTTAGGCTGCATTTACCTTTATTTTTAAGTATAGCATTGTTATAAGTGGACTTGAGTATGGGGATTGGGGTGTGGGGGGCTTGAGTATTTCTTGGTGATGCATGGATTATAAGTAAATGAGATGCTTGACATAGTGTATTTTTTTAAACAAAGAAGATGTATGACTGAAAATGTGGATGCATAAGTGATGCTGCGGGTAATAATACACTAAGATAGATTTTTAGTAGAGATTTCCAAGTGATGAATTGAGTAGATATTTTTAGCTGCTTCTGCCATAGTGAACTTATAAGTAATGCCCTACTGCTTCTTTTCAGTAGAGATTTGAGTAGACATTTCTCAGTAACGCCCTGATGCTTCTTTTGTGTCTATTCGAGAGATAACGGGATGTTATTTCTTGTGTGTCTAACTTCTGCGAGTAACAATAGCAGACTGCTGCTTCTTGTGTGTTTATTCGAGAGATAATGTATAGTAGATCCATATACCTGCTGCTGCTTGTGTGTTTTGTTGAAACTGTTTTGCTTCTTCAACTTCTCTCTAGTAAAATATGTCTCTAGAAAGAATTAGTTACATTATTACAAGAAAAATATATGTGGTGTAATAAAACAGCTCCAGTTAAAGGTCTTTTCACCTTTAGTTTGGTTTATTTAAGAATATATGTGGTGTAAGAAAACAGCAAACTGCTTTCACCTTCCCGAATGAGCAAGACCTTCACAAAAGTTAAAGCTCAATAGTTACCCACTTTATTCCACTTGTATCAACTTGAATATCATGCCATGCAACTCTATCATGTTATGTTATTTTGCAAGAGCCTCTGTCATGGTTGTTTAACTAAAGGATTGACTTTTTGAAACTTTGTTTTGACAGATTTTTGAAGATTGAAGTTACAAGAGAAGATGCAAGTTTAGATGATACACAAGCTTAGTATTGTTTTTCTAAGAACATTATGTAAAGCATGACAACATATTCTAGCTAGGGATGTTAATTTGTTAAGTTTTTTTGTTTAAACAATATTGAAACTATTGACAATATTCTAGCTCGGGATGTTGATTGGTTAAGTTTTTTATTGTTTAGAAAATATTGAAATTATATTTATTATACTTTGTCATTTTCAGTAATAATTTTATATTTAACAATGAAATATATAAATTTATGATATTAAGTTTTAGTACGTACCATTGGTGGTAAATTATAAATACAAATATAATATTATTTAGGCTAAACATTAATTTAGGACGAGTTAGTTGCTTGTCTCTAAAGGTTAATAAGGACTGGTTAGTTTCTTGTCTCTAAAGATTAATCAAGGGCGAGTTAATTGCTTGTCTAGATAGAGTAATTTAGGACAAGGTAGTTACTCATCGCAAAAAGGTTTTAGCGACCACAAAATAACTACTTTTTAAAAATGAAAATCATATATTTGGGATGATATATACGGTCTCTAAAAGTATTTTTGGGATAGGAAATATAACCGTCGCTAATAACATTTAACGACCAGATAGAACACCTCATCGCAATTGACCTTTAGCGAAGAAGCCTATTAGGACGAGCTGCAACGAGCATTTTCCCGTCCTAAAAGGTCTTTTGCAACCAGAATTGGACTTTTAGGGACCAGATTTCCCTTCCCTAAGGGCTGTTTTTCTTGTAGTGCTTATTGACTGGCCGTAGGGTCACGATCACGGTAACTGTGGACAATTTCTTCTCCAGGTTTCCAACTGCACTTCTTTCCCTTTTTGATCTTTTTCACCTCGCATCCATATATTTTTACCTCATCACCTTTGTGCCTGCAAAATATGGATATTAGTGCATCTAATCACAAATATTGTCTCAAATATTCACTCAAAATATGGTAATGTGCAAGAATGATGAGTGTGGATGAGTGGTAAATTCACCACTCATCACCATCTCAACTCTCTTATGGTTGTGCTAGTATCCCTCATAATTTGTCTATCATGTGGGACTCTTAGTCTTTAGTCACACTATTTTACAGATGCTGAGGAAATATTGTCTGGGACAATGAGAACTAAAAAGATGTTTGTTGTTGATATATCAACCATGACCCTTCTTACTAGGGTTAGCTTAAGTTGTGGCTGCTCACTATGCCTTGGAATAGCGTTCCTTCGCATAGTTATAACTATCATGGCATAACATGATGCATAAAACTCTCATACCATGGTTGGACTATGAGAACTGAGTAGTGTAGTCATCGACTCTAACTAATAATGATCGAAGGCTACCCATACATGTGGTGCTCTGCTCAAACCAGATAGCTCAATATTGTGCTCCTCATAAATAACTCTCTTAGGTCAGCTAGCTAAGTGATATAACTATCACTATCAAATATCGTCTGAAGCCCCTCCACTCACCATCTTGAGTTTTCCTCCTCAATTGGTACCTTTGATGACGTACAAACAATGAATCCTATTAGATGATGATACAATCACTTTCAAAATATAGTAACCCAAAAATTTTTAGGGTCGAATCCTAAGGGAATACGTGGACTCATGGATTTCAGATGTTGTGATAAATGGGCAAAAATAGGAAAAGTAAATAGGGGATTTGGATGGGAAAAATGAACAAAGAGTAAATGTCAACTTCGGTTGTGATTAGTATTGGTGAACACTAGGATGATGTTACCCCTGGCTTCTCAACTCCATAGGATTATCGTGCTATGTTGAACAAACCCGATACCTTGCATGCAGAATCGATAAGTTATGTACCATCTATAATCTTTTGGATGAGTAGACAAATTTTACCCTTTACCTTTTGAGTTTCAGGATATCACATTACTAACCCTTATCTTGGTCCTAGTTAATTATTACCTTTTGAGCCTCTAATTATTGGATAAAATCTAACCATCTTAAATAGATAATACCCAGTAGCGTGGATCGACAGCTAAACTCTAAATTACTGTTGTCATTATCTTTCCCTAGTCACTACTCTTCTTTTGGAGTAAATAGCAATAATCTAGATTGGATCTTAACATTGGCCATCACTAAGAAATCTATTATAGTAAAGATAATGCAATGTATTCCATGGGTATCATCTCAATTCATCAATCACACTCCCTAACTTTGTCAATCTGCCAGGGTTTCCACAATCCCAACTATGGGTTTGTGCTGCTCATGATTGTGAAGAAATCAAGAACATTCATGATTTGAAGCATAGATGAAATCACAATGATAAGAAGAAATAAAACCCATAACCATAACTTAATTAATCAACTGAAGTTAATACAAGAGAATCCCCAGATCAAAATCAAATTTTGGAATTAAAATATATTTGTGAGTATCAAAAGTGCGTAACTACTACTAAAATATATGAAGGGTATTTAAAGAATGAGAGAAAACCCTAAAACCAAAGCCCAAATGAAATAGGAGAAAATTAGGTCGGTGTCCATATGTGGTCCGTACCTATGATTAGACGTTGGGTGCAGGTAGTAGCTACGGTCCTGACATTGGGCGCAGGTAGAGGGTGAAAAATTCTTGCAAGTTTAGCTCTCGTGATTTCAGACATCTAGAACTTACTTTTCCTACTTGCGGTTCATAGGTACTTCATCCGGTCAGTAGGTTGACTTGGTAAGTGTCGGGAGTCATCTTTTCATCTCTTTTTCAATTCTTGAACATGCTTCGATCATGATTAATCCAGAAGTGTCCTGAACATCCGTAATTGCTACAAAAAGTACCCAAAAATATCCCTTTTCACCTTTTCACAAACTAAGCATCCAAAACATAATTTCCTGTAAAATATACCCAAAAAGCAACATGTCTAAAAATGTAACCTCAAAAACCTGCATATTTTTCTTGTTTTATGCGTCAAAAGTGCTATATTTATATAACACCTCAACACCCTGATCTTCAAATGTTTATGTGTCCTCAGGCAATAAAACACAACAAAAATAAAAATGACACTTAACTAGGAGAATCTAAGTTATTCAAGGAAGTTAGTCAACTCATAAATCTCAAGACACAACACCCCCTCCAATATTATTTTTCAAAACCAACTGTGTATGATCATGAAGATCATCAATGTGACACAATGGGATCAAGGTATGACAATTACATTAGCAACAGACAACCACTCATATATATAAGTTACACTACCCAAAATAAGCAAATCTATATGACTGAAGTGCCGTGACAACAAGGATGTCCCACTCACTCATATGGAATAATGCATGTCAATGTAGGTACGATCAAGAGACACTCACACTCAGAAGAGAAGTTCCAATCAATGCATGTCAAAAAACATAGGCTTGCCCTTCTTTTCTTTACCTTAGCATTCAGATAGTCAAGTTAGGATCATTATAGGACTTTTATTGATTTGTAATGTAGTCTTGGGGTATTGTATGGTACATATATTCATATCATGTGACTAAGTAATTCTTGGCACTACACTAACCTAAGGGTTTCACTTTTACTAGCTAGTTTCCTTTTTATTCCACCCTTATTTCTTTCTTTTATTATTTTATGCATATCCAGGCTGGGTGTGGTTTCTTTATTCTTTATTTTTCATTTTTTAATAATTTCTCTATCTTTTTCTTTTCTTTTTCTACCACACCCAGCCCTAGTAACTTTTTCTCTTATTTTATCCTTCATCATACATATTTTATAATACACACCCCCATGATAACCACCCTCAACTTAGGTGATTTGTCTGAGTTGAGTACATAATGTCCAAGGAGGAACAGGTCCAAAACATTTTCATTATAATATAAATGGGAAGGTGAATGGTGAAACAAGAAAAATAGGCATATAAGGCTCAAAACAGGGATCAAGGGATGCAATTCACACATGGAGGGTCATTTAGGCTAAAAGTGGACTAACATAAAAAAGGCCAATGATCCTTTCCTAACCGACTATCTTCAACCTAGGCAAGACTAACCAGGCAAGTTTTACATTCAACACACAAGGAACTAGGTAATATCTCACACACACATGGCACAAAGTCAATATTACAACCTACTACCTAACCAGTTCATGCAATTGTTAGCAAGTGTTTATCATATCCCTAGTCCTAATTCCATAACAAGATCCATAATGTTCACACATATATATATTCACCCAGTTCTAAAATACAAAATTTTAGTGGTGTATAAAAAATTAATCAAAACACATGACTACTGCCCTAAATACTTAAAAATATCCTAATTATATCAACATAATACAAAACAAAATACAATACGATGAAAAAATCCTAGACGTGTCGGTTCTATAACCATACCGCGGACGACAGGAAAAGAATCACGGTAATAAAATCTTGTGCGGCATGGTATGCCCACACCTAACTAAAAACTATGCAATGTCCCCAATACGCTAAAACAAAGTAAACTGGAGTGAAGTGAGAACATACGTGGGATGCACTAAGAATCCGTATTCCTTAGGTTGCCTCCCAAGAAGTGCCTGATTTATTATCGCAGCACATCTCACTTCCCTTGGCTATTCAGACTTCGCCAAGGTCTATTTCAGCAGAAACTCTTACTTCTTCTAAGTTTCCCATGTAGTGTTTCATTCACTGCCCGTTCATTTTAAACGGGATATCACCATCATGATTTATCTCAATAGAACCATATAGGAATACGTTAACCACAGTGAATGGTTAAGTTCATCTTGATTTTAGCTTGCTAAGAAACAAACATAGTTTAGAATGATATAATAAGACCAAATCACTGGGTTTGAATATCTTTTTATCAATCTTCTTATCATGGTAAAAATTCATTCTTTCTTAATATATGGCATAACTCTCATAAGCACAGAGTCAGCATTCATCCAACTCATTCACCTTGATCAACCTCAAGTTTGTTGCATCACTCCACTCAATATTTAGCCTTTTCAACGCCCATAGTGCCCTATGCTTAAGGTCAACTGGTGAGTGGCATGCTTTTCCATACATAAGTTGATATGAAAAGGAACTAATGGAGGTCTTATAGGCTGTTCGGTAGGCCCACAATGCATCATCTAACTTTCTAGACTAGTCAGTCCAACACCTTATGCCTTACACAATATCTATCAAGTAGTGCATTGAACAAACAGTTGTAGAAGTGTGACCCATTATCGCTGGTAATTGCACGTTGAATGCCAAATTGGGAAAAGATATTTCTTTTCAAAATAGTGGTGACACTACTACCTTCATTATATGGAAGCCCAACCGCCTCCACCTACTTTGACACATAGTCAACCATTACCAAAATGTATATCATGCCATAGGAGCTCACAAACAAGCCCACAAAATCAATCCCCTACACATCAAACAACTCTAACTCCAAAATAGGTGTCATGGGGAGTTCCTGGTGCCGTGAAATATTGCCTTGTCAGTGATATTGGTCACAGGATTTTCCAACATCATGAGCATCCTTGTAAATTAAAGGCTAGTAAACCCACACTATAGAAATTTATAGGTTGTCTGTGTGCTGCTGTGGTGACCCCTAATTAAGGAAAAATGACACGCTTCTAGAATGCTCTTCCTCTCTACCTTTGGAATACATCTTCGAATCACACCATCAGTATAAACCCTAAAAAAATACAGCTCATCCCAACAGTACTTCCTTACCTCAAGCATAAATCTCTATCACTGCTGGAAAGATAGATCTTCAGGGACAAGATCGCTTGCCAAATAGTTATCAAAATCCAAAAACTAGGAAATCAAATCCCAAAAACTAGGAAATCAAATCATAAGATTCTACCAACACCCGCTCATCAAAAAAGCATCATCTATCAAAATATAATCCCTTAGTTTTTGTATGGTCTCCTCCCTAAGTCTGGATAAGTGATTTAAAACTTGATTGTCTTTACCTTTTTGGTCTTTGACTTTAAAATAAACTCTTGCAGCAAAAGAACCCAACAAATAAATCTAGGTTTGGCATTATTCTTTGAGATCAAGTACCTCAAGTCTCCATGGTTAGTGTGCACTATAACCTTATTTCCAATCAAATATGACCAAAATGTTTCAAAAGAAAAAACCACTGGAAGTAGATCCTACTCTATAACTGTATAATTTTTTTGTGTGGGCTTAATAACTTTGTTGGCGTAGTAGATGGGATGCAGTATCTTTTCTCTTCCTTGTCCTAGAACAGCTCCCAAGTCCACTCCGCTTGCATCACACATTTTCTCAAAAGGTGCAAACCAATCAGGAGACACAATGAAGGTCGCCGAAATCAATTGCTCCTTTATGAATTTGAAATCCTTAAGAAAAGCACCGTCAAATAGAAATTACACCTCATTCTCTAGAATCTTGCATAGAGGACTTGCCATTTTAGAGAAGTCCTTGATGAACCTCCTATAAAAGCCTGCATGACCCAAAAAAACTCCATATGCCTCTAACTGACACAGTCGGTTGCAACCTGTTAATTACCTCAATCTTTGCTTTGTCCACCTCAATACCATGTTTGGAGATATTGTGCCCTAGCACAATATGTTCTTTCACCATAATGTGGCATTTTTTCTAGTTTAGTACTAAGTTGCACTCTTCGCATATCTACAGTGCACTAGAAAAATAGGCTAAAAAGTCATCGAATGAGTCCCCAACCACTGAAAGTCATTCATGAATACTTTAATAGTTTCTTTAACCATGTCTGAGAATATGGACATTATACATCTCTAAAAATTAAAAGCCGTATTGCATAGTACAAACAACATCCTTTTGAATGCAAAGGTTCTGTAGGAGCAAGTAAAGGTGTCTTTTATTAGTTATCAGGATAAATGATGATTTAATTATACCCCGAGTAACCATCAAGAAAACAATACTAACCCCTGCTTGCTAGTCTTTCCAATATCTGATCCATGAATGACATAGGGAAGTGGTCTTTTTGTGTCCACTTGTTCAACTTTTTGTAGTGTATGTATACTCTCCAATTGATCACTGGACTCGTTGGTACTATTTCATTCTTATTATTTGGAACCATTGTAATTTCTCATTTCTTTGGCATGCATTGAATCGGGATCACCCATTTGCTGTCTGTAATGGGGAAAAACATCCCAACATCTAACTACTTGATTATATCCTTTTCACCACCTCCTGCATATGAGGATTTTGTAATTTCTGGTGCTCAATACTTGGAATGTTGTCCAGCTCAAGCAGTATCTTATGTATGAATATACCAGGTGGAATAACCACAATATCTATAATAGTCTACCCAATAGCTCTCTTAAACTTTCATAACACTGATATTAAAGCTTCCACATGTGCTCCTGCCAAATCTACTACAATAATTATCATTAAAGTATTATTGGCCCCCAAGAACGCATATTGCAAGTGAAACGGGAGGGACTTCAATTGTAATACTAGTGGTTCTTTGATAGATGGTCTTGGAGAAGGTATAGTTCTATTCTTTAATTCAAGATCCAGTTTCCTAGGGGCATATTTGTAAGAACCTATGCCATGTAGTGCCTAAACCATCTTATTATAATCATCTATCCCATCACTCTTAAAGTTCATAATCACTACTTTTAATGCTTCTACCCCTAATATTTCCTTAATGGGCACATCTACTGAAACCATATCATCATCCACTGCATCAATCACTGCTACCACTTTCATATCATCTGACTGTTGAACTGTCATGCATATATTCAACACTATATACTTATTATTATATTTGAAATTGATCTTTTATAGGTCCATATCAATCAATTCAAACCTGTCCAGTGGATAAGAAAGGTTTCCCTAATATAATTTAAGATTGGGCATCCGTATCACAGTCGTAAATCATGAAATCTACTGGATAAGTGAATGATGCCACCTTTACTTCTACATTGAAGACAATACCTATTGGCTCCTTCATAGATGAATCAACTATCAACAATCTTGCTGATGTAGGCTTGAGTTTGCCTAACCCTAATGCCTTGTATATCACCAATGACATTACATTTATTCCTGCTCCCATATCATAGAAAACTTGATTAATCTCATAAGGCCCAATAAAGTATGGAATGTTGACTTCACCTATGTCTCTTTTCTTTTCTACTAAATATGCATGAAAATATGCACTAAACTTTTGTACTATGTCTTGGAGCTCTCATGCAACCCAGTCCTCATCATCATCGCTCCCAAAATTATAATCACTATAAGTCTTCTCAAATTCATATTGAGGTGGATCATCTACAAAAATATTTTCCTTATTAGCTCATTAGTAGTAGGAAAAAAGTGATCATAAGGTAGGGAATCACTCCTCGTATTAATATCCAGACAATAAACCAGTGTTGTTGGATTCAACACATTGTCTCTAGGAAGTTCTCCTGACTGTCTCTCTGCTAAAGTAATAGAGATTTTCCATATTGCTGCTCCAACTACTTAATAGCAGTTGCCTGTGATCAACCTTTTATGCCAATCCTGAAACATCTGCCTTGAACTCTTTAAGGTAAGTCTCTTGGCTCCCTTGACCCTTCATCAGTTTAGCTAATATCTTTTCTATTCTTGATTTTACATCACGTCTCCCAAGTGAAATATATTTTCCTCTATCATCATAGTTCCGACCTTGATTCCCTTGCCCTTCGGCTAAAAAACCCACCAACTGACAATCCACATACTTTGTTTTTTCCTCTAACCTAGACTCACATACCCTAGAAACTGCACCCTATACCTCTACTACGTCAACCTTTGCAGAATTTATTATTGCAAATTGTTTTGAAAATTCACCAATGTATGTCCTCAATAGTGAAATCTCTTGAGCTACAACATTCTCATCTAATCTCCCATCACCAGAAGCACCAATGGCATAAACATTGGATCCTCTCTCAACATTTCGAGTCTTTCATCCTCGATTAGTTAATAAGATCTAATCCATAATACTCAAAGCCATCTCCCGTCATAATATTATGAAGGATCCTTCGAAGATAGTGTCTGTCATTTCTCTGGAACTTATAGTTAGGGCTCTATAGAAGATCTCTAATAAACTTTTCCCTGAAATTTAGTGGTTGGGCACCATGCTATGCTTCTTCTTAAACCTAAACCATGCCTCATACATAGATTCTGATAGTAGCTGCCTGAAGTTATAAATCCCATCCTTGAGTTGCAATACCCTGGATGGAGGAAAGTACCTATTCAAGAATTTAACTAGCTCCATGTAGTGATAGACCCTTTTGGAAGTTCACCTAGCCATAAATATGCTTCTCTAATAAGAGAGAAAAGAAACAACCTCAGTATCAATACTTTCTTATCTACCCCTGGTATGGTATATAAAGTGTAGATCCTAGTAAAATTTGCCTAATGCATGTTTGCATCATCTGTAGACAACCTTGTAAACATGCCCTTCAAGTATAATAACTGAATCATAAAACTAGAAATGTTGAACTAGACATTAGGGGATAATAAGAGGAATGATAGATCTAGTATCCACTGGATCAATGTTTCCCAGATCCTCTTTATCATCTTCATATGGAAAAATATACTAATATACTGGGAATACTTGAGATCAGACTCCTCTAACTCTATTTTGGTTTCCACCAAGTATTGTTCGATGGTCTGTTGCCTATCTATACTCAGCAAACTCTGCCTCTTGAGATTTGCATTGAGCTTCTTGTACTACCCTCATCTCATTTTTTTCTTGAGATAAAATCACACCAGTTAATCGATCAATAATGTCCTAAACACCTTCAAGAGGAAGAGGAGGTAAATCTTCTCTTTTCAACTCTGACATCCTACTAGGTGTTTATAGGATCCTCTCTAGATTAGAATTTAGTGGGATTAAGGGATTTCCTCTAGTTTGTATGCTATTCATACACCTACGTATGCCAAACTAAGAACAAAAAAACCCAAAGTCAGCAATAACTTCAATTCATAAATCAATAGCAAACTCCCTGGAAACGGTGCCAAAATTTTGATGACATCCAAACAACACCTCCTATAAGATAACGATATGGTCGCTGTCAAAATATGCTAACCCAATAAAGGTTGGCTTCAAACCCAAGGGAATACGTGGAATCGTGGAATTCAGATTCTGTTATCAATGTGCAAAAAATTAGAAAAGTAAATGGAGGGATTTGGATGGAAAAACAGAACAAAGTGCAAATACTAACTTTGGTTGTGATCAGTATTGGTGAACACTAGGCTTGTGTTCCTCCTGGCTTCTTAACTCTGTGGACTTATCATGCTATGTTGAGCCAACCTAATACCTTGCTTATAGAACCGATAAGTTGTGGAGCATCTACAGTCTTTTGGATGAGTAGACAAATTTTACCCTTTACCTTTTAAGTTTCAGGATGTCACATTACTAAACCTAATCTTTTTCCCAGTTAACTATTACCTTTTGAGTCTCAAGTTATTAGATGAAATCTATCAATCTAACATAGATAATACATAGCAGTATGGATCGATAGCTAAATTCTACATTACTATTGTCATAATTTTTTTCTAGTCACTAATCCTCTATTGGAGTAAGTAGCAATAATCTAAATGGGATCTTAACATTGACCACCATTAAAAAATCTATTATAGTAAAGATAATAAAATACATGCTATAGGTATTAGTTCAATCCATCGATCATACTTCCTCAACTTCATCGATCTGGCAGGGTTTCCACAACCCTAGCTATGGATTTTAGTTTCTCGTGATTGTAAAGAAATCACGATCATTGATAATTGGAATCATAGATGAAATCACAATGATAAGATGTAATAAAACCCACAATCGTAACTGAAGTAATCAACTAAAGTTAATACAAGGGAATCCCAAGATCAAAATTGAATCAGGGAATCAAAATATATTTGTGAGTATCAAAAGTGTGTATCTACTACTATAAACATATAAAAGGTATTTATAGTACAAGAGGAAACCTTAAAACCAAAGCTCGAATAAAATAGGAGAAAACCAAGTCGATGGCCACATGTGGTCTGTACTTGGGCTCAGACCCCGGGTGCAGGTAGTACCTGCAGTCCTGACCCTGGGTGCAGGTAGCGGATGAAAAATTCCTGCAAGTTCGGCTCTTGGGATTTTGGACTTTTGGCACTGGTTTTACCTACCCACAGTCTGTTGGTCCTACATGCAGTCTGTAGGTTGACTTGGTAAGTGTCGAGAGTCATGTTTTCAGCTCTTCTTCAATTCTCAATCATGCTTGGATCACGATCAAGCCAGAAAGTGTCCCAAACATCCGTAATTGCGCCAAAAAGTAGCCAAAAATATCTTTTTTTTTCACCTTTTTTATGAACTTAGAATCCATAACATGATTTCCTACAAAACATACCTAAAAAGAATTAGATATAATAAAATAACCTTAGAAACCTACATATTTTCCTTGTTTTAAGTGTCAAAAGTACTATATTTCTATAGCACATTAACCTCCGAGACATATGTAGGGGTGGAGCTCTAACCTTGATATACTGGTGACTCAGTATCTGGAACTGGTACATGATGGGAAGACTACCTTTTAACCTTATCAAACTGGGGTGCTACTGATGGATCCTCTTGGTCTGCAACCTCAGACTTATCCTCGGACACCTCTTCAGATTGGGGTCCTAGTAACAACCTATGGAGCTGGATCTAACTCTGCCTCCTCATCAGTATCATCATCATTATTCGGTAAAGGATAGTGCTAGTGATCTCCGATCCGATATTATTCTTGGTCGGGCCAGAGATTCCTGGGCCACTTGGACAGCCTGAATGGCCTAAGTCATGTCTTAAGCCATGTAAAGTCTAGTTCCGCCCCATTATGATTCATCTGGCAGTTGTATGCCTATGGTACCCAAAATAACAGCCTCAGTAGCCTCACGTATATTCCCTCTAGTTACTCAGTATATTACTCTTCTTGCAATTGCTATAAGATGTGAAATAGAGTACTACTCAACCAAGCCACTAGGCTCGGGGGACTCATACCATCTCCTCGTTACGACAACCTTCTTTTTTGCGGCTTTAAGAGCCATGTGTACTTGAAATACTAAGTGCTAGTTTCTAACAGATAATGAGGGACTGTAAATTTTGAAGAAAAACTCAAAATTTGACAACTTTGAATTTTCTTCAATTTTCACATCCCTATTTTTGAAAGTAGTCCCAATGAGTCCAATATGAATACCTACATCATGAATTATGTCCATCACTACCAACTATTACGTTGAACTCTAAGTATTTCTTTACTTCTTCAAGTACCACTTCCGGTTAGGGTATAATTTTAGAGTGCAATTCAAGAACCATGCCCTACATTAATATTTTGGTATAGTTCAAGGCTCCTAACTAACAACTTTGGTGGTAACAACATATATTACATGTAAATAACCATAGAAACTACTTGTTTTCAATTTAACATATAGTGCTACGAGTAAGAGACAAGAAGATTACGTTTTAGATGAAAAAATTGGAAGTGAACTAAAACGAATTGAAGCAAACTTAAAGTTGGAACACGGGTATATAACTTTTGGACAAGTTGGTACCACAAATAAGTGCCAGTTTAACCCTTTTCTAACTTTGGGACAAGTTTATACTTTGAGAGGGAAATTTAGATTTTAAGAGAAAGAGTGAAATCTTAAGTATTTTAATAAGTTAAAATGAGTTCCAAGTTTATACTTTGAGAGGGAAATTTAGATTTAAAGAGAAAGAGTGAAATCTTAAGGATTTGAATAAGTTAAAATTAGTTAAATAAGGCTTAAATAGCGCGTGGGGGGGTGTTCAGTTTAGGTCTTATTTAAACACGGGTGGGAAAAAAGTTGTAAATAAAATTTGGGCCCATAACTTGGCCACTTTCATCTGCCACATGCGGGAAGTATGTGCTATATACAGTACTTATATGCTGAATGCAAGTGGACCATAATTTTTGGCCCAATCTCTTTCTCTTTGGACTTTTCCTTTCGATAACACCCAAGATACACCTTCAATATAAATATAATGTAGTCTCTATATCTATCATTATAGTAGTTTCGACCTTGGTCTCCTTTCCCTTGGGCTTGAAAACCAGCTAACTAATGATCCATATATCTAGCCTCCTCTTCGAATTCAGACTCAAAAGCTATGGAAGTTGTACCTTGTGCTCCTACTGCATTCAGTTTCTTGAAATTTATTGCAAACTGCTTAGCCAATAACCAAAGATTAGTCCTTTGCAGTATAATCTCTTGCGCCACTAAATCATTAGTTACTTTATGGTCACTGAGTCACCAATAACATAAGTGCCAAAACCCCTCTCAGCCTCTTGAGTTTCCCACCCTCGATTAGTGAGAAATCTAGTCTAAGATATCCAAAGCTACCTCCTAGTGTATTTTCATAAAAGCTCTTCCAGAGATGGTGTCTGCCATGGCTCTGGAGCTGATAGTCAGGGCTCTGTAGAATATCTCTAGTAAGCTTGTCCTAGAAATTTGATGGTTGGGCACCATACTAAGCTTATTAACGAACCTGAACCAACCTTCATACATAGACTCAGAGTGCAGGTGCTTGAAATTATAAATCTCATACTTAAGCTACAATATCTTGGCTAGTGGAAAGAAATGGTTTAAGAATTTTCTGCGTAACTCATTCCATATAATGATAGATCCTCTTGAAAGTTTCTCTTACCATAATGATTCTTCTTTAGTTAATGAGAAAGGTAACAACCTCAATCTAAATACCTCTTGATCAACCCCCAAATTTATATAAAAAGTGCAGATCCCAGTGAAATTTTCAAGGTGCATATTTGTGTCATCAGTGGGAAAACCCGCAAATTCAACTTTTAGGTTTTAGAGTTGAATAATTGCACTCATTATGTCAAACTTAATGTCTGGGGGGAAATTAGAATAAATGATAGCTCCAGTGTCTGCCGGCTCAATGTACCCCAGATCCACTTCATCCTTCTCATATGGTTGCAATTACTAGTACACTGGGATTACTTGAGCAAGACCACCCCTAACTCTGTTCTAATTACCATAGAGTGCTTCTCGATAGCCTATTTATTGTTTATACATAGATAGTTCTACCCCCGAGCTATACGCTGAGCATCTTCTTCTCTCATCTGATTAGTAGATTGTGCTAACAGCACCTCAGTCTGTTGGTCGATAATGCCATGTACTTCTTTAAATAAAGGGTGAGGAACCTGATATGTGCCATCCTAAACCCCTTTAGGAATACCGTCTCTCTTTGGCTTTGTCATCCTACTAGGAGTTTGTAGGATACTCTCTTGATTCGAATTCAATGGGAGTAAGTGATTGCCTCTACTCTGTATGCCAGGCATACACTGACGTATACCCAACTAAGAATAAAAACACAAATATCCAAAAACTAAAACAACTTCGATTCACAACTCAACACCATAATCCCCGGCAACGGTGCCAAAATTTTGATAATTTCTAATCTACACCTTCAATCTGAAGATAATGCGGTCACTGTAAAATATAGTATCCCAAAAAAAATTGGGCTCGAATACCAAGGGAATATATGGAACTGTGGCTCTTAATTACTGAAATCAACAGGCAAAACTGGAAAAGTAATTAGGGGATTGTAGTAGCAATATCGAACAAATAACAAAATATCAACTCTTGTTATAATCAGTCGTAGATGAACTCTAGGATTGTATTCCCCCTAGATTCTCTATTAAGTAGGCTTATTCTACTTTATTGAACCAACCTGATACCTTGCATGAAAATTTGTTTAGTTATGTACCACCAACTATCTTTTGGACTAGTTGATAGATTTCACTCTTTACCTTTTGCATCTCAGGATGTTGCCTTACTAACCCTTATCCTTGATCTCAATTATCTATAACCTTTTGGGTCTCTAGTTATTAGATAATAGTTAACGATCTTACTTAGATAATATGTATTAGCATGGATCGATGGTTAATCTTTAAATTACTATTGTAATTATCTTTTCCTAGTCATTACTCCTATTTTGGAGTAAGTAGAAGTAACTAGACGGGATCCTAGCGTTTTCAACCGCTAAGACATCTATTAAATTAAAGATAATACAATACATGCATGGGATTGGTTCAGAACAACATAGCACTTCCCCTACTTCATCAATCTGTCAAGGTTCCCACAACCCTAGCTAAGGGTTTTGCCACTCATTCTTGTGAAATAATCAACAACATTCATAATTGGAACATAAGATGAAATCACAACAATTACAAATGAAAACCCAAAACTTCAACTGAAAATCAACCAAAATTAATACAAAATAATTCCAAGACCAAATTCGGATCTCAGAATCAGAATATATGTTTGTGCGTTTAAAGAGTGCGTAACCTCTACTAAAAAAGTACATAAAGGGGATTTCTAGTACATGAGAAAATCGTAGAAATCTAGTACAAAAAGTACTTTTGGTGCTTACATTAGCCACATACGGATCACACATTTTAATTACGGACTGTAATTGGACATAGGTAAGTGCAAAGTCCACGCTATTACATAGATAATTGAATTAGCTTTCCAACGATACCAATTTTTTCTTAATGTGATATCGGGGTGAAAAGTTATGGCTAAATTACTAAAGCATTGTCAACTCTCTGGATCTTCAACTCTGTTACATGTTTTGGTCACATATGCCCGGTAAGTGCTACACACGCCCAAAAATGCTCAAGTAAGTAGTGAAAAACTCCATTTTTCATCTTTTTCTTACTTAACATCCAAAACCTATTTTCCTGCAAAACATTCCCAAAACACATTATATCTAACAAAACACCCTAAAAATCATTCATATTTAATTCATAGCACATCAGCATATGCTTACATGTATTGCTAGATGCGACGTTAAATTTGTCAAAGATTTGTTGTTTAAGTTAAGTCATTTGGTTCGGAGTATGGAAAATGTGGTTTCTTTATTTATTCTCGCATAAAAAATTGATCTGTTTATTTTTATTTAAAATTGAATGTTTGGTCGAAATAATTTTATGGTTGAGCTGGTGGTTAGATCAAAATAAGCTTAGTTGTAAAATATTGCCTCATTATATACTCCTTCGTTTTTGTTTGCTTCTCGTTGTCCAAAATTGCTTAGCCGATGGTTTAGTTGTTTGTATGGGCCTATGCTCTACCTTTCGGCAACGAACTAATTCCATAGACAAACATTTGCTTTTAGTTTGAAATATGATTTCCAAAACATATTTTCCTAATAGTTTTCATGTCTGTAAAAAGTCATTGGATTAATATTTGTGATATCTAAATAGAATAAAATTTTGCTTGTGTCAATGTTTGGTATTTAGTTAGGTGATTTTCCTTTTAAGAAAAGGTGAAGTACAAATTTCGTTCGTATCTACAGCTTCAAATTTAAATGGTGCCTTAAAGTAACTATTTTTATCTCTATGTGAAGTTGTGTTTTCCCAAGTTTGAGTTAAATAAAAGATACCTAATGTTTTCTCCTTGAACTTTGTTGAAGAACCTGATTTAGTCTCAGT
Organism: Capsicum pubescens; assembly: GCA_030864215.1. Lineage (NCBI taxonomy): Eukaryota > Viridiplantae > Streptophyta > Magnoliopsida > Solanales > Solanaceae > Capsicum > Capsicum pubescens. The sequence continues at coordinate 216,174,907 of CM061543.1, read as the reverse complement.
TCACATTCTCACGTTTGTCCCGAGTTCAAAGTATGTGAAGTTGTGATTCGTTTTATTTTCAAGTTCGGCCATTTTGTTATTCTTTAATCTAATTTGCTGATTTGGTTTTGATTTAATTATCTTTTCTTTTTTTTCAAAATATTGCAATTACATGTTTAAAATAGATGATATACTTTGTTCTCTATAAATTTAGAAAAATGTAAAATTAGTGAAGTTTGGTGATGGAGTTAAATCTTTGTGTTTCTTTATTATTTAGGTCTGGGCATTTGCATGAGCATTTCGAGATACGACCTTATTCTTGCTCACTGTGTAGTCTTAAAGTTCTTTAACATGTCTTTTTTTTAAATCACCTTTTGGATGAGTAACAACAAGAAACGATGGGTTTTGCTTCAATTAGAAACTCTCTCCTTCCCTATTTGGTCTTTGGTTGTTCACTACGTTTCCATTTATGATAGGAATGAAAGGGACAACTTGTGTAACATCACCTATGGTGTTCCCGTGTTCTAACTAATGAATTCGTTACATTCGAGTTCCCAGGTATTTCTCTACGTGTGCACATCTATAATAAAGTAAGTTGGCAATAGTTCCCTTTTTAACGTTATTTTTTCAATGGTTAGGTATATTTTGTTTGAGTTTCATTTTTGTTTAATCACATTTTGGACATCTTGAAGTTTATATGTTTATTCTTTCTTAATTCCAATTTTCTTGGCTTATTATTTGACTCTCAGATTCATAATCCTTATTTTTTATTTTACATGTGAACTCAGGAGTTTGATTTTCATCCGAAATTTGTTTTGACTCAAGCATCGGGTCAATGTTTACTAGAATCCAAGAGCTTCGGAGTTACATAAATTAAGAGTTTAAGCTCCTAAATGGAGCCTAGTATTCCTTATCCTCTTTCGGTTTAGCTTATATTTATTATATTAAGTTTTTTTTTAGAATGATAAATTCAAAAAAAATAAAATAGAATGATAACTAACTCTTGTTATTGAATTTATTTAAGATAACTTTATTTGATTATTGATTTATGTTGCCTTATTATTTGTTGGTCCTTTTAGGAGTAGTTTTAACGTCACGACTTTCGCAAATAAAATATGATTAATTAACTCGTAAAAAGTATAGATTTTATCATTACAATATTTGGCTAATTCTTAGAAAAAATTAACTTTTTTTGCCTCAAAAAAATATTTTAAATAAAAATTAATGCGGTAATCTCCACATTTTTGTAAAACAAGAAATGAAATTTCTATACTAATACGCGAGAAGAATAAATCAATAAAAAATTAAGGTTTACTCAAAAGAGTCCATCCACTAATTTTAACTTGTTTTCAATAAATAATTTTGATGTTTTACGTTACATTTTATTTTTTCCAAGATTTATTCGAGCTTTCAGACCTCAAAGGGTTAAAGTGTCGGTGTATACATTCTTTGGCCACCACGTACAACGTATATTTTATTATTTTCAGTATTATAATAATAATTTTTTTTATTATTATTATTATTTTTAATTATTATTATCATTATTATTACTATAGTTTATTATTATTATTATTATTATTATTATTAATAATAATAATAATAATAATAATAATAATATCATCATTGGATTATTTTAACTTTATTATACCTATGTAGTTACATGAGAAAATTGAAGGAAAGATGTCTTTTAAGTCTTGAATGAAGGATTGGTGACATTGACCAACAAATAGGGTCAAACATCATTAGGAAACTTGATTAAGTTAATCGTGGACTTGATTAATATTTTTAAAACATTCTAATCTTTTCAAAAATATAAATCAACACAACCCACACCCCTCTTCAATCCAAATCAACCACTCTCTCTCTCCAGCTTCTCTCAACTCTCTCCCAACCAACAGTTCTGCAAAATTTCTCCCTTCAACCTTCGGCGACAAATAGTCGGGCGAGTTTATTTTTGACTTTTAATCATCAATCGACGTGAAGAATTCTCCGACGACAACAACTTCGAGTTCTTCGTCGTCCCATTTCCCTTTTCACAGGTAAAAAATTATGAAGAAACAGGGGAACTTGAGCCAATTACTCTTCTAGTATTGAAATATGGACTGAATAAAACCCTAATTTCTGGTATTTCTTCTTCTTGTTGTCATACTGTTGATTCGAATTCATTGGAGATTTTTGGTCACAGTTGATGTTGTTAGTGTGTGTGTGTGTGATATGTTGGTGTTGCTGGGTTAATTTGTTGTTTGTCTTAGTAAAAATGGTATTGAAACAAATGAAACATCTGATGTAACAGATGAAACATATGATGCAACAGATGAAAAACTAATGCAACATATGAAAATCTGATGCAACAGATGAAAGTCTGATGCAACAGGTGAACAATCTAACAAATTATTCATCTGTTGCGACAGACGACTCTTCTGTTTGGAAGAAATCTAAACAGTATTGATCCAACAAATAACTGATTAGTGATCTATTTTTATTCTTTCCAACGGTTTACTCTTCATTTTGCAACAGATTAGGACTGTTTTATTCTTTTCAATGGTTTACTCATCCGTTGCAACAGGTCGGTTATATATTACAACAGATAACAGAGCTGGTGCAATAGATTAGTGATCAATTTTTATTCTTTCCAACGGTTTACTCATCCATTGCAACAGGTCTTATATGTTGCAACAGATAAAATATCTGGTGCAACAGATTAGTGATTTGTTTTTATGGTTTCCAACGGATTACTCATCCGTTGCAACGGGTTAGTTATATATTGCATCAGATAAAATGCCAGGTGCAACAGATTAGTGCTATTTTTATGGTTCCCACATATTACTCATCCATTGCAACAGGTCGGTTATATGTTGCAACAGATAACATACCTGGCACAACAGATTAGTTGTCTATTGGAACTGTTACATTACTGTTATGCATTAATCAATTATACTCTATGCTATGTTCCTGTTAATTTAAGATAACATGGCTCCCAAAAGAAAAAAAATCAAATCAAGTCCAAGTAAAGGAACAAGTGCAGCAGCTCAGCTACATCTACCAATCTATGAGCTTGCTTTACAAGCGTTATCTCATTCAGGAGCAGAAGATAATGAACACGGGGAGGAGGAATCTTTCAAAAGAGATGATCCAAATATTAATAGCCCTTCCGCTGAAGAGTTTGTCAAAACCTTCAACATTGATCATTATCCTGTGAGAATGCAGTGCGATGGTGCCACAGATTTAACGGGTGATCTCACGGTTAAGTCAGTCATGGGAAAATCTTTCGACGCCTTCAGAAAAATATTTTGAGAACAAAAATTGGATTCTTATTTCAGGGAAAGCTGTTTTGGGCAATATTTTGATTTGCCGGAGGACAACAATGCTCGTTTCCAGATGAAAATGATAAATGATCTTCTCAAGCGCAAGTTTATGTATGAAAACAAAGATAAGATGGATGAGGTGTGGATAAATTATTGTGGCATTCCTGTTTGTTTTGGTTGGAAGGAGTTTGCCATAGTTATCGGACTAAAATGTTATCCTCCTTCTCCTTCTCAAGTTATACCTACTCTGACCCAAAAAAAAAGCACCCCACACACCCAATAAAGGAAAAGGAAATCGTGATGGCCTGTTGTCCATTGTTGGTCCAAGTTTTAAAAAAAAAAATCTGATAGAAGCATTGAAAGGTAAAGAACTTTCAAAGAAGCACAAACAATCATTGTGCTTGGTTTGGTTTGTACATAGTGTTCTTTGGGCGAGAGACGTTAACAACAACATAAGCCTCGGTTTAATAAATCTCTCTGAGGATCTTGAGGCATTTAACAGCTATCCTTGGGGTTATGAAAGCTTCAAAATAACTGTCGAATATTTGTTGACTCCATTAACACCAAAAACAGTCAACTTATATGGCTTTTCACGGGCCTTCATGGTAAATATTTCTTTTATCATGATATGATTCATCATTTTTTTTATTCAATAATACTTTTGATTTATTGGCGTTATGTTATAGGCTTGGGCATTTGAAGCCATTCCTTATTTGAGAGAACAAGTGAACTACCAGGAAGAAGTTTTCTGTCCAAGAATTCTGAGATGGTTGTCGGCCAAAACCGAAAAAATGCAAAATTTCTTGATCTTTTCAATCCCCCCAAGGAAGCAGTAAGTCCAATTCTAATCAAGTTTTTATTTTAATTAATGATTAAATAATTTCATCATCATTCTTAATATATGTACCAATTTATTTTAGATTGTCCATCAGTGGCTTGTTCCGACCAATTGAGAGTTAAAGATGCTATTTTTTCTTACTTTATGGTCTGTGCAAACTTTATTGGACCCTAAGGTCGTTGATGGAATAAAAATAGAATTGTTTGGAGCAACAACCATCACAAGAAAATTAATTTTGGATGGTGGGGATAATGATGGTCCTCTTACGATTTTTGAAACAACAAGCCATTATGATTATGATCATAATGGTTGTACAGATTTTCTCCAGATTTTACCGCATCTAGCGAATGTTCGTCATGTAAATGTCAAGACTGCAAGGTGAAACACAATGGAGTGATTAATGCTATTAATGCACTAACTGCTTCTGTAAAGGAAATGACATTTAAGAGGGGTGTCATTCCATCAAAGAGGATTTCATATCCAGACACTCCACTAGAGATCAAGGAGGCTAAGAGGAGAAGGAAAGAAACTTCAAAGGCATCATCAATCATAAAAAAAAGCAAGATTGCAACGCCTCTGTCTTTGTCTTGTACCGATGTTCAGTGTGTAAGGGACATAGAAGAGCAGCATGAGCTGAAGAAGGTGAATGCACATCATCTTTTCCAAAAAAACAAAAAGGCACATATCTGTTTCAATAGATGATACATCTGCTGAAAATTATCAAACAGATATATACATCTGTTGCAACTGTTTTCTAACCTGTTGCATCAAATTCGCTATCTTTTTCAATAGATGAGTCTTATGTTGCAACAGATGGGTCATCTATTCGAAATTATCATACTTCTCTGATTTATCTATTTGAATTTGTCCTAACAGATAATCCATCTGATACAACATAAGACTCATCTATTGCAACAGATGAAAAATCTGTTGTATATCTCTACTTAGCATTGACCATTCTGGCTTTCCAGGTGGATGTCATAGCTACTGCTGAAGAGAATAATATCACAATTGATAATCCATCAACTTCTTCCAAAGATGAAGAAACAGTGGAGCCTATCAGTTTGGGAGAACGGAAGAATTACTCGTTTGAAGGGTTCAACATCTCGGACGAGGCTCCAAAAAACTAACATAGTTGATCAACGACTATTCAGATGGATTGTCGATGGGCTGTTAAAGCATCATGCCGGCAGGTACATAAATTAATTTTATGGATATTGGTTTATACAATTCTTTTTGTAAGAACCTGACATTAACACATATAAATCATCATGTACAAAACAAAATGACTAGCGCTACAAAGTGAATGAATCGAGTCTTGGTTATAATATGTTTGACTTTATTGTCGCACTTCCCGAAATGAAGAATTGGTTCTATTTGATGTCACAACCCCAAACTTGCTGGAATGACGAGGTTTAAATGCCATACATATTACTATTAATTAATACTTTTTTTAATTGTATCTACGTATTGATTTTTTTATTACGTAATCCAATTTTTTTTTTATAATATGTGCAGCACATCGATGTTATTTTTTACTACCTTCGAAAGAAGGCCAAGTTGCAAAAAATACAGATACACAATAGGAAATTATTTGTACAAAGTTTACATCAATAATGCCTATGATAGGTATTGTTAACAACAGTCAAAAGTTTCCCAAAATGAGGAATGCTTAATCAACATCATCAAAGGTTTTAGCATTTCGGCTGGCTTACCTTGGGATTTGTTCGACGAAGTATACATCCCAATCAATTGTGGTGATGAATTCCATTGGGTGTTGGCTGTAGTCATTCTAAAAGAGAGGCGCATCCGAGTTTATGACTCGATGTCGCGAAGGAGACGTTCCGGGCCGTCGTCTGAGATACAAAAACTGGCCAAAATGTTGCCTACTTACCTTGATATGAGTGGCTTTTTGGACCAAAAGGTTCGTACTGATTGGTCGACGATTAAAGCATACCGAGATAAAATGGCTAATCCATTTGATGTACTATATGTTGACAGAATTACTCAACAAACCATTGGTAGCCTGTAAGTTTAAGTGTCATGATTTAGTTTCATTTCACAAATTTCACAACGCTTGCATAAACTGCAAGATATGGATTATCTGTTTTTTTATAACGCAGGGATAGTGGTTCTTTTGTTGCCACCTATGCTGAGTATTTGAGCGATGGATTACAAGTATCAAATGATGGACTCGATGCTGGATTACTCCGCAAAAGATATGCTACTCTTTTATGGAAATACGGAGAAGCGAAAGCTCAGAAGCCATACGCAATCGACGTTAAAGATCCAGGACGACCAAATCCAAATTCCATAGCACCGGGTGAAGAAAAACTTGTCCATATTGATTAGATCTTTATATCTTGAGTCCGTCAATGTAATAACCTATCCTCCTTGGTTTAACTTGTTCACTTATTTATAGAGTAGATCGTTTGTACCTATAATGATTTTTTTTACATTTCATTTATTTGTTGAGTTATTTTATGTAATTTTCGAAGGCTTTAATTTATTTTATTCTGTCTATGAATATAATTAATCCTTAGTTTTGAACATGTTAATTGAAATAGAGTACTAGATTCAAATATCATAATAGATAATACATTTGCTGCAACAGACGACATATCTTATCAGACAGATTTAGACATATGTTGCAACATGAGATGCAACACATAGGTTATCTGCTGGAAATGATATAACAGGTCTTCTTACTTTTTTTATTTGCTCTAATAGATTATTGATCAGTTGCAACAGATAAGTTATATGTTGCAATAGATCGTATATCTGTTACAACAGACAGACTGGGAACCTCTGCATAATGCGACATATGACCAACCTATTCCAACAGATAATCAATCTTCCACAACAGGTACTGTATCTATTACGACATATATAAAATTTATTGCATTATAAAAATTCAACTTGTCCAGACATAAAAATTATTGCCACTACATGTAAAGTGAATTAGCTTGAAATAAAAATTTGTTATCGTGTTCATCTCTATCTTTGTACATGTTCTTTTTTATACACGAGCTCCAACCATTTAGTTAGTACCCTATATGAACAGAACCATTGTATCTTTCCCATAATGGTGTCGCACACACTGGTCATTTATATGCCGGCCAACAAACACTCGATGTATGCAAGCACACTGCACCGGTTGTATTTCTTGGGAGCTGGATGTTCTTATTTCGATCTTTAAAATCCCATGATTCCTTCGCTAAGACTTCAGCCGATAAATGATCCATCAGCTTACTCTGCGTTAACAACTTTGGCAACAACTTCATGAGTGGTTTTATGTGGGTTAAAAACATCTTCTCACTAAAGACAAGTAAGTTGCAATCATAAACTTTAATCTTTCCCTCATATAGTAGTATCTCAACAGTGAGAAAATATGTGACATCCACGTTCATGACTGTAAGGATTCTCTTTGCCTTGGTCCAGCTTTTGTTGTATGGATATTGCCTCTTTCCTCTAAAATATTTAATCGCTTCTTCATCCCATTGGAACGTAGAAACTAACTGATCAAATATCGGGCCATCGAAATTAGATATCTTACAGAGTTTACCGTACCTATCCTTGAAATTATTGTAGAAGTTAAGGTCCTTTATCCTATCGACAACATCATAAGCATCCGGGTACGCTAATTTCCTACCCCTCATGAGGCAGAGAATTTCATCAACATACTGTGGTATAAGAAGATAATTTTTAAATAGGTTAGTAATTGTAAGGAATAAAAACACAATTGAAAGAATCCGATGCAGAGGGTTCTCTGAATCAGTTCACATATTACCCAACCAACGCAACTTATGCAACAGATGTGTATTATGTTGCAACATAATACAAAGTTTTTGCAATAGATTACATATCTGCTGCGTTGATTCTTCTTCATGGAGTAGATTGGAAGGGTAGGTTAGGAAAAGTAAACTTACCTTGTCCTCGTACCACACACACATATTTTTCATATTCGAGAAGTCTTTGGCAGCAAATGAATGCATGGTGTATTTTTTTTGAACCTTCATCTTGATGAATCCTTCCAGTTCGTTCTTATTCACATTTCCAAGCACCGCGAATATGTCCACCTTTTTCGGTGACCCCTGAACTTCAACTACTATTGGAGCGGGGGGAGTTACAATTTTTGCTGATTTCAGAACGGAGAGAATTTGTATAATTTTTCTTCTCTTCCTCCTAACCTCAAATGTAGGAGTGCATGGCTCCTTCACCTCGTTGGATGGTATGACACCCCTCCTGGATTTCAACTCCTCAACAGCTTCAGCAATAGCCTCTACCTTTTCAAGGAGTTTATCCTCTCTGTCCTTGCACACTTTGCATTTGTAATGAGAATATGAGGGTGAGAAGGTGTGAGGGGGACCACTGTAAGGGTGGAAGGAACCGGTGTAGGGGTGAGAGGGAGGACCTGTGCAAGGGGTGTTTTCAAACATATTTATTTTTTATTGAGTACCAACACACTCATAATCACGACTGGCAGCAGAAGCAGCAGCAGGATGGCTGCCACCATCACAAACAACTCCACCAGCAACACCCCCAGAAGAAACACCCGGATCTGTTGCAGTTTGAGGTTGGTCGTGAAGAGCTTCAACATTAGGCTGACCTTGCCTAACTGCTCTTCTTATGGATTTTTCTCTATCCAATTACTTCTTTATTAACTCCACCGTCGGGTCTTCTTTTGTATGAACAAGACCCAGAGTAAGAAAGAAAGTCATCCCCAGCTCATCAATGGTAGGCACGATCCAAGGATGCACAACCTATAAAAAGACAGGAGGAATTTAAATCATATAATAATAATTTACAGTCAGTTGGGTTACATGGGGCTCGGGTTATGTTAACACAACATACTTATGCAACAGATGATTTAGCTACCGCTACAACTAATCTGTATGATAAAAAAAATTGATAGTATGTTGCATGAGATAACCCATCTGTTGCATAATTTACAACAGATGGGTAATCTGTTGAGTAGGGTTCAGAGACCAGATCAATATATAGTTAATCTGTTGCAAAATATGGATTGTCTGCCGCAATAGATTACTCATCTGTTGCACCAGTTGTAATTGACGTGTAAGCTGTTGTAACAGATGACCCATCTATCGCAACAGATGGAACATCTGTTTCAATATCTTTCTTTGAGGAAAATTATTTTAGTTGAAAGAAGACATACTGCATCATTCGGAGGGTTAAAGAGATCAGCCTCGTTAATATTTTTTTTGCTGTTCTTTACTGCAGCCAACCACCTAAGGATCCTTGGAAAAGAAATCTTATTCGGGTAATCCTTGAAATACTTTCGGAGGGGAGGAATAGCTTCACATGTAAACAGGAAGCAAAAAAAAATGTCACAAGTAAATTCAATATAAATTAATGAATGAGTAAAAATAGTGATCAATTTTACAATGAAAGCCCAAGAAAATTCGTATAATGTAGTCGTCTTTGGCTTTATCTCTTTCAGTAAATATTTGACAGTCAAGTAGTAGCTGTCGTATCCCCAGGAATAATCGTTGAATTTCCCAAAATCATCAGCAAGCTCCAAAAAATCATGTTCTATGACTTTCCTGACGTCTCTTGCCAATAAAACGGAATGGACAAACCAAACTAAGCACAATTTCTCCCTGTAGTGCTTTGGTATATCTTTATTCTTGAGATCCGCCATCAAATCCTCCACTTTGTAGCTAGGTCCAACAATGCCCAACAATTTTTTTTTTACCTTGTGTTTGTTGGACCCTTTGTGGGGTGTTTTCTTGATGGGAGGTTCTTCTGGATGATCGCATCTCAAGACTGTCACAATGGCAAACTCTTTCAATCCATAACATACAGGCATGCCACAGTATTTGATCTAGACTTTATCCATCTTTTTTCTGCCCTCTTTTGGACCTCCATCATCCCCCACATACTTAATCCTACACTTGAGAAGGCCATATACCATGCTCATTGGGAAACGGAGAGGGCGGGGCCCAGAAAGCTCAAGAAAGTGTGTAAAACAACTCTTCTTAAAAAGTCCATCTATGTTTTCCTTCTTCATAATACTCCTAAGTTCGTCAAAAGGTTTCCCCAACTGAAATTTAAGTACAAGATCACCAAATACTGCTTTAGGGCTATTCATCAGCATTGCAACTCAAAAGTTGTCAATACTAATGGGTTTGATAGAATCATGCTGGAATTTTGATATTATTTCACGCCTCATTGGTAAGGAGGAGTTATCACTTTCCTCGGCTTCATTTTGCCCTGACTGAGATTGTTTTGGAAGTTCCTCCGAATTTATCTGTACTCTAGCCTTTTTTGTTTGGTGATCGAAAGTTGATCCACTTTCTCTACTTTCAGTTTCTTTTCCTTTGGGAGACATCTTTTAACCACAAACAAAAGAAAAACAAAAAATACATTGCATTTGATGTCTGCATAATTTTTTTAAAAAAGGTGAGACAAATTTCAATAAATTATTCTTACCACATAACCAAAAAAAATATTCCAACGGACAACCCATTAGTTGGAACAGATGGGGAACCCAAATCTATTTGAAGACCTATTTAATATCTCCCAACAGATATTCCACCTGTTGCAACAGGTGGACAAATTTTAATAAATTATTCTATGCCACATTACAAGAAAATACTCCAACGGATAACCCATCAGTTGGAACAGATGGGGAATCTGTTTGAAGACCTATTTAATATCTCTCAACAGATCTTCCACATATTTCAACAGATGGACCACCACCACCATAACCAATGCCACCACCAATACCACCAAGACCACCACCCATTTCACCAATACCAATACCAAGACCACCGTCACCACCGCCAAAAAACACAAATACCAACACTACCAACAACAGCCACCAACAACACCACAAACAGCATCCAACAATACCACGATAGTCAACAAAATACTAAGAGAAAAACTAGGATTTTCTCGGGAGCTTCCTACCTTTTTAGCATCAAAACTCAAAATTATTAACCCATTCTCGAAGATAATACAACTAAAAGTCTTCTTTTTTATCATTAGCTAAAAAGCCCTATTTTTTAGAATAAAGAAAAAATATAGAACTCTTCTCGAACTCTGTTAACTGCGATGACAGAGAAAACGATGGATACAAGCGGGAATGAAGTAAAAAACAACAACTATATGTTGTCTTAAATGGAAAGAAAATCGACCTGTTTTGAAGGGTTGAGCAATATGATGAGTAGTTATTGTTTATATTATTGAGAGGGAGAGGAGACCCCGAGAGAGAGAGAGAAACAAGAGTGAGAACTTAAGATTTAAAATGAAAAGTTTTTCACGCAAATGGATGATTTGTATGGGTTGATTTGTAATTTTAGAAAAGAAAGACAAGTTTTGAAATTGCTAATTTGGTCCGAATTGATCTTAATTAATTTTAAAATTTTTAAAAGATATAGTTCTTAAAACATTGAGTTGATCAGAACTCATTTCAACTCAGAGTGATCGATCGACGACTCGGGTCGGGATGAACGTAATACTAATGCCATGCAATTGCAAAGACTCGATTGGATTTATAGTTGACCCTGCGAGCTCATTCATTCATCCCTAGTTCCACCTAAATCAACTTAGGTACTATCACTATCCTAACATTGAGTTGATAAGAATTCATTTCAGCTTAGAGTGATCGATCGACGACTTGGGTCGGGATGAACGCAATACCAACGCCATACAATTGCAAAGACTCAATTGGATTTGTAGTTGACCCTGCGAGCTCATTCATTCATCTCTAGTTCCTTCTAAATAAACTTAGGTACTATCACTATACTAACATTGAGTTGATGAGAACTCATTTTAACTTAGAGTGCTCGATCGATGACTCAGGTTGGGATGAACGCAATACCAATGCCATGCATTTGCAAAAACTCGATTGGAGTTGTAGTTGACCTTGGGATCTAATTCATTCATCCCTAGTTGCACCTAAATCATCTTAGGAACTATCACTATCCTAACATTGAGTTGATGAGAACTCATTTCAACTCAGAGTGATCGATCGACGACTCGGGTCGGGATGAACGTAATACTAACACCATGCAATTACGAAAACTTGATTGGATTTGTAGTTGACCCTGCGAGCTCATTCATTCATACCTAGTTCCACCTAAATCAACTTAGGTACTATTACTATCCTAACATTGAGTTGATGAGAATTTATTTCAACTCAGAGTGATAGATCGATGACTCGGGTCAGGATGAACGCAATACCAATGCCATGCAATTTCAAAGAATCAATTGGATTTGAAGTTGACCCTGCGAGCTCATTCATTCATCCCTTGTTCTACCTAAATCATCTTAGGTACTATCACTATCCTAAAATTGAGTTGATGAGAAATCATTTCAACTTAGAGTGATCGATCAATAACTCGGGTCGAGATGAACGCAATACCAACGCCATGCAATTGCAAAGACTCGATTGGATTTGTAGTTGACCCTGCAAGCTCATTAATTCATCCTCAATTCCACCTATATCAATTGCAATGAAATCTGTTGCAACAAATGACTGATCTATTAAAAATTTTCAAATAGGTATTCATATTTATTGCAACAGATGACATATGTGATTTAATTATCAAATAGACATTTGCATCTGTTGTGACAGATGACTGAGCTGTTCGAAATTTTCAAACGGATATTTATATCTGTTGTAACAGATGACATATCTGATTTAATTAATTATCAAATGGACATTTTCATCTGTTGTCACAAATGACTGAGTTGTTGGGATTTTTAAACAGATATTTATATTTGTTGTAACAGACATGATTGAGGTGTTCGGATTTCTAAACAGATATTTATATATGTTGCAACAGATAACATATTCATTTAGAAATATTTTTTCTTCTATTAATTTTAAAGCAAGCTTCTGGTTTGAGAAGATAATATCAAGTAGTAGTACTTACTACTAAAGGTGGAAAAAAATGCTTCTTGGATATCTTAAAAGTGAGTTCATTGAGCAGTCTTGTCTTGTCTTTTCAATGTCACTAGTCTTAGTCTTCCTCGTGCCCCTCAAATTATTAATGAAATTAATTAATATTAATTAATGAATATTGAAAACCCCCATGTCTACGTATACAACACATCTATAGAAATCTTCGTTCAACTGCAGTTTATTTTATTCAACTCTCTCATCTTTTTCTTCCTCTCCTCTTTAGGGTCACAACCTTTTTTCTCTCTTTTCTCTTGTCTTCTCATAAAGATCTTTTTGGATCTAAATCGATCCATATCTTTCTTCGACTGAAATTTCTATTTTGATCCTCTTTTTTATATTAAGGTATGGTTCATTATTGCTCTTTCATTCTTGTCTTCTTCTTTGCAAGTTATTTACATCTATTTTTTTATTTAATTACTATTTACCCATATCATATTTATTAAAAAATTTGAAGTAACTTTTAAGTGTTGAATAAACAAATCGAGAATTTTTATTATAATATGCAAAAAAAGTCATATGTTGGGAGACGTTTAAAAGCCTTATTGGCAGTATCATTTTTTTTGTATGTATTTTGTTTATTTATTTATTGTTGATGCAGTTAGTGATGTTGTTGGTGGGGTTGGCATTGTTGGAACTTATTGTGTGGTGTTATTGATGGTTCTGGAACAAAAGATGTTGCTTCTTTGTTATTGATGATATTGTTGGAACAAATGTTGTTGTTTCTTTGTTATTGATGTTTATGTTGTTGTTGATGTTGCAACAGATGGAGAAACTGTTGGAACAAATCAAACCACCAGAAAGGCTAGTTTAATGTATTCTATCAGATTCCACATCTGTTGCAACAAACTCCACATCTGTTGCAACAGACTCCACATCTGTTGTAATAGACTTCATATCTGTTGTAATAGACTCCACATCTGATGCACCAGATGGATAATGTTCTTTTTATGACCTCAATTTTTTTCCTCTTCTTTGTAGATATAAGAAACTGATAGTTGATCAACTTTTGTTGGACTATCGCAAGAGGCTGTAGTAAGGATGGGTTCAGAGGAATAAACTGCCTGCAGATTGAACCACTTCATATATGGGAGGTATGTATTACTAATAATGTTATCGTGGAAACACACATAGAGTGCACTGATTTTATGAATGATGTTTTTACCGATTAGTCATAGATCGTTCAAATAAGATGTATGCAATTTTACAGTTAAGATTGGTAGGTCCAAACTGATAAGGCTGAGGGACCATGAATATGGTTCTGATACCCTGTTAAGATTTAATGTCGGTTGTTGCTTATGTTTATTTGTCAAGCATTGTGAAGGGATCTAGTTTTGGTGTCATTGTAAATAGATTCAATAGCGATTGGACTAACTTTTAGGATGCAGTGGAACCTTAGAAGGACTTCGAAGATTAGCACTGTATCTAACAAGAACAGAAAGCCAATATAGTTATTGCCCTGGCCAAAATTTATATGGTTGGGTTGCTCGCTTGGGGTGATGATTATATGCCTGAAGGTGTGGTAGGAGAATACCTTCGATGAAAAATGTGTGGTTGATGGAATACTATATCATTTGAGAGATAATTAAAGAAGAGACATAGGGTAGAAGTAACTTCTAGCGAATCTGGCCAATGGACTTATCTTAACAGATGCGAAATATAAATCAAGTGCAAATATGAAAGTGTATCCGGTAATGTAATTTCATCTATTGTGTCTCTGAAAGATAAATAATGCAGATGGACACTTTTCTAGGGATCTGCATGGTCAGGATTATCACCTAGGTAGAAAATAAGAGAAGACCAACAAAGAAGCCTCACGGGCATCGAGGGTTGAAATGATGTTCAGTGAGTGTAGAAAACTTACACAAATAACAACTATAGTTAAAATAAGGAATCTAAGCAAAGACGATAATTTCTGAATTTTAAATTTCATCCCATGCCTTCTTGTTTATGTTTTTGATCATGTCCACTGTTCATTGACCAGATCGGAACCACAAACGAGATTGAAAGGCAAATAGAGTATCATTTCTTCCTTAGCAATATGGTTATAATTGATTTTCTTTTCTTTCCATAACGTGATTTCAACATTTCTTGGAGAAGATCAGATACTTGTTGTAGTATGTGAATCCCGATATTTTTCAAGCTTGCCTCCAGCTTGCCGATTCTGTATTCAAGTTGGTCGTTGCCATCTTTGAAGTTGGTAAGGAGTTCCTCGTCACTTGTGAGCTCGATCAGGAACACTACCTTCAAAGTTATGGCATTCTAGAAGTCCTTCAGAACACTTTTTTCAGAAGCCTTAAAGGATACATGGAGGGTCGCTATGTTTGTTTAAGGTCAAAATGTGTTGATGCACGTTGAAAATATGGTCCCAACAGTTGAAAAACACACTTTTATCGAGCGTTACTCCATGCATCTTTCTCAACCAATTTGATAAATTAGTAATCATGGAGTTACGTAATGTGTGATCTAAATCGTCTCTACCAAGCTTATCAATCATTACGTAACTCCGAGCTTATTAACCTATCAAAAAAATATATAACCGAGTTAGTGCACAAATAAAATGAGTTCAATCTTTCAGCCTTTCTGCTGGTCACTCTTCTCCAATATAGATGACAATATATCTGCTATTCAAAAGTCTATACCATCGCCAGACATGCTTGCCTGGGAGAAATTCTTCTGAAGTTATCTATTGATATCTTCTGAAGAAATTCTCCCAGGCAAGCATGTCTGGCGATGGTGTAGACTTTTGCATAGAAGATATCTTGTCATCTATATTGGAGAAGAGTGATCAGCAGAAAGGCTGGCAGATTGGGCTTGTTTGATTTGTGCACTAACTCGGGCATATATATTTTATAGAGTAATAAGCTCAGAGTTACGTAACAATTGATAGGATTGGTTGAGCCGGTTTAGATCACACGCTACATAACACCATGCTTACTAATTTATCAAATTGGTTGAGGAAGATGCATGGAGAAACGCTCGATAAAAGTGTGTTGTTCCACTGTTGGGACCAAATCTTCAACGTGCATCAACATATTTTGACCTAAAACAAACACAGCGACCCACAATGTATCCTTTAAGGCTTCTGAAGAAAGTGTTCTGAAGGCCTTCTATAATGCCACAACTTTGAAGGTAGCATTCCTGATCGAACTCACAAGAGACGAGAAACTCCTTACCAACTTCGAAGAGGCAACGACCAGCTTGAATACAGAATCAGCAAGCTGGAGGCAAGCTTGAAAATAATCGGGATTCACATACTACAGCAAGCATCTGATCTTCTACAAGGAATGTTGAAATCATGCTAAGCCAATAAAACACAATCAATTAATCCATATTGATAAGGAAGTAATGATACTCTATTTTCCTTTTAATCTCGTTTGTGGTTCCGATCAGGTCAACGGTAGTGGACCTAATTGGAAACACAAACAAGAAGGCATGGGATAAAATTTAAAATTCAGAAATTTCCATCTTCGCTTAGTTTCCTTATTTTAACTGCAGTTATTGTTGGCATAAGTTTTCTAGACTCGCTGAACATCATTTCAACCCTCGATGCTCGTAAGGATGCTTTGTTGGTCTTCTCCTATTTTCTACCTAGGTGATAATCCCGACCACACAGCTTCCTAGCAAAGTGTCCATCTGCATTATTTTTCTTTCAGAGATACAACAGATGAAATTACATTACCGGATAAACTTTTATATTTGCAGTTGATTCCGATTTCGCATCTGTTAAGATAACTCCATCGGCCAGATTTGTTAGAAGTTAATTTTTACCCTATGTCTCTTCTTCAATTAGCTCTCAGATGATATAATCTTCCATCAACCACCATTTTTCCCTCGAAAGCATTCTCCTACTTTCTGGCATATAATCATCACCCCGAGCGAGCAATCCAACCATATAAATTTTGGCCAGGGAAATAACTATATTCATTTTCCATTCTTTTTTGATGCAGTGCGAGGCTTCGAGGGCCCTCTAAGGGTCCAATGCACACTTAAATTTAAGTCCAATCGCTATTGGTTCTCTGCAGTGACGACAAATATTGATCCTTTCTCAAAACTTAACACGCATAAACATGAGCAATAACTGTCAATAATTCGTAACAGGGTATCTGCACCATCTTAATAAGGTCCTCATCCTTATCAATTTTGAACCCATCAAACTTAACGGTACAATGCATGATCTTGTTTGAATGATCAATGCCTAATCGGTTAAAAATTGCATTCATGAAAATATTGTACTTTGTGTGTGTTATGCCGGTGACCTTATCAGTAATACATACTTAACTCCCACACATATGATAGTGGATCCATCTTCACGCACCTTATTGTTCCTAGTCCATCTATGGCTTAAATTAAATAAACAGATGACTAGCTAGTTGCAACAGATGACATATCTGTTTATATTGTCAAATAATTGGAGACATCTGTTATGACAGTTGATCAACCTGTTGCAGAAATCAAACAAATATATATATATATATGTTGTAAAAGATTGCCATATATTGTAAGTTATCTAACAGAATGAATATATTTTGCAACAGATTACCCATCTGTTAGATTTATATTAAAGTAATTTTCTTTTCTTTCTGAGATACAATAATTTATAAATAGGTCCCCTCCTTACAAATATGGATGAACCAGATTCATACAAGAATATTCATATCTGGTCCTTACGTGAACTTCAAAGGCAGTTTGATGAACTCCAGAGAGATTTGGCTGACTTCGGAGCAAGGTTGCCAGATGAAAAATGTCCGATTGACAATAATAATAATAATAGTTGTCATAATAATTAGGTAATACTATTTATTTTAGCTCATGTATGTATTTTCCTCCTTTTGTATATCGGATCTACCCAAGGGATTCAAAAATCTATAAACATTCATTTCATGTTGTTGTCGACTTTGAATTTTTAATTCTTATTTAGTATTTAATAATAATCATTCTGTTTATTCCTTGTTCTCAACATGTCAATGATTGGTGGTAGGAATTGAGCAGCAATTTGTGTCTACAGAGGTTAATCTTCTACGACAGATTGATTATATGTTGCACCTGGTGGTTATTAATAAAAAAAGGTTATTGTTGTTATTGAGAGGGTGAAAAGAAAAAGACATGACTTTCCGATTATTAAATATGAAAAATATTTTGTAAATAAATAATAAGAAAATAAATGATAAACACAATTTATAACCACAATTTTAATAACTGATCGTGACGTTTCACCATTTTTGTTTTTGAATTTATTTTTTAAAATTATTTATTATATAATAAAATAGTTATTATTTTATTAAGGAATTTGAAAAAGTGTTTTTTTTATTTATAAAATAAAAAAGTCAGCAAATTTGGATTAATGATATGATGATAGTTATTTTTTTAAAAAAGTAGATTATATGTTGCAACAAATAAATTATCTAATGCAGCAGATTCACTATTGTTGCAATAGATGATATATCTATCGTCACAGATGATTTATCTGATGCAACCAATATCGAATCTGTCATCACAACTCAATAAAAATGGTTCTTGGAAAGAACTAATTAATAATAATAATCTAAAAAGTCATGACTTATCACAATATTTTTTAATTTAATTAAGTCATTACTTTTCACATTAATAAAAATATAATTAATAAATGGAGGTGAACAGTTAGATTATATGTTGCAACAAATAGGCTATCTGATGCAACATATTTTATATTTGTTGCAACAAATAATATATCTGTTGTCACAGATGTGTTGCCTGATGCAACAAATATAGAATCTGTTGCCACAATTCAATAAAAATAGTTCTTCGAAAGAACTAATTAATAATAATAATCTGAAAAGTCATGAATTATATCACAATATTTATTTTCTTAATTTAATAAAAAATGTAATTAATGTATGGAGGTGAATAGTTGTGCCTTTTTGCCTCTCATTCAAATTCAATCCTCTATAAATAGGTCCCTCCTTACTCAATCGTTCATTCAACTACACTCTATTTATTTATTGTATCTCGTCTTTCATATTACACTCTAGAAGATAAGATTATGACTGACCCAGTGTGGGACGTTGCTTTTCTGCAAGACGCCGTGAATGAACTTTGGAATCAAGTTTGTGACCAACAATGGGAACTAGGAGGAGTTAGAGCAAGAATGCTCCGCGAGATAAGCAGGCTGAGGAGGGCCTTGCTACTTTCTATTGAAGATTGGCCGGCTGACAATGATGATGATGATAATAATAATAATTATTATTTTTCTTTTAGTCTATTATATCTATTTTTATTTGTTTTTGTTTAATAAATAAATTATGTTTGATCTTTGACGTTTTAATCCATATTTAATTTTCATTCTGTCTATTATCTTCTCAACAAACATGTCGACGATTCGACATAAAAAGAAATAATTTAGAATCCAGTAGTAATAACAAGATTTATCTGTTGGGTTTGTGGAAGGGGTTGATGTGTTTTTCAAAACAGATTACTCATGTTGCAACAGATAAGAAGTCTAATGCAACAGATAAATAGTCTGTTTCAACAGATGACTAGTTTGTTGCTTTTCTTGGCTCTGACGTTTTAATTCGTACTTCCTCCGTCTCAAATTACCTGTCCCAAATTGAGATACCACATTGATTAAGAAAAATAATTAATAACATGTCTAGTTTACAATAACCCACTGATCAGTTGGTGGGATAGTAGACGGGTTTCAAATAACCATTGTTTCCTATTCAATAGAAATTTCATAAGAGAAAAAAGCTTTTAACGTCGGTCGGCGTATAGTCCCCATATTAAATGATGTTTCCATTTTAATTTGAAGAAAAAGTGATTAATTCAAAGGGTAAAACATGGATATTTTTAATCTTTTCTTGATTAATGAAAAAGACAAGTAAAATGAGAAATCGAATTAGGAAATTTGGGATGGGTAATTGGACGTAAGGAATAATTTTGAATCCAGTAGTAATAGCAAGAGTTGAAACATATTGGTTATCTGTTGGGTTTGTGGCAGGGGTTGATTTGTGTTGTTTTAAATAGATTAATCATTCGTTGCAACAAATAATTAGTTTGGTGCAACAGATAAACATTTTGATGCAATAAATAATTAGTCTGGTACAACAGATAAACATCCTGATACAACAGATAATACATCTGATGCAACAAATAATACGTCCGATGCAACAGATAAACAGTTTGATGCAATAGATAAATCTTCTGATACAACAGATTACTCATTTGATGCACCAAATGATTGATATGCTTAAATTATGGGCACTTATGCTGGATTCATGATCGGGGTTCTATCCATTATTGGAAAATAGAAGTGTACCCAGATGAAAAATATGAATAAAAATCATAATTTTACTTGCCAAAGTCACCTATAACAGATAAACATCCTGATACAACAGATAATACGTCTGATGCAACAGATAAATAGTCTGATGCAACAGATAAATCTCCTGATGCAATAGATTACTCATCTGATGCACCAGATGATTGATCTATTTAAATTATGGGCACTTATGCTGGATTCATGATCGGAGTTCTATCCATTGTTGGAAAAATAGAAGTGTACCCAGATGACAAATACGAATAAAAATCATAATTTTACTTATCAAACTCATATATGAAGTAATGCCAAAGAGGAAAGTGATGTAGTAAACGAAATTTGACCTAAGAAATTGGTCAGATCGTAGCAGTAGAGCTGTACCAACAACAATAACACCAACAACAAATGGTTGACAAGAAGAAGATGAAGATGATAATGAAGTAGAAGATGATGATAATGAAGCAGAAGACGATGAATAAAGCAACAGAAACAGAAACAATGAACAACAAAAATCGCTAAGAGAGAGAAAATAACAATGGATTAGAAGAGAGAGAAATGCGCCTTTTTTTCCTCCGTTTCTCGTTATTTTAGGTATACATTGGGATCAAAGTGTAAATTTAAAAACTTATGGGTTATTTGCAAACATCCCCAACTTTCTTAATCCATAATAAAGTAATTGTCACCTCCAACTAATAATTAAGACTTGTGTCACCTACACCTCATTTTAAAACTCTTTTGTCACTTGTGGCCCAAACTCCCTAGTTACATCACATTTACTTTTCACTTAGTCCCAACCTAAATCTATTTGGATTTCACAAGCCAAATGAATTTTGTTTTTACATATTTTAAATACTCATATATTTATGTTTATATTAGACAAATTCTTTCATACTTTAAAAATACAATTTCTTCACTTTATAACGAATTTTACTCAATTCTATACATTTGAAAAATATTTTCTTACAAAAATCATAAAGATTTATATTTTTTTATATTATTACAATGAAAACACTACTCTTTCTTATGTTTATAAAATATTCCTACAGCTATTGAACAATAATTATGCTACTTCCTTGTATATGGTAGCATTACATTTCATATACCTTAAGCTCCCCTTTTATAATAATAATAATAATAAAATATATAATAAAGATTTTCTTATCATAATTTTTTAGCAAATGAAAAAATAAATATATTTCAAATATTTTTCTAAACTGAATCTAAGGACTATATTCGAATAGGGTGTGAGGGGTACCTAACACCTTCCTCTAAAGTAAACAAAACCCTTACATAGAATCTCAAACAATTTTGAATACCACAAATAGAGGTTTACAAAAAATTGTTTTTTGTGGCAACTCTAAAAAATGAATTTTCAAAACCCGAGAGTCACAATGAGCCACCACATGTTGTATGCTATTTCATCCAGTTCGAAATAGTGCACGACAGTATGACGACTCTGTTGGGGATGTAAACTTAGGTTTTTACCTTAGCATGCTTAGTTTAGGATTATTTTACATTTATTTGCATTATTTGCTTATTTGTTTTATCTGCACTTATATCCTTCTTTGTGTGAAAGGACGCAAGACAAATCCAAACTTGCGTTTCTTATTTGTTTGATCAACACTACTTGTTACTTCTTTATCACTTGTACTTTTGCTATTGAGTCTTGGTCATACAAATTCACACACTGAACACATGAGGGTTGTACTTCACTACTCCAAACCTTTTTTAAATTCCTTAGTTTCGGAGTTGGTGCAATTAGGTTAGTGCACCTTCTCACAGCTATTCAGTTCTACTCTTAAAAATTTTGGGAAAACTATTATTCTAGTAATAGGACATATTGCATATAACTTAGGCAGGACGGTCCAAGGCATCATTTTTGCAGTTAGGAAGCCACCCTTCATGTCAATGGGTTCTTCATAAACCTAATGTTGCTACCTATGTGGAAATGATAGATTGATCCAAATGTTAAGACTGTAATAGATTCTGGACTTTAAATTTCCCCTCCTTTCTTTTTACTCAGATAGAAATCAATGAAAACCTTACAAACATTCAGATGATGTTGAAAGTCCCCCGAATCCTAAGGCATTGGTGGGGAAATATTTGAGTATCTCACGAAGATGAATTAATGGTGTATCTAGGATATTTGACTGATTTTATAGAGCTAAAGAGTGAAAAAGCTATTAATTCAGATGATGTTTGAATTTTGGGATCCAACCATAGTCACCTTCAGATTCTAGGACTTTGAGATCATACCCACATTTGAGGAAATAAGTCAAATTGTTAACATACCATTGGTAGGGCGGGAACCTTTGGACCCACAAACTACATATGGAAGTAGCTTTCTTCGCCCTTTGGGATTAAGAGTTAGTCTGGGACTAAGAATGATCAAGGAAGGCTGGGTCAGCCTAAGGTATCTTTTCGAGAGGTTTGGACGAAGGGAAAGCTACGAACAATTTCATAATGATTTTTTCTTCTCTAGAATCGATTGGGAAAGACACAAAACCATTGTCTTCATAGTGTCATTCTTAGGTATCATGGTGTTCCTAATGAGGTTAAGACAGATAAACATTAATTTTCTTACGATGGTTTTGTTTATGTGCAGAGGACCATCCTGAGTGACGATCGTACCAATGATCTTGGCTAAAATCTTTCCATCATTGTCCATGTGCTCCAGAGGGTACCACATTTTTTCAAAGGATGAAATTTAATGATTTAGGTGTGGGCGTTGGAGCATTTTTATAGGAAAAATGTGTATGACGGCATCAGGGAGGTGGGATACAATAAAATTTATAGTCTTGATCTTAGAATGAACATGTGGGACATTCCAAATAACGAAGAGCAGCGGTGCACTTTCTTCTCTCCCATCACCAGCAACCTTATCCAATGGCGATTATCGTGCATCAGTAGTCGGGCAATGTTGAAGAGATATTACTATTATTTCCTAAAATTGATTGGGATAGAAGGAATCCAGCCCTATACGTTATTGAAGGTCCTTTGATAGTTCGGTATAATCCAAGACATTCCCCTGTGGCCATAAATGGCACTGGCGCAGAAATATTATGAAGGAAGAATCCCTATAAAAAGACATAAGAATTTGATAGATGAATGGGGAGGCATATTCACCTCAGGCATGAGGGTCAATTCACATTGCACCACGAAATGCTACACATGGTATATGTCATGAGGAATTGTAGCCCATCCAAGTTATGAAGCACTCTAGGGTATTTCCGAGGTCTATAGGGAAAATCAAGTTCTGGATTAACTTCTATACCTCATTCCCGTATCCACTACTTTTGTACATCATGCCCGTATCCACTACTATGTACCATCAAGTAATTCTAGGATCGATTGACCATGTTATCTCTATAGTGAATAATGAACTAGAAAAGGAGATGACAGAAGATCCAGAATAATATCTAGAGGAAGACCAGAAGAAAGATTCAATAGAATGTATGGAAAATCAAGAAGGAAGGCTAATATAGGAGATGGAAAAGGATCCAAAAGAAAAGGAGTATGGGCCCATAGGATTCAATGATAAGGAGGATGAATATCCATAGGGGTGGAAGCTAGATGAGTCCCCAGAATACCACCCTAGGCCTTATTATGATCTGGATGATGACAATGATCCTCTGTCTAGGCCTTAGGCTCCATTTATCTTTAGTTTCCTTAAGGTATTGTACAACCCATCTTGATGTTTTTGTAATTTTGTCTCCCATCTTTTTCTAAAGGTCTTGCATGACCTATGTTAATATTTCTATGGGAATATGCCAATCATTAGGTACTCTAAAATTCAAGGCCTTTTTTTGTGGCTCGGGGTTTTCCACTCCCTCCTCAAATATTAATGACGGTAGATTAGTCCTAAATTTGAGAATATTTTGAAAATTTTGATCAATTAATCATTAATTCTTGCTTCGTAGGCATAGGAAAAAAGATGCTCCATATTGGGACGCATTTTGGATGTTTCCAGCTTGGCATATATATAAGTTAGATACTTGTTACATATTTTGATATTTCCTAAACGAACATGGTTTCCCTTTTTTTATTTTCTTTTCTTTTTGTATATTAATCTGTCACGACCCAGACCAGGGCCTATTCATGATGGATATCTCATGTCCACTATTGACAAGACACCACCCCCATTAACCTAGCGAACTAGAACAAAATACATCTAGCAACGGATGAAATATGAACATATAACGACATAGAGCTGAGTTTTGAACATATAACAAAATAGAACTGGGTTTGGAACCTATAACTGAATAGGATCCATGAATCTACAATACCAAATCCACCCACATCCTATCCACAATGCCTCTAAGAAACAAAACATCAACCAAAGTCGAGTTATATGGGTTCTACTCCCCCTGCTGAAAGAGCCCACTGTGTGTTAGCGCATAAACTAGAGATATCAAAGGAAGACAAAGGAATGCCCCAGCCCCACATCATTCCAGGATATACGAATATATATATATTAGTGTGAACTATGCATACGGTCGTCAAGACCCCCACGTCGGCAAATGTGGTTTCCGGTGTTCGTCCTCCCTGGACCTTATACCTTTACTGTAAGCTTCACACACACCCCCATTAAGCCCAATTAAAACATTTACACACTACCCAACCATTTAGCGAAGGAATTATCCGTTAAGGCATATATCATAGGTATCGTCATACCATCATGGTTGCATGCTTATAACTATGCCATTACAATTCCATCAATATTAGGGGAATGCCACGCCCCCCTCTATTTTATTAAATCAAGTTGGGGAGTGCCATGATCTACTAGCTTCGACTTTAAAACCAAAATCCATGGCCAAACAAGGCTTTCAAAAATTATTTTACCTATTTAACTATTTATACAATCCATTAGTTTAGGGGAGTAAGTCAAATCATGTGGTCATCCATATTTTAAAGCCAATTGTGCAAGTAGGTTAAGGGAACACAAATTCCAAAACCAAATTCCAAACCAAAATCATCAAATTTGGGGAATACCTTAACCCCAATCCCATTCACCGTACCCATGCACCCTAACGATTTCAAAATACATAACTAAACCATAAACAAATGCATTATTTCCATGAAAATATAATTCAAGTAACCATCTTTACAAAACCCTCAACCCAAATAATTTCTACTTTCAAGTCCATATGAATAACAAATAAACACATACCTATAGTAAAAACAAGATTAAGGGAAGAGATTACATGCATGATAGCATCACAATTATGGAGGGAAATCACCAATTTAATCTCTAAAGGACAAATCCTTAGAAATCCTAGTTGTCCTTGCTTGGAGAATTAGACAGAGTTTAGGAGTAGTTTAGAATTGAGTAATGAGGAGTTATGGGATCTCTTAGCGTATTATAGGCCGTGGGTTATAATTGGTGAACAGAGAGAAATAACCAAAGTGCCCTTAAATAAAACACAGGAAAAACTGCCACCAGTCATTATGGGTCACGTCATGACTCATGACGATCGGGTATGAGTCATCGCCTAGACTCGTAGTCTAGATAGTGACTCAGAGCACCTTACTTATAAGGCCACGAGTCACACCCTATAAATTATTACCAGACCTTATGAATCATATATTCTTAGTCGTTGCAAACACAACAACCTTGGACCATTTCACTGGTTTGGTCATGAGTCCCACCCTACGACTTGTGACCTTATCTTACAGCTTGTGAGGTCCAAGTCATGACCTCAGTAGAAACCATGAACAACATACTAATTAGATAATGATCGGATCCATACAACTCGTGAGGAGTCTTCACGACTCATTACTTAAGTCGTACCCTGGTGAGTGAGCTCAAAACTCCAAAATTTCTCAGAGGCAAGAATTTGGGGTGTTACATTACCCCCCCTCCCCCAGGATCATTCATCCCCGAATGAGGAGTCATGGCATCCATTAGCATGATTGTAAGATAGGAATGCAATCATAAAACCTTTAGCAAAGTTACAAAACGAAAAGACTAGGAAAACCCATACCTTAAGCACGATTATCAAACCTGGGGAACAAGAAGGGATATGTGGAATTCAGATCCTCTTCATCCTCCAAAGTAACTTCTTCCGCCTCATGGTTCCTCTAAAGGACCTTCATCAAAGCTACATCTTTAGTCCTCAAACGACGTACTTGCCAATCTAAAATCTCAATAGTAATTTCCTCATAAGTCAAGGAATTTTAAATACCAATATTTTCAATAGGTACCACCAAAGAACCATTACCCACATATTTCCTCAACATCGACACATAGAAAACTGGGTGAATGGAACCCAAACTCAAAGGCAAATCTAATTCATAAGCAACGTTGCCCACTCTTCTCAAAATCAAGTATAGACCAACGTAACGGGAACTGAGTTTCCCCTTCTTCCCAAACCTTATCACTCCCTTCATAGGAGATAACTTCAAGAATACTCAATCACCAACCTCCAACTCTGTCTCTCTTTGCCTCACATCCGTGTAGGACTTTTGGCTACTTTGTGTAATCTTAAGCCTATAACTGGTAACCTTCACCTTTTCTGTGGCTTGGTAAACCAAGTCTAGATTGAACAATATAGTCTCCCCAACCTCAAACCACCCAATAGGAGATCTACACCTCCTACCATAAAGGGCCTCAAAATAAGCCATTCCAATTCTAGAGTGGTAACTATTATTATATGCAAACTCAATTAGATGTAAGTGGTCAACCCAACTACCACTTAAATTGATCACGTAAACCCATAATATATCTTTCAAATTCTAAATAGTCCTTTCCACTTGTACACCCATCTGAGGGTGGAAACGCGATGCTAAGGCTTACCCATATGCCACAACCATTCTGGAATGAATGCCAAAAGTAAGAAGAGAACTACACACCTCAATAAAAAATAATAGAAACTGGAGTACTATGCAATTTGACAATCTCCTAGATAAACAACTTAGCATAATACTTTCCAGAGTAAGTAGTCTTCACAAGAAAAAAATGAGAAGACTTAGTCATCCTATACATGATGACCCAAATCTAATCATGCTTATTCAGAGACTGCAGAAGACTAGAAATAAAATCCATGACGATTATCTCCCACTTTTACATAGGCAACTTAATCTCTTGAGGCAAGTCACTAGGCCTTAAGTGTTAAACTTTAACTTGCTGACACACCATACACTTAGTCACTAAGTTGGACTATCTCTCTTTGTTTTGTTCCACTAATAGACTTAATTCAAGTCATGATACATCTTGGTCGCACTCGGATGAACTGCATACCTCGACTCATGAGCCTCAGTCAAAACCTACTCTCACAGCCCATCAATATCAGGAATTCATAATCTACCTTGGTACCTCAAGATATCATCACCACTAATCTCAAAAGCCATAACCTTTTGCTGACACACATCAGCCTTAATCTGCAAAAAAATAGGATCCAAAACCTGTTTCCCTTTCTCCTCAGCACCAAGAGATGACTTCACCACCTCTTGAACAATCAGTCCTCTATTCTCAAAATCCAATAGACGAATTTGCAGATTCGCCAACCAGTGAATATGATTCACCAATCCTCGCTTATTCTCATTCACATGAGACAAGCTACCCATAGACAATCTACTAAGAGAATCATCAACCATATTAGCTTTACCTGGGTGATAATGAAGACTCATGTCATAGTATTTAAGCAACTCAAGCCAACCTTTTTGCCTAAAATTCAACTTCTCTAGGGAGAACACATACTGTAAGATCTTATGGTCTAAATAGATATCAACATGCACTCCTTACAAGAATAGTGTTAAATCTTTAACGCAAATGACACAACCGCCAAATCTAGATGATGAATTGGATAATTCCTTTCATGAACCTTAAGTTTCCTAAAAGCATAAGACACAACCTTACCATGCTGCATCAAGACACAACCTAGTCCCATACGAGAGGAATCACAGTATACAATAAAACCATTAGTACCCTTGGACAGAGTCTAAACAAAAGAGAAGTCAACTTATTCTTTAGTTTCTTAAAACTACCCTCACAAGCATGGAATAATTGAAACTTTACCTTTGTCTGAGTCAACTTAGTCAACAAAGCAACAATAGAAGATTAGCTCTTCAAAACCCCCGATAATAGCCGACTAAACCCAAGAAGCTCCGAATATAGGTTTGAGTCATGGGTCTAGGCTACTTCTTAACTGTAACAACTTTCTGTGCATCTACTATAATCCCCGTAATAGAAATAACATGACCTTATTCAACTACCAATAGTCTATACACATCTAAAAAGACCTATCTTTCTTACACACAAAAAGGATAGAAGCACCCCACAGAGAAATACTAAGGAACAAAAACCCTTATCAAGAAGATCCTTTAATTGATCCTTAAGTTTTTTCAACTCAGCTGAAGCCATTTTATATGGAGGAATAGAGATATGACCGGTATCCGACAGAAGATCAATCCCAAAGTCTATTTCCCTATTAATATAAATACCAGGAACATCATCGAGAAATACCTCGAGAAACTCAATAAAAATAGGGATAGATTGTAAAGAGGAACCTCAGAACTAGAATCTTTATCTCAAACCAGATGATAAAGACACCCCTTGGAAATCAACTTTTGAGGTCTAAGATAGGAAATAAATCTTACCTTAGGTACTAAGGAACTTACACTGCATTCTATTATTGGTTCATTAGGGAATTGGAAACTAACCTTACAGGTTCAACAATCTAGATAAACATAGCATGAATAGAGCCAATCCACCTCCAAAATAACATCGAAGTCTACTATATCTAGCTCAATCAGATCCAACATTGTCTCCCCACAATAGATAGACACCACACGACCCCTATAGACCTTTCTAGCTATAATAGTATCACCCACCAAGGAGGGATAGGAGAAAACGAAGGATCTCTATTAGGACCATTAGATACAGTGAACCTAGACCTAATCTGAAACCCTGGGGTAGAACGATCTCCATTACTATTATTTTTAGTTTGGATATAAGGGTTCCCACAAACATCAGATCTTTTCGGAGGTATGATCTGAAAGACGAACAAATAGAAATTAGAGATATCCAAGACCTTAGATTCTACAGCTCGAAAACTAAACACAAGAAAGAGAAACATTCCTAAATGCCTCATAGAGTCTCCTTCATAAGGGTGGTGCACTACACACCCTTAAAATAGACTCTACTAGACATGGCTTTGTGGACACCTAATTGACCATGAACCTAAACTTTAATACCAATCTAACAAGACCCAAACTAGGGACAAATCATATAGGGTATCTCAAGTCCAACCAGCACTGAAGACCACCCCTAATACCCAAAACTATTAACCACCCTACATCCCATGTCGGGTTAATTTTGAGCATATAACAGGATAAGATAATATTAAATTAAAGACATGACAATAAGTCTATAATCAAAATCAAAATCCACAACCAATTAATCATACTTTACCAATCCTAATGCCAATACCAAATGCCAACACTAATACCGACACTGCCCATGCCCATAATAGTCCGTCAAAGCCTCTAACCAGAATCAAAGGATATCTAGTCAGGACATACCTTCAACCATAGACAAAACCAAAACCAAATAAATAAAAATAATATAAAGAAATCCACAACATAACTGGGGTCTTTAAGAGTATGGAAGATCACCACTTCAGTCTGACTCAAAAGTTGTCCAAAAATTATTAAGTCACTAAGAAGGAGAAGTGAAAATATGGCTAGTTCCTATATCATGTTGGGATACAGTGCTTGAAGATGGTTGGTAGGGTAAAAACTATCTTGTAACTCAGGGATAAAGATAAAGTAATTCCATTAATCCAAACTAAGTCAAACCAATACACATAAACCATATCCAAATACATATATACATAAATACCATGCTGGGATAGGGAATGAGGTTTAGCATGTATTTAAAACCTTAACCTAGATCATGTAGATTTACCATCATAAGTCCACCCACAGGCTATATGGGTCAAGTGTTACCCCATGAACGGGCCCCAGTGCTTGTAGTCGCACGAATTAGAGATATCATAAATGGCCAGGGATTCTTGTGTACCCTTCACCATCCATGATACATATATACAAGTGTAGACTTAGGGGATTCCCATGTACCCCCAAGCTTATGGTCTTCAAGACCAACCTTCATGTCAGCAAGCATGAGTTTCCAATGTCCGTCCTTCGAACTCAGACCTTCACGGCTAGCTATGACAACCCCCATTATCACCCAATTAAAACATTTAACACATAACAAAACTATGAACTCCAGGAGTCAATTATTAAGGCATTATAATTGGTATCATCATACCGACTATAGCTTGCAAGAAATGTCATTAGCCAACACTTAGGGGCTCCCATGTACCCCTCAGACTGCATTATTAAAATCACTTAGGGAATTATTGTGTACCTCATAAGGTTTTCATTATATAATTACTTAGGGGATTCCTGTGTACCCCACAAGGTTTTCAAAGCCATCATTAACCATTCAACCATTTATACCATGCATTAGTTTCATTAAATAAGTCAAACCAAACACTTTGGGGATTCCATTGTACCCTTAATTAGAATTCCCATCTTTCTCATAACTACTAACCAATTTTACAACACAGGGTTAGGGTCATAACCACTTTAATAGTCACAAGTTTAGCAAAAATTACCATTATTAAATTCCACCACTATACCCATGCACCCACATGTTCAAAACTATATTTAAAATATAAAAAAATCATAATTAAACTATGTAAAACATTATTCAACCATAAGCATTCAGAACACCCAACCTATATTTCAAAACCATAAAAATACTATGAAAGCCATACATTAAAAAATTTGCTTTAAGTAAAATAACAATGAGGGAGTAGTAACTTTCCTGAAATACCAAGGAATTAGTAAGAGATTGCACCCTTAGAACCCTAGATAACCACCTTCTTTGAAACCCTAGCCTTAGCTTGAACAAAGTGTTTGAGAGATAATTTGAGAGTGTTTTATTGGGAATAATGTGTTAATGAAGTCTCAAAGGAGGTTTTAAGGCATGGTATCAAAGAGACTTAAAGTGGAAAATGTCCAGAATACCCCCAACTTAAAACTATAAAAAGTCTTCCTTGGTTATGAGTCAAACAATTGACTCATCATCACATCATATGACTTGTAGCCTTGGGTCGTATCCTAGATAGTAAGTTGGACACCCATACATTATTCACCTTACAACTCCATAATCCCACTCGTAACTTTACCCTACGACTTGAAAGGGCAAATTCACCACACGACTCATAATCTATTATTACGGCTCCTAATGAGCCACCCATACTCAGAGTAAAGTCAAACCACTAAGTTTCTAATTTGGTTAAGATTTTTCCTAATGACTCATCATCACCCTCTATAACTCATCAGCACCAAGTCGTAACCAAGACATAAAAATCAACACCATCTACTAGACACCATATGACTAGGGTCACCTGACCCGTCAAGATACCATATGACTCATACGGTTAAGTTGTAATCAAGGCAGTGAGTTCAAAGCTCAGGAAATTTTCAAGGGCCAAAAATCAGAGGTATTTCAAACTCGTAGAGTCTTAGTCATTACTAAGACTATAACCTTGGGCCATCTTACCTGTTTGTTCATGAGTCCTACCCTATGACTTGTTACCATACCTTGTAGCTCGTGAGGTCTAGGTTGTGACCTCGGTAAAAACCATGAACAACTTACTGGTCAGACAACGTTTGGAGCCATACGACTCGTGAAGAGTCTTCATGACTCATCACCTAAAATTTTTTAGAGGTAAAAATCTGGGGTGTTACATAATCTCCAAAAGAAAGAATTTTTGTCAACTCACAAACTAGGTGAAACACAATACAACCTTCAGTCCTAGGGAAAACGGACTAGTAAGGAAGAATCCAACATTGCTGCATGATACTAGTGGATGATGCTAAAAGTTCTAAAAGGCTGTCAGACACCCAAAATAATGAAAAAAGGGCTAATATGGCATAGGAAATAAAAATATTGACATAAGAACTAAGTTAAATTCCTGAATTCATCGAGCTTAAAATGGCTACCATTGTTGCTCAATTCCAGGCTCCATATATTAAATTACCCCCGGTCGATCTCGCTAGCCTAACAAATCCACTTTCACATGCTCAAGACATATTTCTTCTTCAACCCACTGCCAGAGATGCACCTTATCTTTTATTTCCTACTCAAAACTTTACCATTCAAGTATACCAATAATGCAACACATACCTAAGACATACGTCACTTGCGAGATATTTGTGCCCCCGATATATGCTACTGAAGCTCTAACTTTTATAGCATTTATAGCTACTAAAGTTCCATATGAGGTCGATCAATATGCGGAATTTGGGAAGTATGTTCAATCAAATAAAGAAGAGTCAATAGTATCTTAGATCAGAAGTCTAAAAGAGGCATTTCAAAATATGCAAGTCACTAGGGGAATCGAAAGCTTTGAGAATGATGACTTGTGCATCCATCTAAACATCGACATATTAGTTTGGTACAAACCACAAAAGTTCAACGTGTTTGATAGAAGGGGTAACCCATATGCACATCTAAGGGCTTATAAGGACAAGTTGGTCGGTGTAGGAAGGAATGAGAAATTGAGAATAAAGTTATTAATTCCGAGACTGTTAGGGGAAGCTTCGACTTGGTACACTCGACAAGACCCTCATAAGTGGCATGATTGGTGGAAAATTTCTTAAGACTTCATGAGTCACTTCAGTTTTAACACCAAAATCACCCAGATAGGTTCTTATTGACTAACATATAGAAGAACCCATTAGAGTCATTTTAAGAATATACGTGGCTATGGAGAACTGGGGCTTCTAGGATCTGACCCCCACTAGATAAAAGTGATCTCTCCAAGTACTTTACCCAAGATCAAGAAGGTGTTTATTTTTACAAGATAATATCTATGATAGGCCAAAAGTTTGCAAAATTAGTTAATATTAGAGATTCCATTGAAAAAGGCATTAAGTCGCGAAAAATCAAGTCTATGGTTGCACTGAAAGCTGTAAGTGAGGCCATATATTTTGATTCCATTGGTGTTAATAAGAAGAATAAATAAGATTTCTCCACCATCACACCATACTACCAACCTAAAAGTCCTTTCACCATTACCCTAACAGCCCTCAGATTGTTGCACACATTCCAGTGTACAATACTGAGCCACATTATAATCCACCTTGAGCTGTAGCACACAAAAATCCACCAAGACTATATGGCCCTATCCAACGTCTAGTTTACCAAAACTAGACCAGCATAAGCACCAAGATTGTGTCGTAATCTCAAAGCCAGAAATTCATGATCCAAGCACCAATTTTTTAACCTTTGGCAGAACTATTTGAAAGATTGAGGGCAACAAGATTGTTATATACATTCCAAGGAAAAAACCCTGAGCCAAACTCTTAAAACTTTGATGGAAACAAGTAATTAGCTTATCACTCAGGAGTCCAAGGGAATGACATGAAAGAGTGTTGTGATTTGATGAATCAGACTAAGTCTCTAATAAAGAAGAGAGTAATCCAATTTACTGATGCATCTCCATGTGTGGACAATAGCCCTTTTACAGATCATGGAAATTGAGAAGTCAACATGATTACTCTAAAGGAAGAGTATGACTTGGAGGAAGCTATTGTTCCCACATGGAACATAGAAAAAGTTGCAACTATTTCACCAGCATAACTTTTTATCATGGATCAGTTGAGGACACCTTTGACTATTCATACTTATCTTCCAAGAGTCTTGATAACCATTATAGACACTAGGAAACCTGATTATAATACTAAAGCGGTCCCATGGTATTATCGAGTAAAAGCCAAGGGAAAAATAATAGATGTTGTTGTGTCTTAGGGGATGACCAGGTCGAGAAGGTGTTATGCTCCAGAAGATCTGAATTGAGGAGTTCACGGGAAAGAGTAGAATCTAAAAAGGAATATTACTGATGCTAAAGATACAAACTTTTTGGAAGAAGATGCAACCCAAGTACTATTCAGTCGAAGAACAGTTAAAGAAAACACATTCTCACCTATCCATTATGTCTTTGCTTATGAGTTTTGAAACCCATAGGAATGCTTTGATGGAAGTGTTATGTAGAGTTATCATACTCAAAGAGTCCACAAGTGAGACTTTGTCTACAATAATTACACAAATGGCGGAAGTGAATAAGATTTGTTTCCATGATGATGAGCTACCATCAGAAGGAGCCGCGCACAACAAAACACTTCATATCGCAGTCATATACCATAATAATATTATGAGTAGGGTGTTGAACGATGGAGGTTCTGGTTGTAACATTTTTCCATTATCCACTCTAAAAGATTTGGGGTTAAACATAAAGAGATAAGGAAAAACTGAGTGAAAGTTAAATCCTTTGATAGATTTCAAAGGAGTGTCATCGGAGAAATCTACCTGACATTGCAAGTAGGACTAATTTAATTTACCATATTATTTCAAGTGATAGATGTATCGTCAAGTTACAACCTATTTTTGGGAAGTCCATGGATCCATATGGAAAGAGCAGTTCACTCTACTCTCCATCAGTATCTATTCTGTTAATTTAGTTACAGTCATAAAAGGGTTAGATGGATCCACTTTCCATACTTTAAAGATTATGTAAGCTACAAAGATCAATGAGAAGAGAGAGCCAGTTAACATGAAAATGGTGAGTGTTGCAAAGATGGTTGCATTGGAAATATTGAGATATGTGTACCAACCTGAGATAGGACTAGGGCCAAAAGCCGATGGTATAATTGAGCCCATCCAGTTGAAACATCTATCTTTGGGCTTAGATATACGCCAACTTTTGGAGGAGACTGCATTGAAAGATCTAAAGTGACAGTGTTTGTGACAGCTCAAGTCCTAATTTTGGAACAAGCAGTTGACGAGGGTATCATAGAGCAAATAGTGAATCTATTTGTGGCTATTGATGGAGAACCAGAGATAGATCTCACGAATCTTACTGTCTATGATGATGGACCTGGAGAGATCTTGCAGAATTGGATCATCAACCCATCTTTATTTTGACTTGAGTCTTGGTAGTGTGGCATTGTAGTCTATTTCAAAATTATTTTTTCCATGATCAATTGAGGCTTGAATCATGCCAAAAGCTCTTTTTCCTACAGGTGTCTTTCCAAACACCGAGTGATTTTCTATTAATAAAAGTTCTTATTTTTAAAACTTATTTTCCTAGCTTTCTTTAATATCTATTTACTTTACTAACTTTTTATGCTTTTTAGCGCTAATATCAGTAAAAATCCTTGTTCTATGATTATGACATATTGAGAAAAATACGACCGACAAGCAAGATTATGATAAGTATGATAAAATCATGATGCCCGAAAACCTACCACGTGAGATCGAACAATTTGAAAGTCAGGAGAAGCATAATATGGACAAACTAAAATTTTCAATTTAGGAACCGAGGAAACAATTAAGGAAATGCGAGTCAGCATACATTTAAAAGCTAAGAGAAATCAAGAATTGAAAAAATTGCTCAACAAATATATTGATGTATTTGCTTGGTCTTACGATGAAATGCTATGTATAAGCACTAATATTGTTTTGCATCAATTTCCCATTAACCCCATATGCCCTCTTGTAAAGTAAAAAATGAGGAAATTCAAACCCGATTTGAGTTTGAGAGTTAAAGAAGAGTACACCAAACAGATAGAATCTAATGTAGTGGGTGTTAAAAATTATCCCACATGGTTGGCCAACATCGTGCAAGTGTCGAAGAAGAAAGGTGAGATAAAAATAAGTGTAGTTTATTGGGATCTCAACAAGGCTAGTCCAAAAGATAATTTTCCTCTCCCAGACATTCACATTCACATTGATAATTATGCAAAACATGAGTTGCAGTCATTTATTAATTGTTTTGCAGAATATTACCAAATATTGATGGATGAGAATGATACTATAACACCCCAAATCTAGTACTCGAAATGCTACACGGTGCTCATGATCTCAAAGGACCACTAGCTAACTCATGTCTGATATCTGTAATTGGGCGCTGCATAATATACTGTATAAATACGGAAAAAGACTGAAATGCCACAAGGTTAAAATATCTGATAAAGCATAACATCTAGAAAATACGGTATATCAACACCAAAATAAAACTAAAATAACTGTCTGAACATGCTATAGTTTGGAATCCTCTAAACTATCTAAAAACTGTAGAGTTGATGGGACATGTCCCCAACTAACTCTAGAATATTGAAATAATAAAGTAATAAAATAATCATGTTATTCTCGAATGATGAGGACTCACTACTAGTCTGGCGGCTTAACATCTGATCTACTAAGGATGCTCTAGAGCTCAAGCTTCTGAACCTATGGTATAAGAACACCGTAGCACAAATGCGTCAGTATGATTGAATATATTGGTATGCAAGTGAGGTAGGCTGAATGCAAGGGGTTTATATGCATGAATAATACTAACTTACTGATTAACATAAACACGAGAACATATACAT
Source organism: Capsicum pubescens (assembly GCA_030864215.1). Classification (NCBI taxonomy): domain Eukaryota; kingdom Viridiplantae; phylum Streptophyta; class Magnoliopsida; order Solanales; family Solanaceae; genus Capsicum; species Capsicum pubescens. Next base: position 216,138,113 of record CM061543.1, on the reverse strand, counting down.
GAATACGTGAACTGTAACTGAGATCATGACATCACTGAATCTAAATACTAATAACATAAGTTTCGTATAACTGATATACTATTATTTGAATGACTGTGTCTAACAGTCCTATTTCTGATAGAACTAGCTGGGTTCCATACCTAGCTGGGTGACTGTATCTGACAGTCCTGAATTCTGTAGAACTTTCTAAGTTCTATTACTGAGACTGAGACTAAAACTGTAACTATGGGAAGTAGTGATCTAACCAAAATTCCCCAAATGAGATAACATAATTGAGTTGGGGTCCAATCTGTAACCCCAATTGGAAGGGTGTTAATACCGCGCCACTGGTCATAATTGAACATAAGGGTAAAGCATGGGTTTATTAATTTGGTCATAATTGAGTCTTAAAGCATGATTCTTATTCTATTGGGCATTTTATCAAACACATTGCATGCACAACCTTAGGCTTAGACATATACACTAGTTCATACATCATGGTTACTTTAATCATCTCAATTTAAAAGTTTCCAAACCCACATACTAGCATAATTTCATGAAAAGTACATAAAGACTCTAACTTGGGATTCATTAAACCACATCAACATGATTAAAATCAACTCACCACATGGAAATCACAATTCATGAGTTTAAAATAGGATTCTTAAGCTTTATGGGTAAAAGAAACCCATGAATCAACACTTTACATACCTGTGTGGAAGATTTATTGAAGATTGGTGGAGGAAAGCTTGAATTCTTGCCTTGGGATTAGACACCTAGGGTTTCTTGTTCTTCGGAATTGATCTTTGAGAGAAAACCTAATTTGGTGTTGTGGATCAATAATGAAGTCATGAGCTCTGGTATGGTATAATTAGGGGTCAAAATAGGTGGAAAACAACCCAAATACCCTTTTAAAAATGACTTAAAATTGCTGATCGGAAGTGGTGACGGTTTGGGCGACGGTCTGTCGGTCTTGACCGTTGCTCTTGTCCAGAAGATAGGTTCACTTTCTTAGTCGTGACAGCTTGGTCGATGGTCCATCGCTAGCTGAATACTAGATTTAAACATTAATCATTCTATATAATTTAAACATTAATCATTTAGGAAGTCATAACTAACTCTTCTGGATACTATATTTGATCTAAGGAAAGTTTGGGGTATTACAATATCTCCTCCTTGGGAACATTCATTCTCGAATGGACTGACTAGACTGGGCAATCTGATAGAATGATCTTACTTAAGGGACTTGAACATTTGAACATGTCTATATGACTGGAACTTCTGATATACTGAAATCTCATACTAAAAATGCATGTCTAATGCATGGATATGTGACAGATAGTCTTCATGAATGCATGACTAAAATTACTGAGAAGCTGAGTTTCTCGTAATTAGCATGCATATCTGATGCATGAATATGTGACTAACATGATACATGAACATATGACTGGATATGCAAGGGTATTTGATACCAAGTTTATAACTAAAATCTGAACATGAAACTGAATAAGCTTAAGAAAAGCTATTACCTTGGGCTGAGTCTGAGTTTGAGGATAAGAGGTGAGGGTACTTGGTCCGTATGTCTGCTTCTACTTCCTAAATAGCTCTCTCAACGGACTGATTTTGCGAAAGAACTTTGATTATAGGGACTTCTTTGTTCCTCAATCTGCGAGTCTGGTAGTAAAAAATTTTGACTGGGATCTCTTCGAAAAAAAGGTTATTCTGAATATCTAATCCCTCTACCGGGACTACAACTTCTGGGTCACCAATGCACCTCTTTAGCAAGAATACATGGAACACTGGATGAACTGAGGCTAGATCTGAAGACAATTTGAGCTCATAAGCTACCTTGCCAAAACGACTGAGAATTTTGAAGGGACCGACATATCGGGGACTGAGCTTTCCCTTCTTGCTGAATCACTTCTCTCTTCATGGGAGAGATTTTCAAGTACACATAATCACCAATATCGAACTCAAGATCCTTTCTACACATATCTGCGTATAATTTCTGTCGGTTCTGAGCTGTCTTGAGCCGTTCACTGATCAACTGAACTTTCTCTAAGGTGTCGAATACCAAGTTAGGCCCTATTACTGTGGCCTTACCTACTTCTAACCAACTTATTGGAGATCTACACCTCCTACCATCGATAGATTCAAATGGAGCCATCTAAATACTTGAATGATAGTTGTTATTGTATGCAAACTCAATCAAGGGAAAGTGATCATCCCAACTCCCCTTGAAATCAATTTCACACACCCTTAGCATTTCTTCCAAAGTCTGAATGGTCCTTTCTTCTTAACCATCTGTCTGAGGATGAAAGGCTATACTGAGGTGAAATTGGGTACCAAAACCCTTTTGGATCCCTTTCCAAAAGTGAGAGCTGAACTGGGTACCTCTATTTGAAACAATAGACAATGGAACACCATTGAATCTGACAAACTCCCTGATATAGAGTCTGGCATAATCCTCAGCTGAATAAGAGGTATGGACTGGAAGGAAATGAGCTGATTTGGTCATCCTATCTGCAATTACCCAAAATAAATCATACTGACGACGAGTACGTGGCAAACCCATCACAAAGTCCATGTTCACTTCTTCCCACTTCTAATTAGGAATACTGAATTCCTGCATGGACCCACTAGGCTTCTGATGCTCTATCTTAACCCGCTGACATGTAGAGCACTTAGACATAAACTCTGCAACATCCCTCTTCATCCCACTCCACCAATATATCTCCCTCAAGTTGCGGTACATTTTAGTGACCCATGGATGAATAGAGTAGCGAGCACCATGCGCTTCTACAAGAATTCGTTGCCTCAAGTAATCTACCCATGGAACACACAGATGACCCTGACAATGGAGAACACCATCTCCTCCTTGGGAGAAAACCTCTACCTTCTACTCTCTGACTGACTCTTTCAACTTAACAAGACTGGGATCTCTAGCTTTCTTTTCTTTCACCTCGGATACTAAAGATGATTCTGAACTATTCTGAACCCATATACTACCTTTTGCTGAATTGACTCAGCGAACTCCTAGTCGGGCAAGATGATGGACTTTCTTAGCTAACTTCTTCTTACTGTCCTCAAAATGAGCAACACTACCCATATAAAGTCTACTAAGAGTGTCGGCCACTACATTGGCCTTGCACAAAGAATAAAGGATACCCATGTTGTAATCTTTCAAGAGATCTAACCACCTTGTCTGATGAAGGTTAAGATCTTTCTGGGAGAATACGTACTGAAGGATCTTGTGATCTGTGAATACATCTACATGAACACCATACAAGTAATGCTTCAAAATCTTTATGGTAAAAACTACTGCTGCTAACTCAGTATCTGGAAGAAGGTCTATGCCAAAGTCTATTTCCCTTTCGGGAGGAATTCTGGGAAGATCTTCGAGAAAGACATCGGAATATTTATTCACTACTGGGACTGATCCAAGACTAGTAGTTTTTGAACTAGAGTCCTTAACTTGAACAAGATGATAGACACATCCTTTAGATATCATTTTTCGTGCCCGAAGGTAGGAAATAAGCTGACCTCTGAAAACTGAAGTACTACCCTTCCACTCTAGGACGGGTTCATTCGGGAACTAAAACTGGACAACTCTATTTCTACAGTCGACTATGGCATAGCAGGAATGAATCCAATCCATGTCGAGAATGACATCAAAATCAGTCATCTCTAATTTGACTAAGTTTGTTGAAGTGACTTTCTGAGATACCATAACCAGACAGTTCCTGTATACCTATCGGTCTATAATAGTTTTACCCACTGGGGTAGAGACTGAGAAGGGCTCTGCTAGAATTTTGGGACTGACTCCAAAATCAACTGCTAGGGAGTAACAAAAGACAAAGAAGCTCCTGGATCTAGCCAGGCGTAAACATGTACATGAAAGATCTGTAATGCACCAGTAACCACATCAGGAGAATTTTTCTGATCCTATCAGGACTAAAGAGCAAAGAGTCTATGTGGGCGTTGACCACTGGTAGCACTGGAAGAGGCACCCTGCTGATTCGAGCGACTAGACTGAGCTGAAGGGTGATTATGCTGACCCTGAGGACCTGGCTGGGGACAATATCTGACTCTATGGCCTGGCTGGCCATATCTGAAGCAAACATCACTGCCAGCTCTACAAGTACCCTGATGGTTCTTTCCACATGTCTGACAAAGAGGATAGGTTTGGGCACTGCTAACACTTCCCTGAGACTTAGATCCTGGCTACCTATCTCTATTTCTATCTCTAAATTTTGGCACTAGAGCACTGGCTAAGGAAAGAGCTGGAATGGATGTCCTTGGGCAGAATTGAGAATGACTTCCACCCTCTGAGTTAGGCTAAGCAAAGTTGAAACTACCTGTCCTTGCTCTATTATTCTGCTTCTCCCAAATCATAATCTTCTACTTTTCTATCTATTAAGCATGGATCATAAGCCAGTCTATGTCTATCTCACTAATCAACATTACAGATCTCACTATGTCTTACTCATCTTAGCCCTGTTGTCTGCCACTACATGAGGAACATATCTTGCTAATTAAGTAAACGTAAGATAATACTCTTTCACTTTCATATTTCCCTACCTGAGGTTGATAAACTCTAAAACCTTAGCTTCCCTCATCTCTAAGGGAAAGAATCTATCAAGAAAAGTAGTGATAAACTCTTCCTACTTTATAGGCCCTGCGTCACCAGCCCTCTCTTCTTTCCACTATTTGAACCATGTGTAAGACACATCCTGCAACTGATACATAGCTAGCTCAGCACTCTCAATGGATGATATCCCTATGATATCTGTAACCTTCTAAACCTGATCAAGGAATTCCTGAGGGTACTGGTCTAACTTAGACCTAAAAAAGGATAGAGGATTCATTCGAGTGAAGTCCTGAATCCTGGAAGCAGCTGAATTAGCCACTGGGTTAGACGGAACGAAAGCTGGTCATTCATTCTGGACAGCAACTGAATCAGCAAGAGTAGTGAATGCAGCTCTAAACTGTGTATGAGAAACATATTTGTCCAAGGGATCTTTTTGGACAGACTGAGGGGCTGACAAATTTTTGTTTCTTCTCTTGGGAGGAATGTTCTATAGAAAAAAGGGAGAAACAAATTAGACTGAGACTTAAATTTGAGCTCATGCTCACAGGCACGACATAAATACTGAAAGAAGGGAAACTGTTCCTAAAACATCTTATATCCTCCTGTACATAAACGTGGCATGCAACACACCCATGCACAAGACTTTTCTAGATGCGGCTTTCAGACTTACTAGGACACTATTAAACCTTAGGATTTGATACCAAGTTTGTAATGCCCCAAATTTAGTACTCAGAATGCTACACGGTGCTCATGACCCCGAAGGACCAAAAGCTAACCCATGTTTGATATCTGTAATTGGGCACTGCATAATACACTATATAAATACGAAAAAAGGCTGAAATATCATAAGGTTAAAATATCTAATAAAGCATAACATCTGTAAAATATGGTATATCAATACCAAAAATAATAGAAATAACTGTTTGAACATGTTATAGTCTGGAAGCCTCTAAACTATCTAAAAATTATGGAGTTGATGGGATATGACCCCAACTAACTCCGAACTACTAAAATAATAAATTAATAAAATAATCATTCTATCCTCGAATGATGAGGACTCACTACTAGTCTGGCTGCTGAATGTCTGATCTACTAAGGATACTCTGGAGCTCGTGCTTCTGAACCTATGGTATAAAAATACCATAGTGCAAATGCATCAGTACGATTGAATGTACAGGTATGCAAGTGAGTTAAGCTGAATGCAAGGGGTTTATATCCATGAACTATACTAACTGACTGAATAACATGAATGTGAGAAAACAAACATGAATACGTAAACTGTAACTGAGACCATGACATTACTGAATCTGAATACTGATAACATAAGTTTTGTATAACTGATATACTATTGTCTGAATGACTATATCTGACAGTCTTGTTTCTGATGGAACTAGCTGGGTTCCATACTGAGCTGGGTGACTGTATCTGACAGTCCTGAATTCTATAGAACTATCTGAGTTCTATTACTGAGACTGAGACTGTAACTGTGGGAAGTAGTCAACTAACCGATATACCCCAAATGAGATAATATAATTGAGTTGGGGTCTAATCTGTAACCCCAATTAGAAGAGTGTCAATACCACGCCACAGTTAAGAATACGCTGTGAGTAATCTATTATCTAATAGGTACTCTAAGGAGAATGATGGGACCCTCATCTAATAGGTTAAGTCACCTCATCAACCCTCATTTAACAGGTTAGATGTCTCAACCTACACTGGCTACATAGTTCTGGAGCGCAAGGATTACTTCTAAGAATCACACCCTCTACTCATAGGTGAGTTCCCATCCCTGGGCTCACTCGGTGCTGAATTCTACTCCCGTTTGATTAGACACTGAATTAATTATACTGAAATAACTGGACTTAGTTCACCGAGTTCCATTGACCAAAAAAATATTACTGAGATCTAATAACTGGCTGAGATTACTAAGTTTTCCTAAGTCATGAGACTGATTGAATTCTAATGAACATGGATTGACTGAGAGTATATTGAAAACTGACACTGGCTCTAGGCACACAACTAAATTATCGGGTACAAGTACCCCCAGGACTCGATAGCATGAAACTGACAAGACATAACACTTCCTGGACTCATGACACTAATTAACAATCCATAATACAATCATTGGGGAATTTCATGAGGCACTTGATTATCATGGGTTGGTACATGAATTGGAATACATATAAACATGTCATAATTTCATAGGGATAATCTCATGAAAAATCAATCAAACAATTTCAATGCATAACAATAACATGGAAATTATTTTGAACATAAGGGTAAAGCATGGGTTCATAAATTTGGGTATAATTGAGTCCTAAAGCATGATTCTTATTCTCTTAGGCATTTTATCAAACACATTGCATGGATAACCTTAGGCTTAGGCACATACACTTGTTCATACATCATGGTTACTTTAATCAACTCAATTTAAAAGTTTCTAAATCCACATACTAGCATAATTTCATGAAAAGTACATAATGACTCCAACTTGGGATTCATACAACCACATCAACATAATTAAAATTAACTCACCATATGGAAATCATAATTCATGAGTTTAAAATGGGATTCTTGAGCTTCATGGGTAAAAGAAACCCATGAATCAACACTTTAAATACTTGAGTGGATGATTTCTTAAAGATTGGTGGAGGAAAGCTTGAATACTTACCTTGGGATTAGACACCAAGGGTATTTTGTTCTTGGGTATTGATCTTTGAGAGAAACCCTAATTTGGTGTTGCGGATGAATAATGAAGTTATGAGCTCTGGTATGGTATAATTAGGGGTCAAAACGGGTGGAAAAAACCTAAATACCCTTTTAAAAATGGCTTAAAATTGCTGATCGGAAGTGGCAACGGTTTAGGCCGGGGCTCGACGGTCCATCGGTCCTGACTGTCGTACTTGGCCAGAAGACAAGTTCACTGCCTTAGTTGCAACGTCTTGGGCGACGTTCCATCGCTAGCTCGACAGTCCACTGGCCTGACCGTCATACTTGGCCAGAACCTGAACTTCTTTCCTCGTCTGTGATAGTTTGGGCGATGGTCCATTTCTAGCTCGACGGTTTGCTGGCCTGACCGTCGCTTCTGGGAAGTTCCGATAATCCACTGTAAAACGTCCATAACTTTTTACTTCGATACCAGATTTGGACTAAATTGATATCATTGGAAATATAATTCAATTTCCCACATGATAAAATGTCAAAATTTTGGAAATTCTATTTGATTTAAACATTAATCATTTAGGAAGTCATCACTAACTCTTCTGGATAGTAGATTTGACTTAAAGAGAGTTCAGGGTATTACAGATACAAAGAAGACAACCTTTATCACCCCGTGCAGAGTGTATTGCTACACGGTAATTCCATTTGGACTCATAAATGCCAACACAACTTACATGAGGTTTATAACTACCCTTTTCCATGATATGATTCACAAAGAGATCAAGGTGTACATTGATGAATTCATTATTAAGTCAAAAAAGTTTAGATCACCTAGCTGATTTGTAAAGGTTATTTGAAAGGTTGCGAAGGTACAAACTAAAATTGAATCCGATCAAATATGCCTTTGGAGTTCCTGTGGGAAAACAACCGGGATACATTGTTAAAAGAAGAGTATAGAATTGGATCCATCCAAGATAGAGGCGATCCAAGACTTACTACCCCCTAGGACAAAAAAGGACGTAATGAATTTCTTTGGAATGTTGAAATACATTAGTCGGTTCATGGCTCAGTCTATAATAATTTGTGAACCCATATTCAAGTTACTGAAGAAAGATTCCACAACTGGATTGAATGAATAATGACAAAAGGCTTTTGATAAAAAATAGGAGTACTTGTCCAATCCACCAGTATTGGTTCCACCAGTGCCCAGGAAGCCGTTGCTATTATTTCTATCCATTATGGATAATGCATTTCGATATGTGTTAGGATAGTATGATGAGACATAAAGGAAAGAGCAAGCCATTTACTACCCGAGAAAAAATTTTAAACCATATGAAACATGGTATACATTGTTAAATCAAACCTATTGCGCATTAACGTAGGTGGCACAAAAGTTGAGGCACTACCTTTTCGCATATACCACGTACTTGATTTCAAGAATGGATCCACTCAAGTACATCTTCCAGAATCTAATGCCTACTGGAAAATTAGAGAAATGGTAGATTTTATTGAGTGAGTTTGATATTGTGTATGTAACACAAAAATCCATTAAAGGACAAGCTTTGGCTAATCACCTCATAGAAAATCCAGTGGATCATGATTACAATCCACTCGAGACCTACTTTCCTGGTGAAGAGGTGTTATTTGCAGTAGAAGATATCCTAAATCCATATGATGGATGGAGAATGTTCTTTGATGGAGCATCAAACTTTAAAGGAGTCAAAATCAGAGTAGTTTAAGTTTTAGAAATAATTCAAAATTATCCGATCTTAATGAAAATTAGGTTTCTTTGCACGAATAATATGGTAGAATATAAGGCTTGCATTCTCGGACTTCGGATGGCAGTAGACATAAACATTAAAGTTCTTTTGGTGACATTAGATTTTGATTTGTTGACCCATCAAGTACAAGTATAATGTTTCACCAAGAATGTCAAAATCCTTATTTATATGCAATGTGTCAAGGAGCTAAATAAAAGATTCATAAAGATTGAGTTCATACATGTCCCTTTAATTCAAATAAGTTTGTCGATGCCCTGGAAACACTATCTTTAATGATCTAACATCCATAAAAGAATTGCATCGATCCCATCAAGGAAGAGATACATGATTAACATTCATACTATTTCCATATAGATAAAAAACTAGATGGAAGGACATGGTACTATGATATCAAAAGGTTACTCGAAGTAGGGGAATATCTAGAGAGCACTACTAGCCAGAAGAAGAGGAGTTTAAGAAGAATGGCTAATCTTTTTTTCTCAATGAGGAAGTCCTATATAGAAGGACACCTTACTTGGGATTGTTATGATATGTCGATGCCACAGAATCCATATTATTGTTGGAGAAAATACACATAGAAACTTGTGGACCCCACATGAATGGCTTCATGCTTGCAAGGAAGATTTTGAGGGATGGACACTTTTGTATAACCATGGAGAGGGATAGAATTTGATATGTGTAAAAATTTTACCAATGTCAAGTTCATGGAAATTTTATACGTGTTTCACCAATGAGCTCAACATGATGGGTTCCCCCTATCCATTTTCTGCATAGGGCATGGATATTATTGGTCCCGTAGAGCCTCCTACATCTAACAGACACTTTTTCATCTTGGTTTCTATTGACTATTTCACAAAATAGGTTGAAGCTTCAACACACAAGGTAGTGACAAAGAAAGTGATAGAAAATTTCATTCATAATAACTTAGTCTGTTAGTTTGGGATTCTAGAGTCAATCATAACAGATAATGGGGCCAATCTTAAAAATGACCTCATGAGAGAGATATGTGAAAGGCTTAAGATCTCTCATTGAAATTTCACAATATATCAACCACAGATTAATGGAGCAGTTGAGGCTGTAAATAAGAACATCAAGAGTATCTTACAAAAAAAGTGGATGGTAACAAAGAATAGAATGAGAAGACACCATATGATTTGCTCAGCTATTGCACCATGATTAGAACATCTACTGGGGAAACTCCTTATATATTGGTTTATGGTTTAAAAGCAGTGATACTCGTAGAAGTGGAGATACCCTCATTGATGGTCATCTAGGAAATTGGTATATATGATGTTGAATGAATTCATAGAAGGATCGAACAGTCGTTACTTATCGATGAGAAGAGATTGGATGCAGTCTGTCATGATCAACTCTATCAAAATAAAATGATCAAAGCATTCAATAAGAAAGTCAAGCATCGATGGTTCTCATCAGGATAGTTAGTATTAAAGAAGATATTCCCTCAACAAGATGAAGCTAAAGGGAAAATTTCATCAAATTGGCAAGGTCCCTACATAGTTCATTGATTACTCTCAGGAGAAACAGTGATCCTTGTAGAGATAGATGTCATATTAAGCACGAAGCCAATTAATTCAGACGCAATTAAGAAGTACTATATTTGAAGGCATTAGGACTAGTTGTTATTTCTTCATGATTTTTGCATTTTTCTCTAATGCAACAAAATTATGTATTATCTTGATTTCCCACTACGGGATATGTAGGCAACCCACATTGAGTTTGATTTCCCTTAGAAAAAACTAAAAAATCATCCTTTCATGTATTCAAAACTACGCTCAACCTGACTTACCTCAGTGGGATACGTAGGTAATCCTCATCGAATTCAGTCCCTTCATATTTTACCTTTTTAATGTACTGAACTACGAACAAACTTGATTACACTTGGATACGTAGGCAGCCTGAGTTAGTCCCAATCCTTATATTATTTTACTTTATCTTTTGTGTTGAACTACATTATGACCTAATTCCTATTTTTGGGATACATAGGCAACCTAAGTCAGGCATAGTCATTGCATTTTATATTTTCATTTCCCTTTGTTTCCGAACTATGTCACAACCTGATTCCACTTAGATACGTAGGGAGTGTGAGTTAGACTTGGTAACTGCATTTCATATTTCTTCCTCTACCCTTGAACTAGGTATCGACCTAATTTTTATTTTGAGGATATGTAGGCAACCTAAAATGTTCGGTCTTACATTTAGGAAAATCCTCTTTTCTCTCATAGTATAGCCCTAGAGTATAAGCGATCTCCACATCAAAATTGCCCTCACATCAACAAAAGTCAGGGGAGTTCATCCCAAAGGATAAAGCTACGTGGATTGTGATCGACATATGGAGGCTCAACGGATTTCTAGACATGTCATAATCTAAAAACAATAGAGGATTACTATATATATTTAATATATACGTAATATATTTGCAAAAATATTTATATATTTTTCAAAATACTTTCCTACTTTTCCTCCTACCAAGTCTCCAGATTTGGAAATGATTTAGCAGCTGAGGAAGTGTTGGAGGATTTCATAGACAAAGCCAAGGTCTCCAATTCGACACAAATCAACACCCCCTCCCATCTAAAATTTTTCTTTAAGCACAGGAAAATAAAAATTGGAAAAGACGATGTCAAGTTAAGCTTTCAGAAGGGATCAGAGACATCACACGGCTTATCACTACAACATGAGTCAAAATATTTTTCCCTTCTTTATGAAATTTATACTAATCTTCAAAGACTCTAAGATTTTCCTTTGAATTCTTTTGCAGGTACGTCAAAGATCTGGATCAAAGATTAGAGATAGAGGACCCTTATAGGACAATTAGGTTATTTTACTTCTCCAATAAACTCCACCAATCAAAGACAATCACTTGACTGAGTCAGATAAATTTGCCAATAAAAAAATCTTCGTCTAATTACGTTGAATAACCCCATCAATCGAAGAGTGTCATGTAACTTCTATAAGTCAAACTCCCGTACCCTGAGGACTGTACATTAGCTAAAAAGTCAAGTTTCCATATCCAAGGACTGTACATAAGTAAACAAAGTGGAATCCAATATTTTAAAGATTGTGCATTAGAAATCAAAGCAACCTTCTACTATACCAGAAGATGTAAAACATGAAATACAACTTTACATAATATTGGGAGATGTAGACTAGAAAGGGGGACACATTTCCACATCAGAGAATGTACATAAGCAACGCAACACTCTATCATTATAGAAAATATAGTATGATCCACCAATTAGAATTTTGCACCATAACAAATGCATCCAAATCCACTATTGTAGAAAGAAAAAAGCCATTATTATAGCACCACCAATAGCAATATCATCATCAAGTCAAAGATTATCTTTCCATAATGAGGTTTTTATTTTTAAGCAACTACCTTGCAAGTCAGAGGCTTTTACTTTTAAGCAATCACCCCGATAGTCGGAGGCTTTACTTACTCTTTAACAACTGCCCGACAGACGGATGTCTTTTATATTTCAATGACTACTCTACCGACAGAGACTCTTTATATTTCATTTACTGCCCCTCCAGTCGAAAGCCTCCACAAACGGAGATTACAATACTAGTTTGAATATCTACACTCTACTTCTTCTATTGTAATTTCAATTTACAATATTTTGAACAACAACAGATATTTTTCACTCTTTTTACCTATTTTGTCGGATAATACACTACAATGTGGAACTATTCTCTTAACAGTAAACTGGGGAAAGCTAGCAAAATGTCAAGCATCCCTAACTACATCAAGTATTCCGACAAAGAAACTCAACTCGACTCAATTTTTCCATTTCCATAACCCTAGTGTCATCGCCCAGTACCATCTCAATCTGACACTTGGGCCGATTTTAAAAATCCACTCTTTTTTCTTTTGAAATCCTTTGCAGATATTGCTATCAAGTAGTTTGTCATTTGTATCTACCTCAAAGAACCATTTCAATGATGTAGGCACATCCATGTCCATTGCATTCATTCTAGAATCTTGAAATCAACCTCGAAACAACTCGGTGTTGCCATAATTCTACATTGAGGAAATTTTTTAGTTTGATCAAATTTTTTATGATTCGAACTACAAATGGCCTGATTTCTTGTGAAACTCGAGATATGTAGGCAGCTTAAAAATTGGAACTCGGCCATAATCTTTCAAACATTCTTTTTTCATTCGAGATAAAATTGGCTACGTCAACTTGATTGTCCAAAGATTCTTACAACAATCTTCGGTCAATTACGGGAAGCTGTTAAAACCCTATTTTGGCTCTCTCTTTTTTCTTTTAATTATTTTTCCTATGCTTCTCGATCCTAAGTATGTTTCAAAGTAATTTAGGATTTTAATTTCAATGAATTTTGAAAAGAATGAAAAAAATAGAGGATTTATTTTTCCCTATCATGTTTTAAAATATTTTAACTAAATATAATTAATTATTTAACATAAAAAATCACGCGAAAATAATTTTAACCGCATTTTCACTTTTCTCTAATTTTATTTTTAGACTCTCTCTCTCTCTCTCTATATATATATATATATTGTGTATATATGTATATATGAAATAATAATATAATAAATATAAATATATAAAAAATAATATATATATATATATTTATGTATGTATATTCTTATTAATATTATATATATTAAATTACACAATTATTATATTGGATGTGTATACTAAGTTATTATACAATTTATACACATATATACAAAAATATGTATATAAAATGTGTTGTCGTCCAAAACTACACCTCCAAGAAGTATAATGTGAATTTGTATGTGACAAATTTCATAAATTGAATGTTTAATTTAGGGATTTTGATGTAGGATTTAGCAATGGTGGTGGTGCACTTTTGTTGTAGAATTTAGCAATGGTAGGGTGCTAATTTGTGGTAGTTCTTTATAATTTTGGATGTTGAAAATGTAAATATTTTGATTTCGATGACAATTTTAGTCGTGGGTGTTGAATTTATTATGGTTGTTTCTAATTTTTGTGATACCAATAAGTGTGTTGTGATTTTGATAATGAAATCTATGGTGGATTCTTAAAATTATTGTGGTAGAGATTTGAGTTTGATAGTGATAGTTCCAATGGTGGTGTTTTAATGGTGGGTTTGGTGAAGAAGAAGTAATGGGTGACATAATTTTTTTTAAAAAAATTTACATAGTATTTGATGTGACAGTAACATGGCGATGATGTGGTGCGAGTGTAAAATGTGACTGGTTGTTTATATTTTGGGGTGGAAATAAATTTACTTTTACATAGTATGGGTGCATATTAGGGAGCCACAAAGGTTAACGTGTGTAAATGACTTTTCGAGACAAGTTCGAGGTGGAAATGACAACTCTTCCCTTTTGTTTATCGCTTTAGCTGTAATTATTTCATAATTATTTAATTATTAAACATAATATTTTTAATTAGTCTGGACAAATTCCTTAAAGATTTATCATTTTATCTTATTATTGTTTATGTTCTACTTGTTCAAAATCATTGTAGTTAATTTCATTTATTAAAGTGAATAAAAAATGAGTTTGTTCATTGTATGAGTTAGATGACCCTATTTCATCATAGTGCATTCATGTTCCAACCTCTTGTATGTTATGAGTTTTACGGTTGTTTTTTTGATACATCTTCTCCTATTTTAGATTAGGCATAATACATAAACATGCCCTTTAACTTGCCCCGAGTTCACATCTACAACCTTCTTTTTTGAATCTGTATATGTAAATACTTAAACTTGTATAAAATTGAATAAACAGACACACGTGTTCTATGTGGCATAATATACGTAGGACTCCATGTAGGATAAGAATTAGTTACGTAGGATGCCACATATAACATATGTGTCTACTTGTTAAATTGTATGCAAGTTTAATGCCTACTTGTACACATCCAACGTGGAAGGGCATAATGTAAGTTGAAGCCAAGTTAAAGAGCATATTTATGCATTATCCCTTTAGATTAATATGAATATTGGTCTTGAAAGCATGCAAAATTTTCTTTCTTTGTAGATAATGACGAGAGTTCTCTTTTCTTTCTTTTCTTTACCTAACTAGTTTTGATAAAATAAATCATCTTTAAAATTGATAATTTTAGAGCTTGATCTTTGTTGCTACAATCAAGTTTCAATAGTCCTACTTGATCATAGTTGTTTTGAGTATGAAATATGTGTTTTGTTTAAGTGGTCAAATACAATTTATATGCTTATTTTTCACATACTAATCCTAATTATTTTATGGAAAAGGATACAAATAGCATTTCGGCAGAAACTATTGACACAAAAATGGTCATTGAATTTTAATTTCATGTTCTAGCCATTTGTTAATACCTTTATACAATACTGATACAATACATATCATATATATATATATATTTGTCTATATCTCTATCTATCTATCTATCTATCTATCTATCTATCTATCTATCTATCTATCTCTCTATCTATCTTTCTATCTATCTATATATCTATCTATCTATCTATCTATCTATCTATCTATCTATATATCTCTCTATCTCTCTATCACTCTCTCTCTATCTCTCTATCTATCTCTCTATCTATCCATCCATCCATCCATCCATCTATCTATTCATCTATCTCTCTCTCTATCTATCTATCCATCTATCCATCTGTCTATCTGTCCATCTGTCTATCTATCTATCTGTCTATCTATCTATCTATCTATCTATCTGTCTGTCTATCTGTCTGTCTATCTGTCTATCTGTCTATCTGTCTATCTATCTATCCGTCTATCTGTCTATCTGTCTATCTGTCTATATATCTATCTATCTATCTATCTATCTATCTATTTGTCTATTTGTCTATCTGTCTATCTATCTATCTATCTGTCTATCTGTCTATCTGTCTATCTATCTGTCTATCTGTCTATCTGTCTATCTATCTATCTATCTATCTATCTGTCTATCTGTCTATCTGTCTATCTGTCTATCTGTCTATCTGTCTATCTGTCTATCTGTCTATCTGTCTATCTGTCTATCTATATGTCTATCTGTCTATCTGTCAATCTGTCTATCTGTCTATCTGTCTATCTATCTATCTATCTGTCTATCTGTCTATTTGTCTGTCTGTCTGTCTATCTGTCTGTCTGTCTGTCAGTCTGTCAGTCTGTCAGTCTATCAGTCTATCTGTCTATCTGTCTATCTGTCTATCTGTCTATCTGTCTATCTGTCTATCTGTCTATCTTTCTGTCTGTCTGTCTGTATGTATGTATGTCTGCCTGTTTCTCTGTCTGTCTGTCTGTCTGTCTCTCTGTCTCTCTGTCTGTCTGTCTGTCTGCCTGCCTATCTTCCTACCTGCCTTTCTTCCTGTCTTCCTGCCTGTCTGTCTACCTATCTACCTGTCTAGCTATCTACATGTCTATCTATCTACCTGTCTATTTATCTATCTATCTATCTACCTATCTATCTTCTTGTCTATCTATCTACTTGTCTATCTACTTACCTGTCTATCTACCTACCTGTCTACCTAGCTACCTACCTAGCTACCTACCTAGCTATCTATCTAGCTACCTATCTATCTACCTATCTATCTACCTATCTATCTACTTATCTATCTACCTATCTATCTACATAAATGATCATCATAATAGGTGACTTTGTTATTTTGTTACCCATAAGAAAAGTCCTGCAAAACTAGTCATCCTTTGTTTTATGTATAGAATAAATACCTATTCGCCCCTTTATACCTTAAATATTTCTAAACAAATCCATACTTATTTTTCTTTCAACTCCTTTTTTTTTATTTTACTTCGATTTTTATTTTTTCTTTTCTCTTATAAAGTTTTTCTCAACCCTTATTTTTCTTTCATTTATCATCTCAACTTCTATATTTTGGAAAAAAAGTTCTTTTTTTATTTGTCTTTGGTTTTTATTTTGTAGTTTTTTTTTCTTTTAAAATTTTCTCAGCCTTTATTTTTCTTTTATTTTTGTTGACTTTTTTTCTTTTATCTCAACCTTTATTTTTTTCCTTTTCTTCTCACAACCTCGTGTTTCTTTCTTTTACTCTTTATTTTATTTTATTTTAATTTATCTTTTAAAATGTTTTTCTTTATTTTTTTCTTTTTTTTTTTTCTTTTCTTCAATTTCGTCCTAACAACATGTTACACCCCATGGGTAAGCGTTGTCACTACCACATTATATCTTGATTTATGAAATATTTTATAAATCCTTCCTTAGAGGCAAGACTTAGAACTTTCAAACTACAAGTTTTGTCCTATGTGTAAGAATTGACGCAACCACATTGTGTTTTGATTTATGACATGTTCTATACATCTTACCTTAGAGGCATGACTTAACTCATGGACTTTAAAACAACAAGTTATGCCTTATGAGCAAGAGTTGACACTATCACATTATGTCTTGGTTTATGGGATGTTCTAAAACTGTTACCTTAGAGGAACGACTTATCGCAAGGATTTTCGAACAACAAGTTACGTACATTGGGCAAGATTCAATACTACTACATTGTGTTTTTGACTTATGAAATTCTCTATAGCTCTTTCCTTAGAGGCAAGACTTAGCCCAAGGACCATCAAATAACATGTTATGCTCTATGGGTAAGAGCTGACACTACTACATTATGTATTGATTTATGAGATACCCTATAATTCTTGCCTTAGAGGCAAGACTTAGACTAAGGTTTTTAAAACAATAAGTTACACCCCATGGGCAAGAGTTGACACTACCACATTGTATTTTTATTTATGAGATATTGTATAACTCTTGACTTAGAGATAAGACTTAACCCAAGGACTTTCAACAATAATTTACACCTTATGGATAAGAGTTGACACTACTAAATTGTGTCTTGATTTATGAGATGCACTACTATTCTTGACTCTAAAGGAAGACTTATCCCATGACCCTGCCAAAAAAATAAGTTATGCTCAATATGCTAGTGCCAACACTACCACATTGTGTCTTGATTTATGTGATGTTCGATAACTCTTTCCTTAGAGGTAAGTCTTAACTCAAGGATTTTCAAACAAAAAGTTATACCCCACGAGCAAGACTTGACACTACCACATTGTATCTTGATTGATGAGATGTTATATAGCTTTTTCTTTAGAGACAAGACTTATCCCAAAGAACATCCAACATATCACACCCTTAAATTTACTTCGATGTCAAAGAAGAAGATCCCATTGCGGATTATCCAACTTTCTATTTACTAGCAACATATAATAGAAGTTAAAAAAAATAGAGAAAAGAAAAAAGATTAAGAAAAAAAGAAAAAAAAATTTAAGAAAAAAGAAAAAACGATGAATAAAAAACTAAAAATTGAAAGATTTAGAAAAAAAATAAGAAGAAAAAATAAAAATAAATTTGAGAAAATAAAAAAAAAGAGAAATGATGAAAACAAAAAATAAAAATAATTAAAGATTGAGACAAATGAATTAAAAAATAAAAAAAAGAGAAATAAAGAGATAAATAACTTTTAAGAAAAAGGAAATAAACAAAGAAAAATAAAGGCTGAGTCAAAAATATAAATAAGAAAAAAATAAAGAAAAATTAGAAATCAAGAATAATAAAAAAAACAAAAATAGAAGTTGAGAGACAAATAAGCATGGAACATTTAAAAACATTTGAAGTGTAGAGCGGAAAAATATACTTGTTCTATATATTAAAAGAAAAGGAAGGCTAGTCTTTAAAGACTTTTCTTATTGGGGACAAAAAAATAAAAACCCCAACAATAGGTGCCATCCTATGTAATTTTGTGTAGTAAATAGGCCAGAAAGCGCAACTTTCTCTTTTAGTGTCAGGACCCAAAAATTAAGGGTCATGATGGCACTTGTCACGAAAAGCCTTGACAAGTAAGCCTATCATTCAAACTGATGTGAAATGAGAAAGAAATTCCAATAATCCAAGGCAAGACTCCTAGAACAAAGTCAAACATATACCGTAAAAGCAGAAATATAATCGAAGATTCCAAAAAAATCCCAAAACTTGGCATCACAGTATAAGAACCAACTAATATAACTCAAAATTAACATACACATAGGATATCCAAAAAAGGAACAAACTCTGTTTTTGAATACAATAAGACATAATCTAGAAAAGGTAGTAGTCAACTATGGATACATAGGGCAACCGCTACCTCGAATAGACTCCAAATGCCACCTGAATAAGCTATCCTTGCGATGCACTCTCACCTAGATCTATACCAATAAGGGCGCAGTAGGGATCAGAATGGTCTACTTGTACAGAGTAGGTATCATAGGCCGACTAAGTAAAGTAGAAAATAAAGAATATAAACACAAACTATGGGCATGCCACCTGTAATCAGAAAATGTCTCAAATGGCATCCCACAAAATCTCCACTAACAGTTCTACAATATAAACTTATAACAACAACAGGTAGGGAAAAATAGATCAAGTATACACATACTCCGAATACAAGTATAAGAAGATAGAACAAATTGACAGATATCTAGTCAAAAACATAAATACAATAATAGAACAAGCACAATATATGGTATGTGATAAAGATTTTGTTGATGATGATAATGATTCATGAAGTCGTCACACAACCTCCGTATACACCTATCGAGCTCATCGTTGGATGTAAGACCCATGAAAGGTTCATCAACCCACACCAACCAAGCTCTTCTCCTAGGTAAGACCCATGGAGAGTTCATCAAACTATATACAACTAATATTTGTATCTCCTCTCCGACACTTACATTTGTAGAGTTTTTTTAAGATGCCATATTTTCTATCAGAAAAAGCTAGTGTTTTTAGTATTTCCAGTATTTTCATAGTGGTACCAATACTTCATGAATAAATATGATATGAGGATGTAATACTCACAACCAACTAAAATGAGAATATACAATATCAAACCAATTTACTAACCATGTGAGCCAAAGATTCATTCAAATCAACCATCCATCCATGATCTAATATAATCCAGAAATCATCAAGTGAAACATGCAAGGGAATGTCATTGATATAGGATAAATCCCAAAATCTAGGCTTACTGCACTATAAAAAAGAGTAGCCAAACATACATAATCATTACCAGGCCAACCACAACAAATAAGGCCCCACACGATGATATATAGCATCTAAGGTCTCAAAACTACCAAATTTTATCCATATAGACCCACACATAGGCACATAAATCACCTAAACGCATTTTTCCTGACACAAACCTATACCCATAACATGCTTTTACATTATTATTAACTACCCATCCTAGTCTGAAGAAAGTTAAGCTATAACTTAGCTCGAATGCCCAAATCAAAATAAATAATCCTCTATCACTGATCTTTAACCTCATGCACATACCTAGAAATCAGCTAAAACACACAAATATAGAATTTACATGTCAAAAGAAAGACGATGATACCTATATTTCTTATTTTTGAATCAGGATCAAAATAGACATTCGAAATAAGTTTTTGAAAAAGAAAGGTAAAACCAAAATTTTGGTCCAAACATATTTTTTCTATGATTAATGGAACTCATAAAGAAATACCAAGTAAAAATAGAACGAAGTTGGGGTTTGATTAAAAGAAATGATTATTTGGGGCTTTTCAGGGAAAACCCCCAAATTCCACCTTTAAATATGCATTTTGAAACACCTAGGTTTTGAAACATGAGAAGAACTTCCTCTTTGTGTGCATCTGATTTGAGTACGACTAGGGGCATGAGTCGTACCCCCTGGATATAAGTCATATACTTCTTCCCATCCTCTCTCATATCCTAGGCAGTGCGGTGAGGGTTACTCACTGTCTTATGTTCGAGTGACCCCTCCTTAATCGTACCAAAGGGTATGAGTTGTACAAAATGATTCATAAGAGTTTGGACTTAAACTTTGAGTGGACTATTTTTGATACAGTTAAAGTATACGAGTTAAGGGTTGAGTCTCACCCTTTGTATAAGACTCAACTATGTTTGGTCATACCCTTAAAGTGTAGGTGACCTAGGATAAGCCTAGGGAATGAGTTAGGTAACCACTCATACCTTAGGGTATGGTTTGTTTAGTGAGTCGTACCCTTGGACGGGTCTATTTTCTAGCTTTTAACTAAAGGCCTTGTGGTTATTTCCTATGCCTAAAACCCTAAATCCCCTCACTATATAAATGTATGTATCCTCTTAAAAATCCATTTTGATGGATCAAACACCCTAAACACTCTCTCCAACTCATCTTTGAAAAATTGTGAGGCTGGGGTTTCAAGAGTGATCTTCAAGAGGCAAAATGAAGTTAAGACTCTTGGTGAATCAAGTTTTCTAAGGCATATATCTCTCTCCCTTGATAAATAAATCTAAACCCATGTATTTTTCACTTAGATTCATAAGTATACATGGTGATTTTGAAATCAAATATAAGGGTTTTGTTGCCTAATGAGAATAATGTAGACTTTTTCTTAGACTTGTGTTAATACATGTTATTGATGCTGATTTGCTCATGTGGGTGCTTTTTGTATGTGGAATAATATGTGAGTCTGGAGTAACTCTTATCTTGATGATTTTTACCATGAAAATAGCCTTGGTAAAGGCATGCACATAAAGTGTTTGTGAAAATGTCTATGAATTGTCTAGTCTTATGTTGATGATGTTTTGAACTAGAGAAATGTACCAATAAGTATAAATAGTTTCTAAATGATATTATAAAGGTATTATGATCCGTGTATGGTGAAATTGATGACCTTGTTGGGTGATGGTTAACAAGGGGCTAAAGTCCCTAAACATGAAAATGAACTTGAATTGCGTGTTGAGCTAAAGTATGGTATGAGTGTGGTATAAGCTTGCTAATAAAATCTGAATAGTTTGTGAGGGTCTTGATGACCATGCATTAAACTATATGATGAATTGAATTAAGGCATTGACCTATTCAAATAGTTGAGCAACAAAGGCTCCCATGAGGACCATATGGTCATATATAGTGTTGAATAGTCTAAATGTGTTAAACTCCTTAAAATGTGAATTTAATGAATGATGATTTATGGACAAAGTATTAAACACCCAATGTTGAATAATGATAGTCGAAATGGCTTGAGGTTAAAGTGCCTTTGACTAAAGAAAGGGCTTGAGGTTAAAGTCCCTTGCTTAAAGAAATTTCTTGTGGTTAAAGTCCCTTGAAAAATTAGATCTCTTAAGCTTGATGTGCCTTACCTAATGAAATTTCTTGGTTTAAAGTCCTCTATCTAAAATGGCATAAGGTTAGAGTCCATTTCATGATGTATATGCATGTGGTTAGAGTCCCTTGCCTAAATGAATGTGCATGTGTGGTAAAAGTCCCTTACTTGAATAGATGGGCATATGGTTAGAGTCCCTTGACTAAATGAATGTGTGTGTCTTATTTAAGTTCCTTGCTTGAATGAATGTGTATGTGGTTAGAGTCCCTTGCTTAAGGAGTGTATGCATGGTTAAAGTCCTTCATCTAAGTGATATGTGAATACGGTTGAAGTCCCATACCCAATAAAAATTGTTTGAATCTAAGTGTGAAAAGTTGGAGTTCTCTACTTCATGTCTCTTGATTTAGTGCTTTGAGAATGTTGTTATGAATTATTTACTTGTTAGCTTGTGATATAACTATATGTATGGATAAGGTCATGAATATGGTTGAATATGATATATTGACTTGTTGATTGATGATGCTATTTTACCCTTATCCTTGAGTTTCATGCTAGTGCTCCAACTGCTAACCGTCTTCGAACGCTATGTCCCTAAGCGACATAGGGCTGAAGCATCATCTTCTCTTCCTATGCAGTGATTAGGTTATCAATGCAGTTTGTGCATTGACTTGGGAGTGGTGAGCTTCCTTACTTTGGAAGACATTCCTTCTTGATCTCATATCTTTAGACTTGGTCTCATTTTGACTTGTTTTGTCTATTGTTGGAGGTTTTTCCCGACATATACTTTTCTAAACATTGGTTTGTATAGAGGTATTATGGATGACTATGGACTTGGGTATATTGGTTAGTTTGATGAATCTAATGAAGTGTTTAGATATGTTTAAGTTATAACTTGTAGTATGTTTTTTGCTATCTTATTATATGGTTGGGATTCACATGACCCTCTTGATTGATGTGATGGTTAGGTTGGGTTATTGAGGTAACCTCCAATTATATGGCCTTTAGGTGACCATACACCATGGCCCAGTTTTGGGTCATGTCAAGTTGGTTTCAAAGCCTAGGTTCTTTGTCAGTTAGGTGTCCATAATGTTGTGTCAAGTAGAGTATTTTTTATGGGTATGAAGCACTCCACACTTATAAAATAGGGGCTTTGAGCCATCTTAGGAAATGTTTCCCTTTCATGTGTTTCAATCTCAAGCTATAGAGTCTAAGGTCTGGGATTTCTCTGATTTCTGTTTGCTATCTTTCAGATCATGCCTCCAAGGAGATTTAAGACTATGGCAAACCCTTTTAAGGGACCTATGGATGAAGCTCGTCCAACTTCAGGTGTTTGGACCTGGGATAGGGCTGCGACATTCGACCATCTTCGTGGGGTTCCATCTGTCCCTGCCAACCCCGACTATAAGAGTGACCCTCCTATTTTATCACCTCAAGGGGATATTACTAATGTTGAGTTTTTTGGCTCTATCAACCTCTTGACTTAATTGGTATCTTATCACTCAAAGTGTGGTGCTCCGAATACCACTTATTCTAAGGCCACAAGAATTGGCCAATTCATGAGGTTGAGCGCTCCTATGTTTTCGGGTACGAAGATTGAGGATGCTTTTCAAGACTTCCTTGATGAAATAAAGAAGATCTTCCAAATCATGCATGCTTCGGAGATTGAGGCCATGTATTTTACTTCCTACTAATTGAAAGATATAGCATACCAATGGTATGAAGGGTGAAAGTTGTCTAGAGGTGTAGATGCTAGTCCCGCCATGTGGGAGGATTTATCGGAGGCTTTCTTAGACCATTTTTCCTCAAGAATTGAGGGAAGCAAAGGTAGAAGAGTTTATGAACTTGAAGCAAGGGAGGATCTTCATTTAAGAGTATGCCTTGAAATTCCATCAATTGTCAAGTTATGCTCTCGAGATGGTTTCTAACATGAGGGCTAGGATGCATAAGTTTGTCTCGGGATTATCCCGTGAGTTAGTCCTTGACAGTAAGGAAACTTTGTTGATTGAAAATATGGGCATCTCTAGGTTGATCGTGTATATACAACAAATAGAAAAATATAAAAAAGCAAGTTGAGTTTAGTGACAGGCAAGGAAAAAAGTTTAGGTCTTTCGAACCTAGTGGTAGAGATGGGGGTAAGTTTCTACGGAAGAAGTAGGGGAGTTATTGAGTTCTTTCTCCTCAGTTAGTATTCACTTTCCTTACCTAAATTCATTGGGTGATCATCGATCTTAGTTTAGTGGTGGGTTCTGGGCATAGGGTGCATAATTCTAGGCTAGTGCTTCCCAGTCGGCTCCACCCCGCCCTCATTGCAGATTCGGTGGTTAGAGTCATTAGGGTCAGTGTGAGAAGAGGAGAAACAAATGTTTTAGTTGTTGTCATAGTGGGCACATGCACCATCTGTGCCCCTCTCCAGCAGCTTCTTGGGCCAATAGAGATCATATTTCTACTCCATCTACTACTGCACCGAAGGGTGCTATGTCTATTTCCATTTCTATTTCTGGCATCGACACTGGCCAGAACTACTTGTATGCACTTGCTACTCACCAGGATTCTGAGGCATCTCACGATGTTGTCATGGGTATATTGAGACTTTTCTCCCATGATGTATATTGTTTTCTTGATCCTGGGTCTACATTTTTTTATGTGACCCCATCAGTGGTTGTGCATCTTGATTGTGGTCCCGAGTGTCAATCGGTTTCTTTTTTTATTTCTACCTTGGTAGAAGACTATGTGATTGCTAGAAGGGTCTATAGGGGGTGTGCGGTATCTGTTGGTGGTAGAGATGCCCTTCTAGACTTGATAAAGTTGGACATGGTCGATTTTGATGTCATTTTGGGGATATATTGGTTGCATTCGTGCTATGCTTCTTTAGATTATTAGGCTCGTAGGGTCATGTTCAAATTCCCTAATGAGTTGGTCATTGTACGGGAAGGTGGTTCTTTGGTGCCTAGGGTGAGATTTATTTCTTATCTTAAATCTCAAAAGTTGATTTCAAAGGGGTGTTTGTATCATTTGGTCCAAGTTAATGATCCTAACTCGGAAGAGCCTTCTTTAGAATCTATTCTCATGATTAATAAGTTTCCCGAAGTGTTTCCCAATGATCTTCTGGGTGTTACTCCTGATAGAGAAATTGATTTTTGGATTGATCTTATTTCGGAAACTCATTTGATTTCCATCCCTCCTTATCGAATGGCTCTAGCAGAGCTAAAAGGACCTTAGGGTGAAATTGAAGGAACTCTAACATAAAGGTTTTATCCATCCTAGTGTGTCTCCTTAGGGTGCTCTCGTGCTGTTTGTGCATAAGGATGGTTACCTTCGTATGCACATTAATTATCGTCAGTTGAACAAAGTAATCGTAAATAATAAATATCCTCTTCCTAGGATAGATGATTTGTTTGATCAACTTCAGGGTGCAATGTGCTTCTTTAAGATTGATCTTAAATTGGGTTGTCATTAGCTTAAAATTAGGAAAATGGATATCCCTAAGACTGTCTTTAGAACTCGATATGGTCAATGTGAGTTTCTTGTCATGTCTTTTGGGTTGACCAATTCCCTATCGACATTCAGGGACTTGATGAATAAGGTCTTCCATCTATTCTTGGACATATTTGTTATTTTCTTCATTGATGACATCTTAATCTATTCTAAGAGTGAGGCGGATCATGTCGATCATCTCTGTGTCGTGTTGCAAACTTCAATGGATCATCGTTTATATGCCAAGTTCTCCAAGTTTGAGTTTTGGTTGAAAGTCGTAGCTTTTCTTGGTCAGGTCATCTCTAGTGAAGGGATCATGGAAGATCCCCAAAAGGTTGTGGCGGTTAAAAAATGGCCTACACCTACGGCTCCAACAATTATTCGGAGCTTCTTGAGTCTAGCTAGTAACTATAGAAGATTTGTAAAGAGTTTCTCAACTATAGATTCCCTATTAACCAACTTGACCCAAAAAATATGTGTGAGGATAGTTTTGACAAGTTGAAAGATAAGTTGACTTTTTCTCTGATTTTGACTTTACCCAAAGGTAATTAGGAATTTGTGGTGTATTGTGATGCATTTTGTATTGGTCTCAATTATTTTTTGATGCAACATTGTAGGGTGGTGGCCAATGATTCTAGGCAATTAAAAGTTCACGAAAAGAACTACCCTACTCACGACTTAGATTTGTTAGTCATGGTTTTTTCTCTAAAATTTGGTGACATTATCTTTATGGGGGTCATGTTGATATCTTTTCCGATCATAAGAGTTTTCAATATGTGTTTACTCAAAATTAGTGGAACCTTAGGCTAAAGAGGTGGATTGAGTTGTTGAAACACTATGATATGAGTCTTCATTACCAACCTAGTAAAGATAATGTATTCGCCGATGCTCTTAGCATATTGTCCATGGGAAGTTTGGCCTATGTGGATGAGGAAAAATGGGAATTGGTGAAACACGTTCACCGTTTGGCTAGTCTTAGAGTTTGACTTACGGACTCCGAGGATGGTGGGGTATTTGTTCTTCCGGTATCTTAGTCGTTATTGTTGTTAAGATAAAGGAAAAAAAAGTATTGGACCCCAACTTGATGAAGTACAAGAGTAATATAGGTCAACACAAAGTTGCAGACTTTGTGATTGGTGGTGATGGTATCTTGAGATACCAAGGTAGACTATGTGTTCCCGACATCAATGAATTGAGGGAAAGAGTTATGGTTGAGGCTAATGAATCTCTCTATACTATTCACCCCGATTCCACCAAGATGTATCATGATCTTAGAGAGTTCTATTGGTGGGGTAACATAAAATGTGATGTGGCTAGTTATGTGGCCAAGTGTATGGTGTGCCAACAAGTAAAAGTTGAGCACATGAGACCCGGGGGCTTGTATCAAGAGATTCCATTACCCGAATAGAAGTGAAAGACAATTAATATGGATTTCGTTACCGGTTTTCCTCGATCTCGGAATTAATTTGATTCTATTTGGTTCATTATTGTTAGAATGACCAAGTTCGCTCATTTTTAACCCGTAAGGACTAATTACTCGGCAGGATATTATACTAAGTTGTATCTTATGGAGATCGTGGTCCTCCATTTTCATCCCACTTTTGGAGGTCGTTCCAAAAAAATTTGGTTACTAGAGTGTGCCTTCCACCCGCAAACGGATGGATAAGCAGAGAGGACCATCCAAACATTGAAGGATATGTTGAAGGAGATCTTGGGTGTATTTATATTCCTAAGCATCATAGCATACCCATATTTTAGCTAAGTTTGGAGAACAAAGTTCCTAGTTTCTTATGTTTTTACTCTACTTCTATGTAATTGAGCTAACCGATGTGATTAGCATGATTTTAGGTATTAATGATGTAGTTGGAGACATAATAGGACTATAGAATGCGGATGGCATATGAGACAAGAGAAAAGTATCTTGTTGGACCAAATATGGCACCTAGAAATTATGTCTAAGACTAACTTGTCATTTATAATTAATTCAGGGACTTGGAAGGAAAATATGAGAGAAAACATTATTAAAAAGACTTGATGCTGAATTTTTATCATTATTCAATATTCTGTAGTATTTTGAACAAGGGAATTGTGGCTTAGGGTGGAGAGAGAAAATATTTCTCTCTTGTTTTCACTATTCGCATACCAAGGTCTTCTAGTTTTTGATATGATGATTATTTCTATTGTAATTTCCGTTATATTAATGAGTAGCTAAGTTTATTAGTTAGGGTTATGGAAGCTTTGTAGCATACAATCTATTACTTTGGGTTTTGAATTCATTAGGCATTGATTTGTTTACATCATATTCTTTTCGTTTATCTTGAATTCTCGTGGTTGCAAACATAGAGGATGTGCCTTAAAACACAACTTGTTCGAGAGAAAGGTTGTAAGTCAAAAAAGAGTGTACTGACAAGAAAATAGGATTTTCATCCCCTATTTCATATGTTAATGCCTTAACAGGATTTAACTACTTGGAAATTTCGTATTGTTTTTGTAAACAATTTTGATTCGAGAGAACTAAAGTGAATTAGTCCTTGATGGTTGAGAAACACTAGGATTATGTTATTAAATACAATATGTTTCTCTGGAAGCATGATGCATGTATGAATTTGTAAAGACCATAGTTAGAAAGTATTGAAAACTACAAGGTGGACATAATCCTAGCTTGCTATTTCTCTAAATTTGAACACTACCACACATACTTAATCTTGTTAAACTGAAACCATTAATTTGTGAAATGAATCAAACCCCCACCCCCTTTGTTTTATGGAAACAAATGATTAAAAGTCAACTAATTTGCATACAACTTAATTAGCACCATATTCCCTGTGGGATTCGACCCCAACCTAGTTGGGTTCTATATTTGACAGCGACCGCTTACACTTTTGTAAGAAAGTTATAATTTGGGCGTATCAACAGACTTGTGTGATTGATTATGGTGGGGGTTGGTATGAGCACTATCCTTTGATTGAGTTTGCCTATAATAATAGTTACCACTCTATCATTGGCATGACCCCTTTTGAGGCATTAAATAGTAGGAGATGTCAATCTCCTATTGGGTGGTACGAAATTGGCTAGGGCAAGTTTCTTGGCCCCGATTTAGTTCACCAAGCCTTAGAGAAGGTGAAGTAAATTCATGATAGATTGAAAATAGCTCAAAGTTACCAAAATTCCTATGCGGATATGAGGAATAGGGACTTAGAGTTTAGCATTGGCAATTGGGTATTCTTGAAAGTGTCTTCCACGAAGGGAGTGATGCGGTTTGGTAAAAAGGGGAAGCTTTTTCCCCGGTATGTTGGTCCCTACCTGATTGTGAAGAGGGTTGGTAATTTTGTCTATGAGTTAGAGTTGCCTTCTAGCATGAACTTCATTCACCTGGTTTTCCATGTCTCTATGTAGTGGAAATATGTGAGTGATCCTTCATTGGTTGTTCCCTTGAGGGATGTTGGTATTTCGGCCTCTTTGTCCTATGAGGAGATCCTTGTGAGAATCTTGGATCGGCAAGTTCGTTGATTGTGAAAAAACGAAGTTTCTTTGGTGAAGGTTCTATGGAGGAACCAAAAGTCTGAGGAAGTTACGTGGGAAGTGTAAGAGGTCATAAAGTCCAAGTATCCACATTTGTTTCCTATTATGGAAATTTGTGATGGAGGTATGTGTCAATCTCCTTACCTTGATTTATGTCTTTGATAGACAATGGGTTGAAGTACCCAAGCTTTGAATTTATTTGTGTTTTGTTAGACCAAGGTTTCAAGTCCCTAATGCTTTAAAATCATGTGTCTTGGTTGTGATGGATTTAAATCCAAAATACCTTGAGTTAATTCATGTCTCTGATATATGATGGGTTCAAGTCCCTTGTCTTTGAGTTGAGAAAGTATCCTTAATAAGTTAATGGGTTGAATCCCTTAAGTTGTGGAATGAGTAATTGGTGATAAATATGGGGTTTAAGTCCCCAAACTTTGAAATGAACAAGCGTGTTTGATAAATGATGGGTTTGAGTCCCAAGATCAATGAAATGAAATAGTTGTTTGATGATGATCATGATATGTATTGTGTTGTATCCTTGTTGTGTGCTTTTTCCTAACATGTTTGAAGGTTGTTTTGATGTGTGATAATGTGTTAGCTTACATTATACTTTCCTTATCCGTCATTCGCAGACTAATAATCCAAATGGGGGAGAATCGAAGCACCTTGGTTCTTAAACATGAGAAGAACTTCTTCTTTGGGTGCCTCTGAGTTGGGTACAACTAGGGGTATGAGTCATACCCCTTGGATATGAGTCGTATCATTTTCACCTCCTCTTTCATAACCTAGTTATTTTGTTGAGGTTTACTCACTGTCATAGGTACGAGTGACCCCTTCCTCAGTCGTACAAAATGGTACGAGTCGTACCAATTGAGTCGTATAGTGTTTGGACTTTAACT
Source organism: Capsicum pubescens (assembly GCA_030864215.1). Classification (NCBI taxonomy): domain Eukaryota; kingdom Viridiplantae; phylum Streptophyta; class Magnoliopsida; order Solanales; family Solanaceae; genus Capsicum; species Capsicum pubescens. Next base: position 216,108,098 of record CM061543.1, on the reverse strand, counting down.
TTGAGTGGAATTCTTTTGATACAGTTGAAGCATATGAGTTAGGGTCTTAGTCGTACCCTTTGGATATGACTCAAGGGTGTGTGGTCATACCCTTAATAGTGTAGGTGACCTAGGAGAAACGTAGGGTACGAGTTAGGGTACCACTCATACCCTAGGGTATGGTTCCTTTATTGAGTCGTACCCTTGGACGGGTCCATTTTCAACCTTTTAACTAAGGGCCTTGTGGTAATTTCCTTTTCCTAAAACCCTAAGTCCCCTCTCTATATAAGTGTTTTTAGCCTCTTAAACATCCATTTTAATAGATCAAACATGCTAAATACTCTCTCAAACTCATCTTTGAAGAATTGGAGGCTAGGGTTTCAAGGGTGATCTTCAAGAGGTAAAGTGAAGTCAAGAAACTTGGTGAATTAAGTTGTCTACGGCATGTAACTTTTCCCCTTGATAAATAACTGTAAACCCATGTATTTTGCACTTGGATTAGTAAGTGTACATGGTAATTTTGAAATCAAATGTAAGGGTTTTGTTGCCTAATGATGAAAAATGTGGACCTTTCCTAAGACTTGTGTTTATACATGTTATTGATGATGATTTGAACATATGGGTTTTTGTTGTATGTGGTATAATATGTGAGTCTTGAGTAACTCTAATCTTGATGATTTCTACCATATCAATGGCCTTGGTAAAGGTGTGCACACAATGGGTTTGTGAAAATGTCTAGTCTTATGTTGATAATGTTTTGAACTAGGGAAATAGCCTAATAAGTATGAATAGTTGTTAAATGATATTGTAAAGGTCTTATGAGCCATATATGGTGAAATTGATGACCTTGCTGGGTGATGGTTAATGAGGGGTTAAAGTCCTTAAACATAAAAATGAACTTGAATTGTGTGTTAAACTAAAGTGTAGTATGAGTGTGGTATAAGCTTGCTAATGAAATGTGAATATTTTGTGAGGGTATTGATGACCATACATTGAATTCTATGATGAATTAAATTAAGGCATTTTCCTATTGAAATGGTTGGGCAACAAAGGCTCCCATGAGGACCATGTGGTCATGTATAGTGTTGAATTGTCTAAATGGGTTAAAGTCCTTAAAATGTGAATTTAATGAATGATGATGTATGGAAAAAAGGTTAAAGTTCCAATGTCGACTAATGATAGTCGTAATGTCTTGAGTTTAAAGTCCCTTTGCCAAATGAAAGGGATTGAGATTAAATTCCCATGCCTAAAGAAATCGTTTATGGTTAAAGTCCCTTGCATAATGAGATCTCTTGAGGTTGATGTGCCTCGCCAAATGAAATATCTTTAATTAGAGTCCCCTATATAATATGGCATGAGGTTAGAGTCCCTTGCCTAATGTACGTGTATGTTTTTAGGGTCCCTTGCCTAAATGAATGTGCGTGAGTGGTCAAAGTCCCTTGCTTGAATGGATGGGCATGTGGTTAGAGTACCTTACCTAAATGAATGTGCATGTTTGGTTAAAGTCCTTTGCTTGGATGGATGTGTATGTGGTTAGAGTCCCTTTCTTAATGAGTGTATGGATGGTTAAAGTCCTTCATCTAAGTGACATGTGAATGTGATTGAAGTCCCATACTGAATAAGAATTGTTTGAATCTAAGTGTGGAAGGTCGGAGTTCTCCACTTCATGTCTCATGATTGAGTGCTTTGAGAAAGTTATTATGACTTATTTACTTGTTAGCATGTGATATACCTATATGTATGGATAAGTCATCAACATGGTTGAATATGATATATTGACTTGTTGTTTATTGATGATGCTATTTTATCCTTATCCTTGAGTTACATGCTAGAGCTTCAACCGCTAATCGTCTTCGGACACTATGTCCCCACACGACATAGGTGTCGGAGCATCATCTTCTCTTCCTGCACAGTGATTAGGTGATCGAAGCGGTTCGTGCATTGACTTGGGAGTGGTGAGCTTCTTTACTTTGGAAGACATTCCTTCTTGGTCTCCTATCTTTAGACAGTCTCATTTTGACTTGTTTTTGCTATTCTTGGGGTCTTGTCCCGACATATACATTTCTAAACATCGGTTTGTATAGAGGTATTGTGGATGACTATGGACTTCGGTATATTGGTTAGTTTGATGAATCTAATGAAGTGCTTAGACATATTTAAGGTACAACTTGTAGGATGTTTTCCGCTATCTTATTTATGGTCGAGATTCATCCGACCCTCGTGATTGATGTAATGGTTAGGTTGGGTTATCGGGGCAACCTCTAGTTCATGTGGGTGTGAGGTACCCATACAACATGGACCGGTTTCAGGTTGTGTCACATTTAAACAAGACTTAAATGATAAAATCGGAGAAAAGTAGTTGAAATAGGCATTTGGAGCTACCCAAGTTTAGAAATGAAAGAAAATGCCCAAAAACTCGATGCCCAAGATCCAAGTCTTGAAAATGGTGAAGAAAAATCAAGAAAAGGATTATTTATACCCAGGTGCCAGGTGCCGCTAAAGCAGCCAACTAGCACCTTTAGCGATACCTTCTTAGAGTGCCAGACTGCTAAAGAGGACAAGGGACACTTTAGCACCCTCCACTGAAGCGGACGAGGACAGCTAAAGCGCCCTTGCCCAGCTAGTAGTCGGTCACTAAAGAGGCCAAGCGGTGCTTTAGCGGCGATGCCAAAACAACCAATGTGGTGCTTTAGTGGTTGAACCTACTGAATGGTGCACTAACTATGGAGACGTGGAAAATTTCAAGTCTCTGTGTACACCTCGGAATTCATTTATAATCCCAAGAATGGAAACAAACTATGCTATACTATCAAATTTGATGCTTCGGACTCAATGATCATATCAAATTTTAGAAAAAATGTCATTTTTACAAAATTGACCCTCGAGACCCGATTTCACAATTTTTTGAACTGAGGGTCGACATAAGATATAAAGTTATAAAACCATACCAACCATGTTACTAGTCTAAAATTGACATTTTGAATCTGCTGGCATAGTTTATTTTTCCATCCAATGCATAGATCAATAAATATCAACCAAAGTCAACTATAAAGCCTTTATAACAACCAAAAACCACAATCTCATACAAATCATACCAAATTGCATTGGGAATCGTCCCAGTCATCCCCACACGGATAAATACGACAAAACAACCACAAGGAGGGCTAAAATGGTCAAATCACACAGTTATGAATATTTCACACAAATCATCAAAATCAGGTCACTACATCATCCACCACTAAGAATCTAGTTCGTCTTCGAACTAAGGATAATAGAAGTACGCGAATCAACAAATGCTAGGGATACGCACTATGAATATCAGACTCGACCTCCCATGTAGACTTATTTATAGTTTGATGCCTTCACTGGAACTTAATCACAAGAATAACTCTAGAATACAACCATCTAACATCCTTGGATAGAATGGAGATGAGCTCCTCAACAAAAGACAACCACTCATCTAACTTGACTGAATCCTAACAAATGACATGAGACTCATCCGTATTGTAATGTCGAAGCATTGAAACATGAAAATCAAGATGAACAGATGATAAATCTTGGTGCAATGCCAACTCATAATCTATATCCCTAATAGGACCAAAAATATCAAAAGGTCCAATATACTGGGGCTAAGCTTTCTCCTCTTCCAAAACCTCATCACACCCTTCATGGGTGAAACATAAAGAAAGACATGATCACTAACACTGAATCTCAAAGCATGAATTCTACGGTCTATATAACAATTCTACCTACTCTAAGCAGCTCAAAGTCTATCCTAAATTATGCAAACTCTATCCAAAGACTCACAAAGAAAGTCCATACCTCGAGCTCTAATTTTAGATTCCTCAAACCAACCAACTAGTGAGCGACAATGCCTACAATACAAGGTCTCAAAAGGATCCATCTCAATAATAGCATGGTAGTTATTATTATATGTAAACTCCACCAAAGATAGATACTGCTCTCACTGACCACAAAAGCCCATCACACAAGCACGGAGAATATCCTCCAACCCTCAAATAGGCTGCTCCGACTGACCGTCAGTCTGGGGTGAAAAGTCATACTAGGATCAACCCGAGTACCTAACTCCTCCTGAAAAGTCTACAAAAAGAAAGATGTTACCACTGAACCTCAACCTGAGATGATATACACTGCACACAATAAAGAGGATCTATCTCTAGAATGTTGATATGGGCCAATCTCTCAGCACTGAAGAACACCTAAATCAGAATGAAATGAGAAGATTTGGTCAATCAATCCATGATGACCCAAACACTATCTGAACCACGAGAAATATGAGGCAACCCAGTTACAAAGTCCATAGTGATCCATTCCCATTTCTACTCTGGAATGGGTAACCAATGAAGTAAACCAGCAGGTCTTAAATGCTCAGCCTTCACCTGATGGAAACACATGCAACAAGCTACAAAACCTGCAACATCTTTCTACATACCACCCCACCAGTAATGCTTTCTCAAATCTCAATACATCTTAGTCACTCCTGGACGAATGGAATACTTGGAACAACGAGTCTTCTCCAGAATCAATCTAATCCAAACACCTACTCTTAGCACACAACTCGGCCTCCAATCCTCAAAACATCATCTAAATCAAGTGGGACTCCCTTATTCTCACCAATAATACCTTATCTTGAATCACTCTTAACCTATCATCATCAAATTGATGAGCTTGAATTGGCTCCATCAAAGAAGACCCAGCATCCACGAATGCCAAAACACACCCAAGTGTAGAAATATCAAGCCTAACCATCTAGTTAGCCAAAGCTGAACATCTAAGGCCAAAGGTTTCTCATAACTCAAAAGATATACCAAGTTACCCATGCTAGTCAACTTCCGGCTCAAGGCATTATCAACTACATTAGCCTTTCCTAGATTATAGAGAATAGTCAAATCATAATCCTTAAGCAACTCGAGGAAATAACATTACCTCATATTGAGATCTCATTGGGTGAAGAAATATTGAAGGGTACGATGATTTGAGAAAATCTCACAACAGACCCCATAAAAGTAGTGCCTCCACAACTTCAAAGCAAACACTATCGAGCAAAACTCCAAATAACGGGTAGGGTAATTCCTCTCATGGGGATTTAATTGATGATAAGCATAAGCAATCACCTCACCATGATGCATCAACATAGAATATAACCCAACACCAGAAACATCACAGAATATAGAAAAATTCATGCTCTCCTTGGGAAAATTCAAGATAGGATCTGAAGTCAACAAATCTTTGAGCTTTTAAAAACTTGCCTTATAGTCATCAAACCACCAAAAGGAAATCTTATTCTCTGTCAAGATGGTCAATGGAGATCGAATAGATGAAAAACCCTAAAAAAACATGGATAGTAATCGGCTAACTAAAAAAAACTCCAAATCTTAGTAGGAGAAGTATGCCTATCCCAATCATAAAAAAATGCAATCTTGGATTTTGACCATAATACCATCCTTTGTCACTATATGACCCATGAAAGAGGTAGACTCTAACCAAAATCACACTTTGAGAACTTCGTATACAACTTCTCATCACTTAATCTCTGAAGCATAATCTGCAAATACTTCTCATGATCAGCCTTACTCTTGGAATAAACTAAGATATTATCTATAAATACAATGACAAAAAAGTTGAGATACGATTGAAATATTTTATTCATTATCTCCTTGAATGCGACTGGGGCATTGATCAACCCAAAGGACATGACTAATAACTCATAATAATCATACCGAGTCCAAAATATTGAAGCTCTAATCCTCAACTAGTGATACCCGAGTCTATAATCAATCTTTAAAACAGTGAAAGACCTTAAAGTTGATCTAACAAATCATTAATACAAGGAAGAGGATACTTATTCTTAATAATCACCTTGTTCAACTGCTGATAATCAATACACATACACAGAGACCCATTATTCTTCTTCACTAGGCAATACACTAGGTTGGATAAACCCCTTATCCAATAACTCATGCAACTGATCCTTTAATTTATTCAACTCTGCAAGGGAAATCCTATAAGGAGGAATAAAAATGGGCTTATTTCCTTGATGCTCCCAAATTACACCTCTCTTACGAGAGAGTAAGCGGTTGTTGTCAAATATATAACCCAACTAGGTTGGGGTCGAATCCCACAGGGAATATGGTGTTAATTAAGTTTCATGCAGATTAGTTGAAATTTAATCATTCATTTCCGTAAAATAAATAGGGGGATTTGATTCAGTTCACACATTAATGGTTTCAATTTAACAAGATGAAATATGTGTAGTAGTATTCAAATTCAGAGAAATAGCAAGCTAGGGTTATGTCCACCTTGTAGTTTTCAATACTTACTAATTATGGGCTTTAAGAATTCATACATGCATCGTGCTTACAGAGAAACGTATTGTATTTAATAACATAATCCTAGTGTTTCTCAACCATCAAGGACTAATTCACTTTAGTTCTCTCGAATCAAAAACGTTCACCAAAAACAATACGAAATCACCAAGTAGTTAATCCTGCTAAGGCATTAACTTATAAAATAGGGGTTGGTAATCCTATTATCTTGTCACTACTCTTTTTTTTGAACATCAACCTTTCTTTCGAACAAGTTGCATTTTAAGGCATATCCTCTATGTTTTCAACCACGAGAATTCAAGATAAGCGAAGAGAGTATGATGTAAACAAATCAATGCATAATGAATTCAAAACCCAAAGTGATAGATTGTATGCTATAAGGCTTCCATAATCCTAACTAATAAACTTTGCTACTCATGAATAAAATGAAAAGCATCATAAATATATTCATCATACCAAAAACTAGAAGACGATCTTGGTGTGTGAATAGTGAAAACAAGAGAGAAAAATATTTCTCTCTCTCTCTCCTCAAACTAAACCGCCTTTCTCCTCACTCAGAATAATACAGAATAATGAATAATGACTTAAAATTCAGCATTAAGCCTTTTAATAATCTTTTCTCTCATAATTGCCTTCTAAGTCCCTGAACTAATTATAAATAACAAATTAGTCTTGGACATAGTTTCTAGGCGCCACATTTGGTCTAGACTGCTACTCTCTCTTGTGTCATATGCCATCTGCATTCCATAGTCCCAAAATGTCTTCATCTACCTCATTAATACCTGAAATCATGCTAATCATATCGATTAGCTCAATTACATAGAAGTAGAGTAAAACCATAAGAAACTAGGCACTTTGTTCTCTAAACTTAGCTAAAATATGGATAAGTTATGATGCTTAGGCATATAAATACACCCAAGATCATGCCTGACCCAACATCAATAGCAAAGTCAATATCACAATTCAGAGGAATACCAAGAAAATCCATAGGAAAAATATCAACGAACTCATAGTCCACATGAACAGAATCTAAGGAAGGAGGTAAAGCAGTACTAGTATCATAAATATAAGCCAAATAAGACAAGCATCTCCTCTAAACCAAACAACGAGCTTGAAGAAAAGATATAACTCACTTGGGACAGGTATAAAGTACACCCTTCCAGGCTATTCTTGGCACACTAGGTGAAGCTAAAGTCACAGTCTTAGCATAACAATGTAGGAGAACATGATAGGGTGCTAACCAATCCATATCCTAGATGACATCAAAATCCATCATATTAAGTATAATCAGATCAACCTAAGTCTGACACCCCGCGAAATTTATAACACAAGATCGATACACTTGATCTGCTATTAAAGAGTCTCCTATATGGGTAGACACATGGATAAGCACATCAAAAGGCTTAGGAGAAGAATGAAAACACAAAGAAAAATATAAGACACATAGAAGAAAGTTGATCCCTAATTAAATAACATAGATGCAGATCTAAAACAAACAGGGATGATACCTATGATGACAGCATCAGAGGCCTTTGCCTCTAGCCTAATAGGTATAGAATAGAACTGTCCATATTTACCACCTGGCTGAAGAGCCCCACGGCCACCACTATTACCTCTGCCTCTTTTAGAACCTTTACCTCTCATAGATGAAATAGAAGTTGCTCTGAACATATGACGAGGATAGTCCTTGGACAAATGGCTAGTCTCATCACATACATAACAACCTCAATGGACCGACTCAGTAGAAAGAGGTACGACTGGACCGAAATGACCACCTGAAGTTGTTCAACCAGAATACCCACTACCTAAACTCTACAAAACTGCCTACACTAGTATTTCAAAATACCCACAGAAGCTTCAAAAATCTATACCTTCAGAGATGTTGTGACACCCTGAAATATCATCCCGAGATGGCACACGGTGGCCAAGGCTACACATATCCTCAAGCTAACCCATTAAGCCAAAACACTACCCTTGGGTTCTAACACAACAACATACACGATATGCTAAGGATGTATATATAAGTACATATCATATCACATCGCACATGGCACAGAATATCGTTAGACTGTACATATGTGGAATGTCTATACACAAACCAACCCAACAATACACTATTTTAACATAGCCTCTATACAGAAAAATCAACGACCCACTGGGACAAACCCCCAACTGACTCATCAGACCAAAGGGATCACAAAACAACAGCACCAAAACTAGCAACTTGGTCCTCGAACCATGAGGACTCACCACTAAAGGAATGTAGATGCGGCACTCGGATATCACTATCGCGGCTGGGACTGAGTACCTGAACCTACATTATGGTAAGAATGTAGCCCATAGAGAAATATGTGGGTCAGCATAAGATACGTACTGAGTATGCGGGGGCGCATGCAAAATATTAATAATATCATAAATTTTGTAAAAAAAAACATACAGACCATAATGACACACCTGGCTTGAGTGACATTGAATCATGCAACTCATAACATCTTAGATAGGAAATGTAGGAGAAAAACCTCATAAATCATTATAGATCATCATAGGCAACTTGACTTACCACATCAAAACTTGGAGTAACTCGGTAATTCAATAAACATGACTCTTATGGATAGGGGAGTTTCCTATAACCGACAACCCCACGTGAGCTACGTGGAATACTAACGTTTGAAACCCCCGTTGGCGGGAGTGTCATACTCTTTGCCAGGGAGTACGACCATAAAACTGCAATAATCACAATCGGGCTCTCTGGCCAATAATATCATCATCAAACAACCCTACGGTGGAACATAGGTTTGGCGAAATACCAAATTTCCCTCTCGGTGCTAAGTACTACTCCCCGACAAGCTCATAACGCGTTAGGAAATCCACCACAACATCACAAAGGTCTATCATAAAGACCCAATCAAATCTTTTTCTCATTTATCAAATCATATCAATTTGTGGATTCCTAACTCAACATATTTTAGCTCAAAATATTTTAATCTTCCTCAACATCAACAAGGTATCAATGCATTGAACCATAACCGACTCGACATTTGGACAAGGATATGCAGACTCAATACATAATATTTTCAACAAATTAACTCATCAAAACCATTCAAAAAATACCATGACTCATTTCAACTTCAATATCAACATTTCTCAATTTGCCATCCAACTCTCATTTAAAGGTACTTCAGACATCAACCCATAGTTGGGATATAAAATTTCCAATATCAATTATAAATTCATAATAAGGAAATAGTGGAATGATTGTATAAATCAAGGCTTGACAAATTAAATCATCATACTCTCATAATCAAATACTTTTTTGACATAATTCCATCTCAACATCATACACATATCGGATGACATAATCCCATAGCTCATGGAAAATAATATAAGATATAAAACCATATTTACAATTCATGGTAAAACATGTAAATCTCATGTCAATGTAATTCAACAAAAATTCCAGGCACAAGATCGAAAGGATAATCTTGTTCAAAGTCCCACATACCAAAAAATGGAAGATGAATATGAACTTCCGACTCCGGAACTTTATTCACAAAAATAAAGGATGCTTCTCGAATCCCTTAACATGATCAACTCAAATCTCAAATCAATTTGAAATTTCTACGGTTCAATCAAGAGACATAGAAGGATGAAAATTGGAATAGTAGGGTTGGGGTTTGAGCCTTAGGAAATTTTGGAGAAAAATGAGCTATTGAATTCTCTTAATGGACTTAAATCCATGGTTTACCCGGATGGATTGGAGTGGAAATGACCAAAATACCCTTAAAAATCAAATAATGTCAAATCTGTTCTTTGGTGGACTGTTTTGATAGGCTGAAGTAGATCGACTATAACTTTTTACTCCGATGGCCAAATAGGATGAAACCAATTTTATTGGAAAGAGGACTTTCAGATATTTCTGTTGATATATAGTAGCTCACCCAGATCAATATTTACAAGTAGTTATGATCGTTTGAAGTTGACCCTAAAATTCGCCTAGCCTCAGTTTTTTTTTCCTGCACATTTACTGTTCACCACTATTCACGGTTAGATCGGAATGATCATAACTCATCGCTCGAGTGTCCGTTTTGGATGATCCACATATCGTTGGAAATATTATTCGATGATCTACTTGATTACGGGTCATATATTCAGAAATTCCACATAGGAAAATTATTTATCACGATAAAGAACAAAATTCAACACATTTTCGTTCGAGATCTTAACGGAATTTTTTTTCTTCCGGGGCATCACATCATCTCCCCCTTGGAAACATTCGTCCTCGAATGTTGATAGGTAGGTAAAGAATACTATGAAAATGAGTATATAGAGAAAAATCATCTTGCCTAAGTATATACTCCATTCTAGATTTTTTTGGATATCGTAGAAAACACACAAGCCGAGATAAACATAGCAATAAGGATTAAATCAAAAGAGAACGATACCTTTGACATGTTGAGGATTTGTAGGAAAGAGGTGGAGATATTTGGTGCGCATATCCACTTCAGCTTCCCAAGTAGCACTCTCCACGGATTGATTTCGCCAAAGCACTTTAACCAAAGGAACTTCCTTGTTTCTTAGCCTACGACCTTGAAAGTCAAAAACCTCAACCGGAATCTCTTCATATGAAAGACTATCTTCAATACTCGAGCTTTCGGAAGGATCAATCACAACAGAATCACCAATAGACTTCTTAAGAATAGAAACATGAAAAACCGGATTGACGTTAGATAACTCCGCGGGCAATTCAACCTATACGCTACGTTCCCAATGCGATCCACAATCTTATAGGGACCAATGTAACGGGGACTTAGTTTCCCTTTCTTCCCAAATCTCTTCACCCCTTTCATGGGTGAAACTTTCAAGTACACTAAATCACCAACATCAAATTCAAGGTTTTTCCTCCTTACATCTGCGTATGATTTTTGACGACTTTGGGCGGTTTTCAACCTTTCCCTAATTAACTTAACATTATCCATGGCCTCGAACACCGCATCCGGTCCAGTTGCGGTAGCGTCACCAACTTCAAACCAACCAATGGGTGATCTACACCTTCTACCATACAAAGCTTCAAACGGGGCCATCCCAATAGTAGCATGAAAACTGTTATTGTAAGCAAACTCGATTAATGCTAAGTGCTCATCCCAACTACCTTTAAAATCAAGCACACAAGACTTCAACATATCTTCTAAAGTCTGAATGGTCCACTCGGCCTGAACATCTGTTTACGGATGGAAAGCAGAACTTAAACGAATTTGGGTACCGAAACCCTTTTGGAAAGATTTCCAAAACTAAGAGGTAAATTGAGTAACTCTGTCAGAAATAATAGCCAAAGGGATTCCATGAAGTCTGAAGAGTTCCCGAATATATATTCTAGCATAATCTTCAGATTTATACGATGAATGCACAAGCAAGAAATGAGCTGATTTCATCAGCCGATCTACGGCAACCCAAATCGAATCATGATAGCGACGAGAAGGAGGCAAACCAACTATGAAGTCCATATTCACTTCTTCCCACTTCCACGTAGGAATGCTAAACTCTTGCATCACACCACTGGGCCTTTGATGCTCTATTTTAACCTGTTGACACATGGAACACTTCTCCACAAATTCTGCTATGTTCCTCTTCATACTGTTCCACCAATAGATTTCTCGCAAATCATGGTACATCTTGGTAGCACCAGGATGGATGGAGTATCGCATACCATGTGCTTCCGCCATAATCCTCTGCTTCAAGTTATCAACATCAGGAACACATAATCTTTCTCGGAGTCTCAAAATTCCATCTCCCCCTTGGGAGAAAACCTCCACCTTTTGGTCTTCAACTGACTCTTTTAACCTGACCAAGGTAGGATCCCTGTCTTGCTTCTCCTTCACTTCCAAAACTAAAGAGGATTCGGAACCTCTTTGCACTCCTATACTACCCTCAGCATCACCAAACAACCTAAACCCCAATTTAGCCAAACGATGTACCTCACGGGCCAACTCCTTCTTACCAATCTCCACATGTGCTACGCTACCTATGGACTTTCGACTAAGGGCATCTGCTACTACATTGGCCTTGCTCGGATGATATAGCACACTCATATCATAATCTTTCAACAGTTCTAACCATCGCCTCTTCCTAAAATTTAACTCCTTTTGGGTGAATACATACTTCAAGCTCTTATGGTCCGTGAAAATGTCAACATGGACACCATACAAATAATATCTCCAGATTTTCAAAGCAAAGGCCACGGCAGCTAATTCAAGGCCATGGGTAGGATAATTCTTCTCGTGAGGCTTTAACTGCCTGGAAGCATAAGCTAGAACCTTGCCCTTTTGCATCAATACATAACCCAAACCGACTCTGGAAGCATCACAATACACCACAAAACCATCAATACCGTCAGGCAAAGTCAACACAGGGGCTGAAGTGAGTCGAGTCTTCAACTCCTGAAAACTCTTCTCGAAAGATTCGAACCACAAGAACTTCACTTTCTTTTGGGTCAAACGGATCATAGGAGACACAATAGATGAAAACCCTTCAACAAAACGACGATAATAACCAGCTAGACCTAAGAAACTTCGAATATCAGAAGAAGAAATAGGTCTAGGCCAACTCTTTATAGCCTCTATCTTTTGAGGATCAACTCTAATACCTTCGGAAGAAACAACATGAGCCAAGAAGGCTATAGAGTTCAGCCAGAACTCACACTTACTGAAATTAGCATACAACCGATGAGTTCGAAGAGTTTCCAACATGATTCGGAGATGATCCGCATGATCACCCTTACTTTGGGAGTAAATAAGAATATCATCAAGGAACACTATTACAAATAAATCTAAATATGGACGGAATACAAGGTTCAAAAGATCCATGAATGCCGCTGGAGCATTAGTTAACCCAAAAGACATCACTAGAAATTCAAAATGACCGTAACGGGTTTTGAAGGCTGTCTTGGGGATATCACATTCCCTAACCTTAAGTTGGTGATAACCGGATCTGAGGTCTATCTTCGAAAAGTAGCTCGCACGTTACAATTGATCAAATAAATCATCAATTCGAGGAAGCGGATATTTATTCTTGATAGTAACCCTATTAGGCTGTCGGTAATCAATACACATCCACAAAGAACCATCTTTCTTACGCACAAATAGGACAGGTGAACCCCACGGGGACACACTAGGTCTGATAAAGCTTTTGTCTAAAAGATCTTTCAATTGCTCCTTCAACTCTTTAAGTTCCGCAGGAGCCATGCTATACGGAGGAATGGAAATAGGCTGAGTATCGGGAAGAAGGTCAATCCCAAACTCTATCTCTCTATCAAGAGGTATTCTAGGGAGATCTTTCGGAAAGATATCAAGAAACTTAGTGTCTTTAACCGGAACCAAATGGTGGATGCAACCCTTGGAAATCAACTTCCTAGCTTTGAGATAGGATATGAAATGACCCTTAGGAATCACAGAACTCTCGGACCTTTCGAGGATAGGTTCATTAGGAAACTGAAACTTGACCACACGGGCACGACAATCAATAAACGAATAGCATGAGTGAAGCCAATCCATACCCAGAATGATATCAAAGTCAACCATATCTAGCTCAATCAAATCAGCATACATAACCCAATGAAAGACAATAATGGCACATTTCTTATACACCCGCTTAGCAATGACAAATTCTCCTACTGGAGTAGAAACCAAAATAGGCACAGAAATTATTTCAGGATCTATTTCAAAATATACAGCAACCAGAGGTGTCATATAAGAAAAACTTGAACCGGGGTCCATCAACACATAGACATCAAAATAAAAAATATGGAGCATACCAGTGACAACATCGGGAGAGTCCTCCTGCTCCTGACGAGGTGGTATAACATAGAAATGATTCTGGCAGTGACCGCCAGCAGTACTAGATGAAGCACCCTGAGGAGAAACTGGACGTGCTGTGGGAGGCGGGGTACTGGTAGCCTGACTCTGGGGACAGGCATCACGACTCCGCTGTCTGGCATACGGGCAGTCTCTAAGTATGTGGCCAACTTTCCACAACAAAAATAGCACCGCTGCCCCATATAACATTCCTCAAAATAGGCTTTACCACACTTAGCACACGAAGGAGAATGAGGCCGATTGCTTACACTATCCTGATACTTGGAAATTACCGACCTATTCTCGAGCTCCTGCCTGCCCCGATATATGGAAGCACTAATTAAGAAAGGCGCAGGTATAAATAGACGTCTCTGAAACTGAGGGCGACTCCCTTCAGAGAATCTAGTCTGACCAGACCCCTGTTGCTCCAATATGACTCTCTTAATCCCTCTTACTCTTTCTCTTTCCTTTATCTTGTCTGACTCAATCTGTTGGGTGTGAATCATTAACCTAGGAAGATCAATCGCTTTGTTGATCATAGAAGATCTATATTCTTTCACCACATAACTCGACACCCCAGTTAGAAACTTGCTCATACTAGTCGTCGAGTCAGCCATCATATTGGGAGCGTACTTCGATAGCTAATTAAACTTAAGACAATACTTCTTAACCGATATGGATCCTTATCTCAAATTCATAAACTCCTCTATCTTAGTTTCTCGTAACTCAAGAGGAAAAAATCTATCCAAGAAACCATCTTGGAACAATTTCCAAGTCACCGGAGCGGTATCTTCCTCTCTACCCTTATTCCACATCTTCACCCAGTCATAGACAATATTCTTCAACCGATAAGAAGCCAGCTCCACACTTTCTTCCTTGGTCACGTGCATAATCTGTGCAATTTTCTTCATTTCATCAACATACATCTGCGGGTCCTCACCTACTCTCGACCCATAAAACTCTGGCGGATTCATCCGCATAAAATCACGAATTCGTGCTGCTGCTGAATTATTTTCCTACGGAGGTAGAGTGTTAGCCTGAGTATTGGTGGTAACTGCCTGGGCAACGTGGAGGCATTTTCTGTCGTAAGAATGCACAAATTAACAGCAGAAGGAAATAGTTGTAAGCATGATAGACTCTTGTAGAAAGAAAGAAATGACTTTTCCTAGAACGCCCCACAACCTCTTGATCATAGGTGTGGTGCGCTACACACCGATGCTCAAGACTCTACGTAATGCGGCTTGTCAGACTCCCTAGGACTCTTCACAACCTTAGGCTCTGATACCAAGTTTGTAACCTCCCAAAATATCATACCGAGATGCCACACAGTGCCCAAGGCTACACGTAGCCTCAAGCTAACCCTTTACGCCAAAACACTACCCTTAAGTTCCAACACAACAACATACACGCTACGCTAAGGATATATATATAAGTACATATCATATCACATCACACATGGCACGGAATATCATTAGACTATACATATATGGAATGTCTATACAAACGAACCCAATAATACACTAGTCTGACATAGACTCTATACAACAAAATCAATGAGCCATTGGAAAAAAAAAACCAACTGACTCAACAGACCAAAGGGATCACCAAAAAACAGCACCAAAACTAGAAACTTGGTCCTCGAACCATGAGGACTCACCACTGAAGGAACGTAGATGCGACACTCGGATATCACTATCGCGGCTGCGGCTGAGTACCTGAACCTACATCATGGTAAGAATGTATCCCATAGATAAATATGTGGTTCAGCACAAGATACATACTGAGTATGTGGGGGCGCATGCAAAATATAAATAATATCATAAATTTCGTAAAAAATGTACATACTGACCATAATGACACACCTGGCTTGAGTGATATTGAATCATGCAACTCATAACATCTTAGATAGGAAATATAGGAGAAAAACCTCATAAATCATTATAGATCATCATAGGCAACTTGACTTACCACATCAAAACTTGGAGTGACTCGGTATTTCAATAAACATGACTCTTATGGACAGAGGAGTTTCCCATAACCGAACACCCCACGTAAGCTACGTGGAATACCAATATTTGAAACCCCTATTGGCGGGAGCATCATACTCTTTGCCAGGAAGTACGACCTTAAAACTGCAATAATCACAATCGAGCTCTCTGGCCAATAATATAATCATCAAACAACCCTACGGTGGTACATAAGTTTGGAGAAATACTAAATTTCCCTCTCGATGCTAAGTACTACTCCCCGATAAGCTCAGAACGCGTTAGGAAATTCACCACAACATCACAAGGATCTATCATAAAGACCAAATCAAATCTCTTTCTCATTTATCAAATCATATCAATTTGTGGATTCCTAACTCAACATATTTTAGCTCAAAACATTTTAATCTTCCTCAACATCAAAAAGGTATCAAACCATTGAACCATAATCGACTCGACATTTGGACAAGGATATAAAGACTCAATACATAATATTTTCAACAATTTAACTCATCAAAACCATCCGAAAAATACCAAGACTCATTGCAACTTCAATATCAACATTTCTCAATTTGCCATCCAACTCTCATTTAAAGATACTTGAGACATCAACCCATAGTAGGGATATAGAATTTCCAATATCAATTATAAATTCATAATAAGGAAATAGTGGAATGATAGTATAAATCAAGGCTTAAAAATTAAATCATCATACTCTCATAATCAAATACTTTTCGGACATAATTCCATCGAGACATCATACACATATCGGATGACATAATCCCATAACTCATGGATAATAATATAATATATAAAACCATATTTCCAATTCATGGTAAAACTTGTAAAGTCTCATGTCAATGTAATTCAACAAAAATACCAGGCACAAGATCGAAAGGATAATCTTGTTCAAAGCCTCACATACCTAAAAATGGAAGATGAATATGAACTTCCGACTCCAGAACTTTATTCACGAAAATAAAGGGTGCTTCTCGAAGCCCTTAACATGATCAACTCGAATCCCAAATCAATCTGAAATTTCTATGGTTCAATCAAGAGACATAGAAGGATGAACTTTGGAGTAGTAGGGTTGGGGTTAGAGCCTTAGGAAATTTTGGAGATAAATGAGCTATTGAATACTATTAATGGACTTAAATCCATTATTTACCCGGATGGATTGGAGTTGGAATGACCAAAATACCCTAAAAAATCAAATAATGTCAAATTTGTCCTTTCGTGGACTATTTTGATAGGCTAAAGTAGATTGACCATAACTTTTTTCTTCGATGGACAAATTGGATGAAACCAATTTCATTGGAAAGAGGACTTTGAGAGATTTCTATTGATATCTAGTAGCTCACCCATATCATTAAGTAAAAGGAGTTATGATCGTTTGAAGTTGACCCTAAAATTCGCCTGGCCTCAGTATTTTTTTTCCTGCACATTTACTGTTCACCACTATTCACGGTTAGATCGGAATGATCATAACTCATTGCTCGGGTGTCCGTTTTGGATGATCCACATATCGTTGGAAATATTATTCGATGCTCTAAGCGATGACGGGTCGTATATCCATAAATTCCACACAGAAAAATTATTAATCACGATAAAGAACAGAATTCAACACATTTTCGTCCGAGATCTTAATGGAATTATTTTTTTCCGGGGCATCACAGACGTGACCTCTAAACTTACCCTTACGATGCACTTTTTTGGCACCTCGCTAAGATGTTGAAAGAATAAACTCATTCATCTTAGCATGATCCAAAATACTCTAAAATGATACCCCATACACTACCATCTAATTCGTATCAAGATAAAGAGAAACATCCAACTTCTTCAAGAACTTCTGAATCTTCTATGACTTAATGGCCATATATTGACCCTTCAGGTTATTTTACCTATTTCCATTTTTTTGTGCTTTTTGAGGTTTTCTATAGCTTCCCCAAGTCATTTATGACTTAGTGGAACTGACAGTTTCATTACCTGGTAGTTCGTTTGTTTCATAGAGCCAATTCTTTATTTTGAAGTCTTCCCTAGTTCCAAATGACCATCGGGTGAAAACTTTAGTAAAATGATTTTGTATGCATATTATAACTATGGCAATAGCTCTAGAATATTGATTTTAGGCTAGTTTTACCTTTGGTTTGGGTCCTGATATACCCAAGCTCATATCATCCAATTGGTTAGAAAGTTAAGAAAATAAAATATGGGTGTGGGACCCACATTTGGTTTAAATGACCTTGGGTGTAAAATACAATTGCACCATGAGTCTAGAAATAGAATTTTGTATGGTTACATAGTTTTTTTGCATATACGGTATTCCAAATAAATTCTGAGGGCTTAGCAGAGACTTGGAAATTTCAAAGTCTAATGTTGTTAGTTGGTGCATCGCTATCATAAGCCAAGGGTCGTGACACTGATACCCTAGTTGGATAATACCACGATCATAACTAGAACCATCAGGATCAAGATGCCATAATCTCAAGACTCAAGGTCGTGATAATGACTCTCGAGAATCTGAAAAGGGTATAATTGACCCTTTTGCTCAATTTTGCTCAATCTTCACCCATTTTATTAAGAGAAAAAACCCTAATGAGTTAGATATTTTAAAATTGAGACTTATTGGTTACTTGGGAGCTTGATTAACATTAATAATTTCACCCTTTTTTGTGGTGGATTTTATCAATTTCTTATCCAAAACCCCATAATCTTGAGAGATTAATTTTAGTCACAATTTAGCTTAATTTTTACCCAGTTTTTAGGATAATGATTTCTTGATCATGTAAGAATTTTTTGTTGGTTTCGAAAATGTGATTTCCATAAGTGGGATCCACATGGTGTTTTTATGTAATTTTTGGACCCAAAGAAAAATGGTGCAATACGGGTATCGTTATTCTCATATTGATAAGTAAAATATGTTTATTATGGTTTGGCATCTTGAGGAGGCTTCTCAAAAGGGAAAATGGTTGTTTATTGGATCATTGAGCTTTCTTCGATGTCGAGGTAGGCTAGGTTTATCCCTTGTTAGATTGAGCTACTTCATAGTATGTTTATGATATTATGTTAGATATAGGATGGATTTTAGGTGTTGGATTGATGAAATGAAAGACTTAGGTAAGATGGACCACGTAGTCTATTTGAGAGTTGAAAACACTTAGCTTATTTCCTTATGCCATAGGTGAATTAAACTTTAATTCTCATGATTAGCATGAGAATGACCTAGATTACTCAAGTTAGGAAAACTTACTTCAGTATCTTATGCTTGGGTAAGATTGGACTTAGTTCCTTACACTAGTGAAAGATTCCTTAGTTGCTATGCAGACTTAGTTGTAGTGTTTGGGAAGGTCCTCTACCTTAGGGCTATTTGTTTCTTACTTGACATCTAAGAATTGATTTAGATACCTAATCCTAGTACAAGATAAAACTTTCTTTAGAGTGTATTTTTGGGATTTAGATGTTGACTTTTCAACATATCTTAAGTCAAGAGTGATAAATAGATCTCTTGAAGCCCTTATATGATTATTAAATGCTCGGAGAATGCCATTTTAAGGAAATGTTGAGGAACCTTGGCAATTGATGTTTATGGTGATGATGACATTAGAAGTAATGTTCAGAGACTAATGGATTAGATTGTCACTTATGCTATGATGTGATATGAATTATGTTGTGACAAGCTAATGGTTATGCAATGTATAAGTTATTTGTTATGCTAATGATAAGCCTTTGACCATGCTATTGATAAGTTATTGCCAATGCTATTACTGATGATTATGATAATGCTAAATAACTATGCTAGTAATCATGCTAGAAAACATTATTATTGATGATATTAGAAATTGTGTTATAAATTATTTTTGAAGTCATTCTTATTGATTTTGTGGGAGGTTATGCTATAATTATGCTAAAATTCATGATACTTGACTATATTAGCACTTATGCTAATGATTATACTACCGACTATGATGATGTGGCTACCGATTTGAGCCTTGATATTTATTATATATATACACCCAGTTTAATTCTAAAAGATGATGATGTTGATTATACGCGGTTCAATTCCAGAAGATAATGATGATGTTGATTATACTTGGTTTAATTTTGGAAGATGATGATGCTGATTATACTTGATTAAATTTCAGAGGATGATTATGATGATACATTGACACTCGATAAGGCTGGAGGATGATAATGATGATACACTAATACACAGAAAGACCAGAGGATCATTATGATGATATATTGATGCCCAAAAAGGCTGGAGGATGATTATATTGATATACACATGTGTATATCTACCAGTTTGAGTCTGATATTTATTATGATATTGTTATTATTATATATTTATATATAAATATAAAAGTGCATATGATGTTGATATTAGGGATATTGATTATAGCTCCAAAGTGATAAATGATTATAAGGTGGCATAGTTGATGATTAGTGATAAATAACGTTTAGTAGTGGATATTGTTTAAGTGACTAATTAGGACTAGTTGATAAAAAAGGATTAGTTGGTAAAGTATGATTAGTTAATAAATGATGTTAACTGATAAATCATGGTTATCTAATAAATGGTGATTAATGGATAAGTGGTGAATAGTGTTAAATGATGAGTAGGGGTTATATGATGACCAGTAATCAAATAAATTAGTGATAAGAGATGGATAGCTGATTAATGGTGACTAGTTTATAAATGATTACAAGGTTGATGTATGTTGGAACAATAATGGAATGTGGGTTCTTTGTCAAATATTAGTAAATTGTGAAATGATGATTAAATAACGGGTTGGTTATTTGTAAGCGATGAATGGTTATTTTTTTCTATCTCTGAGTGAACTCTCCAAGCATATGGGAGTCTATGATGAGTTATTTACTTTCCGCACTAATTGGCTTATGCGAGACAATTTTGTAGTTTTTGATTGCTTGTGTGATGCCTTGTGATGTGTTATTATTCTGATTTACTTATATTGAATGGTGATATTAGTATGTGTTGATACCGTGTGTTATATTGTTATTTCTGGTAAAATTACTTATTATGTACAGAAGTATTGGAGATAATTTAGGTTTGTTTCTGCACCTTGACTTAGTTATGTTATCTTGCATTTTATTATACTTATATCATGATTTAGCTCAATCGGTCGATGATGCCTACTGATTACCCATTGTTTTGGTACTCATACTACACTTTTGTACCTTTTTGGTGCTGATCCGAGTACTAGTTACCACCATTTTTTCATGTTCATATGGTCTTGATATCTAGAGATAGAGTGAGCTCTTAGAGTCTGAGTCGCCCATTTCCTTCTATTTTTATATATTCAGTCTTTTGTTTTGAGATAGATATTTGACTATTTTGGATACTTGGGGTGTATTGCTATTTCTAGATACTCTAGTATTGGCTCTATGAGGTCGTGGGATAGTAGGGCATTTTCCACCAAGGTTGATTTATCACTTGTGGGATGGTACTGGCTTTGAATATTTTCCCTATTTATCCATGTGTTGTTGATTTCCACCGAAGTTTGGCATTTTCCACCAAGGTAACCCTTTGTGTTTAGCTTAGGGTTACAGTTTGTCTTAGGTCCAGGAAGGATAGATCAAGTGCTATCATGACTCATAAATTAAGTCATGACAAATTGGTATAAGAGCTTAGGCTACACCGATATTGTCAGTACAAGAGCAAATATCTAATAGAGTCCTGCAGATCAGAATGATGATGTTCATTTCATATCTTTAGGGGGTTATGGGACATTCTTAGGATTTCTTCACTTTTTCACTCATATCGTGCTAAGTGTCTGAGTTGGTTTATAGAACATTCCTTTGAATTTACACTTTCGTAGATGGACAAGACACGTGCTACCGCTACATGAGACAAGGGTCTCGAGACCTAGCCTAAGGATCCCACTCTATTTTTGGATGACCTAGAGGTCGTGCACATCTGGGAGATGTGCCCCCAGTTAGGGTCTAGGATAGGCTTCTATCCCCAATTCCTTCTTTTTCTCATGATCCAGAGATTTTTTTACCCCAGGCAGCGGTGGTCCAGGGTCCATCCAAGGCTCTACCAGGGTTTATTTTTTCCTAAGTGCTTAAAGATGTGTTGGTTCAGCTTTTGGGTTTAGTTTGTGGTGCACTGTCTGATAGTGCACAGTCTACAGACCAGAAAGTACTAAGGCAGGAGAGCAGCCTGTAGCTGTAAATCCCAGAGTTAAGGTTTCTCCTGCACCGATAGTTGCTCTGCTAGTGGTTACCCAACCTTCTATGTCTTTTGAGAACTAGAAGATGTTGGGTAGATTCTTGAGATTAGCTCTGCCTTGGTTTTATGGTGCTTGAGGTGAGGTTGCATATGAGTTTCTATTTTCTTATGAGGATAGGCTCCATAAATTAGACCTTATTGAGGTTTGTGGTATGTATTACACAATATTTTAGTTGGACAGTGCTGCTTAACATTAGTGAAGAGGTTATATGGATTCTAGACTAGCTGGATTTTCCCTTTGGCATGGGATCAGTTATATGAGATATTCTTGGAGAAGTACATGCCTTGCAAACTTAGAAATTATTTGAGGGATCATTTCTCTAGATTGGAGTAGGTCTCTATGACAGTTACAGATTATGAGGCTCATTTTCATGAGTTGGCTAGGTATATGAATTCTATTCTAGATACCGAGTATTAGAGAGTTCATTGCTTTGATAGAGGGTTGAGACTCCACTTTCATATGTATACTCAATGTTTGGTTGCTGCAGGTAGGTCTTTTATTGAGGTTGTTAATTATGCTCAACTTATGAAGGAGATGCATCATGAGGTCCGTGGAGGCAGCGATAAGAGTCTTAGAAATTAGGACAAATTCAGTGGAAACCCAAGTAGTTCCTGATTAAGAGGTATCCATTTTCATGGTAGGTATCCTCCATATCCATTTGATCAGTCTTAAAGCCAACCTAGCCAACCTGTTCAGGCAGTGTTTTAGATTACTGATGGAGGTTAGTCTAGTGCTAGTGATCGCCCTGGTAAGGGCAGTGGTCATTCTTTGAGAGGATCTTCATCTGGTTATTCTAGACGTGGTGGTTATTTTGCGTCAACTAGATTTTTTGGTTCTGGTTCAACTTAGGTGTCATGTTATAGTTGTGGAGCTCCTAGTCACTATTCATAAGATTGCCCTAGTCATGGGATGAGTATTGCTTTAAGTCAGAGTGTGCCCTGTATTAGAGCAGTTCATCACTCATTTAGAGGTTTTTCTTATGGTCGTAGGGGTGGTTCTCAGGGTACTGGAAGAGGTTCATAGGTAGGCATGATAGAAGGTCGGTTAGGTACCCAGCAAGGTAGCAGGCATGGTCAGTTGTATGTAGACCTTCTAGGACCAAGGTTGTGTCTTCAGATGATACTGTCATAGGTATTATTTTGGTGTGACGCATGTTGGCCCTTACATTATTTGATCCGAGATCTACTTATTCTTATATATCTTCTTATTATGCACCACAGTTGGAGTTACCTTAGGACTGATTATTTGTGTCATTGCGTGTATCTACTTCCAAGGGTGATTCTTTAGTAGTGGATAAAGTTTTCACATTATGTGTTATGATTGTTAGTGATGTTGATACCTATGTTGACCTTATTATTCTGGATATGGTATATTTTGTGTAGTTCTAGGCTTGTACTGGTTATCCCACTAACATGGGGTCATGGATTCTTTTGCTAAGACCGTTACCTTATCCATGCCCGGCGTACCCCCAGTCGTGTGACAGGGAGCGATTATCCGTGAGACGATGGAATAATTTCTTATGTTCATGCGAGGAGTCTTATTTTGAGGGGTTGCGAGTCTTACCTCACTTATATTTGTGATACTAGTGAGTAGTGTCCATCACTTGACTCTGTTCCTATTGTCTGTGATTTTCCTGATGTGTTCCCTATCGACCTTCCTGGTAATCTCCCTATTCATGAGATTAAGTTTGCTATTGACCTCGAGCCTGGCACCCGACCTAATTCTATAGAACTTTACTTTATGGCTCCGGTCGAGCTTAAGGATCTAAATTCTCAGCTTCAGGATCTTCCTGGTAAGGTGATAGCGCCCAAGCGCACACACAAGTGTATGTGGTCTTATGAAGTAATACAGTAGCTTAAAGAAAGCCTAAATATTGATCTCTCAGGGACTTGCGTTCGCCTCCTATCTAATTCTAGTTCAACCAATTAAGGAGAGTAGTAAATAGAGTTTTAGAATTAAAAATAAACTAAGAAGAAACTAAACTAATGCAGAAAAATAATGAATTTTGACATTCAAGGATAGAAGCCCAGGGTTAAGGCTTACGAACAATCCTACTATGTTATTGAACTTCATTCGTTAACTTGCTTATCTTGGTTGTTGATTTGTAGGGTTAATTGCACGATTACTATTTTCCAACCTCTAATCCTTTACCTAAGTTGAACCTTACAACTACATCATTGAATGAGATGTAATAGTTCACTTAAGTTCTTTACAAATGTCATCCTACATATGAATCAAGTAAGGCATCTAAGTACATCCCTTTCCTAGATACTAATTCAAGTCTCTTATTTTATATAGAAACAAGAACCATATTTTGCTTATTCCGTTGTTCTATCTCCCTATTTCCTCTCCCGAGTTCACAAGGTTGACAATTGATGTATTCTAAGGGCCATTAATCCTTAAAATAGTTAAAACAAGAATAAACAAACAACCAACTATGATGGGTAAATTAACAAACTTAATTAAAAAAAAGTAATCATGAACGTGGTCTTATCCCCGGATAGGAAATTTAGCCTTCAATGGAAATATTCATCATCCAATCCCTTGGATTGATGATACCAACCATGAAAGAAACTAAAGTAAAGAGATATAAACCCTAAAAGAAGTTGTGCAGCCTCCAATATCTTCCAAGACATCCAAAAGTCCATAATAACAAGTACAAATATGTATTTACAGTGTCCAAGTAGTCCCAAGACATGTAGGATTCAAATCTTCACTTTTTCCCATGTTTGAAATAGGGTCGTGTCGCGAGAGACATTTGAGTTAAGTAGAGGTCGTGAAGCAGTCCCATCACGAGAGTACACTATTTTGGGTGCCTTCTAAGTATTTTGGTATGTATCATGCGCCTAAAGTGATTCCCATATTCCCACTCGCCCTGGATATTCCAAGTTTCTAAATTGAGTCCAAGTTGTGTATTGTGCTTTCGTTAAGCCATTCCGAACATTTTTGAGTTGTTTTCACTTGATTTGAATCTTTTATATCCTTCATATATCATAATAATTATCCAATCATCCTATAGAATAAAACACAACAATTTAGAGCTCAAAACAATGCAACATCCAACACGACATATTAGAAACACGAGCTAAGCATAGGCTAATTTAACTTTGATCTTTAATTCATTTTTTTAACTCGTTGCTTGATCCAATTGACCCTTAAACATTATAAACAAGTTGTTTCATATATAAATACTTAATACCAACCGTATAAACTCATTAATACATATTAGAACCCAACACAATAGACTAAACAAGCACCTAGCTTAAGCTAGTAACACTAGTTTTCTCGGTTGAACTCTAAATGATCAGTTTGAATAAAAACTCATTTGGAAACACCTTTAAACATTGTAAACACATACTTGTACACTTGTATGCATATTTATATCATTATTAACACATTAAGCACATGAATCATCCTCAAAACAAGTCTAAAAAGGCTAAATAGAAATGCTAGAATGCATAAATTCACCCAACATCATGAGGGTTTTATTAGACCTAGAGTGTGACCTTAGGTATCTCCCGTATTGTTTGTGAATAAAAAATATGGATCCATGCATATGTGTATTGATTATAGGTAGCTTAGTAAAGTGAAGGTGAAGAACGATTATCTTATGGCTCGTATTAATGATTTTTTTACCAGCTTAAGGGAGTGGCATTTTTTTCTAAAATTGATTTGAGATATGGTTACCATTAGTTGAGGATTCAGGCTGAGGATTTCTACAAGACAACCTTTAGGGCTTATTTATGGTCATTATGAGTTCTTAGTTATGTCATTTGGGTTAACTAATGCCCCAGCAACATTCATTGATTTGATAAACTTGGAATTCAATACTTATTTGGATTCCTTCTTGATTGTATTAATTGATAAAATCCTTGTGTATTCGAAAAGTAGAGAGAAGTATATGCAGTATTTGAGGATTATTCTCCTGACTTTGATAGATCATGTGTTTTTTTGCCAAGTTTTCTAAGTGTGATTTTTGGCTTGAGTCTATGACATTCCTTGAACATATGGTCTCTAAGGATGGTATAATGGTAGATCCAGTAAAGATTGAGGCAATTCGTGATTGGGCTGGACCTACATCTACAGGTAAGGTTTGTAGCTTCATTGGTTTGGCCGGTTATTATAGATTTTTCATCAAGAGTCTTGGTACTATTTCATCCCTATGAACAGATTAACTTGCAAGGAGGTTCCTTTCTAATGGTTCGGGGAGTTTGAGATGAGCTTTGGAAAGCTAAAGGGTTTTCTTACTTCAGCTCGTATTTTAGCTCTTCCTACCAAGGGTTAGGGATTCACCATAATTTGTGATGATTCTAGCATCAGTTTGGGTTGTGTAGTGATTCATCAGGCTCTTGTAATTTTTTATGCTTCTAGACAGATTATGGTGCACAAGCGCAACTACCCCACTTATGATTCAGAGTTTTTGGCAGTAGTTTTTACGCTTAAGATTTAGAGGCATTATCTTTATGGTGTACATTGTGAGATTTTCACCGATCGTCATAGTCTTTAGCATCTTTTGACCAAGATGGAGCTTAATTCTAGACAGTGTAGATGGATAGAGTTACTTATGGATTATGATATTTCCATCTTGTATCATATGGAAAATAAAAATATGGTAGAAGATTTACTTATGGATTATGATATTTCCATCTTGTATCATCTGGGAAAGGAAAATATGGTAGAAGATGCCTTGAGTCAGAAGGCAGAGAGTATGGGTAACTTGGCTTGTATTTCTGTTTCTCAGAGGGCCTTGGCATGAGATATCCAGTCCTTAGGCAACTTGATGGTTTGCCTTGATATTTTAGATCCCAGGAGGATTTTAGCTAGTGTAGAGGTGAAGTCCTTACTATTTTAGAAGATTTGAGATTGTTAGTTTGAAGATAGTAAGCTTCGCTTCCTTTGTGACCAAGTGTTGAGTGGTGAGTCTTAATGAAACACCATAGATTTTAAGGGTGTTTTAGGATTTGATAGTTCCATCTGTGTTTCGAGGAGCGATGACTTGATTCAGTTGATTTTGCATGAGGCTCACAGCTTTAGATATTCCATTCATCTCGGCATAGCCAAAATTTATAGAGATTTGATACAACATTATTGGTGGAGTGGTATGAAGAGAGATGTGGCAGACTTTTTAGCTCATTGCCTATGTTGTTAGCAGGTAAAGGCCGAGCATCAGTGACCAAGTGGTTTGATTCAGAGATTGCCCATTCCCAGTGGTAATGGAAACAGATTACCATGGATTTCATTAGTGGTTTCCTTGTACTTCATGTGGTTTTGATGGTATTTGGTCCATTGTGGATCGTTTGACCAAGTCAGCATGTTTCATTCCTATTCAGATGTCCTCTAGTATTGAGAGGTTAACCCATATTTATGTTCAGGAGATAGTCATTTTGCATGGTGTGCCCATTTTTATTATTCAGATCGTGGTTTTGTATTCTCATTGGAATTTTAGAGAGCATTTTAGGAAGAGTTAGATACTCGGTGGATCTTAGAATAGCTTTTGATCCGCAAATAGATGCTCAGTTAGAGCGGACTATTCATGTTCTTAAGGACATGCTCTGAGCTTTTGTTTTGGATTTTAAAGTCCAGTGGGAGTAACACTTAGCCTTGGAAAAGTTTTCATAAGTTAATAGCTATCATTCGAGTATTGAAATAATACCTTTTGAGTCTTTGTATAGTAGGAGATGTTGCTCTCCAGTTGGATGGTTTGAGACTTTCGAGGTTAGTCCCCATGGTACTGATTTGCTGCAGGAGTTGTTGGATAGAGTCAAGCTGATTTAGGATAGTTTGAGAGCGGCTTAGAGTAGGTAGAAGGCCTATGAAGACCATAGGCTTTGTGCCTTGAGATTTGGAGTTGGTGATGGGGTATTCCTCCATGTGTCACCTATGACGGGTATGATGATGTTCAGAAGGAAGGGGAAGCTCAACCCCATAAATATTTGACCTTTTGAGATTCTTCAAATAGTTGGTAAGGTGGCTTAAGAATGTTGGGTTGATTTTAGAAATGCAATTTTCGTAAGTAGGACCTACATGGGGTTTTTGGGTGATTTTTTTACCCGAAGAATAATGGTGAAATTTGGGTATCGTTATTTTTGTATTGATGAGTAGAATGTGTTTATGATAGCTTTACATCTTGATGAGGCTTCTAAGAAGGGAAAAATAGTGGTTTAGCGGATCATTGAGCTTTCTTCGGCATCGAGGTAGGATAGGTTTATTCCTTTTTATATTAAGCTACTTCATTTTATGCTTATGATATTGCTCTATATTTGAGATGGGTTTTAGTTGTTTTATCTATGAAATGCGAAACTTGGGTTAGTTGGACCATTTAGGATATTTCAAATCGTAACGTTGAAAATACTTAGCTTGTTTCCTTATGCCTTAGGTGAATTGGGCTTCAATTCTCATGTTTAGCATGAGAATTCCCTAGATTACTCAAGTTAGGCAAAAATACTTTAGTCACTATTTCTTATGATAAGATTGGCCTTAGTTTCTTATACTAGTGAAAGTTGTCTTAGTTGCTATGTTGACTTAGTTGTGGTGTTTGGGAAGAACCTCTAACTTAGGGATATTTGTGGCTTATCTAACATCTAAGAATGGATTTATATACCATAGCCTAGTCTGGGGTAAAACTTTCCTTAGAGTGTACTTTGGGGATTTAGAAGTGGGGTCTTTAACCCACCTTAAGTCAAGATTAGTGAATAGTTTTCTTGAAACCCTTATACGCTTATTAAATGCCAAGAATTCCCTTTTAAGAAAATATTGAGGAACCTTGGAACTTGGTGGTTATGGTAATGATGACATTAGAAGTAATGTTTGTAGACTAATGGATTAGATTGTCACTTATGCTATGATGACATATGAATCATGTTGCGACAAGCTATTGGTTATACCATGTATAATCTATCTATTATGCTAATGACAAGTCTTTGACCATGCTATTGATAAGTTATTGCCTATGCTATTACTTATGATTATGATCATGCTAAACAATTATGATAGTAATCATGCTAGAAAACATTCTTATTAATGATGTTCACAATTGTGTTATTAATTATGCTAGAAGCTATGCCTATTGATTTTATGGGAGTTTATACTATAATTATGCAAAAATTCATGATACTTGACTATGTTAGAACTTTTTCTATTGATTATTCCACCTTCTATAATGATGTGGCTACCTATTTGAGTTTGGAAATTTACATATCTATAAATATATATATATATATATCCCGATTAAATTTCAGAAGATGATGATGGTGCTGATTATACCCTATTCAATTTTGGAAGATGATAAAGATGTTGATTATACACGGTTCAATTTCACAAGATAATAATGATGTTGATTGTACCTGGTTCGATTCCAAAGGATGATTATGATGATACATTGATATTCGAAAAGGCTAGAGGATGTTTATGATGATACATTGATACCCAACAAGGCCATAGGATGATATGCCGATGTACCTATGTGTACATCTACCGGATCAAGATCGGCTATTTATTATGATATATATATATATGCATATTCATGTAGGGTATGATTTTTGTATTAGGGATGCCGGTTATATCCCAAAAGTGATAAATGATTATATAGTGGTAAAGTGGATGATAAGTGGTATATAAGGATTAGTGGTGGATATTGTTTATATGAATAGTTATGAAAAGTTGGTAAAGGAGGATTAGTTGGTAAAGGATGATTAGTTAATAAATGATGTTAGTTGATAAATGATAGTTATCATTGTAAATGTTGATTAATAGATAAGTGATTTATAGTGTTAAATGATGACTAGAGGTTATATGATGAATGGTAATCAAATGAATTAGTGATAAGAGATGGATAGCTGATTAACGGTAACTAGTGTATAAATGATAATAAGGTTTCTATACGTTGGTAAAATTGTGGAATGTGGGTTATTTATCAAATGTTGGTAAATTGTGGAATGATTGTTAAATAACGAGTTTGTTATTTGAAAGCGATGAATCGTTGCTTTATTCTATCTTTGAGTGTATTATCTAGGCATATGGGAGTCTGTGATGAGTTATTTACTTTCCACACCAATTTGCGTATGGGATCAAATTTTATAGTTTGTGATTGCTTGTGTAATGCCTTATGATACGTTATTATTTTGATTTTCTTACTTATATTGCAAGACAATGTTGGCATGTGTTGATGCCTTTTGTTATATTTTTATTCTGGTTAAATTACTTATTATGTACAACAGTATTGGAGAATATTTAGGTTCGTTTTGTACCTTGATTTAGTTATGTTATCTTGATTTTTATCATACATGTATCATGATTTAGATCAATCGGCCGATGATTCCTACTGAGTAACCGTCATTTTGGTACTCATACCACAATTCTGTACCTTTTTGGTGCAGATCTAAGTACTAGTTGCCGTTGTTGATTTGTGATCGTGTTGTGTTGATATCCGAAGATAGGGTGAGATCTTGAAGTCCGAGTTTCCCATTTCCTTCTATTTTTCTATATTCAATATTTTGTTTCGAGATAGTTGCATTGACTATTCTAGATACTTGGGTTGTATTTCTATTTCAAGATGTTTTTGTACTGGATCTACCAGGTCGTGGCATGGTATCTTGTATTATGAACGTTTTCTATGTTGATTTTTCCCCTTATTTATCACTTATTTTGTTCATTCCTCCTATGTTGGTCATTTTACACCAAGGTGACGCATTGCTATTAGCTCCGGGTTACGGTTTGCTCACCTACTGGCAGGATAGAATAGGTGTCATCATGACTCATAAATTGGGTCGTGACACTATAACGGCATAAGAATATCTATACAAGGCATGGAACTGTGAATCATACTCCGCAACAGTCATAGAGCCCCGCTCCAAGAAATCAAACTCATTTCTCATCCGATCCCTCAAACTAAAAGCTACAAACCTATCCAAAAAAGGCCTCTGTAAACTGATCCCAAGTCATCTCTGGCAAACCAAGAGATTGACAACCAATAACTGACCTTAACTAATCTATGACTACATCTCTCAACTGATAAGTAGTATAAGCAATCCCATGCAATTGAATAAATCCCATGCGACTAAAGCAAGCATGGGTTATGCAACTTCTCACAATAATCCATCACGAAATCATAGGCATTCCTGCCTACAACACCAGTAAATCTAGGAGGAACCAAGCAAGTGAATCTCTTTCTTATGATCCTCAGAAAATATAACAATACTCGTATAATAGGAGGCATAATAAATCTGGTTGGCTAAGAATCTATCTGACGAGGCATTATAGAAGAAGGCTAAACTCAAGATCTCAAAATACGATACTCAGATACAGGTACTCAAGGAGGAACCACACTCAAGAGTCTGCGGACAACCATAAGCAGTATTGGTACTATAGAAGGATCCCTACTTTGACTCGGAGGAACACCATAAGCAGATTCTGGAACAGACGGAGGTACAATACTCAGAGCTGGAGTAACACCAGGTGCACTGACAGGAGCACCCTCCAAACGGGTCAACAACTAAACTAACAACCCCTCCAAGACTGGTGAAGAAGAACTCTGTGGGACTGGAATAGGCCTCATTACTCCAATATGCTCAACTTGAGGCATAGGAGAGAGTCCCATAGTTCTATCTCTTGATAAAGTAGATTCGTATGCCCATCCTCCACATCGAGCCTGACCATGACTCGCAACTCACCCTCTAGATTGGGCCCTTTTCTCAGATAATGGATCTTTATCTCTGGCCTCACTATCTGCATAGAAAAAAGTGAAATATGACTTAGAACACAAGGTATGAAAGATTTGCACGGTAAGGAACAAAATAAAGGAATTTTCCTAAAGACATCTGATAGACTCTCAAAGATAGATATGGACATTTATGTACCGATCCGTGAAACTCGATTAGACACCCTATTTTTACACTATTAAGATCAATAAACCTGGCTTCTCTAATACCAATTTGTCATGACCTCAAAACCAAGGGTTATAATGGAAGGCAGGCCTTTACAAGTAATCCTATCATCCAAATTATTTGAAAAGAGAAAGAAATTCAAAAAATTAAAGAAAAGACTCCTAGAACAGAGTCGAACCACTCATATACCGTGAAAGAGGAAATACAATCAAAGATACCAAACCAAATCCCAAAACCTGGCATCACAGCGTCAGAACTAACTAATACAACTCAAAATCAAAATATACATAGGATATCCAAAAAAGGAACAAACTCTAGCTCTGAATACAATAAGACATAGTCTAGATAAGAAAAGGTAGTGGTCAAGTACGGATGCATAGATCAATCGCTACCTCAAATAGACTCTAAATGCCACCTGAATTAGATATACATGTCGCACATTCGTACCTAGATCTGCACCAAAAAGGTGCAGTAGATATGAGTATAGTCCACTTGTAATCAGTAGGTATCATAGACCAACTGAGTAAAGTAGAAGATAAAGCATATAAACATAAACTATGGGCATATGTCCTGCAATTAGAAAATGTCCCAAATGGTAGCCCACATCATCTCCACTAATAGTAATACTATATATACATATAATAATAGTAGTTAGGGAAAAGAATCATAAATATACATATACTCCAAATACAATTTCAAAAGGATATAACAAATGGATAGATATCCAGGCACAAACAGAAATACAATCACGATTAGTTGAATGTGATGATGATGATAATAATGAAAATGCACGAGGTCATTGTACAACCTCTGTATACATCTGCCAAGCTCAGATATGGACATAAGACGCATGAAAGGTTTGTCAACAAACACCTACCAAGCTCTTCTCTCGGGTAGGACCCATGGAGGATTTGTCAACCCATATACAACTAATATCTAATACCACTATTCATAACTCCTCTCCGATACACAAATCGGCAGAGGATATTTAAAGATGCCACATATTCTACCAGAAAAAGCCAATGTTTCTAGAATTTCTAATATTTTGATATGCTATGGATAAATAGAACTTTTGATGCTTAAAAATATGAAAATATGAAAGTTACATGGTTTTTTTTGTTAAATATGATGGGGTTTGTGTTATGTTTTGTAGTAAATCAGGTTTTGGGGCTATTTTGAAAGAAAAACGTGAAAGTAGAAGTTTTGTTCCACTGAATTTTTCTCCTAAGGCCTATATGTGCTACCTACGGTCCTTAGGTATCAAAGTAGGTGTCATAAATTAGAGATCCAAAGACTTAGAAGTTCAGAAAAAAAGATCATGTCTGTTACGAAGGGCACTTATGGCTCGTAGATAACAAAGTATGTTATAGAAGAGTCAAGTCTAGAGAGTTTAGGATCTTTTGGAGGAAGGGGTATTCTGCGTAGGACCACCTATGGTCTGTAGGTGTAACCTATGGCCCATAGGTAGATTATTAAGTGGCCACCGACCTCGGGTTTTCTTTTTATTCGAGAATTATTTCCTAGGGTTTCCTTGTATTCTATAAATACTATTTTGATGTTTTTTAGTTAGTTTACGTACTCCATATACTTATAAACAAATATTTTATTCCAGGATTTGATTTTGTTCTTGGGATTTCTTTATTCTTGATTTTGGTTGATAATTCAGTTATAGACTTTGGGTTTTATTCATTGATTATTGTCGTGTTGTTATAATATCTTCAATTATGAATTCCTTTGATTGTTTTATAACAATAACAGACTAAATACCTTTGATAGTGTTGTGGGAACACTGGTAGATTGACGAAGTAGGGAAAGTGCTAAGTTGTTCTGAATTGACATTCTTGTATGTATTATGGTTACCTTCAACTCAATAGCTTTCTTAGCGGTTGAGAACATTAAGATCCTACCTAGCATATCACGAATTACTTCACAAAAAGAGTAGAGATTAGGAAAACATAATCACAATAGTAATTTGAAGATTAATTGTTGATCTAGGCTCATCAACATCATATGCTTAAGATGGTTATCTTTCATCTAATAAATTAAGACTTAAAAGGTAATAGTTAACTGGGATCTAGGATAAAGATTAGTAATGCGACATCTTGAGACTCAAAACGTAAAGGGTAAAATTTGGAAATTAGTCCACAAGACAGTGGATGGTACATAACTTATTAGATTTTGCATGCTAGATATCACGTTGGATCAACAAAGTACGATAAAACTACTGAGCTGAGATGCCAGGTGGAACACAGTCATCTAGTGTAGATTTTCGACTGATTATGACCAAAGTTGAGTTTTATTACTTGTTCGAGATTACTACTACACACCTCTATTTACTTTCTGCACTACCCATTGATTCCAGCTAATGAGAGATATAATTCCACTTATTCCCTTAGGATTTGACCCCAACCATTTTGGGTTACTATATTTTGCTTCGACCACTTTAGTCTTGATTTAAGGCGTAGCTTTGGGTGACATTAAAATTTTGACATTGTTTTTGGGAATATAGTGTTGATTTGTTGGTTGAAGTTGATCAAGCTTTTGGGTTTATATTTTCTATTTCTAGTTGGGTGTACAACATTTTATGTCTAACATCAGAAGTCAAGACAATCCCTTACTCCCGATATATCTAAACCCTGAGAGAATCTTGTATCCTAATCGTACAATAAATGAACAAGTATATGTAGGATATCTTTAAGGGGTTTGAGATGATCCTAATATTATGCCTCCACCTCTTCTAGTAGGAGTTAAGGACATTGCTAATCATCAAATAAAGTAGCTATTAGCGAATGCAATTACTAATAAAAAAAGGATACTGAAGTTCAGTGTGTAGCTAGGGAGGCAAAGGTAGCTAGGCAGAGACCAATAGTTGAATATTGAGCAACACTCGATGGTAATTGAGATAGAATTTTAGGTGGTCGAGCTCAAGTAATCCTAGTATACCAGTACTTTCATCCATACAATGATAAGGATATGGGATACGTTAAGCCTGCAAAAATAAAAGCTATCATTCCTCCTATTTTACCACTAGTTATTAAATTTGACATAACCAGTGCCATGATCCAACTCTTAAATCAAAAAAGTATGTTTGCAAGTTTGTCTATGAATGACACAAATATGCATCTTGCTAATTTTATTAGGATCTTTACTTCTTACACCATACCTGGGGTGGATCAGGAGGCATTCAGATTGAGGTTGTTCCCTCTTTCATTAAATAGAGAAGCTTCTTAATGGTTGGGGAGACTACCTAGTGGATCGATTACCACTTGGCATGAGTTGTGCTGGCATTTCTTAGACCATTTATTTCCAACATCCAAAATATTATAGCTAAAAGATGAGATATATAAATTTAGACATCTACATTCTGAGTAGATGTATGGGGCTTGGTTATGATATAAGAGGAAGTTGATCATGGTACCCAATCATCGAATTTTAGGAACAAACTTTCTAGAGATATTTTATAGAGCCCTAAATATCAGTTCCAGAGCCATGGTAGATACAATAACTAAAGGAGATTTTATTCATTTATGTTGTGAAGTAGAATATGATATTCTTGACTAGATCTCTCTCACCAACCGAAGGTAGCATACTCGGGAAGCAAAGATGGGTGCTAGCACTTATGACATTGGGGATTCCGGCGACCATAGAGTAGGTGATAATTCTATAACATAACATATTGCACATCTTAGTGCTAATATTCGGTTGTTGATGAAGCAATTCACAAAAGTGAATTCTAAGAAGGTAAAAATGGTAAGTTCATAGGGTGCAGCCTCTAGAGCATTTGCTTCTGACTTAGAAAAGAAGGTTAAGTATCTTGATTATAAATTGATAGGTTTCTAAGCCAAGGGTAAAGGAAACTAAGGTCGGAACTATTATAGAGATAGATACATAGATTGTAGTAGGGAGTGTGATGGTGACTGTACAAGAAAGGGCGACTATGAGCAGAAGGAAGACAAGTACATTCTTTCGGACAACTGTGATACTAAATCAAAAATAGAAGCATTGTTGTCCAAAATAGTTAAGGGTTAAGAAAATCTTAAAACATGCCTTAAGGAGATTAAGGTTAATATCAAAGATCTGACCTATAAGGTTGAGTCTCATGTGAATGCAATCATGTAGTTAGAATAACTATTTGGGAAGATGTCTTCTACTTTGAATCAGAGGCAGCCAGGTACCCTTCCAAGCAACACGATTTAGAATCCAAACATCGATTATTGTCTATCCATCACCATTAGGAGTGGGGATATAAATGTTGATCCCTCATGTGCCTACTATTGAGGAGTTGAGGAATTATAATGCTATGATTGATGAAACACCTGAGGTAGAGTCTAAGAAGTCGACATGTGTTGATGGTGATTTTGAGAATGATGATTGTAAGGGAAGGGTCGATGAGCCCAATGATAATGTGCATTATTATAGTGTGATTACTTCCATACCCTTAGTAGAGAGTAAGGAAAACCCTGAAGCATTTACTATTCTGTGTTTTATTTGGCCCTTTAACATCATATAGATTTTGTGTGACTTGGGAGCCGACATAAATTTAATGCCGCTGGTTGTATATAAGTTGCTGGCGATAGTGGCACTCAAACCTACATCCATGAAGTTGTTGATGGCTGACTTATCTATGAAGAAACTGATGGGTATTTTGCATGATGTAGTAGTAAGGGTGGCATCCTTTTTATTCCCGATTGATTTCGTGATTCTTGATGTGAGGTGGACATTCAAGCCCCTATTATATTGGGTAAACCCTTCCTAGACATAGGTAAGGTATCAATTGATATGGAGTTAGATCATATGACATTCAGACTAACTAATGAGAAAATGATTTTTGATGTGTATCAGTCGATACAACAGACAGATAATAATGGGTAGTGTCGGTGATAGACACTTTTGATGATGATGTTGATGCAGAGGTTGTGCCCATTAAAGATATACTTGGGGTCAAGGTGTTAGCAGTAGTAATCATGAATTTTGAGAGCAATCAAATAAAAGGATATGATGAGATGGTTTACGCATTGTATGGTAGAGGTTGTTACAATTATGCTCCAAAAAAGTTAGATCTTGATCTAAATAATAGAACCATGCCTCCTTTGAGACCATCCATTGAGCAACCACCAGTTTTGGAATTGAAGGCCCTCTTATCTCACTTGTGGTATGCATTCTTAAGGGATAACAATACCTCACTGGTGATTGTTGCTGCAAATTTGGAAAAGTTAGACGTTGAAGAAATGATATCAGTATTGCAGAGGTTTAAAATAGCTATTGGATGGACCATAACATAGTGGGGATTCCACTAGGTATTTATACTCACAAGATACATCTTAAGCTATAGTGTGTTCCCAGCATTGAGCATCAGTGTAGATTAAATCCTCCTATGAAAAAGGTTGTCAAGAAATAAATAATCAAGTGGTTAGATGCTAGAGTGTTTTACCCCATTACAGACAGCAAGTGGGTCAGCATGATTCAATGTGTGCCAAAGAAAGTTGAATCACAGTAGTTCCCGGTGAGACGAATGAACTTTTCCTTATCAGACCAGTAACTAGTTAGAGAGTTTTCATGGATTATAGAAAGATGAATAATTGGACCCAGAAGGACCACTTCCCTATGACTTTCATGGACCAGATGCTCAATAGACTAGCAGACTAAGGTTGGTATTGTTTTCTTGATGGGTACTCAAGATATAATTAGATCACTTTTCTCCCAAGGATAAAGAAAATGCGTCTTTCACTTAACCCTATGGGACTTTTGCATTAAAAAGGATGACATTCATATTATGCAATAATCTCACCACCTTTCAGAGATACCTGATGTTTATATTTTTTTGACATGGTAAAGGAGACGATCAAGGTTGTCATGGATGATTTTTCAGTAGTTGGGGACTCTTTTGATGTTTGTTTAGCCCATTTGGATAGCACACTATAGAGATGTAAAGAGTGCAACTTGGTTTTGAATTGGGAAAAATGCCATTTTACGGTAAAATAAGGTATTATTCTCAAGTATAAGATCTCCAAACAGGATAGTGAGGTAGACAAAGAAAAGATTGAAGTAATTGAAAATTTTCCAATACCAATCTCAATTAAAGGTATACAGAGCTTTTTGGACCATGCAGGCTTTTATAGAAGGTTCATCAAGGGCTTCTCTAAAATAGAAAATCCTCTATGCAAGCTTTTAGAGAAATAGGTAAAATTTGTATTTGATGATGCAAGTCACAAATCCTTCAAGTTCCTTAAGGAACAGTTAATTTTTGCTCCTATCATTGTGCCCCTTGATTGGTCTGCACCATTTGAGGTAATGTGTAATGTGAGTGGAGTGGCCTTAGGTCTAGTCTTAGGCCAAATAAGAGAGAAAATCCTTGATCTAATTTATTATTCCATCAAGACATTAAACCCCGCATAGAAAAATTATGTAGTCACTGAGCAGGAGTTGCTTGTGCTAGTTTTTTCCTTCAAAAAGTTTTAGTCCTATTTGATAGGAACCAAAGTCATAGTCCAAATAGATCATGTATATTTAAGGTACCTAATGTCAAAAAAATATGCAAAGTCAAGGTTAATACATGGGATCCTCTTGCTGCAAGAATTTGACTTTGAGGTGAATGATTGGAAGGGCATAAAAAAGAAAGTTGTTGATCACTTATCGAGGCTTGAGGAAGAGGCCATGCATAAATTAGGGGATTAGCTTGACATTGATGATACTTTTCCATATGAGCAGGTCTTGGCAGCATCACAAGACTTAATTCCTTGGTTCACTAATTTTGCCAACTACTTGGCATGCGGTCATGTTCTAGAAGACCTCTCCTTTTAGCACTGCAAAAGATTTATGCATGAGATGAGGAAGTTATTTTGGGATGAACCATATATTTTTAGGGTTTGTGTGGATGCTATTATTTGTAGATGTATTCGTGAGGTGGAGATGATGAGCATTCTTGAAGTTTGTCATTCATCACTAGTTGGGGTTCATCATAGTGGTACCCGCACAACCCACAAAATCTATAGTGTAGGTTTTACTGTCCTATAATTTATAAGTATGCTCACGGTTTTGCATAATCTTGCGACCAATGTCAGCATCAAGGCAATATTTCATGACACCATGAACTCCCTATGACACCATTCTTAGAGCTAGAGTTATTTGATGTATGGGTGATTGACTTATGGGTCTGTTCATAAGATCCTATGGCATGAAGTATATTTTGGTAGTGGTTGACTATGTTTTGAAGTGGGTGCAATTATTAGTGATGGTGAGTCTCACTTTTACAATCATCTATTTAAGGACCTTCTTTATAAATATGGTCTAAGGCATAAGGTGGAAACACCTTACAATCCTCAGACAAGCGGGAAAGTTAAGGTCTCCAATAGAGAGATCAAGTCCTTATTGGCAAAAATTGTGAATTCCAACAATACTGACTAGTCTAGAAAGTTGGATGATGTATTATGGGCCTATTCGACAGCTTATAAGACTCCCATAGGTGCCTTCCCATATCATCTCATATACGGAAATGCATTCCACTTATTGGTCGAACTCGAGCATAAGGCACTATAGGCATGGAAAAGGCTAAATTTTGAGTGGCGTAATGCAGCAAAGTCAAGATTGAGCATGGTAAATGAGTTGGATGAATTCCAACTCCATGATTATGAGAGTTGTGCCATATATAAATAAAGAATGAAGTTGTAACATGGTAAGAAAATTGAGAAAATAGTGTTTGAACCTGGTGATATGGTCTTGTTGTATAATTTTAGACTCCACTTATTCCTTGGCGAACTGAAGTCTAGGTGGTATGTTCCATTCACCATGGCTTGGGTATTCCCAAATTGTGCTATAAAACTGAAGCGTGATGGAGAATCCCCATTATTGGTGAAGGGGCAGCGGGTAAAGCACTACATGAGAAACATTGAGGAAGTGAAAGTATGTATTGATGTTGACCTTGGTGAAGTCTGAGTAGCCAAGGAAACTAAGTTATGCCATTATAATAAACCATGTTTTACTTGGGAGAGAACCCAGGGAAAGTTTATTTTTGAGCATGAAACAAATTCCTAGTGCATCCCAGGTATGTCCTCGTTCCTTTTCTTTGCATTATTTACATGCACTGGGGATAGTGCACAGTCTTGTAGTTGGGGGTAAGGTATACCGTAACCATCGCGGGTTTTTGTTGTCATGCTTCTTTTCCTGTCAGTAGTGGTATGGTTGTAGAACTGACATGTCTAGGTTAATTTTGCGTCATATTATGTTGTTTCTTTGTGTAATAAGAATATTTTTGAGTATCTAGGGCAGTTGACATATTTTGTTGTTGATTTTTAAGAAAAATAATACCCCTCCAAAATTTTATTTTTAAAACTGTGTGAATGTATATATGTGTGACAATTGTGGATCTTATTATGGCATTAGGACTAGGGACATGTTAATCATAGATAACAATTGCATGAACCAGATAGGTAGTAGCTTGTGATGTGACCCTGTGCCATCTGTGTGTGAGATACTACTTAGTTCCTTTTGTGTGTTAAATTTAGAACTTGCCCTGTTAGTCTTGCCTAGGTTGTAGGATAGTCGGTTAGGAAAGGTTAATAGGCCATTTTTTTTATATTTTTCCACTATCAGCTTAAATGACCTTCCATGTGTGAATAGGAATCCCTTGATCTCAAATTTTGAGCCTTATAGCTTATTTTTCTTGTTACACCTTTCGCCTTCCAATTTGTATTACAATGAACCTTTTTTGGCCCTATTCCTCCTTGGACATTTTGCACCTAACCTCACGCAAACCACCTAAGTTGAGGGTGACTATCATAGGGGTGTTTAATGTAAAGTGGGTATAAAGAAGGGTAAAATAAGAAAAATGATGATGGGGCTGGGTGTGGTAGAAAGAGGAAAAGAATTAATAAAAGATATTACACCCAACCCGAATATACAATAAAAGAACAAAAAGGGAGAAATAAGATTGGAATAAAAAGACAATTTATTGATAAGTGTAGTTCTGTAACACACCGCATTTTTAGGCTAGACTTTCAACTGTCGTTCCTACGTGTGTAAAAATTAATCCCATGATTTGTATATGAATACATGTGTCATGATCATTATCCTAGTTTTAAGAATGCTTTTGAGGTGAAAAGTGTTCATGGGAATCACTTAGAACAAAGTTGATCTAAGAGACTTTGATTCATCCAAAACTTGGTATTTTATTCTACAAGGGTTAATTTTTAACATGTATATACTTTTATATATGTGGAATTTTTCATCTCAAGGTGCATCAAATTTTAGATAATTGAGTTATCTTTCAAATGATACTAATTTCGCCTTAATCTAACACACAAGTAAAATGTTGTGGCCTTTTTTGTGTGAGACAGTAAGGGAAGGTGATAAGCCCGCGCCGCGGGGGTTATTCCCTTGGGATAATATGGGCATAACGGGGGCTACTCCCCTGATCTAAGGGGCTCGACGCGGGGTCTATTCCTTTGTTGTTTCAGTTTCTTAAGGGTCAAGGGGCACTTTGGTCCTTTCCCCTCAACCCCAAACATCTAAGTTACAAATTATAACACCCAAAATGGCATTATTTGCCCATCTTCTTCAAATCAACTCTCACAAAAACCCTTCCCTTCCCAAGAACAAAATCCAAACTTTTTTCCCAAGAAATTAAGAGTTTTAAGTTTCAATGTTCAAGATTCTTCAAGAAAATAACAAAAATAGGGTTTATTTCATAAGTTCATCATTCAAGTTCCAAGATTCAAGATTTCAAACTCAAGAATTCAAGGGTTCAAGTCCTAATTTCAAGTTTCTTCAATAATTCGATCAGTTAAGATATGTGGATATTCATCGATGGGCCCCTTTAACCCATGGAGCCCAAAAAAACTTATTTTCAACTAAAGTATGAATTTTTCTCTTATTATGAAGTTTTATATGTTCAAGATAGGTTTAATTCATGTTTTTCCTTAGTAATTGAACTCAATTTCATCTTCACGTATGATCCCATGAAAGATTAGGTTAATTCATGTTTTAAACTACAATTTCTCATGTCATGATTAAGTGAATTTCATGTTAAATCCTTAGTTTATGAATTTAGCCATATAATCATGTTGATTTCCTATGTTTAACACATTCCTATGTTCAAATTCATGCTTCTCACATGTTTGATGAAATTTCTATGTTTTGGGTCCTTGAACCATGATTACATACTTCAGTATTTCAAATTTGATATTGTACTTTCTTTATAATCATTCAGTGCTAGTGAGTTATGAAGACCCGATACCTATGTGTTTTACATGATTTCTATTTTTCAAGTAACAAGTCTGTCAGATCATGATTTTAATATTATATTTAGAACACCATGATCATGTTGAGAATTATA
This sequence comes from Capsicum pubescens, assembly GCA_030864215.1. Classification (NCBI taxonomy): domain Eukaryota; kingdom Viridiplantae; phylum Streptophyta; class Magnoliopsida; order Solanales; family Solanaceae; genus Capsicum; species Capsicum pubescens. Next base: position 216,065,478 of record CM061543.1, on the reverse strand, counting down.
AGTTTATATGTTATAGTTACCTCTAAATTCGTATGCACTATTATTTTCAGAATACCATGACCTGTGCTTCTCAGTTATCCATTATTAGTGCATGCACAAGTTAGTATTTTGGTGTTTTTCTGTTAGGAGTAGGATCTAGCACCGAGTGGGAAGTGTGGGTTTAGCACATCCTACTTCCCCAAAAAATATGTGCCACCATACATTTATATTTAGGGGCCCTCTCCATATAGTGTTTACCCTTGACCAATATGGGCTCAGTTTAGTTATAATGCCTATTTAGGTTCTACTCCGATGGCAAGGATAGAACAACCCTTCACAATGTAGGTCAAACGTTGGACTCCGTGATAGCTCACATGGTTTATGTCGGTTACATGATAACTCCCATAGTTTCAGTCAGTATTCAGTATGTCTCAACTTTGTTTTTCTTGACCAAAGCATTCATATTTTTAGTTATTCAGTTATACAAATTTCATCCTTTCAGATTAAAGATTTAATTAAGAAATATATTTATTCTTTCTCTTGCATTCTCAGTTTTACATGTTCATGTTTTCATGCTCAGTAACTATAAATGATCCTAAGTTTAATTTTACATTCTATTCAGTTTTACATGAGATTTTCATACAGTAGTCATGTGTACATTTCCCAACTTCAGTTCTTCTTATTCTACAAAATTAAAGGATTTAAGTAGTTAAGTGTAGTGATTCACCAACTTATTAGATTATATTTGTTACTCATGCTTTAAGATACTTCAGCTTTGAGTTTATTTCAGTCCCTTAGTGAGTCTACTTGCACTTAGCATGCATGTTTTAAGGATATATATGAAATCGGTTTTACTTATTGCGTTCACCCCCACTTACTCAGCACATTCTAAAGTATTGATTCACATATATTTCTATGTGTTACATTGTCTCATAATATAGGTAATAGTTGTAGCCTACACGGTATAATCCGACAGTTTGCAACTTCCAGCCAACAACTGATGAATTCTCTTGTTTTGGGAACTCCAATTAGTACTAGTTCATGCACTTTATTTTGATTATTCATACATATTTATTTGTGGTAGTTGGATTCATGTCCCAGCTATCTGTAGTCAGTGTAGTAGAGACTTCATAGATAGTCAATCAGAGTCATGAAATGTACATTCCAATTCTCTCTTCAATTTTTATCAAATTGTAAACTTTATCAGTATAATATTTATCTATATAATTCCATGATTATATTTCTGCACCAAAAATTTAGCTACTTTATATATTGTAAACTAGTTGCTCACGTGTCAAGCCAGTTCATGGGTTAGCTTTGGATCACTTGTGGTTCTAAGCATCGTGTCACAACTAGGGGGTAGTCTCGGTTTGTGACAAACTTGGTATCAAAGCCCAGAGTCCAAGTGTCATAGGGTTTCTATGAATCTATGTCTAGTAGAGTCTTGCGGAATGGTAAGGATATGTCTGTACTTTTCTTCGAGAGGCTACAGGGCATTTAAGAAATATTTCCCTTCTTTCATGTCTTAGATTCTGCAGTTGTAGTATTCTCTAAGAAATTTATGCAGATTCCTACGATACTCTATTCTTGCCAACTCTGCCTTATCCTTGAGGCAATAGAAGTAGCCAATTTTAAATCCTTACAGACAGAGTTTTCTCAGACAGTCTCCACTGACAGTTATGGGATTTTATGCAGACTCAAAAGTATCCCATCAGTGCTTTTAATTTCTAGAGTTTGAAAGACTTTATTCATGTTAGTGAAAGTGATGTGCCCTCAAATCCCTTCCCAGAATCCTCTAGAAACATATGATCTAGAGTTAGAATCATGAACTCGGAAGTATAGTCGTAGTAAAGTGGGCATAGTGTTTATCTGAATTTAGTACATTATGTACCCATGGGGATAATTGTATAAAATATGAATCTATAGGCTTGAAATAGTGCATGCAAGAATTCAAGTATATTGATTCAAAATTATATGTTGTTGATGTAGGGTATGTTCAGGTGTAATGGAAATTCTCATAGTTTAGGGGAAAATGTCAATTTAGAGATGTGATACTAGTAGTCTAAGATAGAAGTAATATGGTCCATTAAGAGTTTGTGAATATCCATGTTAAGTGTTAGAATCTAACTTAAATCTTTGATGATTAGGAAAATAGAAAGAAGGGCTTGAAATTATAGATAGTGAGAACTCATGGTATGGTGATATTTCTAAAGATTCTAAGTTAGTAAGTGTTTAAGTTATTGTATGGTGACTATTGAGGCTCTGGAAAGTTAAGAGTTGTGTCTCAGAAGGAAGTATTAGCGGTGGGTTTTATACTTTCAGTTGTAGTTTTTTAGGGTGAATTTATTATTGACATGTATTGTTATATCTCGGGCTTAGAGTGGTTCCAGTTAAGTTTAGATTTTATAAAATGAGTTTTAGAGACTTAGAATGATAACTTTAATCTAAGGGGGAGATGATACAACAAGTAACCAAGTCAAGCTCTCAGATTCTAGTAGTGGTGCCAGTATGGTGTAGAACATCAGTAAGGGAGGAAGATGCCCGACCCATTCTTATTTCAGTGAAACTTTTTGTAATTTAGTAATCATAAGATCTTCTCATGCCTTACAAGTCAGCTCTATAATTATAGCTTATATTCATACACTTTATATAGAATTATGTACTCTTCAAGATTCTTGTATGAGGAGTTTTAGTTCACTCAGCAGTACAAATCATACTACGTGAATTTATGAACTCCAAACTCAGGTCATGCAACTCATGACTCATGTACTCATGTTTTACAATATGTTCAGTTCCAAGTTCTCATGTTGCACTCTAATGACCAGTGAAACTCATATTATATCATGTATGTCCTCAGTTTAGCTTTCTTTAATGAATTCATGTTTTTGATACTCTATTCCTCAGGACTCAGTTAAGTGTCCAAGTTATGCATAACATTCTTTCATGTTTCAGGTCCTCATGTTCTAACCTTTCATTGACCTCTTTTTATGTAATGATAGTGGTGATGAATAATTATTTTGATGGGAAGAGAGTAAATGTCTCATGTTGGGGAAAGATTGTTGCATGCTTGTTGTATCTCAGGTTATAAGTGTCTCATGGTTATTTAAAATTTCGTGTGTGATTTTCTTGAACCGTTATTGACAGAGGTTTAGAGAATACGAGAAATATGCTTTCATGGGTGTTTGCCTACAAGTTTACATGTGGTTATAATGATAGTCTTGAATATCATGTTGGTATATAAATGGATGGGTTCATTGTACACGCTAGAAAATTCCTAGTAAGAGGCTGAATATAGTTGTTGAGGTAGTAAGAATAATGATTCTTCAGATAAGAAGTTTTGAAGATGCATGGGGTATTGAATTCATGGTTAAGACTAGCATTATGGTGTTATGTGCAGTACCTTGTAATTTCGAGTTAGGCTTAAACATGGTGAGATCAAGTAGTTCAACTCAGAATTTGGCTGGAGTAGTTATATGTACTCATACTAGTATTTAAGGAGTGAGGCTAAGCTTGAATTGGGTAGTTGAATTTCCTAAGGCCTAGTAATTCTATCCTAGTTTATGTTTCATAGGTCTATGTTCCATGTTACAGAGTTATAGCCATATTATGATTCTATACAAAGATATCTTATTCAGATCATGCCCGAGATTCTTATCTCCCGATGTTATTAGATTTTCTTGGAAAAAGTGTTGAAGGAAATACTCCAGTTGAGAATAAGCTTTCAGTATAATTATGTCCGTTTAGATAGAAATTCAGTGTAGTCGTCAGACAGACAAATTCCTATGGTTTTCCATCTTTCCATATAGTCTTACTATTAAAGATTTCATGAGTATGGCTAATCCATGAGATAATTCATTCACGTCCATGCAAGTTATGAATTCATCTTAGTTCATGAAGCATGTTTTATATTTTGCTACGTAATCATGATTCAGTTCATAAGTGTTTAGTGAATGACCTCAGGTTTCCATGTATTTCAGCTCAAATAGTATAATACCCCATGTACGATCTTAGTCTTATTATCTTATGATTCATGCTTTCATAAGTTATCACCTCACTGTTCTAAGTGTATGATTGTATCATGAACTTTTTGAGTGAGTTCAAAACTTTCAGCATGAATTAGCTCCTTACAGTCAATAGAGTCAAGTCAGCTCAAAAATCAGTTTCATGACAAAAGTTTCTAATATTTAATCTCAGTTATATACTTCATTACCAACCATGTCATGTGTGCAGCATTCCATACTTTTAAAGCTTCAACAAGTTCCTATCCATCATTCGAGGATGAATTATTCCAAGGAGGAGATAATGTAACACACCGCATTTTTGGGTTAGACTTTGAACGGTCATTCCTACTTGTGTAAACTTTAATCCCATGATTTGTATGTGAATACATGTGTCATGATAATTATCCTAGTTTTAAGAATACTTTTGAGGTGAAAAATGTTCATGGGAATCACTTAGAACAAAGTTGAGCTAAGAACCTTTGATTCGTCCAAAGTTTGGTATTCGATTTTACAAGGGTCAACTTTGAATGCGTATAACTTTTTATATTTGTGGAAATTATTATCTAAAAACCCACCAAATTTTATATAATTGAGTTATGTTTCCAACAATCCCAATTTCACTTTAATTCGCTACCTGAGCTAAAAGTTATGGTTTTTTTCATAAAAGACAGTAAGGGAAGGCCATAAGCCCAAGCCGCGGGGTTTATTCCCCTAGGATATGGCAGGCGGGGCGGAAGCTATTCCCTTGAACTAAGGGGTGTGGCACGGGGTCTATTCCTTCACTGCTTTAGATTCTTAAGGGTCATGGGGAACTTTGGTCCTTTCCCCTCAACCCCAAACATCCAAGGAACGAATTATAACACCCAAAAGGGCCTTATTTACCTATCTTCTTCAAATCAACTCTCATAAAAACCTTCCCTTCCCAAAAACAAAATCCAAACTTTTTTCCCCAAGAAATCAAGAGTTTAAGCTTCAATGTTAAAAAATGTTAAAGAAAACAACAAGAATAGATTGTCTTTCACAAGTTCATCATTAAAGTCCCAAGATTAAAGATTTCTTCCTTAAGAATTCAAAGGTTCAGGTCCTAATTTCAAGTTTCTTCAAGAATTTGATCAATTAAGGTATGTGGGTGTTCCTCCATGGGTCCCTTCCACACAAGGAGCCCAAAAAACCTTCTTTTCAACTAAAGTATGGATTTTTCTCTTATAATGGAGTTTTATATGTTCAAGATGGATTAAATTCATGTCTATCCTTTGTAATTGAACTCAATTTCATGTTTACGTATGATCCCATGAAAGATTAGGTTAATTCAAGTTTAAAACTACAATTTCCCCTGTCATGATTAAGTGAATTTCATGTTAAATCCTCAATTTATAAATTTAGCCATGTAATCATGTTGATTTCCTATGTTTAACATATTCCCATGTTCAAATTCATGCTTCTCACATGTTTGATGAAATATCTATGTTTGGGTCTTTGAACCATGATTACATACATCAGTTTTTCAAGTTTGATACTATATTTTCTTTACAATTATTCAGTGATGGTTGGTTATGAACACCAGATACCGATGTGTTTTACATGATTTCCAGTTTTCAAGTAACAAGTCATTCACATCATGATTTTAATATCATATTCAGAACACCATGATCATGTTGATCATTATAATCTTATATGTTATAATTACCTCAGAATCTGTATGTACTGTTATTTTCAGAATGCCATGACCTGAGCTTATCAGTTATTAGTTATTAGTGCATGCACCAGTTAGTATTTCAATGTCTTTCAGTTGGAAGTTGGATTTAGTACCAAGTGGGAAGTGTGGGTTCAGCGGATCCTACTTTTCCAGAAACTATGTGCCTCCATAGGTTTATGTTTAGGGGCCTCGCCGGAGAGTGTTTCCCCCTGCCCAATATAGACTCAGTTTAGTGATCACGCCAGTTCAGGTTCTACTCTGATGGCAAGAATAGAACAACCCTTCTCTATATGGGTCGGACATTGGAATCCATGATATATAACATGGTTTAAGTTGGTTACATGATAGCTCCCACATTTTCAGTCAATATTCAGTATGTCTCAGCTCAGGTTTGCTTGACCAAAGCATACAGATTTTTAGTTATTCAGTTATGCAGATTTTAGCCTTTTGAATTGCAGATTATTTCATAAAAACACGTTTATTCTTGGTCTTGAATTCTCAGTTTTATATGTTCATGTTATCATGCTTAGTAACTATACATGACCCTCAGTTCAGTTTTACAGTCTATTCAGCTTTACATGAGATTTTCATACAGTAGTTACGTGTACCATTTCCCAGCTTCAGTTCTGCTTCTTCTACAAAAGTAAAGATTTAAGTAACTAGGTGTAGTTATTCACCATCTTATCAGATTATGACTCTTACTCATGCTTTAAGACACTTCGCTTTCAGTTTATTTCAGTCCCTTGGTAAGTCTACTTGCACTTAGAGTACATGTTTTAAGGTTATTTATGAAATCAGTTTTACTTATTGCATTCACCCCTACGTACTCAGTACATTCAAAAGTACTGATCTATCTATATGTCAATGTTCTACATTATCTCATAATGTAGGTACCGATTGTATCCTATATGACATAATCAGTTGGTTTGCAGCTTCCAACCAATAGGTGTTGAATTCTTTTGTTTTGGGGACTCCAATCAGCAGTAGTTCATATACTTTATTTTGATTATTCATATATATTTATTAGTGGTAGTTAGAGGCATATCTCATCTATCTAATTTCAGTATAGTAGAGGATTCATAGATTGTAACACCCCAATTTTCAGAACTGGAATACTACACGGTGCTTATGGCCCCGAAGGACCACAAGCTAACCCATGATGGATATCTGTACCTGTAACTGCATAATATATATATAAAATGCGGAAACATGAACAAAGAGGGCATACGTTTTAATCTTAAATAATAAAATATCTAAAATAAGGTGGTATCACAGTACCAAAACAAAACTGAAAATACTAAAGTCTAAATCTAAAAATTCCATAATCGACTGAAAGCCTCTAAACTGTCTGATTAAGGAGTTGAAGGAACATGTCTCCAAATAACTCTCTAAACTAAAAATAAAATGAAATACTGGAGTAATAACTGTAACGATCATGTCCTCGAAAGATGAGGACTCACTACTTACTGAACTGCTACCGTTGATATGGAATCTACACCTCAGAACCTACGGTGTAACATAAAAAGAAAGCACCATAGAGCGAATGCGTCAGTACAACTAAAGTACTGAGTATACGTGGGGTAGTCTAAATGGAAAGGGTTTTATATGCATGAACAATGCTGACTGATATGAACATGCGAATACATACATACATACGTAACTGCAACTAAACTCGTGGTGATACTGACTACTGAGTCTGAATACTGACAACATGACCTTACTGATGCTGAGATACTGAATGACTGAGTTTACTGATATTGATATATAATTCACTAATAAGTGAGGAATTGATACTGTATTACTGAATACAAGAAGACTGATACTATATTACTGATAAAGGAATGATTGTTTCTAATAGTTCTGATTATGAAAAACTAATTTAATTGATCGTATATAACAGTCCTAAAATTGAGCTCGTGATAACATGACTACTGAGTATGAATACTGAAGACATGTATTTACTGATAACATATCATAAATGATAACTGAATTCTGATAACTGATATATCGGATAACATGAGTTTTGATAACTGATAGCATGAATGACTATATCTAACAGTCCTAATTCTAGGGAAAACTATCTGAGTTCTAAACTGTATCTGAACATCTAAGTTTGAGATCAGTCCTAGCTAACGAGTGATCTCTGAAACTGATAATAAGAATACTCGACTGAATCTGAGATTGAGATCAAGCCTGTCTGTCGGATGACCTCTAGATCTAATAATAAGCATCTGAATATGGGACCAATCCTATCTGACGGGATGGTCCAGGAATCAATGGAACTATCTGAGTTCCTTACTGTGATCGATGACTGTATCTGACAGTCCTGATTCCTGATTTCTACTCTAAAGACTAATACTGAAACTGTAACTGTAACTGTGACTGTGGGAGGCAGTAACCTAACCGACATGCCCCGATATTGTTCTAGTGGGGTCCAATTTTTTACTGATTGGAAGGGTTTCAATACCGTGCCATGGGTAGAGACCTCTACTATGGTCAAGCCTCTCTGAGGGTGACCCTGAACAGAAAATCAAGCCTAAGGGAATATAATAGTCAAGTATAGACTTAATCTGATGGGTGACTCCTGTCTTGAGCTGGCTATACAGTTCTGGAGTACATGGATTGTTGTTAACGACTCTTCCTTTATAACGGGAAAACCGCCATCCCTACACTCGCTCGGTGCTAGCCCCTACTCCCAACTTAAAGACTATAAAAAGATTAACTGCGCTAAACTGACTAACTGAACTGAACTAATTTATAAACTGATTAACTGAGTGGATAATATTTTCTTAGCTGAAGTAAGCTGAATTCACTGAGTTCCGTTGACTGATGGAAAAGCTACTTGAGATCTGAGGTCTGACTGAGAGTACTGAAACTACTGGGACTACTGAACTACTGAGATTTCTGAGTTTTCATGAGTCACGTGACTGACTAAAATCTATGGAGCATAGTTTGACTGAGGATGTCTTGAAACATGACACTAGCTCTAGGCACACAACTATAGTTTTCGGGTACAAGTACCCCCAGGACTCGATGGAAGGAAACTGACACACATGACTGACTTGATCATAAGAGTAGAGTCCACAATTCACAATATCATAAGTAAGGATTTCATAATAAGAATGATTCTCAACAAACTATCACATGATTGGGAATGCACACAACATGTATATACTTGCATGTCTTCAATAACATGGTCATTCCATATCACAACAATATCATGAGCATCTCATACAATATCTTCAATTCAAGACAATAGCATGGGGATCACGTTGAACATAAACTTAGAACATGGAATAGTCATTTAGGACTTATTATGTCATAAAAGCATGATTTCTATTCCCTTAGGTATTTTCACAAACATCTTACATGCACATCTTAGGCATAGGTGGATTCATCAAGATTACAAATATTCAACCATCAATTTCACATATTTATACATTAAATCATATATTCACACAAAACATACAAAGATCCCATCTTAGGCATCATCAAACTCCAACCACAAGAAAATCAACCACCAATAACATAAACATCATAATACATAATTTAGAAGATGGTTCTTGAGCTTCATGGATGAAAGGAGTCCATGAATCAACTCACGCATACCTTAGAAGGAAGATTCTTGATGATTGACGGAGGAATTTTCTTGAAATTGGATCTTCAAGCTTAATTATGCAACCCTAGTTATTTTTTTTCCAATGGTGCTCTTGGATAATGAACCTAAGATGTTAGTAGGGTTGTAATGTAATTAGGAGATATATATTTCGTAGGTTTAAGTTTAGGGACGTGTAAGGAGTGTTAAAAGACTTAATTACCCTCAAAATAACTCAAAACGAAGTGTTTTGGCACATGGTACTGAGTTAGGTGGCGCCCAAGTAATCGCATAAGCCAGGTTGGGCGGCGCCTAACCAATCTCCTAAGTTTAGTTGGGCGGCGCGTAACCAATCGCATACCCTTACTGTCCCTCATGAAAATGGGCATAACTTTTTGCTCGGGTATTGGATTAAGGAAAAATTGGTATCGTTCGAAAGATAATTCGATTCTCTATAATTTGGTGGGTAGAAATATGAAGAAATACCACATTAACATCAAGTTATACTCGTTCAAATATGACCCTTATGAAATTGAACACTAAAACTTGATGGATTCAAAAACTCTTAGCTTGTATTACCTTAAGTGACTCATATGAACATACTTAACGCATCATAAGCTAACTTATTGCTAGGATACTCATTGTAAGTCATGTACTCAAGTATGAATCACAGGATAGGAGATTTCATATGTAGGAAAAATGGTTCGTCTCCTAGCTCAGAAACATGTGGGGTATTACAATATCTCCCCCTTGGGAACATTCGTCCTCGAATGGAAATTAACTGATGCTGGAACATGGATTCATGACTGACATGACTAAAAGCTGAGAACAACATACTGAACGTACATATTTGATGCATGGGAAGCTGATTCATGAATATAAGACTGAGAATTCTAATAAAGTGAGTTTTCTCAAAATGAGAATGCATATCTGATGCACAACTAAAAGGTTGAATCCATGCATATCTGATGCATGATTACATGACTGACATGATATGTAAATTCTTGAGTGAATATACTAATAAATAGTACTTTCTCTACTAAACACGTATATCTAATGCCTGAATATCTGACTGAGCTGACTCTTGAAAGCTTGACTTATTATGCCATGTCACTTGATAACTAATTTATAACGGGAACATGAAAGCATCAAGAAAAGCTGGGGTATCTCCCCCTTGGGACACTATGTCCCTCTAGGAATGTTTACCTTGCTGAGATACTGGGGTGATGCACAAGGTATCTACGAACTAGATTATAACTAAACTTTGGGAGTCTAAAACTAATGCATGAGATGAACTGAACTTGCAACTACTTGGAGATTCTACCTTGAAATAGTTACGTTCTCTGAGATTTTGGATTGCATGAATAGATGCAAGGATGAGAAAACAAGCTATACAAATCTGACTGATCACTGGCACGACATGAATACTGAAAGAAGGGAAACTATTCATAAAACATCTTATAGCCTCCTGTCCATAAATGTGGCGCGCTACACACCCATGTATTAGACTCTGCTAGATGTGGATTTCAGACTTCCTAGGACTCTATTGAAACTTAGTCTCTGATACCAAGTTTTTAACGACCCAATTTTTTAAACCGAAACACTACACGATGCTCATGACCCCGAAGTACCACAAGCTAACCCATGACTGATATTTATACCTGTAACTGCAAAATATACATATAAAATATGAAAACATAAACAAAGAGGGAGTAAGGTTCAATCTTGAATAATAAAATATCTAAAATAAGGTGGTATCACAGTACCAAAACAAAATTGAAAATACTAAAGTCTAAATCTAAAAACTCCATAATCGTCTGAAAGCCTCTAAATTGTCTGAATAAGGAGTTGAAGGAACATGTCTCCAACTAACTCCCTAAACTAAAAATAAACTGAAATACTGGAGTAATAACTGTAACGATCATGTCCTCGAAAGATGAGGACTCACTGCTTACTGAACTGCTATCGCTAATCTGGAACCTACACCTCAGAACCTATGGTGTAACATAAAAATAAAGCACCATAGTTCAAATGCATCAGTACAACTAAAGTACTGAGTATACGTGGGGGTAGGCAAAATGCAAAGGGTTTTATATGCATGAACAATGCTTACTGAGATGAACGTGAGAATACATACATACATACGTAACTGCAACTAAACTCGTGGTGATACTGACTACTGAGTCTGAATACTGACAACATGAGCTTACTGATGCTGAGATACTGAATGACTAAGTTTACTGATATTGATATGTAATTCACTAATAAGTGAGGAACTGATACTGTATTACTGAATACTGGGAGACTGATACTATATTATAGAGAAAGGAATGATTATTTCTGATAGTTCTGATTATGAAGAACTGATTTGATTGACCGTATATAACAGTCCTAAAACTGAACTTGTGATAATATGACTACTGAGTATGAATACTGCTGACATGTATTTATTGATAACATATCATGAATGATAACTGAATTCTGATAACTGATATATCTTTTAACATGAGTTCAGATAATTGATAGCATGAATGACTGTATCTAACCATCCTAATTTGGGGAAAACTATCTGAGTTCCAAACTGTATCTGAACATCTATGTCTGAGATCAGTCCTAGATAACGAGTGATCTCTGAAACTGATAATGAGAATACTCGACTGAATTTGAGATTGAGATCAATCCTGTCTGCCGGGTGACCTCTAGATCTAATAATAAACATCTGTATATGGTACCAAGCCTATCTGACGGGATGGTCCAGGAATCAATAGAACTATTTGAGTTCCTTACGGTGATCGGTGACTATATCTGATAGTCCTTATTCCTGATTTCTACTCTGAAGACTGATACTGAAACTGTAATTGTAACTGTGACTGTGGGAGGTAGTAATCTAACCAACACCCCGATACTATTCTGGTGGGGTCTAATATTTTCCCTGATTGGAAGGGTGTTAATACCGTGCCACGGTTAGCGACCTCTACTATGGTCAAGCCTCTCTGACGGGTGACCCTGAACAGGAAATCAAGCCTAAGGCAATATAATAGTCAAGTATAGACTTAATGTGATGGGTGACTCCTGTCCTGCGCTGGCTACGCAGTTCTGGAGAACAGGGATTGTTGTTAACGACTCTTCCTTTATAACGGGAAAACCACCATCCCTACACTCCCTCGGTGCTAGCCCCTACTCCCAACTTAAAGACTCTAAAAAGATTAACTGCGCTAAACTGACTAACTGAACTGAACTGATTTATAAACTGATTAAATGAATGGATAATATTTTCTTAGCTGAAGTAAGTTGAATTCACTGAGTTCCATTGACTGACGGAAAAGTTACTTGAGATCTGAGGTATGAATGAGAGTACTGAAACTACTGGGACTACTGAACTACTGAGATTTCTGAGTTTTTATGAGTCACGTGACTAACTGAAATCTATGGAGCATAGTTTGACTGAGGATGTCTTGAAATATGACACTAGATCTAGGCACACAACTATAGTTTTAAGGTACAAGTACCCCCAGGACTCGATAGAAGGAAACTGACACACATGAATGACTTGATCATAAGAGTAGAGTCCACAATTCACAATATCATAAGTAAGGATTTCATTATAAGAATGATTCTCAACAAACTATCACATGATTGGGAATGCACACAACATGAATATACTTGCATGGCTTCAATAACATGGTCATTCCATATCACAAAAATATCATGAGCATCTCATACAACATCTTCAATTCAAGACAATAGCATGGGGATCACGTTGAACATAAACTTAGAACATGGAATAGTCATTTAGCACTTATTATGTCAAAAAAGTATGATTTCTATTCCCTTAGGTATTTTCACAAATACCTTACATTCACATCTTAGGAATAGGTGGATTCATCAAGATTACAAATATTCAACCACCAATTTCACATATTTATACATTAAATACCACCATATCTTCACATAAAACATACAAAGATCCCATCTTAGGCATCATCAAACTCCAACCACATGAACATCAACCACCAACAACATAAACATCATAATACATAATTTAGAAGATACATCTTGAGCTTCATGTACAAAAAGAGTCTATGAATCAACTCACGCATACCTTAGAAGGAAGATTCTTGATGATTGACGGAGGAATTTCCTTGAAATTGGATCTTCAAGCTTAATTATGCAACCCTAGTTTTATTTTCTCCTATGGTGCTCTTGGATGATGATCTTTAGATGTTAGTAGGGTTTTAATGTAATTAGGAGCTATATATTTTGTATGGTTAAGTTTAGGGACGTGTAAGGAGTGTTAAAAGGCTTAATTACCCTCAAAATAACTCAAAACGGAGTGTTTTTGGCACTTGGAACTGACTTAGGCGGTGCCCAAGTAATTCCACAAGCCAGTTTGGGCGGCTCCTAACCAATCGCCTAAGTTTGGTTGGGCGGCGCCTAACCAATCGCACACCCTTACTGTCTCTCACGAAAATGGGCATAACTTTTCGCTCGGGTATTGGATTAAGGAGAAATTAGTATCGTTGGAAATATAATTTGATTCTCTATAATTTGGTGGTGAGAAATATTCATAAATATAACATTAACATCGAGTTATACTCATTAAAATATAACCCTTACGATATCGAACACTAAAACTTGTTGGATTCAAAAACTCTTAGCTTGTATTACCTTAAGTGACACATATGAACATTCTTAATGCATCATAAGATATCTTATAGCTAGGATACTCATTGTAAGTCATGTACTCAAGTATAAATCATAGGATAGGAGATTTCATATCTAGGAAAAATGGTTAGTCTCCTAGCTTAGAAACATGCGGGATATTACATAGATAGTCAATCAGAGTCATGAAATGTAAATTCCAATTATCTCTTTAGTTTTTATCAGATTGTAAACCTTATCATTATTATATTCATCCATATAATGCCTTGATTATGCTTTTGCAGAGAAAATTTAGCTATTTTCTATATTCTAAATCAGTTGCTCACGTATCATGACAATTAATGGGTTATCTTGGGATCACTTATGGTTATAACGACCATGTTATGACTAGGGGTTGTCTCGGTTCGTGACAAGTTCCAAGTAGGCTTAGTCACTAAATATATCCATATGTACCAAACTATCCCTCAAGCCTACATTACAAGATGACTGAAGTCCTATAGTGATCCTAAACATGACTATCTGAAAACTAAGGTAAAGATAATAAGGTCAAGCCTATGGTGTTTGATGCTCCTTGGTGGAACCTCTCTTGTGATCATGAGTATCTCTTGACTATTCCCCCATTGACATGCATTATTCCATGAGTGAGTGCGACTTCTTTTTTGTGAGAGCACATATGTTGTATTTCTAATGGATCACTTGTATAGGTAGCATAACTACTATTTATGTATGGTTGTCTTTTATTAATGTAATGCCATAACATGATTCCCTTGTGTCATATTTTTATGCTTTATGTGTACACATAGTTGGTTTTGAATTATTGAAGTAGGAGGGGATAATGTTTTTGAGCTTCAAGTGTGGATTGATTGTCTTAGATAGCTTAGATTTCTCCTAGTTAAGTGTCATAGTTTTGTTTTGTTTTGTTTTGTTGCCTGAGGACATGAAAATATTCTAAGTTGGAATTGTTGATGTGCTATGGATTCATAGAACTTTCAACACTTAAAACAATGAAAATATGCTAGTTACTTAGGTTTTTCTGTTAGATATGATGGGTTTTGTGTTATTTTTTGTAGAAAATCAGGTGTTGGGACTATTCTAGAAGAAAGGATTAAAAGTTGAAGTTTTCGTCCACTAAAGTGGGCACCTACGAACCGTATGTGCTACCTACTTTCCATAGGCACCAAAGTAGGTGTCATAAATTAGAGATTTAGATACTCAGAAGTTCAGAAAAGAAGACCCTATCAGTTACGCAGGGTACCTACGACCTATATGTAGAACCTACGGTCCGTAGGTGACAGAGTAGGTTGTTAAAGTGGAAATTCCAAAGGGTTCAAGAGTTTTTGGAGGAAGGGGGCACCTATGTGGAACCACCTATGGCCTGTAGGTGGACTAAGAGTTGCCGCCAACCTTAGTTTTCCTCTTTTGTTTGAGAATGGTTTCCTAGGGTTTCCTTGTATTCTATAAATACCCTTTTGATGTTTTAAAGTTAGTTTACCTACTCTATATACTTACAAACATATATTGGATTCCAGGATTCAGTTTTGATCTTAGGATTACTTTGTTCTTGATTTTTTTTTATAATTAAGTTAAAGACTTTGGGTTTTATTCATTGATTATTGTGATATTATTTGACAACAATGACCAGCTAAATCCCTTAAACCTTGAAGATTGACGAACTAGGGGAAGTACTAAGTTGTTATATATTGGTATTATTGTATGTATTGTGGTTACCTTCAGTTCAACAGCTTTCTTAGTGGATGCAAATGTTAAGATCCCGCCTAGTATATCATTACTTACTTCACAAAAGGAGTAGATATTAAGAAAAGATAATTACAACTGTAATTTGAAGATTCATTATCGATCTAGGCTAATCAGCATCATCTACTTAAGATGGTTATCTTTCATATAATAACTTGAGACTCAAAAGGTAATAGTTAAATGGGATCATGGATAAGAGTTAGTAGTGCAATATTCAGTGACTCAAAAAGATAAGGGTGAAATCTGTCAATGAGTTTACAAGACAGTTGATGGTACATAACATATAAGATTTTGCATGCGGGATATCGGGTAGGTTCAACAAAGCACGATAAACCCACTGAGTTGACAAGCAAGGGGGAACACAGTCCTAGTCTTCATTTCCGTCTAATTACATTCAAAGTTATGTTTTGTTACTTATTCAAGCTTACTAGTAAAAAAACCTATTTACTTTCTATAATGCCCATTAATTCCAGCAAACAAGATATAATACACGTATTTCCTTAGTATTACACCCCATCCTTATTGGGTTACTATATTTTTCTTCGACCACTTTAGTTTTGATTTGAGGCATAGCTTTGGGTGACATCATATTTCCACGATGGTACTAATGTTTCATGAATGAATATAATATAAGGATGTAATGCTCACATCCAACTAAAATGAGAATATCAAACCAATATACCAACCATGTGAGACAAAAATCTATTCAAATCAACAAACCATCCTTGACCCAATATAATCCAGAAACCATCAGGTGAAACATGCAAGCAAATGTAATTGATACAAAATAAATTCCAAATTTAGTCTTTTACCACCAAAAAGAGTGTAACCAAACGTACATATATCATTGTCAGTCCAACAATAACATATAAGACCCTACACGGTCACACATTGCATATAAAGTCTTAAAACCGCCAAATTTTATCCACATAGGCCCCCACATGGGCACTACTAGAAAACTATCAATTACTTGGGGATTTTACCTAGGGAAAAATATCGCAAGAATTACATGAGGATATATCTGAGAAAATTTTAAATTCCTTTATATTAGAATATGTTACCTGTGAACTATATATTCTCATTAAATTCCACAGGTATATTTGGCACCATATTGCGCAAATTTTATGCTTGCGACATTACCTAGGGAAATGTAACGGTGGTTGTTTTATCTCTACGTAAATCCATAGGTTCATGGAAAAATATATATATATTTTTTAAATCTATAGGAACATCCATAGGTAATTTATCCTACAGATTTACGTATAGATATTTGGTGAAAATTTATGTGGCGGATTTTATTGCATGGTAAATTATTTGGGGATTATTTACTGCGAATTTTACTGGGAATTTATTCTTGGGTATTTACCTATGAAATTATTTCCTGGAAATTATTGGGGGAATGTTGTAATACCCCGTATTAGTCATAGCTCAGTTCATCCCAGAGTGCATGCATAAGAGGCTTAGAACCAGAAAATTTAGCTAAGTATTGGGGACTTTTTTTATTTTTGGACTCTTAACTTCTATGATTTTTAAAGTAACCTTTCCGACCCTGAGATGATGATTTCTAAGTAGATTCATGTTCAGGGGTGTAAGTAGCATATCTTAGGGAAGTTTTGGATTTTTCAGATGAGGTTTGGGTCGTGTTTTGATTTTGAAAATAGCAAGTCATCGCGATAGTGTCGCGATGCGGCCATTATAATGATGGATGGCTCATCGCGTTGTTGTACCTAATTAAGGCATTATATGTCGAATTTTCTCAATTTCTCTCTAAAATAAACCTTATCCATCACTCCAATTCATTAATTTCAATCATTATTCCTTCAATAAATCAATCTTCACCACCCAATAACTATCAAGAATGTTAATTCTCTTGCAAGATTAATGCTTTACGGTATGTTAAATGCTCATCCATGGGTCCCTTTCACCCTTGGAGTCCAAGAATTCTCTTTCAAGATTAAAATTATGATCTTTGCATGTTTTCTAGAATTATATCCATGAATTTCAATTTTAAATCCTGTTTACATGTATGTTCATTGGAATTAGCCTTGACACATTTGAAGGATGATATTTGCATGTTAAATCCTTAACCCTTAATTGTAGTATTGAATTTATGTTATTATCTCATGCTTTAACTATTACCATGCTTAATTCATGACCCATATGTGTTTGATGATCTGCTTAGATGGTTGGATTTTTAACATTGACTTCTTATTATGTTTTAGAAGCTTTAGCATGTTTCTACTATTATTGTTATCAAGTTTTGGAGGTTATGAATACCATGAAAACTTTGTTGTTTACTTAGTCTCGGTATTTTCAAAATTAGTTTAGATACATTTGAGTGTTATTTGTTCAGTTAGTTATCATACTAGTCAAACTTAGATCAGTTCAGTAATTCGAGTCAGTTTAGTTGGGAGTAGGATTTAGCACCGAGTAAACCCAGGGATGGGGGATCACCTTCCAGTTGAGAGATTAACCTTTAGTTGCAGTCCCTGCATTCCATAAATGTGTAGCCAGCGTCGGTTGAGATGTTAACCTGACAGTTGAGGGTTGACGTATATCTGACTAGAGCACTTGCCAGTAGAGGGTGACTCCTTAGTCCTTCGGGACCTTACTTTAGTAAATCCACATAGCTAGTGCTAGTACACGTGGTATGGTACTGACACCCTTCAAACTGGGGTCACAATTTGGACCCCAATTAGCTCAAATTGAGGTATGTCAGTTAGATGATAACTTCCACAATTTTAGCCCCATCTCAGTTCGAAAGTCAGTTCAGGTTTTCTTGATCAAAGCATATAGTTTATCAGTTAAATCTGTACTCAGATTTTAGTATTACAGTTTATAGACTATTTTAGTATCATGTTAGATACTTGGTCACACATTCACAGATTCTATTGTTTTCACTTATACTATACATCAGTTACCTGATGATATTTATTTAGTGAATTATTATTCATGCACATGAGCCCATGAATATTAGCCTAACCTCATTTAGCATACCACTACATTTGATGTACTGACCGCATACTCATGTCTTCTGCTATGATGTCTTATATCATAAGTTTGGATGCTCATGTTCTCGGCCGCACTTAGACATTCTAATGTATCAACAACAGTAGTTGTGGTGAGTCCTCATTTATAGAGGACATTGTTGCTTATCTTAGATTTATTCAGTTCTTCAGTATTTTATTTTAGTTAGACAGCTTGAGTTAGTTAGGGTTTGTTCCATCAACTCTTATTCAGTCAGTTTAGAGGCTTTTGGACACCTTTTAGACAGTCAGTTAGTTGTCTTTTTTATCGTTTAGTTTTTAGCATTTTTTCTTATTTTTCAGATTGGTGGATTTTAGTTGTATTTCTTTTCACAATTTAAATTCAATTGTTTCCGCACATGTTTATTATAAGTATATTATTCAGTGCTCATAGAAGGTACCATCTCACGGGTTAGCTTGTGGTCACTTGTGACTGTAAGCACTGTATGGCGTCTGGGGTTTACTCTCAGGGCATTACAAACTTGGTATTAGAGGCTAAGGTTTTAAAGTGTCCTATAAAGTCTAAAACCTGCATTGAGTAGAGTCATGTGCATGGGTGTGAAGTGCACCACACTTATGGACAAGGGTCTATAAGATGTTTTAGGAAAAGTTTCTATTCTTTCAGTATTCATGCCATGCGAATGAGCATGAGATCAATTTAAACTCCCTTTCTAATTCAATATTGTTTTCATTTACAGAACATGCCTCCCAAAAAGACTAACATAAGAAGAAACGGGAATCAACCCGCACCTTCGCCTGTTCAAAAATTTCCCCTGAATGAGCATGTCTCTCATATAAAATTTAGAATTGCATTCACTACTTTAGCTCACCCAATAGTAGCTCAGAATAATCAACATGTTTTTTCCCAGTCGTTCCAGTGGCTAATATTATCGTAGCTAGGATTTAGGACTTCACCCGAATGAACCTTCCTCTATTTTTGGGATCCAATTCTAATGAGGATCTGCATGAGTTCCTTGACATGGTTCAGAAGGTAACTGGCATTATGGGTATGACTTCTGATGAGAATGCAAAGTTGGGTGCTTACCAGTTGCAGGATGTTTCTCACACCCAGTATAAGTAGTGGAAGTGAGACAGGGCGCAAATGTAGGGCTTGTTGTATGGGAGGAGTTTGTTACATCCTTTTTGGATAGTTTCTTTCCCTTGGAGTTAAGAGAAGCTAAGGTGCAAGAGTTTATTAATTTGAAGTAGGGGAACATGAGTGTGAAAGAGTATTCTCTTAAATTTACTCGGCTAGGCAGGTATGCTTTTAATATAGTGTCTGATGACAGGTCTGGGACGAGTAAGTTTGTTTCTGGGGTAGCTGATAGTGTCGCCAAGGAGTGTAGAATCACAATGTTGATTAAGGAGATGGACTTTCAAGGTTGATGGTCCATGCTTAACAAATTGAGAAGCAGAAATTTAAGAAAAAAATAATAATAAGAGAACAAGAACAAATAGCTTTAGTTTTGCTCAGTTGAGGTCAGAGGGTGGTAACCATCCTTAATTCCATCAAAAATCTTTAGCCCCAAATCCGTCTTCAACTAGTGTGTGATAATTGGGATAGGGCACTAGGCTCTAAGTCCTAGTGCAGTGTGAATAGTAGTCGTACGAATTCTCTTTGTTAGAAATGCGGTAAAAACCATCAGGGTATGTGTAGAGCTAGCAGTGATGTATGCTTTAGGTGTGACAAGCTAGGATATAGAGTCGAGTATTACTCAAATAGTAGTCAATAGGGTTAGTTCAGTCATCCCCCGGTTCCATCCAATCGCCCGACTCAGCAGGGTGCCGCTTCCAGCGCAACCAGTGGTCAGCGCCAAAACAGATTGTATGCACTACAGTCTGAATAGGATTAGGAAAGTTCTCCTGATGTGTTACTAGTACGTTACAGGTCTTTTAATTATACATTTATGCTTTATTAGATCCTGGAGCTTCTCTTTCCTTTGTAACTCCCTACATAACTATTGATTTTAGTGTCAATCCTGAGACTTTAGTAATCCCTTATCAGTATCCATATAGTAGGTGTCTCTATTATATCTAGATAGGTATATAGGAACTATCCGGTTACAATATCCCAAAAAGTCACCTCAGTTGATCACGTGGAGTTAGAGATGACTCATTTTGATGTCATTCTCGGCATGGATTGGCTCCACTTATGATATGATTCATAGATTGTAAAAACATAGTTGTTCATTTTTAGTTTTTTAATGAACCAGTCCTTGGATAGAGGGGAAGTACTTCAGCACTTAGGGGTCATCTTGTTTCGTACCTTAGAGCTAGAAAAATGATATCCAAGGGGTGTGTCTACCATCTTGTTCGAGTTAAAGTCTGTGATTCTTCGGAATGGGATAATGCTGAAAAAGATTTTTAGTAAAACATTAATTGTTAGTTCAGAGATTCCCAATCTCGAGTCAGTTTCAATAGTGAGAGAATTTCCAGATGTGTTTCCCGAAGATCTTCCTAGAGTTCCTCCCGAAAGGGAAATCAACTTTGGAATAGACCTTCTTCTAGATACCCAGCCTATCTCTATTCTACTCAATAGAATGGCTCCCAGGGAGCTTAAGGAGTTAAAAGAACAGTTGAAAGATCTCTTAAATAAGGGATTCATCAGGATCAGTTGTTCCCTATGGGGTACTCCAGTCTTTTTCGTGCCTAATAAAGACGGTTCTCTTATAATGTGAATTGATTACTATCAATTGACCAAAGTCACTGTCAAGAATAAATATCCACTCCTCAGAATTGATGACTTGTTCAATAAACTTTAGGGTGCCAGTAATTTATCTTAGACAGACCTCAGATTCGACTATCATCAGCTCAGAGATAGAGACTGTGACATTCTAAAAATAGCTTTCAAAAATTGGTATGGTCACTTTGAATTCCTAGTTATGTCCTTTGGTCTAACAAATTCCACAGTAGTTTTCGTAGACTTGATGAATAGAGTGTTCAAGCAGTACTTGAACATGTTCGTCATAGTCTTCATAGATAACATCCTTGTTTATTCCCGTAATGAAATGATCAGGCAGACCACCTCAGAATAGTATTGCATACTCTTAGAGCCCATCAGTTGTTCGCCAAATTTAGTAAGTGCGAGTTCTAGCTAAGATCAGTAGCTTTCCTTGGCCATATATTATTTTCGATGATGGCATTAGAGTTGACCAAAAAAGACCAAAGCAGTAAGAAACTGGACCAGACCCATCTCTCTATCAGATATCTAGAGTTTCTTAGGTTTGGATGGCTATTACCGATGGTTTGTTGAAGGTTTTTTATCTATTGCATCCCCTATGTCTAGATTGACTTAGAATAAAGTCAAGTTTCAGTGGTCAGATTTCTGTGAGAAGAGTTTTCAGGAATTGAAGACTCGACTCACCTCAGCCCCAAGTTTTAACCCTGCCAGATGGCTCAAATGGGTTTGTTATTTACTGTGATACTTCCAGAGTTGATTTGGGTTATGTTTTGATGCGGAGATTTAAGGTCATAGCCTATGCCTCTAGACAGTATAATCCCCATGAAAAGAATTTTCCTACCCATGATCTTAGGTTAGCAGTTGTGGTATTTGCCTTTAAAATTTGGAGGCATTATCTTTATTAGGTGCATGTTGATGTGTTCATAGACCATAAAAGTTTACAGTATGTGTTTTCATAGAGAGAGCTAAATCTCTAATAGAGAAAGTGGTTAGAATTGTTAAAAAATTATAATATGAGTGTTTTATATCATCCGAGCAAGGTTAATGCAGTGGTAGATGCCTTTAGTAGATTATCTATGGGTAGTATGGCTCATGTTGAGAATTATAAGAAGAAGTTGATTCAAGAGGTTCATAAGTTGTCTAGGTTAGTCATTCGTTTTGTTTACTCAGCTGAGCTAGTGTATGGGTTCGGAATAGTTCAGAATCTTCTTTAGTTGCCAAAGTGAATGAAAAGCAAAATAGGGATCCCAGTCTAGTTATTCTGAAGGAGTAAATTAGAGATCATAAAGTAGAGGTTTTCTCCCAAGTGGTAGATGATGTATTGCATTGATGGGGTAGACTATGTGTGTCTTGTGTCGACGGTTTAAGACAGTGAATTCTTGCGGAAGCGTATGGAGCGCGTTACTCTATTCACCCAGGAGCCACTAAGATGTACCGTGATCTTTGGGGAATCTATTGGTGGAGTGGTATGAAAAGGGATATTGCAAAGTTTGTAGCTAAGTATGCCAATAGTCAGTAATTTAAGGTTGAGCACCAAAGCCCTAGTGGCACTATGTAGGAGTTCACCATCCCCAAATGGAAGTGGGAAGAGATGAACATTGATTTTGTTATAGGGTTACCTCATTCACGTCACCAGCATGATTTGATTTGGGTTATTATAGATAGAATGACAAAATCAGTGCATTTCTTGGTAGTCTATACTTCTTATTCAGCCGATGATTATGCCAAGCTCTATATTAAAGAGTTGTTTAAGTTTCATGGAGTCCCATTGTCCATCATTTTAGATAGAGGTACTCAGTTTAGCTCTGACTTTTAGAAAGCTTTTCAGAAGGGTCTTGGTACCCAAGTTCATCTCAGTACAACTTTTCACCCTTAGACAGATGGTCAGGCAGAAAGGAGCATTCAAAACCTAGAGGACATATTGAGAGCTTGTGTTATTGACTTTAAGGGCAGTTGGGATGATCATTTTCCATTGATTGAGTTTTCTTACTGTAATACCCGTACTTTTCCTAGTTTGAAATTTTTTCCAAGAATGTTAGAAGCTTTCTTTGAAACATGAATCCACTTTTGTACATGTGGTATTTTTAATATTTTCACTTTTTATCATGTGGAAAACTCAATAAGTTTTCCATCGATACCAAATTCACCCAAATCCGACACCTGGGCGAAGAGTTATAGTCTCTTTAATGATACAGTGTATCACCTGAGCCTTCAGTGCGTCGCGGAGATAGCTCAAGTGGCAATTTTCAATATCCAGTGTTTCTACGTGATAGTGGAACGTCGCACCAAACTTCTAGGTAGCAAAAAAGGTGGCAACACGATAGCTCCGCGTCACGCCACCGTGCAATTTCCCATTTGTCACTTTCTAGTGACTTGGAGCGATAGTGGCGCGTCGCGCAAAGGAAGAAAATTGGGAAATTTTCTCAGAAATTAAATACGTGTCTTAGGGTTAAAAGGGTTAATTTCCCACCCTATATAAGCCTTATAACATGAGATTTAGCCATAATTCAGCAACTTATACTCAATTACTCTCAGAAACTCTCAAGAACAAGCCCTAGGGTTTTCATAGAAGGTTCAATTCCAAGGTAATTCACCGTTAAATTTCAAGAATCTCTCCATCAATCTTCGTAGAATCACAAGCTAAGGTATGTGTAGTGTTTATTCATGGACTCCTTTCATCCATGAAGCCCGAGAATCTCTTTTCTAAGTTTAAGTTTATGAATTTCTTTATGAGTTTCATGTTGGGTTTGTTTTGTTTATGTCAAGAATGATCAATTGAATTCGAATCTATGTTGGGTGATCAATTTTGTATGGAATTGATTTGTATAGATGTATATTCATGTGAACCTATAAATAAACCCTAGGATGAAGAAATTATAGATGAATCATGATGATTAATTGTTGTATAATGTTGTCTACATGTACTATTCCTATCATGTGTTTGATTAAATACCTAGATGAAGGAACAATTCCCAACTAGTATGATATCATGAAAACCCCATGTATGTACAGGCTTATTCATATCACATGTTTGATGAAGTGCTTCAATAGATGAATTATGAATTGTGTTGTTGGTCATGTGTTCAAGTAAGCCATGCTATGTTAGTTTCTTCTCATCGAGTCCTGAAGGTACTTGTACCCGAACATTTAGCTATGTGCCTAAATCCATGTCATGTTTTCACGATCTCTTTAGTTAAGCTATGATCCATAGAACTCAGCCAGTCATGTGACTCAGGAAATCTCAGAAATCTCAATAATTTCAGTAGCTCAGTAATCTCAATAACTTCAGTATTCTCAGTCAGTCCTTAGAACTTAGTACATTCCGTCAGTCAATGAAACTTAGTAAATTCAGTTTAGCTCTACTAGATAATACCACTAGTATCAGTTCAGTTTAGTTAATTAGCTGAGTTCAGTTAATCAGTTCAGTGTCTTTCATATGGGAGTAGGATTCAGCACTGAGCAAGCCTAGGGATAGGGACTCACCCACTAGATAGGACTGAGATCCCTAGAAGCAATCCCTAAGTTCCAGAACTATGTAGCTAGCGTAGGTACGAGATATCACCCATTAGATAGGACTGACATACTCAGGGATCACCCATTAGCGCATTTAAATTTATAGGACTGATCCCAAGGGTCACCCACTAAATTAGGACTGACTCCATAACAGTTTTCTTTACCAGTGGCACGGTACTGACACCCTTATAGCTGGGGTTGTAAGTTGGACCCAAGTTAGCTTAGTATAGTGCATGTTGGTTAGATGAATACCTCCCACAGTTTCAGTTACAGAATCGGGACTGTCAGATACAGTCAATTCAGCTCAGTAGTATAGATTTAGGACTGTCAGATATAGTCACTCTTTATTATTATAAATAGACTCCGGGATCACCCATTAGACAGGACTGATCTTAACTTTGGTCAACCAATAACGGTATCATCAGATTTAGAGATCACTCACCATTTAGGACTGATCTCAGATTCAGTTACTCAGATATAGTATGGAACATAGCTAGTTCTACCAGATTCAGGACTATCAGCTACAGTCACTCATGTTATAAGTTATATCAATTATCAGAACTCATGTTATCAGTATTCAGCTTCAGTACTGTTAGCCACAGTCAACCAGACTAGTTCTTCATAATCAGAACTGTCAGAAATAGTTATTCATGTATTATTAACATAGCATCAGTCCCTCAGATATTAGTAATTCCATGTTATTAGTAAACTCAGTAGTCAGAACTTAGCATTCAATCCTATCACGATGTCAGTTACAGTTATGTATGCATGCATGTATTCTCACGTTCATGTTAGTCAGTCAGTTAGCTTTGTTCATGCATATGAACCTATTGCATTCAGCCTACCTCACTTGCATACCAGTACATTCAAAGTACTAACGTATTTGCGCTATAGTGTCTTATACCATAGGTTTAGAAGCACAAGCTCCAGAGAACCAGTAGCATCCCAGTTCAGCGATCAGAGTTAGAAGTGAGTCCTCATCCTTCGAGGATATGATGATCACATTACTATTTCAATTTTCAGTTTATTTTAGTAGTTGGAGTTAGTTGGGGACATGTCCCATCAACTCCTTATTCAGACAGTTTAGAGGCTTTCAGACTACAGTATGTTCAGAAAATTATCTTAGTTATTTTGGTATTGTTATACCATATTTTCAATTATATAATAGTATTGAACCTTATGGTCTTGAAGTTTATGCTCAGTTTACAGATATTATTCATGGGTTAGCTTGTGGTACTTGGGGTCATGGGCATCGTGTAGCGTTCTGGGTACCAGATTCGGGGCATTACACTTACAATAACAGTTATCATTCCAGTATTTAGATGGCTCCATTTGAGGCTCTTTATGGGAGGAGATGTAGATCTCTTATTGGTTGGTTTGAGGTTGGTGAGACCATGTTGATAGGGCCAGATTCAGTATTTGATGCATTGGAGAAAGTTCAGCTAATCAAAGAAAGGATTAAGACAACCTAAAGTCGACAGAAATCCTATGCAAATGTGAGAATGAGAGATCTTGAGTTTGAGGTTGGAGACTTAGTTTATTTGAAAATTTCTCCCATGAAGGGAGTGAAGAGGTTTGGCAAGAGGGGGAAGCTCAATCCCCGATATGTTGTCCCTTATAGGATCTTGAGCCGTTATGGGAAAGTAGTGTATGAGCTTGAGTTTCCCATAAATTTGACATCAGTGAACCCAGTATTCCATGTTTCTTTTTTAATGAAGTTTATTAGCAATCCAGCTGTAGTAGTCCCTTTAGAAAGTATGGGCATTCAGGAAAACCTTTCTTACGAAGAAATCCCAGTTGAAATCCTTGATCATCAGGTTCGTAGACTGAGGAACAAATAAGTTCCCTTGGTCAAAGTTCTTTAGAGGAATCGGTCTGTTGAAGGAGCCAATTGGGAAGCAGAAGTAGACATGCATACCAAGTACCCTCATCTTTTCTCTACAAACTCAGAGTCAACTTAAGGTAATGATTTTCCTTAGATTATCTCTTTTCCATTCTCAGTTCCAGCTATATAATCATTTTTTGTCATTACATCCATTCACAAATCATTCTAGTAATGTATCATGTCTAAGACTCAGTTATGTGATCATGTTTTCAGCTATGCATGTTTAGTAAGTGAATTCAGATTCCTTGGTATTCTCAGCTTAATTAGTCTTATTCAAGAACGAATGTTCCCAAGGAGAAGATATTGTAATACCCCATATTAGTCTTACCTCAGTCAGCCCATAGTGCACGCATAAGAGGATTAGAACCTGAAAATTTAGCTAAGTATTAGGTACTTAGTTTTATTTTTAACCTCTTAAATTCGATGATTTTTAAAGTGGCCTTCCCACCCCCGAGATGATGATCTCTAAGTTAATTCATGTTTAGGGGTATAGGTAGGATATCTCGGGGAAGTTTTTGATTTTTCGAACAAGGTATGGGTCATTTTTGGATTTCAAAAACAACAAGTCATTGCGATAGCATCGCGACGTGGCTATTATAGCGATGGATGGATTATCGCATCGCGGTACCTCCTTAATACATGTTTCAGTTATGAATTTAAATTCCAGAAGGGCAGTCTTGTCATTTTTCACTGCATCAATCTATGAAATTGCGGGATTTATCATCAGTTAAGGCATTATATACCCAATTTCCTTAATTCCTCTCTAAAATAAACCTTATCCATCACACAAATTCATCAACTTCAATCATTATTCCTTAAAAAAATTAAGAATTCAAGCTTCACCACCTAAGAACTATCAAGAATGTTAATTTTCTTGCAAGATCAAAGCTTTAAGGTATGTTAAATGTTCATCCATGGGTCCTTTTCACCTATGGAGTCCAAGTATCCATTTTAATGTTTAAAATTATGATCTTTACATGCTTTCAAGAATTATATCTATGAACTTCCATGAATTTTGATTTTAAATTTTGTTTACATGTCGTTAGAATTAGCCCTTGACATGTTTGAAGGATGATATTTGCATGTTAAATCCTTAACCCATGATTGTAGTATTGAATTTATGTTATTATCTCATTCTTTAACTATTCCCATGCTTAATTCATGACCTATATGTGTTTGATGAAATGCCTAGATTATTGGGTTTAGAACATTAACTACTTATTATATTTTCAAAGGTTTAGTATGTTTCTACTGTTATTGTTATTGAGTACTGGGGTTTATGAATACTCAAAAACTTAGTTGTTTACTTAGTCTTAGTATTTTCATAATGGTTTTGGATACATTTAAGTATTATTAGTTTAGTCAATTATCATACCGGACATATTTAGATTAGTTCAGTTAGGAGTAGGATTTAGCACCAAGTGAACCCAGGGATGGGGTTTCACCTGCAAGTTGAGGGTGTGACTTTTAGTAGTAGTCCCTGCGTTCCAAAACTACATAGACAGCTTAGGTTGAGATGTTAACCTGCCAGTTGAGGGTCAACATATATCTCACTAGAGCACCTGCCAATAGAGGGTGGCTCCTTAGTCCTTTGGGACCTCACTTTAGTGGATCCACACAGCCAGTGTTAGTACCCATGGCACGATAATGACACCCTTCCAACTGGGGTAACAGGTTGGACCCCAATTAACACATATTGGGGCATGTCGGTTAGATGATAGCTCCCACAGTTTCAATCCAGTCTCAGTTTGAAAGTCAGTTCAGGTTTGTTTGATCATAGCATACAGTTTATCTGTTAAATCAGTACTTAGATTTTAGTATTTCAGTTTATAGACTATTTCAGTATCATGTTACATACTTGGTCATGTATTCTCATATTCTACAGCTTTCATGCATACTATGCATCAGTTACCTCATGTTATTCATTCAGTTAGTTATTATTCATATACATGAGCCCATGCATATCAGCCTAAAATCATTTAGCATACCAGTACATTCAAAGTACTGATCGCATACTTATTTCTTGCGCTATGATGTCTCAGATCATAGGTTCGGACGCTTAGGTTCCCGACCACACTTAGACATTCTAATGCATCAGCAGCAGTATTCGTGGTGAGTTCACATCTATCGAGGACATGGTTGTTTATCTCAGATTTATTCAGTTGTTTAGTATTTTATTTCAGTTAGATAGTTTGAGTTAGTTAGGGCCTATCCCATCTACTTTTATTCAGTCAGTTTGGAGGCTTTCAGACACATTTCAGATAGTTAGTTAGTTGTAAGTTTTATCAGTCAGTTTTCAGCATTTTTGCTTATGTTTCAGATTGGTGGATTTCAGTTGTATTGTTTTTCACAATTTAAACCTTATGGAATATTCAGTTGTTTCCGCACATGTTCATTAGCAGTATATTATTCAGTGCTCGTGGCAGGTACCAGCTCATGCGTTAGCTTGTGGTTACTTGTGACTTTAAGCACGTGTCGCGTCCAGGGTGTACTCTTGGGGCGTTACAATTGTGTTACTATAAATTTAGCTAAAATTATTTCTTGGGAATTTATGTAGGATTTTTGTGACTTGAAAATTTTAAATAAGAAAAGTATAAACTTGAAGAATAAAAGACATAAAATAAAAAGAAATTAGACATTAAATCGGTGGACACATATAATCAAGCAAAAGATGCTCAAGAAATTAAAATTAGTTTTTTGACATAGATGGAATCACAGATGTATTCGAGTTGAATAAACCTTAGCTTGACTCATTATGTTATCACCAAAAAATTAAAGAGGTGATCTTTCGTTAGCCTAAGATAAGGTGAAGAACGATTCAGGGCTCAAATAGAGAGTATTTTTCCTATTGGTTAATTTAAGTATAATTGTAAGGATCATACTACGCACGACAATATAATATATCAATATAATGTATATTTAGGAGTCATTTGGTGTGAGATATAAGGAATAATAATCACGAAATAAAAATAAAATTTTTTTTATTTTACATTGAGTTGAAAGTATTAGGTAGTTTCAGGATTATATATATGATGAGATTAGGGGTGGGCATTCTGTTTGTTCGATTTGCTTGTTTAATATAGATTCGATTTTTTGATTTTTAGATTGACGAAAATGACAACCTTAATAAACCAAAATAAATTTGATTTGGTTCGATTTCTATAAATTCGGTTAAGTTATTTCGAATTTTTATTTTGGTTTTGAAGTTTAAAGTAGTGACTCTTTCTTTGTCATAATCGGGCATTTAAAATTGGAGATTTTTTTTTGGAAAAAAGCAATTTCTTTCAAACCTATTTTTCATTTTCAAATATAAATAACTCAAAATGATGAAATGAAATGAAACAAAGGAAAAACATTATTTATACTGAATATAATATATATATATATATACATATTTATATGTATATATATATTATTTATATAATTTCAATTTTTGGGTTTAACCATTTTATTTTATTTTTGAAAAATCAAAAACCGAAACGTTTTAGCCGAATTTCTAAAATTTAAAGCTAAAACCGATCCGAAAAATCGAAAAACTAAAATTAAAATTAAATTTTCTCTAAGAAGACAAGGAGAAGACCCAAAATCAAAGTTTCAATTGTTGGAGAGATATTCGAAATCAGAGGTTAGTTTCTTTAGCTTCTACTGTAAAGTTGACACTTTTTTCATTTGCAAAGGCCCCTACTCGATCATTTTGAAGTCAAAGGTTCTGGTTTTGTGTGTGTTGACACCCAATTTTCACCGCCTAACACTCCTTTTAGGCCATTGTTTTTTCAAAATAATTAATTTCAAATATTAATAAATTTTTACACATTATTCTGGTATCAAACAAATATTGACGTGTCACATTCATGATTTAAAAAATATACAAAGTATTTTATTACTTTTATTATCATTTTTTCCCATTTATCAATTTAAATGTAATATTTTTTACATAATTTGTTAATATTTTATTTAGTATTCACACTCATAAATTACTAATACACTGTCTATTATTAATATTATTATTATTATCATAATTATTATTATCATTATTATTATCATTATTGTTAGCAAGAATTTTAAATTTTGTATTCGTAATTTATAGGTGACTATTTCGAATTATTGTTATCATTGATTTTAAAGTAATATATTATGTGTCGTATTTTTATTTACATAATTTATTCATAACTAATCCGAGAATAATTATATTATTTATTTTACTATTATTATTATTGTATTAATCCGCAACCTTACTCAATTTAATTTTTTTCAATTTATTTATTTTCTAGCCTGATTTTTCTAATTTATAATAATTTTAGCCTAATTTTATCTAATTTATTACAATCCTAGCGAAAATTGTATCCAATTGAACTCAATTTCAAATTACATTCAATTTTTTAACCGAATTCTTAATCTTTAGAGCTCAGCCGTAGATCAATATTTATTTATTATTATTATTATTATTATATTGAAATAACATCCTAATTTGATTCAATAATTTTCTCAATTTTATTTAAATTCTAGTCACTCTTATATCTAATTGATGTCAATTTTAATCGATTTTTGAATTCAATTTGGATCATTTTGAAACTAAATTTATACTAAGTATCCTTGTTATTATTATTATGTTATTATTAAATTTATATGTTAATATCCATCGCTTTTTTGCGGGTTATTATGCCAACTAATCAACAAATAATTTTTAAATTTTTTTAATAAATTCGACATATAGTGTTGTTATTTATTTAAAAATAATTATTATTATTTTTTCAAAAGCAACGTTGTCCGTCGATTTTTAAATTTATTTTTTATTTTTTTTATTTTTAATAAAATCGACGAACAACGTCATTATAATTTTTTATTTTTAATATATTAATTCTAGAAAAACAACGATATCTGTCGCAATTTTTAATTCTTTTTATTTTTTTTGGTATTTTTACAAGAAGCGACGGACAGTGTCGCTATAATTTTTTATTTTTAAACTATTAATTCTAGAAAAGTGACACTATCCTTCACAATTTTTAATTTTTTTTAATTTCTATGTATTTTTTCCAAAAATCGACTGATAGTATCACTTTTGTTAAAAATAAATAAAAATTAACTTTATAAAACCGACATTGTCCGTCGATATTTGATTTTCTTAATTTACTAATAAATAAATAATTTTTATATTTTAAAAAATTAAATTAAATATATAGATTTTTAAAGAGAGAACAAACAACGTCGATTTTGTATGATTAATACATATTAACCCGATCGAAATTCTAAATTCAATATTTTTTTAACCCAATTTTACTCAACTCCTCAATTTTAATCCTAGTCATTCATTTTTTTTTTTTTATCAATGACCAATATTAAATCAACTTTCATTATATTTTTCTTGAAATTGGACTATCAGACTATTTTTCTTGAATCGGGGGTCTATTGAAAACAACCTATCTACCTTAACGGTAAGGTCTGCGTACACTGTCCCCTCCACAGACCCAAATTTATGGGACTAAATCGGGTTATTTTATTTTTATATTATTATTTTTTACATTATATAATATTTTACATAATTTTGCAAATATTTATTAAATCATTTCCGTAATTATACATGCCCATAATTTACAAACATTGTCTATTATTATTATTATTATTATTATTATTATTATTATTACGTCTTTCCTACATTTATTAAATAGCAGCCAACTCAATTATTAAATATAAAAAGTTTATTCATTTTCTAATATTAATTTTATGTAGTTACTATATTTATTAAATATCAACCTAATTCAATTCAATTTTCCTAATTTATTTAAATTCTAGCTATTTTATACTCAATTTGTGAAATTGAGTTTAATTTGAATCAATCGAAATCCCCAATTCACTCTTTTTAACCCAATATCTAATCCCAATTTGACTTATCATCTCAATTCTAATCTCAATCGTTCATCATATAAGATCAACGATCAATATTAAATAATTTTCACTAATATTTTTCTTGAAATTGGACAACTTCAGACTATTTTTCTTGAACCGAGGGTTTATTGAAAATAACTTATTTACCTCAGCAGTAAGGTCTGTGTACACCGTACCCTCCACAGACCCAATTTATGGGACTAAATCAAGTTAGTTGTTCTATTCATTTTCTCAACATCTCATAGAGAAAACAATCAAAAGATGTCACCTTGATTTTTATTATTATTATTTTTATTATATTTATGCTCAATTTATATTAAATTTATTAATGGTAATTTTTATATAATATTTTCTATGTGACATACGTAATTTATTTGTAAGAATAATAATTTTTATAATATTTTTTAATTTATTATTACTATGAATTTATTATTATATTTAAATAGCAGTCTAAGTTAATTCAATTATCTTCTCAATTCTATTTAAATTCTACACAGCCTTCTATCTAATTGATATCAAGTTCAACCTATTTTTTTAATTCAATTTGGTTCTTTTTTAAACCAATTTTTAATTCCCTTTTCAATTTTATCCACAGCCATCGATCTCATGAGATTGATGGCTGAGATTAAATCTTGTTTTTCAAATAAAAAACACCCAAATACCATAACCCTAATCTAACTCTAAAAAATTTTAGTTGCATCCCTTCTCTCTAGCTCTCTTCGGTTGCCTTCATCATCGTCACCATCACTGGTGACAAGCTGGCCAAGATGTCCGCACCATCACCGCATGAAACAGTCGCCGAAAACCACCCTCATCTTCGCCATCGCCGGTGATAAGCTGGCCAAGCTGTCCGCACCACAACTGCATGAAACATCCAACAACAACCACCAAGCAGCTGGCGAAATCTCCAATACTAAGTATATGTTTTCTTTCACTATTTTTATAATCGTTTTGCTTTTCGTTTTTCTGAGGTATTGATAATAGATGATTGTACACAACCTTTATTATCTGTATCAATGATTATTCTGTTCCTCAATAGCTGCTCTTTAATTAAAATTACCTTCTCCGTGCCATTGATAACAAAATATCCTCCAGGATCATGGGGAAATTCTCTAAGTTTTGCTAGTTGTTCTTCGTCTTTTCCATATAGCACGCAAGAACAACCTCTTAGCATAATAGGCATTCGTCCAATGATAATATCCTTCTCCATTGATTTTGGTTTTTTACATTTCATTATTGTTGTGTAGTCGATTGTGACATAAATAAGAGCCGTATAGGTAAGGTTAGATAACCAACATTTCTTTGGACTTAGTTCCTCAGTTAAACCATCATAAATCATTGATGGTTCACCAATACAGACATACTTGTACCTAAGATAAATACTGGGGTTCCTTGATGATTCGTTATACTCCTTTTATTTTATATGTTTCATTTTAGCAAATCAAGATAATTTTTACTTTTTTCTCATACTACCCTTGGTATTAAGTTCATGAAGTAGCAGTTTATACGTATAAAACTCTGAAGTGAACTCTTAATACTGAACAACAATTATAAGTTATTATCTACTACTTGGTATTTTGGTATTGCTTTGTCATACTTTTTGTTCTTCTCCATGGTCTAGCATAAGCTACAATTATCTAGCTAATACCACTAAAGTTGCGGTGGAGTTGTCTCATTATGGTGACAAAAATTGATTTAATTAAATGTTGACAAGAATAGATGAGAGAGTTGTCTCACTATGGTGACAAAAATTGGTTTAGTGTTGTCACTTGAAATGTGAATTCATGACTTGAAAATGGTTAAGTTTAGTCACTTGAAATGTGAATTAGAGAGTTAAAATGTGTACTAGTGACTTCAAAATGATCAAGTGTAGTTACTTGAAAGGTGCACTTGTGTTTTGAAATTAGTAAAGAGTAATCACTTGAAAATGTGAATTCATGACTAGAAATTGGTTTAGTATTTTCACTTGAAATGTGAATTCATAACTTGAAAATGGTTTAGTCACATAAAATGTGAATTAGAGAGTTGAGAATGGTCAAGTGTAGTTTTTTGAAACGTGTACTAGTGACTTCAAAATGATCAAGTGTAGTCACTTGAGAAGTGGATTAGCGACTTGAAAATGGTTTAATGTAGTTACTTGAAAGGTGTACTTGTTTTTTGAAATTAGTAAAGTGTAATCACGTGAAAATGTGAATTTATGAATTGAAATTGGTTTAGTGTTGACATTTGAAATGTGAATTCATGACTTGAAAATGGTTAGGTTTAGTCACTTGAAATGTGAATTAGAGAGTTGAAAATGGTTAAGTGTAGTGTTTTGAAAATGGTTAAGTATAGTGACTTTAAATGTCAATTAGCTATTTGAAATGTAGTGTAGTAATTTGAAATGTGAATAAGTTATTTGAAAATTATTAAGTGTAGTGACTTGAAAATGATTAAGTGTAGTGCAAACTTATGACTTTAAAACGGTTAAGTGTAGTTACTTGAAATTGTTAACTTGTGACTTAAAAATGGTTAAGTATAGTGATTTGAAATGTGTACTAGTGACTTGAAAATGTTATAAGTTTAGTGACTTGCAATATGAATTAGTTATTTGAAAATGGTTAAGTGTAGTGACTTGAAGTGTGTAGTAGTGCCTTGAAAATGGTTAAGTGTAGTTACTCGAAATGTGAATTAGTTACTTGAAAATGGTTATGTAACTCCCCGAGTCTATACCCCGGATGCTACACGGTGCTTACGACCCCGAAGGACCACAAGCTAACCCATGAATAATATTTTCTGTAAGCACTAAAACATGATACTATAATAAATATGGAATAATAGGCTAAAATGCCATAAGGTTCAGAATCTGTAAATACTAATAAAATGCATCAACTGAAATAAAAATCTGTACAATTGAATACTACCTGAACTCTAGTCTTAAAAGCCTCTAATCTGAAACTGCCTGAAAGTGAAGTTGATGGGACAATCCCCCAACTAACTCCATCTATTGAAATACTTAGTCTACTGAAATAATTAAATAAAAGAATATTCTTGAATGATGAGGTCTCACTACTAATTATGATATACTAGCTAAATCTTAATCTATCTATGTGCGGTCGGGAACCTGAGCATCCGAACCTATGATATGAGACATCATAGCGCAAAGAAAGAGTATGCGTTAGTACGTGGAATGTACTGGTATGCTAGATGAGTTAAGGATGAATGCAAGGGTTCATATGTATGAACAATAACTAAATGAATGATATAGAGAAACTGAACATGAGAGTACGTGGATAATCTGAACTACTGTAAATATTGAGCATGTAATACTATGCATATATATATTGTAACTGAGCTTTTCTAAAGTTAAGTACTGAGATCTGATACAAAGTAACTGGTAATCTGAGATTTCTGATAACTAAGCTACTAATACTGATTGACAGTATCTGATAATCCTAGTTTTATAAAACCAAACTGAGTTCTATTCTGAAGACTGAAACTGAAACTGTGAGAGGTAATCATCTAACCAACATGCCCAAAACAAGATAAGATAACTGAGTTGGGGTCTAATCTGTAACCCCAATTGGAAAGGTGTCCGTATCATGCCATGGGTAAAGACAAGCTAAGAGTTACCCTCATCTGGTAGGTACTTTAATAAGAATGGTGGAACCCTTATCTTGTAGGTTAAAATACCTCATTAACCCTCAACTGGCAGGTTGATGTCTCAACCTACACTGGATATGTAGTTCTGGAATGCCAAGATTTCTTCTAAGGGTCACAGCCTCTATTGGACGGTAAGACTCCATCCTTAGGTTCACTCGGTGTTGTATCCTACTCCCAACTGAAAGATACTGAACTGAGTATTCTGAACTGAATTGGACCGAGACTGAGTTTACTGAGTTTTCCTGAGTTCTGTAACTGACTGATTTCTAGTGAGTCCTGTAACTGACTGATAATACTAATGTTCGTGAGATGACTAAAACTATTCTGTAATAGACACTGGCTCTAGATAAACATGTAAATTATCGGGTATTAAACACCCCAGTACTCGATAGCATAAAAATTAAAGCATAACATAATCTTGAAAACATAATAATGGCTACTTTATCATAATCCACTCATTAAGTCATTTTAGCAAACACTTGTAATGCATTTACTCATACATGATAGGAGAATACATGCTATCATGTTATAATGGCACTATTTCATTCACACAGGCATTTTATCAAACACATGGGGAACATGCTTAGATTATACAATAACCAACACATATAGTTATCATGGCTACATAACTCAACTTGCAAATTGAAGGGTTTATCATGAAGATCATGTGATTCAACACATAAAATGATTAATTTCATAAAATCTTGTAATTTAATCATGGACTAAGACCCAACAATGACATGAACATGTATTCAATTCAATTCAATTCAATTGTAGAAATCATAAACCTGAGATCTTGTAAGTTTGAAAAAGGTTCTTGGACTTCATGGGTGAAAGGAACCCATGAATAAACACCTAACATACCTTGGAAAGTTAATTCTTGAAGGTGCTTGAAGAAATTCTTGAGTTTTGACCTTGGTTCTTGAAGCTAGAGTTTGTTTCCTTAAGAGAGAATTCTTTGATTTTGGGGGAAAAGTTAATAAAAAAATGATTTAAAACATTTTTAGGGCTATAATCTCACACCTGGGTGGAATAAATTCATGGGAAAAGACTTTTTTAATCTTGGACAAAATATTTAATTTTTGTCAAATTTTTCTGAACTGGGCCGCTTGCGTGACACGCCATGATCACATTGGGCCACTGGAAATAGATAATTGGGAACTGAGGGCTTGGCATGATGCAGCGAAATTGCGGTGCCCCTTTGATTCTGAAATCTGGACTCATCGCGATGCGGTGGGATCGCGTTGGTACACTAGAAATTGACAATTGTGAAAATAAGCTTTGGCGCAATGTGCCGGTATTGTGGTACCTCACTGGAAACTAACAATTGCCATTTTGATATACTCTACGATGCGCTACTGGCCTGAATCATGGGGTTTAACGACTGAAACTTAAAATAACCATAACTTTTTACCCGGTTATCGGATTTAGGTGAATTTTATATAGTTGGAAAGCGAATTGAATTTCCCACACAATGGAAGTCTCTAAATTGGAAAATACTGCGTATTTCAAAAATTTTATAGTAGACAACTCATGGAGTGAGAGTTAATTTGGGCTAGGGAAATATGGGGTATTACAATATCTCCCCTTGGGAACATTCATCCTCGAATAAAACTGATTAACTGAGAAACACTGATAGGCTGAGTTGACATATTGAGCATGCATATTTGATGCATGACTGCATGACCGAACTACTGAGAAATTGAGTTCTTACACTGAACATGCATATATGATGCATGGAATACATGACTGAAGCTACTGATAAGCTGGGTTTTCATACTGAACATACATATCTGATGTATGAGTACATGACTAAACTGATTTATGGATGCATGACTGAATATGCAATAGTAATTGATACCAAGTTATAATTTTAGCTGAACATGGAACTGAGTAAAGTTACGGAAGACTATCACCTTAAGCTGGATCTGAGGTTGTCGAGAAGAGGTGAGGATATTTGGTCCGCATATTTGCTTCTTCTTCCCAAGTAGCTCCCTCTAGGGACTTATCCAAAGAACATTGACTAAGGGAACTTCTTTTTTCCTTAGTCTGCAAATCTGATGATCGAGGATCTGAACTAGAACCTATTCGCAAGAGAGATCATTTTGAATATTTACATCCTCTAAGGGGACTATGACAACTAGGTTACCAATGCATTTCTTTAGAAAGGAGACATGGAATACTGGATGTACTAAAGCTAGATCCGAAGGCAACTAAAGCTCATAAGCTACCTTTCCAAAATGACTGAGAATCTTTTAAGGACCGACATATCGGGGACTAAGCTTTCCCTTCTTACTGAACCTCTTTACTCCTTTAATGGGAGAGATTTTTAGGTACACAAAATCACCAATCTCAAACTCGAGATCCTTTATCCTCATATCTGCATACGATTTCTATCGGCTTTGGGCAGCACTCAGTCTTTCTCTGATCAACTGAATCTTCTCTAAGGCATAAAACACTAGGTCAAGCCCTACTACTGCAGCCTCACCTACCTCGAACCAACCAATTAGAGATATGTATGTCCTACCATAGAGAGCCTCAAATAGATTCATCTAAATACTGAAATGATAGCTATTATTATGCAAACTCGATCAAAGGAAAGTGGTCATCCAAACTACCCTTAAAATTAACAATGCATGCTCTCAACATATCTTCTAGAGTCTGAATGGTCCTTTTTTGCTTGACCATCTGTCTGAGGGTGGAAGGCTGTACTGAGATGAACTTGGGTACTAAGACCCTTTTGGAATACTTTCCAGAAATAAAAGGTAAATTGGGTACCTATATCGTAGATAAAAGCTACTGGGACTCCGTGTAACCTGACCAACTCTCTAATATAGAGTTTGGCGTAGTCCTCAGTTGAATAGGAGGTATCGTCTAGCAAGAAATGAGCTGATTTGGCCATCTTGTCTACGATAACCCATATAGAATCATGATGATGACGAGTACGAGGAAAACCCATCACAAAGTCCATGTTCAGTTCTTCCCATTTCCATGTGGGAATACTAAAATCTTGCATGGACCCACTAGGCTTCTGGTGCTCAATCTTAACCTGATGACATGTAGAGCATTTAGCTTTAAATTCTGTAATATCTCTCTTTATCCCACTCCACCAACAGATCTCCTTCAAATCATGATACATTTTAGTGGCCCCTGGATGAATAGAGTAACATTCAACATGCACTTCTGCGGGAATTCATTATCTCAAGTCATCTACACCTAGCACACATAGCAGACCCTGGAAATACAAAACACCATGTCCCACTTGGGAGAAAACCTCTGCTTGCTTATCTCTGACTGACTCTTTCAACTTAACAAGACTGGGATCTCTATCCTATTTTTCCTTCACCTCAGAAACTAGAGAGGATTCAGAACTGTTCTGCACCCATACACTACCTTCTGCTGAATCAAATAAGTGGAAACCTAGTTAGGCAAGCTGGTGAAATTCCCAAACTAACTTATTCTTATAATCCTCAACATGAGTAACACTACCCATAGACAGTCTACTGAGAGCATCATCCTCTATATTGGCCTTTCCTGGATGATAAAGAACACTCATGTCATAATCTTTCAATAACTCTAACCATATTCTCTGACGCAAATTTAAATCTTTCTGGGAAAAGATATAATGCAAACTCTTATGATCTGTGAACACATCTTCATGCACCCCATACAAATAATGCCTCCAAATCATTAAGGCAATCACTACAGCTGCTAACTCAAGATCATGAGTCGGATAATTCTTCTCATGGGGCTTAAGATTCCTAGAGGCGTAGTCTATGACCTTACCTCTCTGCATGAAGACACAACCCAAACCTACTCTGTATGCATCACAGTACATAACAAAACCATCTGAACCATCTGGTAGAGTCAAAACTGGGGCTGAGGTGAGTCGAGTCTTCAGCTCCTGAAAACTCTTCT
This sequence comes from Capsicum pubescens, assembly GCA_030864215.1. Classification (NCBI taxonomy): domain Eukaryota; kingdom Viridiplantae; phylum Streptophyta; class Magnoliopsida; order Solanales; family Solanaceae; genus Capsicum; species Capsicum pubescens. The sequence continues at coordinate 216,025,243 of CM061543.1, read as the reverse complement.
TACAGAAATCTGACCACTGAAACTAGACTTTTTTATGAGTCAATATGGACATGGGGGATGCAGTAGACGAAAATCCTACAACAAACCGACGGTAATAGCCAGCTAAACCTAGAAAACTCCTGATATCTGATGAAGTGATAGGTCTAGGATAATTTCTCACCACTTTGGTCTTTTAAGGATCAACTCTAATGCCTTCACCAAAAATAATATGACCAAGGAATGCTACTTACCTTAGCCAAAATTTGCACTTACTGAATTTGGTGAACAACTGATGAGTTTTGACACTCTGAAGTACGATTCTGAGGTGGTCTGCGTGATCATTCTTGCTATGGGAATAGACATAAATGTCATCGATGAAGACCATAACGAACATGCCCAAGTACTACTTGAGCATGCGGTTCATTAAGTCTATGAAATATGATGGGGCATTAGTATGACCAAAGGACATGACTAGAAATCAAAGTGACCATACCGGGTTCGGAAAGCTATTTTCGAAATGTCACATTCTCTGACCCTGAGCTGATGATAGCCTGATTTGAGGTCTATCTTATAAAAGTAACTAGCACCTTGAAGCTGGTCAAATAAGTCATCGATTCTGGGAAGTGGGTATTTCTTCTTGACAGTGACTTTGTTCAACTGACGGTAGTCTATACATATTCTGAGAAAACCGTCTTTCTTATGCAAGAATAGAACTGGTACGCCCCACGGGGAAACACTGGGACTGATAAATTCCTTATCTAGGAGATTTTTTAACTATTCCTTTAACTCTCTAAGTTCTTCTGGGGCCATTCTGTATGGCGGAATAGATATTGGTTGAGTATCTAGAAGAAGGTGTATTCCAAAGTCTATTTCCCTTTTGGGAGGAACTCCAAGAAGATCTTCCAGAAATACATCTGAGAATTCATTTACTACTGGAACTGACTCAAGAATAGGATTTTCTGCATTAGAGTCCTTGACTCGTATAAGATGATAGACACACCCATTTTATATCATTTTTCTCACTCTAAGGTATGAAATCAACCGACCCTTAAGCGTTGTAGTACTACCCCTTCATTTAAGGATTGGTTCATTTGGAAACTGAAAAATGAACACTTTTTCTTCTACAATCAACTGAGGCATAGCATGAATAGAGCCAATCCATGCCAAGAATGATGTTGAAATCTGTCATCTCTAATTCTACTAAGTCTGCTGAAGTGACTTTCTGAAATATCATAACCGAACAGTTCCTGTATACCCTCCAGACTATAATAGACTAGACCACTGGGGTAGAAACTGAGAATTACTCTGTTAAGACTTCTGGTTTAACTTTAAAGTCGACTGCTATGTAAGGAGTTATGAAAGACAAAGAAGATCCTGGATCTAATACGACATAAATATATAAATGAAAGATCTGCAATGTACCAGTGACCATGTCAGGAGAAATTTCCTGATCTTTTCTGGACTGAAGTGCATAGATCCTATTTGGACATTACCCACGGGTGGTACTAGAAATGGCAACCTGCTGATTTGGGCGATCGAGCTAAGCTGAAGGATGATTATACTGACCATGAGAACCTGATTGAGGACAATCTCTGACTCTGTAGCCTAGCTTGCCACAGCCAAAATAAACATCACTGCCAGCTTTGTAGACACCCTGGTGGTTTATGCCATATTGCTGACACAGAGAATTTGTTTGAGCACTGCTGACACTACAATGAGATTTAGAGCCTGGTGCTCTATATTTATTACCATTTCTAAACTTAGGTACTGGATCACTAGTTGAGGACGGAGCTGGAACTTAAGACTTTGGGCAAAATTGGGAACGTTTACCACCCTCTGACTTAGGCTGATTAAAATTAAAGCTACCTGTTCTAGCTTTTCTCGGCTCTAGGGGAAATAATCTATCTAGGAAGGCAGTAGAAAACTCTTCCCACTCTAAGGGCTCTGCATCTGTGCCCCTGTCTACCTTTCACTACTTAAACTATGTATGAGCTACATTTTCTAGATGATAGGTGGCTAACTCAGTATTCTCACTGGAAGTCACTCCCATGATATCTGTGACTTTCTGAACCTGATCAAGGAACTCCTGTGGATCCTTTTCTGAATTAGATCCTGAGAATAGTGGAGGATTCATTCAAGTGAAGTTCCGAATCATGGCTGCAGTAGTATTGGACACTAAGTTAGCTAAAACAACAGCTGGCCATTCATTCTGAGCTATTACTGAATTAGCTAGAGTTATGAATGCAACTCTGAATTCTGCATGAGAGACGTGCTCATCCAGGGGATCTGCCTGAACGGGCTGAGTTGCTACTGATTCCCGGTTCTTCTTTCATTAGTCTTTTTGGAAGGAATGTTCTATAAAAAAAAGGAAGAAACAAATTAGACTGAGAGTTTAACTGAAACTCATGCTCACTCGCATGACATGAATACTGAAAGAAGGGAAAATTTTCCTAAAACATCTTATAGCCTCCTGTCCTTAAGTATGGTACGCTACACACCTATGCACAAGACTCTACTAGATGCGGCTTTCAGACTTCCTAGGATATTGTTGAACCTTAGGCTCTGATACCAAGTATATAATGCCCCGAGTCTGCACCCTGGACGCTACATAATGCTTATGACCCCAAAAGACCATAAGATAATCTATGACTGATATCTACTAAGAGCACTAAAACATGATACTGTAATAAATGCAAAATAATAGGCTAAAATTCTATAAGGTTCAAAATCAGTAAATATTGATAAAGGCATCAACTGAAATAAAAATTTGTAAAATTGAATACTATCAAAACTCCAGTCTGAAAAGCCTCTAATCTGAAACAACCTGAAAGTAGAGTTGATGGGACAATCCCCCAACTAACTCCATCCACTAAAATACAAAGTCTACTGAAATAAAAAAATAAAAGAATATCCTTGAATGATAAGGACTCACTGTTAAATCTGATATGCTGGATGAAACTGAATCTATCTTTGCACGATCGGGAACCTGAGCGTCTAAACCTATGATATGAGACATCATAGCGCAAAGAAATAATATGCATCAGTACATGGAATGTACTGGTATGCTAGATGAGGTAAGGTTGAATGCAAGGGTTTATATGCATGAATAATAACTGATTGAATGATATTAAGAAACTGAATATGAGAGTACGTGGATAATCTGAACTACTATAAATACTGAGCATACAATACTGTGCATATATATATACTATAAATGAGCTTTTTTAAAGCTAAGTACTAAGTTTTGATACAGAGTAACTAGTAATTTGAGATTTCTAATAACTGAGATACTGATACTGATTGACTGTATCTCATAGTCCTAATTTTGTAGAACTGAGTTAGGGTCCAATCTGTAACCCCAATTAGAAGGGTGTCAATATCGTTCCACGGATAAGAAAAGATGCGAGTTACCCTCATCTGGAAGGTACTCTAACAAGAATGGTGGAACCCTTATCTGGCAGGTTAAAACACCTCATCAACCCTCAATTGGCATATTAATGTCTCAACCTACGTTGTCTACGTAGTTCTGGAATGCCAGGATTGTTTCTAAGGGTCACACTCTCTACTGGCAAGTGAGCCCCCATCCTTAGGGTTTTTTGGTGTTGAATCCTACTCCCAACTGAAAGACACTGAACTGAGTAATCTGAACTGGACTAGATTGAGATTGAGTTTACTGAGTTTTCTTGAGTTTTATTACTGACTGAGTTCTACTGAGTTCTGTAACTGACTAAGAATACTACTGATTGTGACAGGAATGATACTATTCTGTAACTGACAGTGGCTCTAGATAAACAATTAAATTTTTGGGTATTAAACATCCTAAGACTCGATAGCAAGAAAAGTAAAGGACAACATAGTCTTGAAAATATAATAATGGCTACTTGATCACGATCCACTCACTGAGACATTTTAGGAAACAATTTTAATGCATTTACTCATACATGAAAGAAGAATACATGCTATCATGTTATAATGGTACTATTTCAGTCACATAGGCATTTTATTAAACACATAGGTAGCATGCTTAGATCATACAATAACCAACACATATAGTTATCATGGCTACATAACTCAACTTGCAAATTGAAGGGTTTATCATGAAGATCATATGATTCAACACGTAAAATGATTAATTTCATGAAAGATTGTGATTTTATCATGGACTAAGACCCAACAATGACATGAACATGAATTTAATTCAATTCAAATGTAGAAATCATAAATTAGAGATCTTGTAAGTTTGAAAAGTGTTCTTGAACTTCATGGGTGAAAGGAATCCAAGAATGAACACCTAACATACCTTGGAAAGTTAATTTTTAAAGGTGCTTGAAGTAATTCTTGAGTTTTGACCTTGATTCTTGAAGCTAGGGTTTGTTTTCCTAAGAGAAAATACTTTGATTTTGGGGGAAAAGTTAATAAAAAAATGATTTAAAATGTTTTTAAGGCTTTAATCTGACACCTGGGTAGAATAAAATCATGGGAAAAGACTGTTTTAACCCTGGATGAAATATTTAATTTTCATCAAATTTTTCTAAAGTGGTCCCCTGGCGCGATGACCCATGATCGCGTCGGGCGACTAGAAATAGACAATTGGTAACTGAGGTCTTGGCACGATGCAGTGGAATCGTGGTGCCCCTTTGATTCTAAAATCTAGACTAATCGCGACGCGGTGGGATCGCGTTGGTACACTGGAAATTGACAATTATGAAAATAAGCTTTAGTGAGATGCACCGATATTGCGGTACCTCACTGGAAACTGACAATTTCTATTTTCACATACTCCACGACACACTACTGGCCTGAATGACGGTGTTTAATGACTGAAACATAAAATAGTCATAACTTCTTATCCGGTTATCAGATTTAGGCGACTTTTATATCATTGGAAAGCTAATTAAATTTTCCACACAATGAAAAGCTCTAACGTCAAAAATACTGGGTATTTCAAAAATTTTATACTAGATAACTCATGAACTGAGAGTTTATTTAGGCTAGGGACATACGGGGTATTACAGGGTAAGTGTAGTTATTTGAAATTTTGAATTTGTGACATGAAAATGATTAAGTGTAGTTACTTAAAATGTATACTTATGACTTTAAAATGGTTAAGTGTAGTGACTTGAAAAGTATACTAGTGACTTTAAAATGTTTAAGTGTAGTCATAGGAAATTGTGAACTCGTGACTTGAAAATGATTAAGTGTAGTTACTTGAAATGTGTACTTGCGACTTTAAAATGGATGCGTGTATTGACTTGAAATGTGTACTTGTGACTAGAAAATGGTTAAGTGTAGTCACTTGAAATGTGAACTAAGTTACTTAAAATTATGAATTTGTGACTTGAAAATAATTAAATATAGTGTCTTGAAATGTATACCAGTGACTATAAAATGATTAAGTGTAATGACTCAAAATGTGTACTAGTGACTTGAAAATGATTAAGAGTAGTTACTTGAAAATGGTTAAGTATAGTTACTTGAAATGTTTACTAGTGACTTCAAATAGGTTAAGTGTAGTTACTTGAAATGTGAATTAGTTACTTGAAAGTGGATAAGTATTGTGACTTGAAATGACTGATTAAGTGTAGTGACTTGAAAATGATTAAGTATAGTTATTTGAAATATGAAGTAGTTACTTGAAAATGGTTAAGTATAATTATTTAAATGTGAAGTAGTTACTTGAAAATTGATAAGTGTAGTGACTTGAAATGTGAATTAATTATTAGAAAATGGTTAAGTGTAGTGATTTGAAATGTGTACTAGTGACTTGAAAATATTTAAGTGTAGAGACTTGAAATGTGAATTTGTTACTTGAAAATGGTCAAGAATACTGACTTGAAATGTGTACTAGTGGCTTGAAAATTGTTAAGTATAGTGACTTGAAATGTCAATTAGCTATTTGAAAATAGTTTGAGTGTAGTGACTTGAAATGTGTACTGGTGACTTGAAATGAGAATAAGTTATATGAAAATTATTAAATGTAGTGACTTGAATATGATTAAGTGTAGTTACTTGAAATTGTAAACTTGTGACTTGAAAAAAGTTGTGTTTTTACTTGAAATTCTGAACTAGTGACTTAAAAATGGTTAAGTGTAGTGATTTGTAATTTGTACTAGTGACTTGAAAATGTTATAAGTGTAGTGACTTACAATGTGAATTAGTTTTTTGTAAATGGTTAAGTGTAATGAGTTGAAGTGTGTAGTTGTGACTTGAAAATCGTTAAGTGTAGTTAATTGAAATGTGAATTAGTTACTTGAAAATGGTTAAGTGTAGTCATTTGAAATTGTGAACTTGTGGCATGATATTGATTAAATGTAGTTGCTTGAAATGTATACTTGTGACTTTAAACTGATTAAGTGTAGTGACTTGAAAAGTATACTAGTGACTTTAAAATGGTTAAGTGTAGTCATTTGAAATTGTGAACATGTAACTTGAAAATGATTAAGTGTAGTTACTTGAAATGTATACTTGAGATTTTAAAATGGTTAAGTGTATTGACTTAAAATGTGTACTTGTGACTAGAAAATGGTTAAGCGTAGTCACTGTAGTGACTCAAAATGTGTGCTAGTGACTTGAAAATGGTTAAGCGTAGTTACTTGAAAATGGTTAAGTATAGTGGCTTGAAATGTGTACTAGTGACTTAAAAAATGTTAAGTGTAGTTACTTGAAAGGTGAATTAGTTACTTGTAAGTGGTTAAGTATAGTGACTTGAAATGAATGATTAAGTGTAGTGACTTGAAAATGATTTAGTTATTCGAAATGTGAAGTAGTTACTTGAAAATGGTTTAGTATAATTATTTAAATATGAAGTAGTTACATGGAAATTATTAAGTATAGTGACTTGAAATGTGAATTAATTATTCAAAAATGGTTAAGTGTAGTGATTTGAAATGTGTACTAGTGACTTGAAAATAGTTAAGTGTAGAGACTTGAAATGTGAATTCGTTACATGAAAATGGTCAAATTTAGTGACTTGAAATGTGTACTAGTGACTTGAAAATAGTTAAGTGCAGTTACTTGAAAATTGTTAAGTATAGTGACTTGAAATATCAATTAGTTATTTGAAAATTGTTTGAGTGTAATGACTTGAATTGTGAATAAGTTATTTGAAAATTATTTAGTATAGTGACTTGAAAATGATTAAGTATAGTTACTTAAAATGTCAAACTTACGATTTGAAAATGGTTGAGTGTAGTTACGTGAAATTGTGATTTTTTGACTTAAAAATGGTTAAGTGTAGTGATTTGAAATGTGTACTACTGACTTGAAAATGTTATAAGTGTAGTGACTTGCAATGTGAATTAGTTATTTGAAAATTGTTAAGTGTAGTGACTTGAAGCGTGTAGTATTGACTTGACAATTGTTAAGTGTAGTTCCTTGAAATGTGAATTAGTTACTTGAAAATGGTTAAGTGTAGTCATTTGTAATTGTGAACTTGTGACTTAAAAATGATTAAGTGTAGTTACTTGAAATGTATACTTGTTACTTTAAAATGGTTAAGTGTGGTGACTTGAAAAGTATACTAGAGACTTTAAAATGGTTAAGTGTTGTCATTTCAAATTGTTAACTTTTGACTTAAAAATGATTAAGTGTAGTTACTTGAAATGTATACTTGCGACTTTAAAATGGTTAGTTAAAATGGTTAGGTGTATTGACTTGAAATGTGTACGTGTGACTAGAAAAAGGTTAAGTGTAGTCACTTGAAATGTGAACTAAGTTACTTGAAATTATGAACTTGTGACTTGAAAATAATTAAATGAAGTGTCTTGAAATGTATAATAGTGACTTTGAAATGATTAAGTGTAGTGACTTGATATGTGCACTAGTGAATTTAAAATAGTTAAGCTTAGTTGCTAGAAAATGGTTAAGTATAGTGAATTTAAATGTGTACTAGTGACTTGAAAATGGCAAAGTGTAGTTACTCGAAATATGAATTAGTTACTTGAAAGTGTTTAAGAATAGTGACTTGAAATTACTGATTAAGTGTAGTGACCTGAAGATGATTAACTGTAGTTATTTCAAATGTGAAGTAGTTTCTTGAAAATAGTTAAGTGTAATTATTTAAATGCGAAGTAGTTACTTGAAAATGGTTAAGTATAGTGACTTGAAATGTGAATTAATTATTTGTAAATGGTTAAGTGTAGCAATTTGAAATGTGTACTAGTGACTTGAAAATGGTTAAGTGCAGTAACTTGAAATTTGAATTCGTTACTTGAAAATGGTCAAGTGTAGCGACTTGAAATCTGTACTAGTAACTTGAAAATGGTTTAGTGTATTTACTTGAAAATGGTAAAGTGTAGTGGCTTGAAATATAGATTAGCTATTTGTAAAATGGTTTGAGGGTAGTGACTTGAAATGTGAATAAGTTATTTGAAAATTATTAAGTGTAGTGACTTGAAAATGATTAAGTGTAGTTACTTTAAATGTATACTTATGACTTTATAATGGTTAAGTGTAGTGACTTGAAAAATATACTAGTGACTTTAAAATTGTTAAGTGTAGTCATTTGAAATTGTGAACTTGTGACTTGAAAATGATTAAGTGTAGTTACTTAAAATGTATACTTATGACTTTAAAATGTTTAAGTGTAGTGACTTGAAATGTGTACTTGTGACTGTAAAATGATTAAGTGTAGTAACTTGAACTATGAACTAAGTTACTTGAAATTATTAACTTGTTACTTGAAAATAATGAGAGGTAGTGTCTTAAAATGTATACTAGTGACTTTAAAATGATTAAGTGCAGTGACTTTTAATGTGTACTAGTGACTTAAAAATAGTTAAGTGTAGTTACTTGAAAATTGTTAAATACAGTGACCTGAAACGTGTACTAATGACTTGAATATGGTTAAGTGTAGTTACTTGAAATGAGAATTAGTTACTTCAAACTGGTAAACTATAGTGACTTGAAATGAAAGATTAAGTGTATTGATTTGAAAATAATTAATTATAGTTATTTGAATTGTGAAGTAGTTACTTCAAAATGGTTAAGTATAATTATTTGAAATATGAAGTAGTTACTTGAAGATGGTTAAGTATAGTGAATTGAAATGTGAATTAATTAATTGAAAATGGTTAAGTGTAGTGATTTGAAATTTGTACTAGTGACTTGAAAAGGGTTAAGTGTAGTGACTTGAAAAGTGTATTATTTACTTGAAAATGGTCAAGTGTAGTGACTTGAATTGTGTACTAGTGACTTGAAAATGGCTAAGTGTAGTTATTCTAAAACGGTTAAGTATAGTTACTTGAAATGTCAATTAGCTATTTGAAAATGGTTTGATTGAAGTGACTTAAAATATGTACTGGTGACTAGAAATGTGAATAGCTTATTTAAAAATTATTAAGTGTAGTGACTTAAAAATAAGTAAGTGTTGTTACTTGAAAATGCAAACTTGTGACTTGAAAATGGTTAACTGTAGTTGCTTGAAATTGTGAATTTGTGACTTAAAAATGGCTAAGTGTAGTGATTTGAAATATGTACTAATGACTTGAAAATGTTATAAGTGTAGTAACTTACAATGTCAATTATTTATAAGAAAATTGTTAAGTGTATTGACTTGAAGTGTGTAGTTGTGACTTGAAAATGGTTAAGTGTAGTTACTTGAAATGTGAATTAGTTACTTGAAAATGGTATAAGTGTAGTCATTTGAAATTGTGAACTTGTGAAATCAAAATGATTAAGTGTAGTTCCTTAAATATATACTTGTGACTTTAAAATGTTTAAGTATAGTGACTTGAAAAGTATACTAGTTAGATTAAAATGGTTAAGTATAGTAATTTAAAATTGTGAACTTGTGACTTGAAAATGATTAAGTGTAGTTACTTGAAATGTATATTTGTGACTTTAAAATGATTAAGTGTAGTGACTTGAAATGTGTACTTGTAACTAGAAAATGATTAAGTGTAGTCCCTTGAAATGCGAATTAAGTTACTTGGAATTATGAACTTGTGACTAGAAAATATTTAAATGTAGTGTCTTGAAATGTATACAAGTGACTTTAAAATAATTAAGTGTAGTGACTTGAAATGTGTACTAGTGACTTGAAAATGTTAAGCATAGTTACTTGAAAAGGTTTAGTATAGTGACTTGAAATGTGTACTAGTGACTTGAAAATGGCAAAGTATAGTTACTTGAAATGTGAATTAGCTACTTGAAAGTGGTTAAGTATAGTGCCTTGAAATGAATGATTAAGTGTATTGACTTGAAAATGATTAAGTATAGTTATCTGAAATGTGAAGTAGTTACTTGCAAATGGTTCAGTAGAATTATTTGAAATGTTAAGTAGTTACTTGAAAATGGTTAAGTATAGTTATTTGAAATGTGAATTAATTATTTTAAAATGGTTCAGTGCAGTGATTTAAATTGTTTACAAGTGACTAGAAAATGATTAAATGTAGTGACTTGAAATGTAAATTCGGTACTTTAAAATGCTCAAGTGTAGTGACTCGAAATGTGTACTAGTGACTTGAAAATGGTTAAATGTAAATACTTGAAAATGGTTAAGTATAGTGACTTGAAATGTCAATTAGCTATTTGAAAATGGCTTGAGTGTAGTGACTTAAAATGTGTACTGGTGACTTGAAATATGAATAAGTTATTTAATAATTATTTACTGTAGTGAATTGAAAATGATTAAGTGTAGTTACTTGAAATTGCAAACTTGTGACTTGAAAACGGTTAAGTGTAGTTACTGAAATTGTGAACTTATGACTTGAAAATTGTTGTGTAGTGATTTGAAATGTTTACTAGTGACTTGAAAATGTTATAAGTGTAGTGAATTGCAATGTGAATTAGTTATTTGAAAATGGTTAAGAGTAGTGAATTGAAATGTGTAGTAGTGACTTGAAAATGGCTAAGTGTAGTAACTTGAAATATGAATTAGTTACTTGAAAATGGTTTCAGTGTAGTGATTTGAAATTGTGAACTTGTGACTTGAAAATTATTAAGTATAGTTATTTGAAATGTATACTTTTGACTTTAAAATGGCTAAGTGTAGTAACTCGAAAAGGATACTAGTGACTTTAAAATTGTAAAGTGTCGTCATTTGAAATTGTGAACTTATGACCTGATAATGAGTAAGTGTTAAAATGTATACTTGTGACTTTAAAATGATTAACTGTAGTGGCTTGAAATATGTACTTGTGACTAGAAAATGGTTTAGTGTAGTCAGTTGAAATGCTAACTAAGTTACTTGAATTTAAGAATTTGTGACTTGAAAATAATTAAATGTAGTGTCTTGGAATGTATACTAGTGATTTTAAAATGATTAAGTGTAGTGACTTGAAATTTGTATTAGTGACTTGAAAATAGTTAAGCGTAGTTACTTGAAAATGATTTAGTATAGTGACTTGAAATGTGTACTAGTGACTTCAAAATGGTTAAGTGCAGTAACTTGAAATGTGAATTAGTTAATTGAAAGTGGTTAAGTATAGTAACTTGAAATGATGATTAAGTGTATTGACTTGAAAACGATTGAGTATAGTTATTTGAAATGTGAAGAAGTTACTTGAAAATGGTTAATTATAATTATTTGAAATGTTATGTAGTTATTTGAAAATGCTTAAGTATAGTGACTTGAAATGTGAATTAATTATTTGAAAATGGTTAAGTGTAGCGATTTGAAATGTGTACTAGTGACTTGAAAGTGGATAAATGTAGTGATTGGAAATGTGAATTAGTTACTTGAAAATGCTCAAGTGTAATGACCTGAAATGTGTACTAGTGACTTGAAAATGGTTAAGTGCATTTACTTGAAAATGCATAACTATAGTGACTTGAAATGTCAATTAGCTATTTGAAAATGGTTTGAGTGTTGTAACTTAAAATGTGTACCGGTGACTTAAAATGTGAATAAGTTATTTAAAAATTATTAAGTGTAGTGACGGGAAAATGATTAACTGTAGCTACTTGAAAATGCAAACTTGAGACTTGAAAACGGTTAAGTGTAGTTATTTGAAAGTTTAAACTTGTGATTTAAAAGTGGTTTAGTGAAGTGATTTGAAATTTGTATTAGTGACTTGATAATTATATAAGTGTAGTGACTTGCAATGTGAATTAGTTTTTGTAAATGGTTAAGTGTAATGAGTTGAAGTGTGTAGTTGTGACTTGAAAATCGTTAAGTGTAGTTAATTGAAATGTGAATTAGTTACTTGAAAATGATTAAGTGTAGTCATTTGAAATTGTGAACTTGTGGCATGATATTGATTAATTGTAGTTACTTAAATTGTATACTTGTGACTTTAAAATGGTTAAGTGTAGTAACTTGAAAAGTATACTAGTGACTTTAAAATGGTTAAGTGTACTCATTTGAAATTGTGAACTTGTAACTTGAAAATGATTAAGTGTAGTTACTTAAAATGTATACTTGTGACTTTTTAATGGTTAAGTGTATTGACTTAAAATGTGTACTTGTGACTAGAAAATGGTTAAGCGTAGTAACTTTAAATGTGAACTGAGTTACTTGAAATTATGAACTTGTGACTTGAAAATAATTAAATGTAGTATCTTGAAATATATACTAGTGAATATAAATTATTAAGTGTAGTGACTCGAAATGTATACTAGCGACTTGAAAATGGTTAAGCGTAGTTACTTAAAAATGGTTAAGTAGTGACTTGAAATGTGTTACTAGTGACTTGAAAAATGTTAAGTGTAGTTACTTGAAAGGTGAATTAGTTACTTGAAAGTGGTTAAGTATAGTGACTTGAAATGACTGATTAAGTGTAGTGACTTGAAAATGATTAAGTTATTTGAAATGTGAAGTAGTTACTTGAAAATGATTAAGTATAATTGTTTAAATGCAAAGTAGTTACTTGAAAATTATTAAGTATAGTGACTAGGAATGTGAATTAATTATTCGAAAATGGTTAAGTGTAGTGATTTGAAATGTGTACTAGTGACTTGAAAATAGTTAAGTTTAGAGACTTAAAATGTGAATTAGTTACTTGAAAATGGTCAAAAGTAGTGACTTGAAATGTGTACTAGTGACTTGCAAAGGGTTAAGTGTAGTTACTGGAAAATAGATATGTATAGTGACTTGAAATGTCATTTAGCTATTTGAAAATGGTTTGAGTGTAGTGTCTTGAATTGTGAATAAGTTAATTGAAAATTATTTAGTATAGTGACTTGAAAATGATTAAGTATAGTTACTTAAAATTGCAAACTTATGATTTGAAAATGGTTTTGTGTAGTTACTTGAAATTGTGATTTTTTGACTTAAAAATGATTAAGTATAGTGATTTGAAATATGTACTAGTGACCTGAAAATTTTATAAGTGTACTGACTTGCAATGTGAATTAGATATTTGAAAATGGTTAAATGTAGTGATTTAAAGCGGGTAGTGTTGACTTGAAAATTGTTAAGTGTAGTTACTTGCTATGTGAATTAGTTACTTGAAAATGGTAAAGTGTAGTCATTTGTAATTGTGAACTTATGACTTGAAAATGATTAAGTGTAGTTACTTGAAATGTATACATGTTATTTTAAAATTGTTAAGTGTAGTGACTTGAAAAGTATACTAGTGACTTTAAAATGGTTAAGTGTAGTCATTTCAAATTGTGAACTTGTGACTTGAAAATGATTAAGTGTAGTTACTTGAAATGTATACTTGTGACTTTAAAATGGTTTGTAAAAATGGTTAAGTGTAGTTACTGGAAATGTGAATTAGTTACTTGAAAATGGTTAAGTGTAGTCATTCGAAATTGTGAATAGTGACTTAAAAATGATTAAGTGTAGTTACTTGAAATGTATACTTGTGACTTTATAATGGTTAAGTGTAGTGACTTGAAAAATATACTAATGACTTTAAAATGGTTAAATTTAGTCATTTGAAATTGTGAACTTGTGACTTGAAAATGATTAAGTGTAGTTACTTGAAATGTATACTTGTGACTTTAAAATAGTCAAGTGTAGTGACTTGAAATATGTACTTGTGACTAGAAAATGGTTAAGTGTAGTCACTGGAAATGTGAACTAAGTTACTTGAAATTATGAACTTGTTACTTGAAAATAATGAGATATAGTGTCTTGGAATGTATACTAGTGACTTTAAATTGATTAAGTGCAGTGACTTTAAATGTGTACTAGTGACTTGACAATAGTTAAGCGTAGTTACTTGAAAATGGTTAAATATAGTGACCTGAAACATGTACTAGTGATTTGAATATGATTAAGTGTAGATACTTGAAATGAGAATTAGTTACTTCAAATTGGTTAAGTATAGTGACTTGTAATGACTGATAATGTGTATTGATTTGAAAATGATTAAGTGTAGTTATTTGAATTGTGAAGTAGTTACTTGTAAATGGTTAAGTACAATTATTTGAAATGTGAAGTAGTTACTTGAAAATGGTTAAGTATAGTGACTTGAAATTTGAATTAATTATTTGAAAATGATTAAGTGTAGTAATTTGAAATTTGTACTAATGAATTGAAAATAGTAAGTGTAACGACTGGAAATGTGTATTAGTTACTTGAAAGTGGTCATGTGTAGTGACTTGAATTGTGTACTAGTGACTTGAAAATGGTTAAGTGTAGTTATTCTAAAATGGTCAAGTGTAGTGACTTGAAATATCAATTAGCTATTTGAAAATGGTTTCATTGAAGTGACTTGAAATATGTACTGGTGACTAGAAACGTGAATAGGTTATTTGAAAATTATTAAGTGTAGTGACTTGAAAATAATGAAGTCTAGTTACTTGAAATTGCAAACTTGTGACTTGAAAATGGTTAAGTGTAGTTGCTTGAAATTGTGAATTTGTGACTTAAAAATGGCTAAGTGTAGTGATTTCAAATATGTACTAATGACTTTAAAATGTTATAAGTGTAGTGACTTGCAATGTGAATTAGTTATAGGAAAATGGTTAAGTGTAGTGACTTGAAGTGTGTAGTTGTGACTTGAAAATGGTTAAGTGTAGTTAGTTGAAATGTGAATTAGTTACTTGAAAATGGTATAAGTGTAGTCATTTGGAATTGTGAACTTGTGACCTTAAAATATTAAGTGTAGTACCTTAAATGTATGTTTGTGACTTTAAAATGATTAAGTTCACCGACTTGAAAAGTATACTAGTGACTTTAAAATGGTTAAGTGTAGTAATTTAAAAGTGTGAACTTGTGACTTGAAAATGATAAAGTCTAGTTACTTGAAATGTATATTTGTGACTTTAAAATGGTTAAGTGTAGGGACTTGAAATGTGTACTTGTGACTAGAAAATGGTTAAGTGTAGTCACTTGAAATGTGATTTAAGTTACTTGGAATTATGAACTAGTGACTGGAAAATAATTAAATGTAGTGTCTTGAAATGTATACGAGTGACTTTAAATTGATTAAGTGTAGTGACTTGAAATGTGTAATAGTGACTTGAAATAGTTAAGCGTAGTTACTTGAAAATGGTTTAGTATAGTGACTTGAAATGTGTACTAGTGACTTGAAAAAGGCTAAGTGCAGTTACTTAAAATGTGAATTAGTTACTATAAAGTGGTTAAGTATAGTGACTTGAAATGAATGATTAAGTGTATTGACTTGAAAATGATTAAGTATACTTATCTGAAATGTGAAGTAGTTACTTGCAAATGGTTAAGTAAAATTATTTGAAATGTGGAGTAGTTACTTGAAAATCGTTAAGTATAGTGACTTGAAATGTGAATTAATTATTTTAAAATGGTTAAGTGCAGTGATTTAAATTGTGTACAAGTGACTAGAAAATGTTTAAATGTAGTAACTTGAAAAATGAATTAGTTTTTTTTAAATTCTCACGTGTAGTGACTCGAAATGTGTACTAGTGACTTGAAAATGGTTAAATGTAATTACTTGAAAATGGTTAAGTATAGTGATTTGAAATGTCAATTAGCTATTTGAAAATGGTTTGAGTGTAGTGACTTGAAATGTGTACTGGTGACTTTAAATGTGAATAAGTTATTTTAAAATTATTAACTGTAGTGACTTAAAAATGATTTAGTGTAGTTACTTGAAATTGTAAACTTTCGACTTGAAAACGGTTAAGTGTAGTAACTTGAAATTGTTAACTTGTGACTTTAAAATGGTTGTGTAGTGATTTGAAATGTTTACTAGTGACTTGAAAATGTAATAAGTGTAGTGACTTGCAATGTGAATTAATTATTTGAAAATGGTTAAGTGTAGAGACTTGAAATGTGTAGTACTGACTTGGAAATGGCTAAGTGTAGTGACTTGAAATATGAATTAGTTACTTGAAACTGGTTTAAGTGTAGTCATTTGAAATTGTGAACTTGTTACTTATAAATTTTTAAGTATAATTACTTGAAATGTATATTTTTGAATTTAAATTGGTTAAGTGTAGTGACTCGAAAAGGATACTAGTGACTTTAAAATTGTTAAGTGTAGTCATTAGAAAGTTTGAACTTATGACCTGAAAATGATTAAGTGTAGTTACTTGAAATGTATACTTGTAACTTTAAAATGGTTAAGTGTAGTGACATGAAATATGTACCTGTGACTATAAAATGGTTGGGTGTAGTCAGTTGAAATGCTAACTAAGTTACTTGAAATTATGAACATATGACTTGAAAATAATTAAATGTAGTGTCTTGAAATGTATACTAGTGACTGTAAAATGATTAAGTTTAGTTACTTGAATTTTGTATTAGTGACTTGAAAATAGTTAAGCATAGTTACTTGAAAATAATTTAGTATAGTGACTTGAAATATGTACTAGTGACTTGAAAATGGTTAAGTGTAGTTACTTGAAATGTGAATTAGTTAATTGAAAGTTTTTAAGTATAGTGACTTGAAATGACTGATTAAGTGTAGTGACTTGAAAACAATTCAGTATAGTTAGCTGAAATGTGAAATAGTTACCTGAAAACGGTTAAGTATAATTACTTGACATGTTAAGTAGTTATGTGAAAATGGTTAAGTATAGTGACTAGAAATGTCAATTAAATATTTGAAAATGGTTAAGTATAGTGATTTGAAATGTGTACTAGTGACTTGAAAATGGTTAAATGTAGTGATTTGAAATGTGAATTAGTTACTTGAAAATGCTCAAGTGTAATGACCGGAAATGTGTACTAGTGACTTGAAAATGGTTAAGTGCATTTACTTGAAAATGCTTAACTATAGTGACTTGAAATGTCAATTAGCTATTTGAAAATGGTTTGAGTGTAGTAACTTGAAATGTGTACCAGTGACTTGAAATGAGAACAAATTATTTGAAAATTATTAAGTGTAGTGACTTGAAAATGATTAAGTGTAGTTACTTGAAATTGTAAACTTTCGACTTGAAAACGGTTAAGTGTAGTAACTTGAAAATGTGAACTTGTGACTTAAAAATGGTTAAGAGTAGTGATTTAAAATGTATACTAGTGACTTAAAAATGTTATATGTGTAGTGACTTGCAATGTGAATTAGTTATTTAAAAATCGCTAAGTGTAGTGACTTAAAGTGTGTAGTAGTGACTTGAAAATGGTTAAGTGCAGTTACTTTAAATGTGAATTAGTTACTTGAAAATGGTTAAGTGTATTCATTTGAAATTGTGAACTTGAGACTTGAAAATGATTAAGTGTGGTTACTTTAAATGTATACTTGTGACTTTAAAATGGTTAAGTGTAGTGACTTGAAAAGTATACTAGTGACTTTGAAATGGTTAAATGTTGTCATTTGAAATTGTGAACTTGTGACTTGAAAATGATTAAGTGTAGTTACTTGAAATGTATACTTGTGACTTTAAAATGGTTAAGTGTAGTGACTTTAAAATGGTTAAGTGTAGTCACTTGAAATGTGAACTAAGTTACTTGAAATTATGAACTTGTGACTTGAAAATAACTAAATGTAGTTTCTTGAAATGTATACTAGTGACATTAAAATGATTAAATGTAGTGACTTTGAATGTGTACTAGGGAATTGAAAATACTTAAGTGTAGTTACTTGAAAATGATTAAGTATAGTGACTTGAAATGTGTACTAGTGACTTGAAAATGGTTAAGTGTAGTTACTTGAAATGTTAATTAGTTACTTGAAAGTGGTTAAGTTAAGTGACTTAAAATGAATGACTAAGTGTAGTGACTTGAAAATGATTAAGTATAGTTATCTGAAACGTGAAGTAGTTACTTTATAACGGTTAAGTATAATTATTTGAAATGTGAACTAGTTACTTAAAAATGGTTAAGTATAAGGACTTGAAAAGTCAATATCTATTTGAAAATGGTTTGAGTGTAGTGACTTGAATTGTGAATAAGTTATCTGAAAATTATTTAGTATAGTGACTTGAAAATGATTAAGCATAGTTACTTGAAATTGTGATTTTTTGACTAAAAATGGTTAAGTGTAGTGATTTGAAATGTGTATTAGTGACTTGAAAATGTTATATATGTAGTGACTTGCAATGTGAATTTGTTATTTAAAAATGGTTAAGTGTGGTAATTTGAAGCGGGTAGTATTGACATGAAAATTGTTAACTGTAGTTACTTGAAATGTGAATTAGTTACTTGAAAATGGTAAAGTGTAGTCATTTGTAATTGTGAACTTGTCACTTGAAAATGATTAAGTGTAGTTACTTGAAATCTATACTTTTTACTTTAAAATGGTTAAGTGTAGTGACTTGAAAAGTATACTAGTGACTTTAAATTGGTTAAGTGTAGTCATTTCAAATTGTGAACTTGTGACTTGAAAATGATTAAGTGTCGTTACTTGAAATCCATACTTGTGACTTTAGAATGTTTTATTAAAATGTTTAAGTGTATTGCCTTGAAATGTGTACGTGTGACTAGAAAATGGTTAAGTGTAGTGATTTAAAATGTTTACTAGTGACTTGAAAATGTTATAAGTATATTGTCTTGCTATGTGAATTAGTTATTTGAAAATGGTTAAGTGTAGTGACTTGAAGTGTGTAGTTGTGCCTTGAAAATGGTTAAGTGTAGTTACTTGAAATGTGAATTAGTTACTTGAAAATGGTTAAGTGTAGTTACTTGAAATGTGAATTATTTACTTGAAAATGGTTAAGTGTAGTCATTCGAAATTGTGAATTGTGACTTAAAAATGATTAAGTGTAGTTACTTTAAATGTATACTTGTGACTTTATAATGGTTAAGTGTAGTGACTTGAAAAATATACTAGTAACTTTAAAATGGTTAAGTGTAGTGATTTGAAATTGTGAACTTGTGACTTGAAAATGATTAAGTGTAGTTACTTGAAATGTATACTTGTGACTTTAAAATGGTTAAGTGTAGTGACTTGAAATGTGTACTTGTGACTAGAAAATGGTTAAGTGTAGTCACTTGAAATGTGAACTAAGGTACTTGAAATTATGAACTTGTTACTTGAAAATAATGAGATGTAATGTCTTGAAATATATACTAGTGACTTTAAAATGATTAAGTGCAGTGACTTTAAATGTGTACTAGTGACTTGAAAATAGTTAAGTGTAGTTACTTGAAAATGTATAAATATAATGACCTGAAACGTGTACTAGTGACTTGAATATGGTTAAGTGTAGTTACTTTAAATGAGAATTAGTTACTTCAAACTGGTTAAGTATAGTGACTTGTAATGACTAATAAAGTGTATTGATTTGAAAATTATTAAGTATAGTTAATTGAATTGTGAAGTAGTTTCTTGAAAATGGATGGGTATAATTATTTGAAATGCGAAGTAGTTACTTGAAAATGGTTAAGTATAGTGACTTGAAATGAGAATTGATTTTTTGAAAATGATTAAGTGTAGTAATTTGAAATTTGTAGTAATAAATTGAAAATAGTTAAGTGTAGCGACTTGAAATGTGTATTAGTTACTTGAAAATGGTCAAGTGTAGTGACTTGAATTGTGTACTAGTGACTTGAAAATGGTTAAGTGTAGTAATTCTAAAATGGTTAAGTGTAGTGACTTGAAATGTTAATTAGCTATTTGAAAATGGTTTGATTGAAGTGACTAGAAATATGTACTGGTGACTAGAAACGGGAATAGGTTATTTGAAAATTATTAAGTGTAATGACTTAAAAATAATTAAGTGTAGTTACTTGAAATTGAAAACTTGTGACTTGAAAATGGTTAAGTCTAGTTGCTTGAAATTGTGATCTTGTGAACTTATGACTTAAAAATGGATGTGTAGTGATTTGAAATTGTGAACTTGTGGCTTGAAAATGATTAAGTGTAGTTACTTGAAATGTATACTTGTGACTTTAAAATGGTTAAGTGTAGTGACTTGAAATGTGTACTTGTGACTAGAAAATGGTTAAGTGTAGTCACTTGAAATGTGAACTAAGGTACTTGAAATTATGAACTTGTTACTTGAAAATAATGAGATATAATGTCTTGAAATATATACTAGTGACTTTAAAATGATTAAGTGCAGTGACTTTAAATGTGTACTAGTGACTTGAAAATAGTTAAGTGTAGTTACTTGAAAATGTATAAATATAATGACCTGAAACGTGTACTAGTGACTTGAATATGGTTAAGTGTAGTTACTTTAAATGAGAATTAGTTACTTCAAACTGGTTAAGTATAGTGACTTGTAATGACTAATAAAGTGTATTGATTTGAAAATTATTAAGTATAGTTAATTGAATTGTGAAGTAGTTTCTTGAAAATGGATGGGTATAATTATTTGAAATGCGAAGTAGTTACTTGAAAATGGTTAAGTATAGTGACTTGAAATGAGAATTGATTTTTTGAAAATGATTAAGTGTAGTAATTTGAAATTTGTAGTAATAAATTGAAAATAGTTAAGTGTAGCGACTTGAAATGTGTATTAGTTACTTGAAAATGGTCAAGTGTAGTGACTTGAATTGTGTACTAGTGACTTGAAAATGGTTAAGTGTAGTAATTCTAAAATGGTTAAGTGTAGTGACTTGAAATGTTAATTAGCTATTTGAAAATGGTTTGATTGAAGTGACTAGAAATATGTACTGGTGACTAGAAACGGGAATAGGTTATTTGAAAATTATTAAGTGTAATGACTTAAAAATAATTAAGTGTAGTTACTTGAAATTGAAAACTTGTGACTTGAAAATGGTTAAGTCTAGTTGCTTGAAATTGTGATCTTGTGAACTTATGACTTAAAAATGGATGTGTAGTGATTTGAAATTGTGAACTTGTGGCTTGAAAATGATTAAGTGTAGTTACTTGAAATGTATACTTGTGACTTTAAAATGGTTAAGTGTAGTGACTTGAAATGTGTACTTGTGACTAGAAAATGGTTAAGTGTAGTCACTTGAAATGTGAACTAAGGTACTTGAAATTATGAACTTGTTACTTGAAAATAATGAGATATAATGTCTTGAAATATATACTAGTGACTTTAAAATGATTAAGTGCAGTGACTTTAAATGTGTACTAGTGACTTGAAAATAGTTAAGTGTAGTTACTTGAAAATGTATAAATATAATGACCTGAAACGTGTACTAGTGACTTGAATATGGTTAAGTGTAGTTACTTGAAATGAGAATTAGTTACTTCAAATTGGTTAAGTATAGTGACTTGTAATGACTAATAAAGTGTATTGATTTGATAATTATTAAGTATAGTTAATTGAATTGTGAAGTAGTTTCTTGAAAATGGATGGGTTTAATTATTTGAAATGCGAAGTAGTTACTTGAAAATGGTTAAGTATAGTGACTTGAAATGAGAATTGATTTTTTGAAAATGATTAAGTGTAGTAATTTGAAATTTGTACTATCAAATTGAAAATAGTTAAGTGTAGCGACTTGAAATGTGTATTAGTTACTTGAAAATGGTCAAGTGTAGTGACTTGAATTGTGTACTAGTGACTTGAAAATGGTTAAGTGTAGTAATTCTAAAATGGTTAAGTGTAGTGACTTGAAATGTTAATTAGCTATTTGAAAATGGTTTGATTGAAGTGACTAGAAATATGTACTGGTGACTTGAAATGTTAATTAGCTATTTGAAAATGGTTTGATTGAAGTGACTAGAAATATGTACTGGTGACTAGAAACGGGAATAGGTTATTTGAAAATTATTAAGTGTAATGACTTGAAAATAATTAAGTGTAGTTACTTGAAATTGAAAACTTGTGACTTAAAAATGGTTAAGTCTAGTTGCTTGATATTGTGATCTTCTGAACTTGTGACTTAAAAATGGATGTGTAGTGATTTGAAATATGTACTAATGACATGAAAATGTTATAAGTGTAATGACATTCAATGTGAATTAGTTATAAGAAAATATTTAAGTGTAGAGACTTAAAGTGTGTTGTTGTGACTTGGAAATGGTTAAGTGTAGTTACTTGAAATGTGAATTAGTTACTTGAAAATGGTATAAGTGTAGTCATTTGAAATTGTGAACTTGTGACTTTAAAATTATTAAGTGTAGTACCTTAAATGTATACTTGTGACTTTAAAATGGTTAAGTACACTGACTTGAAAATTATACTAGTGACTTTAAAATGGTTAAGTGTAGTAATTTAAAATTGTGAACTTGTGACTTGAAAATGATTAAGTGTAGCTACTTGAAATGTATATTTGTGACTTTAAAATGGTTAAGTGTAGTGACTTGCAATGGGTACTTGTGACTAGAAAATGGTTAAGTGTAGTCACTTGAAATGCGAATTAAGTTACTTGGAATTATGAACTTTTGACTGGAAAATAATTAAATGTAGTGTCTTGAAATGTATACGAGTGACTTTAAAATGATTAAGTGTAGTGACTTGAAACGTGTAATAGTGACCTAAAATAGTTAAGTGTAGTTACTTGAAAATGGTTTAGTATAGTGACTTGAAATACGTACTAGTGACTTGAAAAAGGCTAAGTGCAGTTACTTGAAATGTGAATTAGTTACTTGAAAGTGGTTAAGTATAGGGACTTGAAATAAATGATTAAGTGTATTGACTTGAAAATGATTAAGTATAGTTTTCTGAACTGTGAAGTAGTTACTTGCAAATGGTTAAGTAGAATTATTTGAAATGTGAAATAGTTACTTGAAAATGGTTAAGTATAGTGACTTGAAATGTGAATTAATTATTTTAAAATGGTTAAGTTCAGTGATTTAAATTGTGTACAAGTGACTAGAAAATGATTAAATGTAGTGACTTGAAATACGAGTTAGTTACTTTAAAATGCTCAAGTGTAGTGACTCGAAATGTGTACTAGTTACTTGAAAATGGTTAATGTAATACCTCGTATATTTCTAAGCTAGGAAATAAACCATTGCTCCTACATATGAAACCTCCTATACTGTGATTCATATTTGAGTACATGACTTATAATAAGTATCCTGGTGAGAAGGGAGCTTATGATGTGTTAAGAGTGTTCATAAGAGTCACTTAGCATAAGGCAAGCTAAGAGCTTTCGAATACATCATATTTTAGTGTTTGATTTCGCAAGGGTCATCTTTGAATGAGAATAACTTGATTTATATGTGGTATTTTTCAGATTTAGACCTGCCATATTGTAGAGAATCGACTTAGATTTCCAACGATACCAATTTTACAAAAATTCAACACTTGAGCAAAAAGTTATGGCTTTGCAAAGTGGAGTGCATCGCCTAATATAAGGTGTGCGACACATATCTTATGGCCCAAGTGATGTAAACACTCCATTTTTGGGTTGTTTTAAGGGCAAAATAGTCCCTTTCCCCATATATAAGCTCCCAAACACGGTATTTAGCCCCAATTGAAGCATAATATACCTATTTTTCTAAAAAACCTCTCAAGAACAAGCTTGAGTTCCAATTGAGGGATTCAAATTCAAGAAATTTCTTCGTCAATCTTCGTAGGATCATGAACTAAGGTATGCGTTGTGTTGATTTATGGATTCCTTTTATCCATAAATCTCAAGAAACCTATTTAAATTATCAATTATGTTATTATGTTGTGGGTTTTTCAAGTTTATGTGATGGTTGTTGTTTGATTCCCAAGTTGGGATGTTTATGTGATGGTTGTTGTTTGATTCCCAAGTTGGGATATTTATGTGAAATTATTAAACTACGTTAGCATATAAATTGAAATCCATGAATTTGGTGGTTTATGATTTATGAAATTTGATGATTTCACCTATGCCTTAAGTTGTGCATGTAAGGTGTTTGATAAAATGCCAAAAAGAGCTATAAATTATGCCTTATATCTAAATTGTGATCCAAATGATAAATGCATGCTTTACCTTTATTATAAAAATGACTTCTATGATATGGTTGTGCATTATGAATGTTTGAAGGATTACTTAGGGGATTGGTTGATGAAATATTGGTATGTTGATATGTATTCCCATTCATGTACAAGATTATGATAACCATGTACTTCATGAAATCCCCAACTTATTGTATTATGGATTGTTGATGTTGGTCATGTATTCAAGAAAGTCATGCTTTGTCAGTTTCCTTCCATTAAGTCCTAGGGGTACTTGTACCCAAAAGATTAGCTTTGTTCTTAGTTCCATGTCATGTTTTAACGATATCCTCAGTCAAGCCATGATCCATAGAACTCAGTCAGTTATGTGACTCAGGAAAGCTCAGTAATTTAGTAACCTCAGTAATTCCATGAACTCAGTCAGTTATCAGATATCAGTAGTATTCCATCAGTCACAGAATTTAGTAAACCCAATCGATGTACTGTTTAGTTAATCATGTTCAGATTCAAATCAGTTAGGAGTAGGAATTAGCATCGAGTGAACCCAAGAAAGGGGACACACACTGTCAGATGAGGGTGTCATTCTTAAAAATCATCCTTGCGTTCCAGAACTATGTAGTCAACATAGGTTGAGACACCAACACTTTTTGATAAGGGTTGATGATGTGGATAAACACTGTCAGATGAGGGTCCCACCATTCTCTTTTAGGGGACACTATCAGATGAGGGTCACCCACCGCTTGCCCTCACCAGTGGCGCGACATTGACACCCTTCCAATTAGGGTTACAAATTAGACCCCAACGCAGCCATAATGGCGTATTAGGGGCATGTCGGTTAGATGACTACTTCCCATAGTTTCATGTTATAGAATCAGGACTTTCAGATACAGTCAATCAGTCTCAGTAATAGAACTCAGATAGTTCTTCAGATCTCAGGACTGTCAGATACAGTCAATTCAGATACAGTATGGTACTCATCTAGTTCTATTAGATTCAGGACTTTCAGATACAGTCACTCATGTTATCAGTTATATCAGTTATCAAAACTCAGTCATTAGTCATGTTAGTTATCAGTAAATTCATGTGATCATGATTTCAGATATAGTTACTATGTATGCAAGCATGTATCTCACGTTCATATTAGTCAGTTAGCCAGTATTGTTCATGCATATGAACCCCATGCATTCAGCTTACCTCATATGCAGACCAGTACATTCAAAGTACTGACACATTTGCGCTATGGTGTCTTATACCATAGGTTCAGAGACACGAGTTCTAGAGCATTAGTAGATTCCAATTTCAGCAGTCAGAGTTAGAAGTGAGTCCTTATCCTTCAAGAACACGATCATCATTTAATTATCTTATTAATTAATTTATTAGTTGGAGTTTGTTGGGGACATGTCCCATTAACTCCTTATTCAGACAGTCATGTTTAGAGGCTCTTCAGACTACAATATGATTCATATAGCTTATTTCAGTTTTGTTTTGGGTATTTCATACCCCATCCATATGTTATAATTTATCATATCTTAAGTTATAGTTTTAAACCTTATGGCCTTTTAGTTCATGTTTTTGTATTATACAGTATGTATGCAGTATATAGGTTCAGATATCATTCATGGGTTAACTCGTGGTCCTTCAGGGTCATGGGCATCGTGTAACATTCTGGGTACAAGATTCGGGGCGTTACAAACTTAGTATCAAAGCCTAAGGTTCAATAGTGTCTTAGGAAGTCTGAAAGCCACATCTAGTGGAGTCTTGTGCATGGGTGTGTTGTGTGTCACATTTATGTGCAATAGTGTAACGCCCCGAATCAGGTACCCAATATGCTACCTGGTGTTCATGACCCCGAAGGACCACAAGCTAACCCATGACTAATATTTGTACCTGTACACTGCATAATATGACATAATAATATGGAAACATGCACTGAAAGGCCATAAGATTAACTAATGAACATAATATGAATGATATAACATCTGTGTGGGGTAATACAATACCCAAAACAAATCTGAACATACTGAAGTCTGAAACATGATACTTTAGAAAGCCTCTAACTAACTGAACTATCTGAGTAAGGAGATGATGGGACATGTCCCCAACTAACTCCAACTAATAAACTAATTAATGAGATAATAGGGAATAATTATGTCCTCGAATGATGAGGACTCACTTCTAACTCTGACAGCTGAAACTGGAATCTACTGCTGATCTGGAGCTCGGGTCTCTGAAATTATGGTATAAGACACCATAGCGCAAATGCGTCAGTACTTTGAATGAACTGGTTTGCATATGAGGTAGGCTGAATGCATAGGGTTCATATGTATGAACAATGATAATAACTAACTAACTATCATGAGTGTGAGAATATATGCATGAGACATAATAACTGACACTAATACTATGATAGCATGATTACTAAATCTGAATATAACTGATAACATGAGTGACTGTATCTGACAACCCTGAATCTGATGGAACTATCTGAGTTTTGTACTGTATCAGAGTTGACTGTATCTAACGGTCTGAAAATCTAAAGAACTATTTGAGTTCTATTACTGAGACTAATTGACTGTATCTGACAGTCTTGATTCTGTAACATAAAACTGTGGGAAGTAGTTATCTAACTGACATACCCCAAATGATGCATTATAACTGAATTAGGGTCCAATCTATGCCCTGATTGGAAGGGTGTCAATACCGCGCCACAGGTAAGGACAACATGTAAATGACCCTAATATAATATGTAACTCTAGTGTAGGTTATATTAGTGTCACTCACATGTTGAATCTAAATATAAATATGATTACTGAATCTAAATATAACTGATAACATGGGTGACTGTATCTGACAGTCTGGAATTTGATGGAACTATCTGAGTTCCGTACTGTATCTGAGTTGACTGTATCTGAAAGTCCTGAATTTTGAAGAACTATCTGAGTTCTTTTACTGAGACTGATACTGAGACTGTGATAGGTATTAATCTAACTGACATGCCCCAAATAATGCATTATAGCTGAATTAGGGTCCAATCTATGCCCTGATTGGAAGGGTGTCAATTCCGCGCCACTGGTAAGGACAACATGTGAGTGACCCTAACATAACAGGTAATTCTAGTAAAATCGGTGGGAACCTTCTATAGAAGGCTAAGCCACCTCATCTACCCTCATATAGAAGGCTATGATTTCTCAACCTATGTTGTCTACATAGTTCTAGAATGCAAATATTGCTTCTAAGAATCACACTCTCATATAAGAGGTGGGTTCCCATCCTTGGGGTCGCTCGGTGATAATTTCTACTCCCATCTGAATAGACACTAAACATGATTTACTGAACTTAACATGGACTGAATTACTGAATTTTGCTGACTAATGGAATACTACTGATATCTGATAACTGACAAAGTTTATGAGATCATGGAGATTTCCAGATTCATAAGACTGTCTAAAGTCTAAGAATCTTATCTTGACTAAGAGTATCATGAAAACATGACATGACTCTAGGAACACAACTAATGTTTTGGGTACAAGTACCCCCAGGACTCAATAGAAGGAAACTGACAAAGCATGACTTGCTTGGATACATAATAATAACGATAATGCATTTACTGAAGCATTTCATCAAACATGTGATAGACATAAGATTGTACATAGATGGGGATTTCATGACAACATGCTAGTTAGGCACTTTTCCTTAATTTATTCATTAAATCAAACATATTGTAGGCATGGTACATGTAAACATCATTGTACAAAAATTAATCATAATGGTCACATTCTAATTTCATCATTCAAGGGTTTAGTCATAGGTTGAGATGAATCTATATCTATAATAATTAAACCCACATAGAAATTATCACCCAACCTGGAGTAGAATTCAATTTTTGATTTATCAACATGAACAAGAACAACCCAATCATGAAATCATAAAGAAAGTCCATAACTTGAAGTTGGAAAAGGGATTCGTGGACTTCATGAAAGAAAGGAGTCCATGAATGAAAACTATGCATACCTTAGTTCGTGATTTTGTGAAGATTAACGGTGAAACTTTCTTGAAATTGAATCTTCTATGTAAACCCTAGCTTGTTCTTGAGAGAAACCTGAGAGGAACTAGTATATTTTGGGCAAAAAGTGGCTGAATCACATGTTAAAGGTCTTAAATAGGGGTGGGAAATTGACCCTTTTAACCCCGGACTCGTCATTTAATTCTATAAAAAATTTCCCGAATTGGACCCCTGGTGCGACGCGACGCTATTGCGTCATGTCACTGGAATTTTTCAATTGGGAAATTGAGTATGGCACGATGCGGGGCTATCACATTGTCACTTCCTTTATGACCTGGAACTTTGGCGCGACGTGGGGGAAATTGCGCTGAGACATTGGGAACGGACAATTCTAAATTTAGGCCTTGGTGCAACGCGCCATAATCGCGAACCCCTACTGGAATTTGCCAAATGACATTTTCTCTTGTGGCTCAGCGCGCCACTGACTAATATGGCATTATTTTACGATGGGAACTGCTGGGTCACCTATGCACTTCTTGAGAAAAGAGACATGAAAAACTGGATGAATTGAGGGTATATCTAAAGGCAATTCAAGCTCATAGACTACCTTGCTAAAGCGACTGAGAATCTTGAAGGGACCAACATATTGGGGACTAAGATTTACCTTCTTGTCGAATCTCTTCAGTCCCTTCATAGGAGATATCTTTAGATAGACATAGGCATCAATATCGAACTCGAGATCTTTTCTATAAACATCTGCATTAGACTTCTATCGGCTCTGAGCAGCCTGTAGTCTTCCTCTAATCAACTAGACTTTCTGTAAGGCATCGAATCCTAACTCAGGCCTTATGATTGAGGCCTCACTAACTTCGAACTAACCAATTAGAGATCAATATCTCCTACCTTAGAGAGCTTCGAATGGAGCCATGTGAATTCTGGAATGATAGTTGTTGTTGAATGAAAACTCAATCAAAGGCAATTGGTCATCCAAACTACCCTTGAAATCAATTGCACACGCCCTTAGCATATCTTCTAGAGTCTGAATGGTCCTTTTTGCTTGACAATCTTTTTGAGGATGAAAGGCCATACTAAGATGAACTTGGGTACCAAGAACCTTTTGGAATGCTTTCCAAAAATGAGAGGTGAACTGGGTACCTTTGTCTGAGATAATGGAAAAAGGAACACCGTGCAATCAGACCAACTCCTTGATGTAGAATTTGGCGTAATCCACGGTTGAATAAGAGGTATGAACTGGAAGGAAATGAGCTTATTTGGTCATTCTGTCTACAATGACCTAGACAGAATTATGCTAATGACGAGTTCGAGGCAAACCCGTCATGAAGTCCATGTTCAAACTTCCCACTTCCAAGTAGGAATACTGAACTCCTGCATGGACCCACTAGGCTTTTGATACTCTATCTTAACCTACTGACATGTAGAGCACTTAGCCACAAACTCTTCAATGTCTCTCTTCATCCCACTCTGCCAATAGATTTCTCGCAAGTCGCGGTACATCTTTGTGGCCCTTGGATGAATAAAGTAGCGCGAACCATGCGCTTCTTCAAGAATTCGCTGCCTTAAGTTATCTATACTTGAAACACAGAGATGACCCTAATAACGTAAAAAACCATCTCCAACTTTGGAGAAAACCTGTACTTTCTGATCCTGAACTGACTCTTTCAACTTGACAAAGATGGGATCTCTATTTTGATTTTTCTTTCACCTCTAAAACTAGAGATGATTCTGAACTACTCTGAACCCATATATCACCCTCATCTATATCGACTAAGCGAACACCTAGTATGGAAAGATGATGGACTTCCTGATCTAACTTCTTCTTACTGTGCTCAACATGAGAAACACTACCCATGGATAGTCAACTGAGAGCGTCGGCCACTACGTTGGTGTTTCCCGGATTATAAAGAACTCTTATGACATAATCTTTCAAGAGCTCTAACCACCCTCTCTAACGAAGATTGAGATCTTTCTGGTAAAATACATACTGAAGGCTTTTATGATCAGAAAACACATCTACATGAACACCGTATAAATAGTGCCTCCAAATCTTCAAGGCAAAGACTAAAGCTACTAACTCAAGATCACGAGTAGGATAATTCCTCTCATAGGTCTTAAGCTATATGTAGGTGTAGGCTATGACCTTACCATTCTACATGATGACGCAATCCAAACCTACTCTGGATGTATCACAATACACTATAAAACCATTAGGATCATCTGGAAGAACTAATAGTAGAGTTGAGGTGAGTCAAGTCTTCAACTCCTAAAAAATCTTCTTGCAAGGATCTGACCACTGAAACTTGACTTTCTTATGAGATAATCTAGACATAGGGGATGCAATAGAAGAAAATCCCTTAAAAAACCGTCTGTAACAGCTGGCCAAACCCAAGAAATTCCTGATATCTGATAGAGAGACAGGACGAGGCAAGTTTCTTACTGCTTCGGTCTTTTGAGGATCCACTCTAATGCCATCACCAGAAATGATATGACCCAAGAATACTACTGACCTTAGCTTAAATTCATACTTACTAAATTTAGAAAATATCTGATGATCTCTGAGAGTCTGAAGTACTATTCTGAGATGGTCTACATGATCACGCTCACTGTGGGAATAGACCAGAATATCATCTATAAAAAATATAATTAACATGTCCAAGTACTTCTTAAACACATGGTCCATCAAGTATATAAAAGCTGCTGGGGCATTGGTTAGACCAAAGGACATAACTAAGAGTTCGAAATGACCATACCGAGTACGGAAAGCTATTTTTGAAATGTCACATTCTCTAACTCTAAGCTGATGATAGCCGAATATAAGGTCTATCTTAGAGAAATAACTAGCACCCTGAAGTTGGTCAAACAAGTTATCGATTCTGGGAAAAGGATACTTGTTCTTGACCGTGACCTTATTAAGTTAACGGTAATCAATGCACATTCTGAGAGAACCATATTTCTTGCGCATGAATAAGACTGGTGCGCCTCATGGGGAAATATTGGGTTTGATGAATCCCTTATCTAAGAGATCCTTCAACTGCTCTTTCAATTCTTTAAGTTCTGCTTATGCTATTCTATACGGCGGAATAGATATAGGCTGAGTATTTGGAAG
Source organism: Capsicum pubescens (assembly GCA_030864215.1). Classification (NCBI taxonomy): domain Eukaryota; kingdom Viridiplantae; phylum Streptophyta; class Magnoliopsida; order Solanales; family Solanaceae; genus Capsicum; species Capsicum pubescens. The sequence goes on along the minus strand of CM061543.1, from coordinate 215,994,086 downwards.
AAGATCAATGTCGAAGTCTATTTCCCTTTTGGGAGAAATTCCTAGAAGATCTTCGGGAAAGACATCTGAATATTCACCTACAACTGGAACTAACTCAAGGCTGGGAGTTTTAGAACTAGTGTCCTTAACTCAAATAAAATTATAGACACATACTTTAGATATCATTTTCCATGCCCGAAGGTAGGAAACAAGCTAACCTCTGAACGCAGAAGTACTACCCTTCCACTCAAGGACGGGTTCATTCAGAAACTGAAATTGGACTATTTTGTTTCTGCAATCGACTGTGGCATAGCAGAAATGGAGCCAATCCATGCCAAGAATGACATCAAAATTAGTCATCTCTAATTCTACTAAGTCTATAAAAGTGACTTTCTAAAATATCATAATCGGGCAGTTCCTGTATATCCGTCAGACTATGATGATTTTACCCACAGGGGTAGAGGCTGAAAAGGGATCTTCTAGAATTTTAGAACTGACTCCGAAATCAACTGTTAAATAAGGAGTGACAAAAAACAAAGAAGCTCCTAGACCTAGCAAAGCGTAAACATGCACATGAAAGATCTGTAACATACTAGTAACTACATCAGGAGAATTTTACTAATCCTGCTGGGTTTAAAGAGCTTAGAAATGATTTAGGCATTGCCCACTAGTAGCACTGGAGGTGGCACCCCACTGATTTGGGTAACCGAACTGAGCTGAGGTGCGATTCTGTTGTCCCTGAGGACCTGGCTGAGGACAGTCTCTGAATTTGTGGCCTAGCTTGACACATCCAATACAACTACCACTGCCAGCTCTATAAATACCCTAATGGTTCTTAACATAAGTCTGGCAAAAAGGATAGGTGCAGGCACTACTAACACTGCCCTGGGACTTAGATCCTGGTGCTCTATCTTTGTTACCCTCTCTGAACTTAGGAACTAGAGCTCTACTGAAGAATGAGCTAGAACTGATGACTTAGGATGAAATTGAGAACGGTTTCCTCTTTCTGACTTAGGCTGAGCAAAGTTGAAACTACCAATTTTCGCTCTCTTATTCTTCTTCTCCCTCATCTTAATCTTTTTCTCCTCTACTTGTTGAGCATGAGTCATGAGACTGGCTAAATCCATGTCAATATTCAGCATTCTATATCTACACTCACTAACCACACTATCATTCACCCCTGAAATGAACTTACTCATCCTTGCCCTGCTATCTACAACCACATGAGGGGCATATCTGGATAATTGAGTAAACATAAGAGAATACACTTTCACTGTCATATTGCCCTACCTGAGGTTGATGAATTCTAGCACCTTAGCTTCTCTAAGCTCTAGGGGAAAGAATCTATCAAGGAACGCTAAAGCAAACTCCTCCCACTCAACTGACCCTGCATCATCTGCCCTCTCTGACTTCTACTGCTTGAACCAAGTATGAGCAATATCCTATAACTGATATGCAGCTAGCTCAGCACTCTCGATAGACGTAACTCCCATTATGTATGTAACCTTCTGCACCTTATCTAGGAATTACTAAGGGTCCTCATCTACCTTAGACCCAAGGAAGGACGGAGGATTCATTCACGTAAAGTCTCGAATCCTAGTTGCAGCTAAATTGGTCACTGGGTTGGCTAGAATAAATGCTGGCCATTCATTTTGAGCAGAAACTGACTGAGCAAGGGTAGTGAATATGGACCTGAACTACACATGATGAACATGATCGCCTAAAGGATCTTCGGGCTGAGGGGCTGACTGATTTCTATTTCTTTTTTTAGGAGGCATGTTCTGTTGAAGAAAGGGGGAAATAGATTATACTGAGAGATTGACTTGAGATTATGCTCACTGGCACGACATAAATACTGAAAGAATGGAAACTGTTCCTAAAACATCTTATAGCCTTTTGCACATAAATGTGGTGCGCAATACACCCATGTACAAGACTCTACTAGGTGCGACTTTCAGACTTCCTAGGACTCTATCGAACCTTAGGTTCTTATACCAAGTTTGTAACACCCCAAATCTGGTACTCGAAACACTGCTTGGTGATCATGACCCCGAAGGACCATAAGCTAACCCATGACTGATATATGTACCTATAAATTGCATAATATGACATAATAATGTGGAAACATGCACTGAAAGGCCCTAAGGTTCAATACTAAACATGATCTGAATGATATAACATTTGTGTGGGGTAATAAAATACCCAAAACAAAACTGAACATAGTGAAGTCTGAAACATGATATTTTAGAAAGCCTCTAACGACTGAACTATCTGAGTAAGGAGTTGATGGGATATGTCCCCAACTAACTCCAACTAATAAACTAATTAATGAGTTAATAAGGAAATAATTATGTTCTCGAAAGATAAGCACTTCACTTCTAACACTATCTACGGATATTGGAATCTACTGTTGCTATGGAGCTCATGTCTATGAACCTATGGTATAAGAAACCATAGCGGAAATACGTCAGTACTTTGAATGAATTGGCCTGCATGTGAGGTAGGCTGAATGCATGGGGTTCATCTACCCTCATATAGTAGGCTATGATGTCTCAACCTATGCTGGCTACATAGTTCTGGAACGTAAGGATTGCTTGTAATAATCACACCCTCATATAATAGGTGGGTTCCTATCCTTGGGTTTGCTCGGGGATAATTTATACTCCCATCTGAATAGACACTAAACATGATTTACTGAACTGAACATGGACTGAGTTAATGAATTCCGTTGACTAACAGAATACTACTGATATCTGACAACTGACAGAGTTCATGAGATCATAGAGATTTCCTGAGTTATAAGACTATCTGAAGTCTAAGGATCATATCTTGACAAAGAGTATCAAGAAAACATGAAATGACTCTACGCACATAGCAAATATTTTGGGTACAAGTACCCCAGGGACTCGATAGAAGGAAACTGACAAAGCATGACTTGATTGAATACATAATAATCACCATAATACATTTACTGATGCATTTCATCAAACATGTGATAGGCATAAGCTTGTACATACATGGGGATTTCATGACAACATACTAGTTAGGCACTTTTCCTTCATTTAGGCATTAAATTGAACATATTGTAGGCATGGTACATGTAAACATCATTGTACAACAATTCATCATCATGGTCACCTTGTAATTTCATCATTCAAGGGTTTAGTCATAGGTTTGCATGAATATATATCTATAATAACAAAACCCACATAGAAATTATCATCCAATATGGAGTAAAATTCAATTTCTCATTTATCAACATGAACAAGAACAGCCCAATCATGAAATCATAAAGAAAATCCATAACTTGAAGTTGGAAAAGGGATTCTTGGACTTCTTGAATGAAAGGAGTCCATGAATGACCACTATGCATACCTTAGTTCGTGATTTCGTGAAGATTAACAGTGAAACTTTCTTGAAATTGGATCTTCTATGAAAACCCTAGCATGTTCTTGAGAGAAAGTTGAGAGGAACTAGTATATTTTGGGTGAAAAGCGGTTGAATCACGTGTTAAAGGGCTTAAATTAGGGTGGAAAATTAACCCCTTTAACCCTGGATACGTCATTTAATTTCAGAAAAAATTTCATGAATTGGACCCCTGGAGCGACATGGGAATCTGAAAATTGGTAAATTAAGGATGGAGAGACGTGGGGCCATCGTGTTGTCACTTCCTTTGTGACCTGGAACTTTGGCACGACGCGGGAGAAATCACGCTGAGACACTGGGAAACAAACAATTTTAAATTTGGACCCTGGCGTAATGCACCATAATCGTGGACCCCAACTGGAATTTGCCAAATGTGGTTTCCTCTTGTGGTGTGGTGCACAACTGACTAATATGGCACTTTTTACCGATGGGAACTTGAAATAGTCGTAACTTCTGACCCGGTTATCGAATTTGGATGAATCTTATATCGATGGAAAGCTTATTGAATTTCCCACATGACAAAAAGAAAAATCTTGAAAATTCCTCATGGAATAAAAATCATTCAATTTAGCAGCTAATACTAGACATTGTTGAGATGAAATTATCTAGGAAAAAGTATGGGGTATTATAATAAGAGGGTCCTCATCTACCTTAGACTCGAAGAAGGATGGAGGATTCATTGGGGTAAAATCCCGAATCTTTAATTCTTGGACGGAATTACTGCTGGCCGTTCATTTTGAGTGGCAACTGACTGAGCAAGAGTAGTAAATGCGACCTTGAACTCCGCATAAGAAACATGATCGCCCAAAGGATCTTTGGGCTGAGGTGCTAACTGATTTCCGTTTCTTCTTTTAGGAAGCATGTTCTTTAGAAAAAAAGGGAAACAAATTAGACTGAGAGATTGACTTGAGATTATGCTCACTTGCATGACATGAATACTGAAAGAAGCTAAATTGTTCCTAAAACATCTTATAGCCTCTTGCACATAAATGTGGCGCGCAATACACCCAAGAACAAGACTCTACTAGATGCGGCTTTCAGACTTCCTAGGAATCTATTGAACCTTATGCTCTGATACCAAGCTTGTAACACCCCAAATATGGTACCCAAAATTCTACATGGTGCTCATGACTGCGAAGGACCACAAGCTAACCCATGACTGATATCTGTACATGTACACTGCATAATATAACATAGTAATGCAGAAACATGCACTAAAAGGCCATAAGGTTCAATACTGAGCATGATCTGAATGATATAACATCTGTGTGGGATAATAAAATTCCCAAAATAAAACTGAACATACTGAAGTCTAAAACATGATTGTCTAGAAAGCCTCTAACTGACTGAACTATCTGAGTAAGGAGTTGATGGGGCATGTCCCCAACTAACTCAAACTAATAAACTGATTAATGAGATAATAGGGAAATAATCATGTCCTCAAAAGATGAGGACTCACTTCTAACTCTGTCTGTAGATATCTGGAATCTATTGTTGCTCTGGAGGAAGGTGAAACCTTCTTGAAATTGGATCTTCTATGAAAACCCTAGCTTGTTCTTGAGAGGAACTCGTATATTTTGGGTGAAAAGTTGTTGAATCACATGTTAAAGGGCTTAAATAGGGGTGGGAAATTAATCCTGGACCCATCATTTAATTTCAGTAAAATTTTCCCGAATTGGACCCCTGGAACGATGCAGCGCTATTGCACCGTGTCACTGGAATTTGAAAATTGGGAAATTGAGGGATGGCGCGACACAGGGCCATCACGTTATCACTTCCTTTGTTACCTGGAACTTTGGTGCGACGGGGGGAAATCGCGCTGAGACACTAGGAAATAGCCAATTCTAAATTTTGGACATGGCGCGACCCACCATAATCGCGAACCCCTACTAGAATTTTCCAAATGTCATTTTCTCTTGTGGAACAACGCTCGACTGACTAATATGGCACTATTTTACGATGGGAACTTGAAATAATCGTAACTTCTCACCCGGTTATCGGATTTGGATGAATCTTATATCGATGGAAATCTTATTGAATTTCCCACATGACAAAATGGGAAAATCATGAAAATTCCTCATGGAATAACCATCATTAAATTTAGAATCTAATACTAGACATTCTTCAGATGAAATTATCTAGGAAAAAGTATGGGGAATTACAATATCTCCTCCTTGAGAACATTTGTCCTCGAATGAGACTGACTGAGAGAGGAGAAAAGACAACTGACGTACGTACTGAACATAAATAATTGGAATATAATCTCATGACTGAAAGGACCGACAAGCTGAACATATAATACTGAATATGCATATCTGATGCATGTGTAACTAATTCATGAATGCATGACTGAGTGTTCTGAATAACTAAGTTTCTCACAATGAGAATGCATGTCTGATGTATAATTACATAACTGAACTGATACATGAGTGCATGACTGAATATGCAATGGTACTTGATACCAAGTTTATAATGGGAACAAAAGCATGAAACTGCATACCAAGTTTGTGATGTACACTGAACATGAAGCTGAGTAAGCTTAAGGAGAACAGTAGTTACCTTGAGATTGATCTGAGTTGGTGAAGAAGAGGTGAGGATACTTGGTACGCATGTCTGCCTCTGCTTCCCAAGTAGCTCCCTCGATGGACTGATTTCGCCAAAGAACCTTAACTAGAGGGACTTCTTTGTTCCTTAATCTACGAGTCTGATAGTCTAAGATTTTGACTGGAATCTCTTCATAAGAGAGGTTGTTCTGAACATCGATGCTCTGAATAGGGACTAAAACTGCTAGGTAACCTATGCACTTCTTGATCAAAGAGACATGAAAGACTGGATGAACTGAGGCTATATCTAAGGCAATTCAAGCTCATAGGCTGCCTTGCTAAAACGACTAATAATCTTGAAAGGACCAACATATCGGGGACTGAGCTTTCCCTTCTTGTCGAATATCTTCACTCCCTTCATGGGAGAGATCTTTTGATAGACATTGTCACCAATCTCAAACTCAAGATCTTTTCTACGAACATCTGCATTACACTTCTGTCGGCTCTAAGTAGCCCAGAGTCTTTCTCTAAGTAACTGGACTTTCTCTAAGGCATCGAATACTAAGTATGGCCCTATGATGAGGCTTCACTAACTTCGAACTAACCAATTGTAGATCAATATCTCCTGTCGTAGAGAGCTTCGAATGGAGACATATGAATACTAGAATAATTGTTGTTGTTGTATCCAAACCCAATCAAAGGCAATTGGTCATCCAAACTACCCTTGAAATCAATTGCACACGCCCTTAGCATATCTTCTAGAGTCTGAATGGTCCTTTCTACTTGACCATCTGTCTGAGGATGGAAGGCTATACTAAGATGAACTTGGGTACCAAGACCCTTTTGGAATGCTTTCCAGAAATAAGAGGTGAACTGGGTACCTTTGTCTGAGATAATGGACAAAGGAACATCGTGCAATCTGACCAACTCCTTGATGTAGAATTTGGCGTAATTCTTGGCTGAATAAGAGGTATGAACAGGAAGGAAATGAGCTTATTTGGTTATTCTATCTACAATTACCCAGACTGAATTATACTAATGACGAGTTCAAGGCAAACCCATCACGAAGTCTATGTTCATAACTTCCCACTTCCAAGTAGGAATACTGAACTCCAGCACGGAACCACTAGGCTTCTGATGCTCTATTTTAACCTATTGACATGTAAAGCACTTAGCCACAAACTCTGCAATGTCTCTATTTATCACACTCCACCAATAGATTTCCCACAAGTCGCGGTACATCTTTGTGCCACCTGGATGAATAGAGTAGTGTGCACCATGTGCTTCTGTAAGAATTTACTGCATTAAGTGATCTACACCTAGAACACAGAGACGACCCTGACAATTGATGATAGGCATATTTACACGCCTAAAATACTATAATTTACCCATATTTTAGCTAAGTTTTGAGGACAAAATATATAATTCATGCACTTTTAGTCCTTTTTCCTGTAAGTGAGCTAACAAACGTGATTAGCAAGTTTTCAGGTATAAATGATGAAGATTTCAGCATTTTATGGATAACTTGACGCCCAAGGAAGATTCATGAAAGAAGGAAAGGACAGCTTGGACGCCTAGGGACTAAAAGTGATGCATGAAAAACCTGTCCCGGGCAAAAACAGCATTTCTAAAGACTTTGGGGATCAGCAGTAACTTAGTAGGATTAGCATAATGATGCAGTAACCTAGTAGGACTAGGATAAGTAATGCAGTAGCTTAGTAGGAATAGGATATGGGTGTTATAAATACCCTATTTTGCTGGAGATTTTTATTATTCCCATCCATCCACCATCCATCCATCCATCAAAACAATTCTCCACCACCCTCATCCCTATTCTATCCTTCCCTTCTTTTTACTTTGCTATTTTCCGTTTTCACTTTGTTACATTATTGCACGTTACAATCCCCCCTTTTACGAAACTTTCACCAAAAGTCTATTAATCTTTGCTTACTTAGTGACCAAGTATTCTCCGTGGGATTCGACACCCAACCCAGTTGGGTTCTATATTTGACAACGACCGCTTACACTCTTAGAAGAGCTGTAGTTTGAGCGTTATCAAATTTTGGCACCGCTGCCGGGGAATATAGTTGTCAACTAAGTTTGTGATAGTTACTAGACCCTTTGGTCAAAAGTTCTCAGATTTTACTTTTAGCTGTTGTTTTTGTTCTATTCCGGTTCTATTGGCAGGATGGATGCACAACGTGACATTGACAGAAGGGCGGCTCAACAGGAGCAGGCTAGACTAGCTGCACTGGCAGCTGCTCAAGTGCATCAACAGAATATTGATAACCCAGGTCGGGCAACAAATCCTGATGATGAGGACCTGGGTGATGAGGAGCTACTAAATCCTAGGCGTACTGATGAGGTGGAGGCACCTATGCATAGGAAAGATCATCAAGCTAGAATGAGACCTGACCGTCGAGCTGTGCAGGCTCCTTTTGATGATGATGATGACGATCTGGATGGAGATGGTGCTACAGGAGCTATTATTCCTCCGCCCTTGGCACCTGGAGCAAAGTTCAATATCACTAGCACCATGATTCAGCTATTGCAGCTCAAAGGTTTATTTGGTGGACTCGCAGGCGATGATCCGAATATGCACCTGATCAACTTCATATCTACATGTAAGTCATTCGACAATCCAGGAGTTGGATAGAATGCAATTCGGCTGCGCTTATTTCCATTGTCTCTATCTGGGGAGGCAACTCTATGGTTGAATGGGCTGACTCCTGATTCTATCACCAATTGGAGGCAATTGAAAGACGCTTTCCTAGAAAGATTCTTTCCGCCAACCAAGAGAGCACAGTTGAGAGATGAGATCAGCAACTTCCGACAGCTTCCAACTGAAGCTCTCCACGAAACATGGGAGAGATTCAAAAAGAAGCTTATGCGGTGCTCAAACCATCATATGACCAATGTCCACTTGATGGAGATATTATACAGGGCTTTGAACTCAGTGACTAAGCCAGTGGTAGATAATGCGGCTGGAGGATCATTCATGGACCTTAATTTTATTGAGGCAAGTGATATTCTAGATCGTATGACAAAGCAGAGCAGAGCTTGGCATACCAGGGATTCTGAGGTAGCAAGCTCTACTATATCTATTGGCATGACTGCAGAGCAGAGGCAAAGACAAGAGGAAGAACGTGATCAAGATATGGCACATATGAAAACACAAATGGATCTTCTTACAAAGCATCTATTATTAGGGAAGATCGAAAAAATTAAAGCTGTTGCGTCAAAAGGAAGAGAGGAATTCGATTCCGAGGAAGAAGCCAACTACTTGAACAATCAGGGGGGTTTCCGAGGCAATGCCCAAGGAAACCAAGGTCGGATCTATTATGATAAATCTGGATACAAGGACCGCGATCAAGGTAGTTCGAAAAACAATATCGACAGGAGTGGTTTGTATGTTCCTCCTGGAAGATGTGACGCCGCTGCATCTGGTTCTGGAAATATGTCCATGGAAGATATGATGGCTAACCTGCTGAAAGGAGTAGAGGCAACCAGCACAGGAATAACTAAGGTAATAAATGATCTGTCCTCAATGAAGCAATTGGTTGACTCACATTCCACTTCAATAAAACAGCTGGAGCAACAATTGAGTCAATTATCTGCGGCATTCAACCAAAGAAAGGCTGGAACACTACCCAGCGATACGGTGCAAAACCCAATGAACGACAGATCATGTATGGCTATTACTACCCAGAGTGGTAAAGTGTTAGAAAATCCGTCCAAAGGCAAGCAGGTGGTTGATGATGTAGCGGATAATATTATTGATGCAGAATATGAAGAGGCAGAAGAAGCTGAAGTGAGCACTAATGACATCACCCCTAGACGTCTGCAGCCTGAAAAGATTGATAGTTGGAAACAAGATAAAGAGGAAGTGGTGGAGAAAATGATTTCCCTTCCACCACCACATTTTCCGCAGAGACTAAAGAAGAAAGCTGATGCTACCAGGTTCAGTAAATTCATGACTATTTTAAAGCAGCTGACCATTAATGTTCCTTTGGTGGAGGCGTTAGATCAAATGCCTGGTTACGCAAAATTTATGAAGGATCTTTTAACAAAGAAGCGGGCAGTAAGCTATGAGACGACAGATAATATTCATCATTGCAGTGCAATTGCCACAAGGTCCTTAGTACAGAAGAAGGCAGACCCTGGTGCTTTCACTATTCCTTGCACGGTTGTATCTATGAATTTTGCTAAAGCATTGTGCGATTTGGGATCTAGCATTAATTTGATGCCACTATCCGTCTATAGAAAGTTGGGGTTGGGCGACCCTACTCCAACCAATATACGGCTCGTGATGGCAGATAGGTCGGTAAAAAGACCTGTGGGTATCTTGAATGATGTGTTGGTGAAGGTGTCTACCTTCATTTTTCCTGCAGACTTTGTGATTTTGGATTGCGAGGTGGATTCTGAAGTTCCCATAATCTTGGGACGTCCTTTCCTTGCAACAAGAAGTGTGCTTATTGACATGAGAGCTAATGAGCTTTTATTTCGGTTGAATGACGAAGTGGTCCTCTTTGATATATGCAAAGCAATGAAGCAGCCCAGCGATATGAATGTGTTCTCTGTAGCTGATGCTCATTATAAGGATAAGAAAGCATTATCTGTAGAGAAACAGCTTACTGTTGATCCATTGTCTACTGCGCTGCTGAATGTTGAGCATGAGGATGATGAAGATTATGAAGAAACTATGTGTGCTCTAATAGAAATAGGCTCCTATTCTCATACTCCTAAGCAGCCGGACCTTGAACTTAAGAATCAACCGTCACCAACAGCGAAGACTTCCATTAAAGAGCCCCCAGTGCTAGAATTGAAAGAGCTCCCCAATTATCTAAGGTATGCATTCTTGGGAAGTAGAAATACACTTCCGGTGAGTGTGATGGATGATTTAAGTGAACAGCACGTAGAGGCTCTCATCTCTGCTCTAAAGAGGTACAAGAGAGCCATTGGTTCGTCTATTGATGATATAATTGGTATCCCACCTGGGATATGTATGCACAAGATGCATCTCGAAGAAGATTGCGTTCCCACAATGAAGAATCAGCGTCATCTGAATCCATTCAGAAAACGATGCACCAAATATCTCGGTGAAGTCTAAATAATCGAGATAACTATGTCGTGCCGCGACAATAAATCAAGCGCTTGGTGGGAGGCAACCCATCGTTTTTAATTGTTTTTGTTTTTTTTGTTTTCTTAGGATTTTGTCGAGTCACGACCAAAACTAAGGCTCTTGATGGGAGGCAACCCATCGTTCTAATCGTTTTTGATGTTTTTGAGTAAATGTAGGTGTAAGAGGTGTAAAGGAGAAGATCGGTTTCAAATTTTGATTTGGAAGTATTGCATGTTTAAGGTGGTAAGTTAGGAATGAAGAAGAAAAAGGCTATGGGTTAGGCATTGCTTATGAAAATATAGGCAAAGAACAAAGCAAGGCCTATGTAAATCTAGGCCACGAACAAGGCAAGGCCTATGTTATGGCATAAGCTCTCGGATTCAAGAGTGCCATAGCATAGGCGCCGCCTATGCTAAACAATTCCATAGCATAGGCGCCGCCTATTCTCAACAATGTCATAGCATAGACACTTCCTATTCTCAACAATGCCATAGCATAGGCGCCGCCTATGCAAAAGTCTTCTGCTCAACTAGGCAAAGCAGTAGGCATGGCCTATGCTATGGCCTTCTGCTCAACTAGGCAAAGCTAAAGGCGCCGCCTTTGCCTCCCAAAACTCTCAAAACTTTTATTTTTGCTCTTTTAACTTTGCAAGAACATATTCCGAGGCCATCAACCAAGTAAGTACTTCTTTGCTCTTCTTTTATATTACGTAAGTATTACAATACTACGCCTATAATAAGTTGTTAAATCGTGAAGTAGTGTTGGTGATTTGAATGTGGTTGATACAACTAAGTGAGTGAAAGAATATGTATGGATGCTCTTGACTTGTTTCCAACTTGTATTTGATTTTGATACACCGTCATACTTTTTCGAAATCGACATGGTCAAGATAATTGCATAATCTTGTAACTTGAAAGCTTACATGTTGAAATGACTTGTTCATTGAGATGAAAATCATGGGTGACTAAAAATATGCGATGTTGTGATTATTTCTATGCCATATATTGATATGATATCTATGTATTAGTTTTGTTCAAAAGATGCATTCGTCCAAACACGAAAGCATTGTCAAGATTGCATAACGTTAAGAGGACATGAAAGTATGACTGTGCTGGATATATTATTGGAACATATCACCTAAATGTATGTCGATGAAGTCTGAGTATTCGACATCATTCACTTAATTAGTTTGTGTCAACAAATTAAGTGTGGGGTGGTGCCACTATTGTCTGTTTGTCGATTGAATCTTCCGAGATGAAGCTAGCATGACTTTATTGAGATCTCAGGTAGAATGGCACAAAAAGGACGACAAGGAAAAGAAAAAGTGCCCACCACACAGAAAGGTAAGAAAAGAGGAAGAAAAGAGCAAGTTGAATCCTCCGTGCTGCAAATACCTCGACACACTCTTGGAATCAAGTGTGGTACTTATGAGGAACTTCTGAGGATGACGACTCTGATGATGATTCCGACGCAGGGGGTATGTCTGGGATTTGTATGTTAGAGGAGGAGTCCGACTAACCAGGTTCTTCTTATTTATTTTCCACTGAGGGCAGTGTGTCCCGTCTAAGTGTGGGGTGCTGGTATTTGTATGCTTTACTTCTTTATCTGCATTTGCATCTATTTATGTTTGTTTGTTAGTAGTTAATTTTTTATTTTATTTTTTTTAACTTTGCATGAAATTGTTCTGAGGGGCAGCATGGTATTATAACAAGAGTTTGTGCTAAAATCATTACTATTGAGATGTTTAGGCTCTAATTGTGACTCACTATGTGATAATTGTGTGGTTCAGTTCCTTCATCTGTTGGGTCAAGAGTCTATACTACTCCCAATAAAGTCGACCATGTGCCTTGTGTGTGTGAGGATATAGTATATTCTGTGTTTGTGGCTGATGCTAGAACTTGCCTAGTGTGTGTGTGAAGCGAAATAAAGAGTGTGAGTTTAGGAGATGATTTAGGCATTTCTTTGGCAACCTGTAATTGTTTACCTTCGTTTTACCTACCCGTGGACATTATCCTAGTCAACCCTTTTGATCCTTTAAGCCTATTTTCTTTGACAGCCTCATATGTAAGACTAATCCATTTTTTCAAGACCATAATTTGATCCAAATTCCTAAGCGCTTTAAATTGTAAAGTCATGTGACAAAATAAGAGGAAATTGGATGAGTGTGATGCCTTAGAATGTATTGGTGCTTGAATTCATTATGAAAAAGAATTGCTATCATAGAGGTGTATTATGAAAAGAAAAATGAAAAGAAAACTAAAAAGTTAGTTATGTTTAAAATTGAAAAACAAAAGAGGTGAGAAGGGGTGGTAGATTAAAAAAAAGTAGAAAGGTTGTTCAAAAGAGAGTGTTAAACGGCATAATGTGATATATTAAAGCTCTTAGGAACATAGTCACTATTTCTGGCCAAAATAGTCCTACCCGTCCCTTAGCCTACATTACAACCTGTAGAAGACCTATTTGATCCTAAGATTAGCATTCTGATATTTAGTGGAGCATTACACTAAGGGCAAGCCTATGGTCATCAGTTGCAGCATATGAATTCTTTGTGAGAGCGAGAGCAAGGATAATCATATACCCATGCTTCGATAGATGAAAATACTTTTGAGTGATTATGGGTGATATATTGTGAGACACACATGGTTGATGAGTTTTGGGTAGTTGTGTATGATTCTTTGTGCCTTAACTTTTGAATACGAATTAGCCATCATCACAAGTCTATGTTAGAGGTTAAATTGTTTCTAGTAGTGATCAGAAAACTACTCTTTGTTAATGATTGTCATGCCTGTCTTGATGAATATTTTGTGTTGTTACTGTGAAACCCTAAGTAGATGTTTAGATGGACATGATATTTTGTTCGAGGACGAACAAAGCTTTAATTGTGGGGTTTTGATGATAGGCGTATTTACACGCCTAAAGTACTATAATTTACCCATATTTTAGCTAAGTTTTGAGGACAAAATATATAATTCATGCACTTTTAGTCCTTTTTCCTGTAAGTGAGCTAACAAACGTGATTAGCAAGTTTTCAGGTATAAATGATGAAGATTTCAGCATTTTATGGATAACTTGACGCCCAAGGAAGCTTCATGAAAGAAGGAAAGGACAGCTTGGACGCCTAGGGACTAAAAGTGATGCATGGAAAACCTGTCCCGGGCAAAAACAGCATTTCTAAAGACTTTGGGGATCAGCAGTAACTTAGTAGGATTAGCATAATGATGTAGTAACCTAGTAGGACTAGGATAAGTAATGCAGTAGCTTAGTAGGAATAGGATATGGGTGTTATAAATACCCTATTTCGCTGGAGATTTTTATTATTCCCATCCATCCATCCATCAAAACAATTCTCCACCACCCTCATCCCTATTCTATCCTTCCCCTTTTTCTTCATTAATTCATTGTTGACATTATTTTTCATATATTCGACTTTTAATTTTTACAACAAGAGAAAATCTATTTGCAAGGAATTCACGTGAGATTTTTATGATGATAATGTCTATTGTGTTTTCCGTTGCACTCATGCGTAGCTAAACTTCTCTGTTGGGGTTATGGAAGCCTTATGAGATACTATCTATTGCTATGAGTTTGTGAATTCGTGACACGTGTGCTTCTTATATCATTACTCTTTTCATCTTAATTCAAATTCTTGTGGTTACAAACACATAGAATATGCTAGTATATCATTAACTTGTTCGAAAGAAAAGTTATATGTCTGGAAAAGAGATAATGTCAAGGTAATAGGGCACCAACCCCTGTTAAAAAGTTAGTGCCGTAACTTGATTAACCTCTTGGAGAATTTGTACCGTTAGATACGCTTTAAGCTCGAGAGAGTTAAAGTGAAATAATCCTTGATGGTCGAAAGACGCCTGAATTTACCATAGAATACAATTCTCTATAAGCACATGCATGTCTGAATTCCACATAACTCATAGCCAATAGAGACGTATAACTCATAAGGTGGATATAACCCCAACTCTCAATTCTCATTGGTTAAGCATCTTACTAAACATTCTTTCTTTTTACTTTGCTATTTTCTATTTTCACTTTGTTACATTATTGCACGTTACAATCCCCCCTTTTACGAAACTTTCACCAAAATTCTATTAATCTTTGCTTACTTAGTGACCAAGTATTCTCTGTGGGATTCGACACCCAACCCAGTTGGGTTCTATATTTGACAACGACCGTTTACACTCTTACGAGAGCTGTAGTTTGAGCGTTATCAACAATGAAAAACACCATCTCCTTCTTGGGATAAAACCTCTACTTTCTGATCTTGAACTGACTCTTTCAACTTGACAAGGCTGGGATCTCTATTTTATTTTTCTTTCACCTCTAAAACTAGAGATGATTCTGAACTACTCTGAACCCATATATCACCCTCATCTATATCGACTAAGCAAACACCTAGTTTGGAAAGCTGATAGAATTCCTGGGCTAACTTCTTCTTACTGTCCTCAACATGAGAAACACTACCCATGGATAGTCTACTGAGAGCGTTGGCCACTATATTGGCCTTGCCCGGATGATAAAGGAAACTCATGTCATAATCTTTCAAGAGCTCTAACCACCTTCTCTAATAAAGATTTTGATATTTATGAGAAAAGACATACTAAAGGCTCTTATGATTAGTGAACACATCTACATGAACACTGTATAGATAATGCCTCCAAATCTTCAAGGCAAAGACTAAGGCTACTAACTCAAGATCATGAGTAGGATAATTCCTCTCATGGGCTTAAGTAGTCAGGAGGCGTAGGCTATGACCTTACCATACTGCATGAGGACACAACCCAAACCTACTCTGGATACATCACAATACACTACGAAACCATCAGGACCATCTAGAAGAGCTAATACTGGAGGTGAGGTGAGTAGAGTCTTCAACTCTTGAAAACTCTTCTTGGAAGGATCTGACCACTGAAAATTGACTTTCTTCTGAGTAAATCTAGACATAGGGGATGAAATAGAAGAAAATCCCTCAACAAACCATCTATAATAGCCGGCCAAACCCAAGAAACTCCTGATATCTGATAGAGAGATAGGACGAGTCGAGTTTCTTACAGATTTGGTCTTTTGAGGATCCACTCTAATGCCATCACCAAAAATGAGATGACCATGGAATGCTACTTACCTTAACCAAAATTTGTACTTACTAAATTTAGCAAATATTTGAAGATCTTTGAGTGTCTGAATTACTGTTCTGAGATGGTATGCACGATCACGCTCACTGCAGGAATAGACCAAAATATCATCTATGAAGACTATGATGAACATGTCTAAGTACTACTTGAAAACATGGTCTATCAATTCTATAAAAGCTTTTGGGGGATTGGTAAGACCAAAGGACATAACAAAGAATTCAAAATGACCATACCGAGTACAAAAAACTATTTTTGGAATGTAACATTCTCTAACTCTAAGCTGAAGATAGCCAGATCTGTGCTCTGTCTTAGAGAAATAACTAGCACCCTGAAGTTGGTCAAACAAGTCATCGATTCTGGGAAGAGGAAACTTGTTCTTGACCATGAACTTATTGAGTTGACAGTAATCAATGCACATTCTGAGAGAACCATCTTTCTTGCGAACGAATAAGACTGGTGTGCCCCACGGAAAAATATTAGGTCTAATGAATCCCTTATCTAAGAGATCCTTCAACTTCTATTTTAGTTCTGCTGGTGCCATTCTGTACTGCAGAATAGATATACGCTGAGTATCTGGAAGAAGATCAATGTTGAAGTCTATTTCCCTTTCGGGAGGAATTCCGGGAAGATCTTCGAGAAAGTCATCTGAATATTCACCTACAACTAGAACTTACTCTAGGCTGGGAGTTTCGGAACTAATGTCCTTAACTCGAACAAGATGATAGATACATCCTTTAGATATAATTTTTTGTGCCTGAAGGTAGAAAACAAGCTGACCTCTGAACACGGAAGTACTACCCTTCCACTAAAGGACGGGTTCATACAAAAACTGAAACTGGACTATTCTATTTCTGCAGTCGACTTTGGCATAGCAGGAATGAAGCCAATCCATGTTGAGAATGACATCAAAATTAGTCATCTCTAATTCGACTAAGTCAGCTAAAGTGACTTTCTGAAATATCATAATCGGGCAGTTCCTGTATACCCACCGGACTATGATGATTTTACCCACTGGGGTAGAGACTGAAAAGGACTATGCTAGAATTTTGGGACTGACTCCAAAATCAACTGCTATATAAGGAGTGAAAAAAGACAAAGAATCTCCTGGATCTAGCAAAGCATAAACATGCACATGAAAGATCTATAACGTACCAGTAACTACATCAGGAGAATTTTCCTAATCATGCCAGGACTGAAGAGCATAGAAACGATTTAGGTGTTGCCCACTAGTAGCACTGGAGGTGGCACCCAGATGAGTTGGGCAACTGGACTGAGCTGAGGTGCGATTCTGTTATCTCTAAGGAACTGGCTGAGGACAGTCTCTGACTTTATGGCCTGGCTTGCCACATCCAAAACAAATACCACTTCTAGCTCTATAAATACCCTAATGGCATTTACTGTAAGTCTGGCAAAGAGGATAGGTATGAGCACTACTAATACTACCCTGGGACTTAGAGCCTAGAGCTCTATCTTTGTTAGGCTCTCTGAGTTTAGGAACTGGAGCTCTACTGAAGAAGGAGATGGAACTGATGACTTAAGACGAAACTGAAAACGGTTTCCTCCTACTAAATTAGGATGAGAAAAGTTTAAACTACCTGTCTTCGTTCTCTTATTCTTCTTCTCCCTCATCTTAATCTTCTGCTCCTCTACCTGCTGAGCATGAGTCATGATCCTGTCTAAAGCTATGTCACTATT
Organism: Capsicum pubescens; assembly: GCA_030864215.1. Taxonomy (NCBI): domain Eukaryota; kingdom Viridiplantae; phylum Streptophyta; class Magnoliopsida; order Solanales; family Solanaceae; genus Capsicum; species Capsicum pubescens. The sequence continues at coordinate 215,976,177 of CM061543.1, read as the reverse complement.
CAGCATGGCGGATCTATACTCATTAACCACGCTATCATTCACCCTTGAAATGAACTTACTCATCCTTGCCCTGCTATCTGCAACCACATGAGGGGCATATCAAGATAATTGAGTAAACTTAAGAGAATACACTTTCAGTGTCATATTGCCCTACCTAAGGTTGATGAATTCTAGCACCTTAGCATCTCTAAGCTCTAGGGGAAAGAATCTATCAAGGAATGCTGAAGAAAACTCCTCCTACTCAACTAACCCTGCATCGCCTGCCCTCTCTAACTTCCACTGCTTGAACCGAGTATGAGAAATATCCTACAACTAATATGCAGCTAGCTCAGTACTCTCGATAGACGTAACTCCCATTATATCTGTAACCTTCTACACCTGATCTAGGAATTCCTGAGGGTCCTCATCTACTTTATACCCAAGGAAGGATGGATGATTCATTCGGGTAAAGTCTCAAATCCTAGCTGCGGCTAAATTTTCCATTTGGTTGGCCGAAATGACTGTTGGTTGTTTATTTTGAGCAGTAACTGACTGAACAAGAGTAGTGAATGTGGCCTTGAACTGCGCATAAGAAACATGATCGCCCAAAGGATCTTCGGGCTGAGGGGCTGACTGATTTCCGTATCTTCTTTGAGGTGGCATATTCTATAGAAGAAAGGGGAAACATATTAGACTGAGAGATTGACTTGAGATTATGCTCACTGGTACGACATGAATACTGAAAGAATGGAAACTGTTCCTAAAACATCTTATAGCCTCTTGCACATAAATGTGGTGCGCAATACACCCATGTACAAGACTCTACTAAATGCGGCTTTCAGACTTCCTAGGACTCTATTAAACCTTAGGCTCTAATACCAAGTTTTTAACTCCCTAAATTTGGTACTCAAAATGCTACATGGTTCTCATGACACCGAAGGACCACAAGCTAACCCATGACTGATATCTGTAACTGTACACTGCATAATATGACATAATAATGAAAAAACATGTACTAAAAGGCCATAGGGTTCAATACTAAACATGATCTGAATGATATAACATTTGTGTGGGGTAATATAAAGCCCCAAACAAAATTGAACATACTGAAGTCAGAAACATGATAGTTTAGAAAGCCTCTAACTGACTGAACCGTCTGAGTAAGGAGTTGATGGGACATGTCCCTAACTAAGTCCAACTAATAAACTAATTAAAGAGATAATAGGGAAATAATCATATCCTCTAAAGATGAGGAGTCACTTCTAACTCTGTCTGTGGATATCTGGAATCTACTATTGCTATAGAGCTTGTGTCTATGAACCTATAGTATAAGACACCATTGGGCAAATGTGTCACTCATTTGAATGAACTGGAATGCATGTGAGGTAGGCTGAATGCATGGGGTTCATATACATGAATAATAGTAATAATTGACTAACTATCATGAGCATGAGAATACATGCATGAGACATAACAACTGACACTAATATTGTGATAACATGATTACTGAATCTGAATATAACTAATAACATAAGTGAATGTATCTGGAAGTCCTGAATCTGATGGAACTATCTGAGTTCCATACTATTTCTGAGTTGACTATATCTAAGAGTCCTGAATTCTAAAGAACTATCTGAGTTCATATACTGAGACTGATACTGAGACTGTGGGAGGTATTTATCTAACTGGCATGCCCCAAATGATGCATTATAGCTAAATTGGGGTCTAATCTATGCCCTCATTGGTAAGGTGTCAATACCACGCCACTGGTAAGGACAACATATGAGTGACCCTAATATAATTGGTAATTCTAGTGAGAATGGTGGGAACGCTCATATAGTAGGCTAAGACACCTCATCTACCCTCATATAGCAGGATATAATGTCTTAACCTATGCTGGCTACTTAGTTCTGGAATGCAAGGATTGTTTCTAATAATCACGCCCTCATATAACAAGTGGGTTCCTATCCTTGGGTTCGCTCGGTGCTAATTTCTATTCCAACCTGAAAAGAAACTAAACATGATTTACTGAACTGAGCATGGACTGAGTTACTGAATTCCGTTGACTAACAAAATACTACCAATATCTGACAACTGACTGAGTTCATTAGATTATGGAGGTTTCCTGAGTCATAAGACTGTATGAAGTCTAAGGATCATAGCTTGACTGAGAGTATCATGAAAACATGACATGAATCTATGCACACAGCTAATGATTTGGGTACAAGTACCCCCAAGACTCGATAGAAGGAAACTGACAAAGCATGACTTTCTTGAATACATAATAATCACCATAATGCATTTACTGAAGCATTTCATCAAACATGTGATAGGAATAAGCTTGTACATACATGGGGATTTCATGACAACATGCTAGTTAGGCACTATTCCTTCATTTAGGCATTAAATCAAACCTATTGAAGGCATGGTACATGTAAACATCATTGTACAACAATTAATCATCATGGTCACATTCTAATTTCATCATTCAAGGGTTTAGTCGTAGGTTTGCATGAATCTATATCTATAATAATTAAACCCACATAGAAATTATCACCCAACATGGACTAGAATTCAATTTCTCATTTATCAACATGAACAAGAACAACTCAATCATGAAATCATAAAGAAAATCCATAACTTGAAGTTAGAAAAGGGATTCTTGGACTTCATGAACGAAAGGAGTCCATGAATGACCACTATGCATACCTTAGTTAGTGATTTTGGTAAGATTAACGGGGAAAATTTCTTGAAATTGGATCTTCTATGAAAACCCTAGCATGTTCTTGAGAGAAACTAGTATATTTTGGGTGAAAAATGGTTGAATCACGTGTTAAAGGGCTTAAATAGGGGTGGGAAATTAACCATTTTAACCTTGGACATGTCATTTAATTTCAGTAAAATTTTCCCAAATTGGAACCCTGGCAAGACATGAGAATTTGAAAATTAGAAAATTAAGGATGGCGTGACGTGGGGCTATCGCGTTGTCACTTCCTTTGTGACCTAGAACTTTGGCACGATGCGGGGTAAATCGCGCTGAGACACTGGGAAACAGACAATTCTAAATTTGGGCCCTGGCACGACGCACCATAATCGTGGACGCCTACTGGAATTTGCAAAATGCCATTTCCTCTTGTGGCGCGGCATGCCACTGACTAATATGGCATTGTTTTACGATGGGAACTTGAAATAGTCGTAACTTCTGACTCGGTTATCAGATTTTGATGAATCTTATATCGATGGAAAGCTTATTAAATTTCCTACATGATAAAATGGGAAAATCTTTAAATTTCCTCATGGAATAACCATCATTAAATTTAGAAGATAATACTAGACATTCTTGAGATGAAATTAGATAGGAAAAAGTATGAGGTATTCCAATAAGAGGGTCCACATCTACCTTAGACTTGAGAAAGGATGGAGGATTCATTCGGGTAAAGTCCTGAATCCTAGCTGGGGCTAAATTAGACACTGGGTTGGCTGGAATGACTGAGCAAGAGTAGTGAATGCTGCCCTGAACTCCGTATCAGAAACATGATTTTCCAAAGGATCTTTCGGCTGAGGGTCAAACTAATTTCTGTTTCTTGTTTTAGGAAGCATGTTCTGTAGAAGAAAGGAGGAAATAGATTAGAATGAGAGATCGACTTGAGATTATGCTCACTGGAACGACATGAATACTGAAAGAAGGGAAACTGTTCCTAAAACAACTTATAGCCTCTTGCACATAAATGTGGCGTGCAACACACCCATGAACAAGACTCTACTAGATGTGGCTTTCTGACTTCGTAGGACTATATAGAACCTTAGACTCTGATACCAAGTTTGTAACGCCCCAAATCTGGTACCCAAAATGCTACACGGTACTCTAACCCTGAAGGACCACAAGCTAACCCATGACTGATATCTGTACCTGTTCACTACATAATATGACATAGTAATACAGAAACATGCACTGAAAGACCATAAGGTTTAATACTGAGCATGATCTGAATGATATAACATTTGTGTGGGGTAATAGAATACCCAAAACAAAATTGAACATATAGAAGTCTAAAACATGATAATCTAGATAGACTCTAACTGACTGAACTGTCTGAGTAAGGAATTGATGGGACATGTCCCCAACTAACTCTAACTAATAAACTGATTAATGAGATAATAGGGAAATAATCATGTCTTTGAATGATGAGGGATCACTTCTAACTTTGTCTGTGGATATCTGGAATCTACTGTTGCTCTGGAGGAAGGTGAAATTTTCTTGAAATTGGATTTTCTATGAAAACCGTAGCTTGTTCTTGAGAGAAACTTGAGAGGAACTAGTATATTTTGGGTGAAAAGCAGTTGAATCACATGTTAACGGGCATAAATAGGGGTGGTAATTGACCCTTTTAACCCAGGATGCATCATTTATTTTCAGTAAAATTTTCTTGAAGTGGACCCCTGGTGCGATGTGGCGCTATCGCGCCGTATCACTAGAATTTTACAATTTTGAAATTGAGGGATGGCGTAACACGGGGCCATCGCGTTTTCACTTTCTTTGTGACCTGGAACTTTGGCACAATAGGGGGAAATCACGTTGAGACACTGGGAAATAGCAAATTCTAAATTTTGGCCCCGGCGCAATGCGCCATAATCGTGGACCCCTACTTAAATTTGCCAAATATCATTTCCTCTTGTGGCGCAGTGCGCCACTGACTAATATGCCACTATTTTATGATGGGAAATTGAAATAGTCGTAACTTCTCACCCGGTTATCAGATCTGGACGAATCTTATATCAATGAAAAACTTATTGAATTTCCTACATGAAAAAAAGGGAAAATCTTGAAAATTCCTCATGGAATAACAATATTTCAATTTAGAAGATAATACTAGACATTCTTGAGATGAAATTATCTAGGAAAAAGTACGGGGTATTACAATTATCAAAATAACTTCTATGATACTGTTGTGCGTTATGAATGTTTGAAGGATTACTTAGGGGAATAATTGATGAAATATTGGTATGTTGATATGTATTCCCATTCATGTACAAGATTGTGATAACCATGTACTTCATGAAATCTCCAACTTATTATATTATGGATTGTTGATGTTGGTTATGTATTCAAGAAAGTCATGCTTTGTCAGTTTCTTTCCATCGCATCCTGGGAGTAGTTGTACCCAAAAGATTAGTTGTATGCTTAGAGCTATGTCATGTTTTCATGATATCCTCAGTTAATCCATAATCCATAGAACTCAATCAGTCATGTGACTTAGGAAAGCTTAGTAATTCAGTAACCTCAGTAATTTCATGAACTCAGTCAGTTATCAGATATCAGTAGTATTCCATCAGTCATGGAATTTAGTAAAACCAGTCGATGTATGGTTCAGTTAATCATGTTTAGAGTCAAATCATATGGGAGTAGGAATTAGCATCGAGTGAACCCAAGGATGCGGACACACACTATCAGATGAGGGTGTGATTCTTAGAAATCATCCTTGCATTTTAGAACTATGTAACCAGCATATGTTGAGATATTAACACTGTCTGATGAGGGTTGATGAGGTGGATAAATACTTTTATATGAGGGTCCCACCATTCTCTTTTAGGGGACACTATCAGATGAGGGTCACCCACAACTTGTCCTTACCAGTGGTGCGATATTGACACCCTTCTAATTGGGATTATAGATTAGACCCTAACTCAACCATAATGGCATATTAGAGGCATGTCAGTTTGATTAATACTTCCTACAATTTCATGTTACAGAATCAGGACTATCAGATATAGTTAATCATTCTTAGTAATAGAACTCAAACAGTTCTGCAGATCTCAAGACTGTCAGATACAGTCAATTCTGATATAGTATGGAACTCAGCTAGTTCCATCAGATTCAGGACTGTCAGATACAGTCACTCATGTTATCAGTTATCAGAACTCAGTTATTAGTCATGTTAGTTATCAGTAAATTCATGTGATCACGATTTCAGATATAGTTACTATGTATGAATGTATGTATTCTCATATTCATATTAGTCAGTTAGCTAGTATTGTTCATGAATATGAACTCTATGCATTCATCTTACCTCATATGCATACCAGTACATTCAAAGTACTGACGCATTTGCACTATGGTGCCGTATACCTTAGGTTTAGAGACACGAGTTTTAGAGCATCAGTAGATTCTAGTCTCAGTAGTTAGAGTCAGAAGTGAGTCCTCATCCTTTAAGGACACGATCATCATTCTATTATCTCATTAATTAATTTATTATTTAGAGTTAGTTGGGGACATATCCCATCAACTCCTTATTCAGACAATCATATTTAGAGGCTCTTCAGACTACAGTATGTTTCATATATCTTATTTCAATTTTGTTTTGGGTATTTCATACCCCATCCATATGTTATGATTTATCAGATCTTATGTTACAATTTTAAACCTTATAGCCTTTCAGTTCATGTTTTCACATTATACAGTATGAATGCAGTATATACGTACAGATATCAGTCATGGGTTAGCTTGTGGTCCTTCAGAGTCATGAGCACCGTGTAACATTCTGGGTACCATATTTGGGGTGTTACATTTAAATGTAATTACTTTAAAATGGTTAAGTATAGTGACTTGAAATGTCAATTAGCTATTTGAAAATGGTTTGAGTGTAGAGACTTGAAATGTGTACTGGTGACTTGAAATGTGAATAAGTTATATAAAAATTATTGACTATAGTGACTTGAAAATGATTAAGTGTAGTTAATTGAAATTGTAAACTTGTGACTTGAAAATGGTTAAGTGTAGTCACTTGAAATTGTGAACTTGTGACTTAAAAATGGTTGTGTAGTGATTAGAAATATTTACTAGTGACTTGAAAATGTTATAAGTGTCATGACTTGCAGTGTGAATTAGTTATTTAAAAATGGTTAAGTGTAGTGACTTGACATGTGTACTAATGACTTGAAACTAGCTAAGTGTAGTAACTTGAAATATGAATTAGCTACTTGAAAATGGTTTAAGTGTAGTCATTTGAAATTGTGAACTTCTAATTTGAAAATTATTAAGTATAGTTACTTGAAATGTATACTTTTGACTTTAAAATGGTTAAGTGTAGTAACTCGAAAAGGATACTAGTGACTTTAAAATTGTTAAGTGTAGTCAGTTGAAATTGTGAACTTATGACCTGAAAATGATTAAGTGTAGTTACTTGAAATGTATACTTGTGACTTTAAAATGGTTAAGTGTAGTGACTTGAAATATGTACTTGTGACTTGAAAATGGTTAAGTGTAGTCACTTGAAATTCTAACTAAGTTACTTGAAATTATGAACTTGTTACTTGATAATAATTAAATTTAGTGTCTTGAAATGTATACTAGTGACTTTAAAATGATTATGTGTAGTGACTTGAAATGTGTATTAGTGACTTGAAAATAGTTAAGCGTAGTTACTTGAAAATGATTTCGTATAGTGACTTGAAATGTGTATTAGTGACTTGAAAATGGTTAAGTGCAGTGACTTGAAAATGGTTAAGTGCAGTTACTTGAACTATGAATTAGTTAATTGAAAGTGGTTAAGTATAGTAACTTGAAATGACGATTAAGTGTATTGACTTGAAAACGATTGAGTATAGTTATTTGAAATGTGAAGAAGTTACTTGAAAATGGTTAATTATAATTATTTGAAATGTTATGTAGTTATTTGAAAATGCTTCAGTATAGTGGCTTGAAATGTGAATTAATTATTTGAAAATGGATAAGTGTAGCGATTTGAAATGTGTACTAGTGACTTGAAAATGGTTAAATGTAGTGATTGGAAATGTGAATTAGTTACTTGAAAATGCTCAAGTGTAATGACCTGAAATGTGTACTAGTGACTTGAAAATGGTTAAGTGCATTTACTTGAAAATGCATAACTATAGTGACTTGAAATGTCAATTAGCTATTTGAAAATGGTTTGAGTGTTGTAACTTAAAATGTGTACCGGTGACTTAAAATGTGAATAAGTTATTTGAAAATTATTAAGTGTAGTGACGGGAAAATGATTAAGTGTAGCTACTTGAAAATGCAAACTTGAGACTTGAAAACGGTTAAGTGTAGTTATTTGAAATTTTAAACTTGTGATTTAAAAGTGGTTTAGTGAAGTGATTTGAAATTTGTATTAGTGACTTGATAATTATATAAGTGTAGTGACTTGCAATGTGAATTAGTTATTTGTAAATGGTTAAGTGTAATGAGTTGAAGTGTGTAGTTGTGACTTGAAAATCGTTAAGTGTAGTTAATTGAAATGTGAATTAGTTACTTGAAAATGATTAAGTGTAGTCATTTGAAATTGTGAACTTGTGGAATGATATTGATTAAATGTAGTTACTTGAAATGTATACTTGTGACTTTAAAATGGTTAAGTGTAGTAACTTGAAAGTGATTAACTGTAGTTACTTGAAATTGCAAACTTGTGACTTGAAAATGGTTAAGTGTAGTTACTTGAAATTGTGAACATGTGACTTAAAAATAGTTAACTGTAGTGATTTGAATTGTATACTAGTGACATAAAAATGTTGTATGTGTAGTGACTTGCAATGTGAATTAGTTATTTGAAAATCGCTAAGTGTAGTGACTTGAAGTGTGTAGTAGTGACTTGAAAATGGTTAGCTGTAGTTACTTGAAATGTGAATTAGTTACTTGAAAATGGTTAAGAGTAGTCATTTGAAATTGTGAACTTGTGACTTGAAAATGATTAAGTGTAGTTACTTTGAATGTATACTTGTGACTTTAAAATGGTTAAGTGTAGTGACTTGAAAGTATACTAGTGACTTTAAAATGGTTAAATGTAGTCATTTGAAATTGTGAACTTGTGACTTGAAAATGATTAAGTGTAGTTAGTTAAAATGTATACTTGCGACTTTAAAATGGTTAAGTGTAGTGATTTGAAATGTGTACTTGTGACTAGATAATGGTTAAGTGTAGTCACTTGAAATGTGAACTAAGTTACTTGAAATTATGAACTTGTGACTTAAAAATAATTAAATGTAGTTTCTTGAAATGTATACTAGTGACTTTAAAATGATTAAATTTCGTGACTTTAAATGTGTACTAGTGACTTGAAAATACTTAAGCGTAGTTACTTGAAAATGGTTAAGTATAGTGACTTGAAATGTGTACTAGGGAGTTGAAAATGGTTAAGTGTAGCTACTTGAAATGTGAATAAGTTACTTGAAAGTGGTTAAGTATAGTGACTTGAAATGAATTTTTAAGTGTAGTGATTTGAAAATGATTAAGTATATTTATCTGAAATGTGAAGTAGTTACTTGATAATGGTTAAGTATAATTATTTGAAATGTGAAGTAGTTACTTGAAAATGGTTAAGTATAGTGACTTGAAATGTGAATTAATTATTTGAAAATGGTTAAGTGTAGTGATTTGAAATGTGCACTAGTGACTTGAAAATGGTTAAGTCCAGTGACTTGAAATATGAATTATTTACTTGAAAATGCTCAGGTGTAGTGACTTGTAATGTGTACTAGAGACTTGAAAATGGTTAAGTGTAGTTACTTGAAAATGGTCAAGTATAGTGACTTGAAATCTCAATTAGCTATTTGAAAATGGTTTGAGTGTAGTGACTTGAAACATGTACTGGTGACTTGAAATGTGAATAAGATATTTGAAAATTATTAGGTGTAGTGACTTGAAAATGATTAAGTGTAGTTACTTGAAATTGCGAACTTGTGATTTGAAAATGGTTAAGTGTAGTTACTTGAAATTGTGAACTTGTGACTTAAAAATGGTTAAGTATTGTCACTAGAAATGTGTACTAATAACTTGAAAATAATAAAGTATAGTTACAAAATAAATATGTTTGGTTATATGAAAATATATCTGCTTTGAGAATTTTCTATTGAGTAAATCTTCTTGTATAATCCATTGTAGTTTTCTTGACAATCTATAATCCATTGCAATGTATCTTGTATAATCCACTTGACTGGGTACAGAGTTTTAACAAATAAGAAGAGAGTTTTCTTCACATCAAGTGTTAAATACATGGCACCACTTGAACCCTTCCTCTTGTTCTCTTATTCTTCTAATTTAATCCTCTTCACATTGAGTTTATGATGCTTTATATGCTAATATATAAATATTTATATTTGTTGATTGTTATGATTTTATTTGATACTATAATATCATATAATTTATATGAATAATTTATTTTGAGTACTTTTTATAGCCTCAATTAACATATTCTTATGTAGAATGAGTTTGAAAGAAAGAAACAAGAAATATTAGCTACTTAAAGTGAATCAATTGTGGAAGGAGGATGAGAAAGGAATTGGACTTGTTGATGAAGCATGTATACAAGAAATCATCTTCAAATGATGAACGCCCATCTTAAGAAGACAACCAATCTTAAGAGGATGGAAGTGATGATGAATTTGATGACGTGAATGAAAGTGATTCTAATCCTGATAATGTAGATGAAAGTGATTCTAACCCTGATGGTTGGTAGTTTTATTGAGGATTCAAGTTTGAAATATTTTGGTTTGAAACATTTAAGAATCATACATTATTGATGTGGATGTTATGACTTATGTTTTATTGTTAGCTATAATGGTTTAGATTAGACTAGTATTGAATGATGTTTTAGAGAATTATTGGACTAATTGAATAGATTTTTGACTTATTGTGAAATGTTTCTAGTAATTTACGTGTGAACTATTACTTGGGAATTTTCATGGGGGTGTACATGCTAAATATTCTTGAAAATTTTCTTGAGAAATTTTATTCTTGTGGATTTACTTGGGGCATTTCATACGTATTTTCTTGTGAAATAGTTTCATAAATATCTGCAAGAAATTTTCTTTTGTTAATTAGAAATTTTCACCTCTAAACTTCCTTCGAATTTACTTGGGACTCTTCGTGAGGAATAATTTGTGAATTTTTTCGTGAAAATCCGCAGGTAAAATCTTTTTTTATGAAATTTTACCAAATAATTCATGCAAAATTTTGATAGTTAATCGCAAATAAATCCACAAATAACATACCTGCGGATTTATTTTGGCAACTAAATTACCCAAGAATTTTATAAATCTCTAGGTAATAATTACCTACAAAGGTATTTTCTTTGGATTCTAATTGGTAAGAAAATCCTTAGGTAATCAAATTACTTGGGGATTTTACCACATTATCCCTATGAAAATCCCTCGGTAATAAGCACTTTTCTTGTAGTGGGGCACATAAAATACCTAAGACATTTTCCATGAAACAACCTCATACCCAAACCATGATTTTACATTATTATTAACTACCAACCTAGTATGAAGAAAGTTAAGCCATAACCAATCTTCAATACCAAAATCAAAAAACATTAGCCTCTATCTACGAGCTTTCACCTCATGCACAGACTCAACAATCAGCTAAAACATACAAATATTGAATTTATGCATCTAAAGAAAATCAATGATACCTATATTTTCCACTTTAAAATCGGGATCAAAACGGACCCTCATAATAGGTTTCCAAAAAAAAAAGGGTAAAACTAAAATTTTTGTCCAAAGACATTTTTTCAACATTAAAGAAACTCATAGGATAGAACCTTTAAATCCGTATTTAAATAAGATTTAAATTATAAGATCGAAGAAAAGTAGTTGAAATAGGAGTTTGGAGCCTACCCAAGACTAGAAATGGGAGAAAATACCTAAAATCTTGATCTCTAAGCTCTAAGTCTCGAAAATGGTGAAGAAAAACTGAAAAAGGACTATTTATACCCAGGTGCTAGGTGTCGCTAAAGAGATCAAGTGGAAACGATCAAGTACTACTTTAGCTTTACCCGCTTAGCGTGCCAGTCCGCTAGAGAGGAAAAGGTTCACTTTAGCTCCCTTTGCTAAAGTGGATGAGGGTTTCTAAAGCACCCTTAACCAGCTGGTAGCTGGCTGCTAAAGCGGCGAAAGTGGTGCTCTGGTGGCTGCACCAGCTGAGTAGTTCACTAGCTCTAAAGACTTGAAAAATTCCAAGTGTCGAGGATGCAAATGAACTAGGCTACCCTACCAAGTTCGACGCTCTAAACTCAATGAAATATTAATTTTTTGAAAAAAATGACATTTTTACAAAACTGACCCTTGACATACACTACTAACGTTACTACTCAATGACATGACTCATAATAGGATCCTACGACTCGTAGGTCCAGTTGTAGTCAACACAGAACCTAAATTAGGGTATACACTGGACACTGTATGATTACACCTAACGACTCATAACAAATCCTTATAGCTCTTAGTGATCCATTTGCACTCTGGGCAAAATCTATCCACAAACTTACTAATTTGGGTATGACTTATTCCAATGACCCATCAAGACACCCTATGACTCATAGGCCAAGTTGTAGTCAAGGCTGTGAGTGTAATATTTTAGGTATTTTTAAGGACTAAAAACCCAGGGCGTTATATACTCCCCCCTTCGGATCATTCATCCTCAAATGATAGGACAAGGAATGTTCTAGCATGATTTAACACAAGGCACTCCCACCATTACCTATAACAAATACAAAAAAACATAGAATTCAATGAAATCACAATTTACTCTAACAAAGTCAGGAAACAAAGATTTTAAGGAATACACATACCTTAAGCACGATTTTTTGAATTGGAGAACAGGACTACTTGGACTTCATGTGCTCCTCGACACACAAATAGCTTCCTCAACCTTTTCATTTTGCCAAAGAACCTTTACATAAGGCACGTCTTTAGTTTGTAACCAACGGACTTGTCGATCCAAGATTTCCACTGAAACTTTCTCATAAGACAAGGAATCCAAAATACCCACCTTTATAAAGGAAAAAACTATCGAAAGTTCACCCGTGTACTTTCTCAACATCAAAACATGAAACACTGAGTGAACGGAGTCCAAACCAGAAGGCAACTCCAATTCATAAGAAATATTACCAACCTTCTTGAAAACCCAGTACGGGATAACATATCAGGGACTAAGCTTCTCCTTCTTCCCAAACTGCATTACTCTCTTCATGGGAGATACCTTTAGGAAAACCCAATCTCCTACCTTAAATTCTAATTCTCTTTGCCTCACGTTCGTATAGGAATTTTGGCGACTTTGGGCAGTCTAAGCCTATCCTAAATCATCTTTACCTTTTCCATCTCTTGGTGAAGAAAATCCAGGACAAATATCTCTGTCTCACCAACTTTAAACCACTTGATTGGATATCTACATCTCTTACTATACAAGTCCTCAAAAGGAGCCATACTAAAGTAGGAACTAGAGTTACCCCACTTTTTCTTGGACCATTTTCCTCCTTCTCTACCACTTTGCTGCATACCTCCACCCTGATCCAAGTAGTAAAACTTCTTACTCTACCTCTCCCCAATTTTAGCCTACTTCTTCTCTTCTTTGATTTGTTATATGTAAATAATAAGTCGAGAAATATCTATGTCCTGGCTTAACAAAGTAGCTTTACTCTCAATAATCAAGTCTTAGAAAAAACTAAAAGTAAAATTCCTCATCTTAGCCCTCATGCTAGTCACCAACTCCAGAGCATACCGAGATAACTGGTGGAATTTCAAGGCATACTCCTTAACTATCATCCTGCTTTGCCTCAAATTTATGAATTCATCAGCCTTTTCCTCCCTCAACTCCTGAGGAAAAAAGCGATCAAGGAAAGTACTACTGAAGTCATCCCATAAAACGAACTCAATATTATCGCCTCTAAGTTGGTCCCACTCTTTATATCATTTGTATGCTACATCCTTCAACTGATAAGCTATGAATTATACACCCTTCACCTCAATAGCATGCATCATACAGAAGATTTTTTCTATCTCATCAATGGAATATTGAGGATCTTCCTCAAATTTAAAGACAGTTAAAATGGGAGGACTTAATCTCATAAATTGGGTAACTCTAGTGGCCTCGGAGGATAGAGAAATAGAAGTAACCCGCTCAGTCTAAGAGGCCACCAACTTGATAAGCAAATAAATTAACTGGCAAAACTCAACATTAGACATGCCAGCCTGGGGTACCTGAGAAGGGATAGAAGGAACCAATGGAGTTCTATCAGGGCAATCAGAAGTAGCTACCCTAGACCGGGTTTGAACTCTTAGAGTTCGATGAGCTTTGTCCACATTTTCTTCAAATGGGAAAGAAAATATTCCATGGTTATTAGATCTTATTGGAGGTATGATATGAAAGGTGAACAAATGGGAATTAGAGAGATTTAAGACCTTATATTTTATAGCTTGAAATAAAATAACAAGAAAGGAAAACATTCCTAGATGCCTCGTAGCCCATCTCTTATAATTGTGTCATGCTACATACCAATAAAAGAGACTCTACTTGACACTGCTTTTTTCGACACCCAGTGGCACTAAAATTAGGCTCTGATACCTTCTTTGACACAAAACAAAGTAGGGCCTAGCCGTGACGGGTATCTCAAGTTCCATATGGATCGAAGACCACACCCTGCACCTAATTAAGTAAACATAACATTCCTAATATTGGATGAATTTCGAACATATAACAAGATAGATTCAATAACAATTGATACTTCTATGATCAACAACCAACCACTGGCAAAAACCCACCAACACTACCCAAGTCCACAGTAATCTAGCCAAGCCTTCTAGACATGAACCAAAATTGTACATCAATAAAGTGTGGGGACATTCCCCTGACTATAGCAAAAATAAGTCCAAATAGTCTAAAATATATAGAGACAAAACATGAAATATATTATTTCAGTGTATAGAAGCTCACCACTTCTATGTCAACTCACGAACTGATCCCGGATCATACTCATTGAGAAAGAAAAGTAGATTTATGGACAATCCTTCATCGCATGGGGATACAACTTCCAAAGACGGTTAGCGGTTAGAGTACTAGCATGTAAATTAGGCATATGGGATAACATAATGCCATGATCAATAGTTCAAAATCATTCAAGATTTTATGCATATTATCTAATGCATATATATATACATATATATATACATATATATATACATATATATATATATATATATATCACGTGCCAAGATAGGGAACAAGGCTTAACATACATTTTAAAATAGTAGTCTGGATTTTATAGATCAATCATCATAACATACAAAGCACCCAAGGGATATATAAGTCCAACTCTCCCGCAGCTGGTAGGGCCCCAGTGTATGTGGCCACAATAACTAGAGGGTATACATATGCACTTTGGGGGACTCAAACCTCTCTGTATATCAAGGTGACACTAGACTAAATCATGTAATGAAATATGGGAACTCAAACCTCCCAATCATTTAATAATTATAATAAGGGGACTCAAACCACTCGACCATATAGACCCTCATATCGGTAATTGTGGTTTTCAGTATTGGTCCCTCAGACCTCCACTTTCACAACTCAACTACAAAACCCTCTTTCAAGCCCAATTAAAAAACTATCACATAATCCCATTTATTGAACCATAATACACATTTAGGCATATATTGTTTGTATCGTCATACCAACTATACTTACAAAGTAACATCAACAAGCCAAAATAATTTTATTACTTAGGGAATTCACAAACCCTATTAGTTCAATTATGTAATAGTTTTTGAAAACACCAACCCACAAGGTTCAATTCCATATCATAATACAATAGTTCAAGAATAGTTAAATTCCCATATTTCTCATAACTAAAAATAATTTCACAATATGGGGTTGGGATCATAACCACTTCTAAAGTAAGTTTGGGAAATCACAATCCCTTAGTTATTCACCATGACCATGCACTCACAAGTTCAAAATCATAGTTAAACATAAGTAATGCACAATAACACCATGGGAAAATATTTAATTAACCATTCATGACAAAACCCTCAACCATGTTAAAATTCTTACTTTTAATCATGTAAATAACCATGTACTTTCATTCAATAGATATATTAAGTTTAAGGGTAGAGTAACATGCCTAAAATATCAAGTTTCACGTAGAGAGTTTAACTTTAGAGCTCCTGTATAGCCAACTTTATGAAACCCTAGCTTGAATTTGTTGAAGGAATTTTTAGATTCTTTAGGAGTATTTGAGAAGTTACATAGATTTGGTTTTGAGTGATAATGATACCCTAAAGGGGTTATAAGACGTGGGTTTCAATTTGGGTAAGAGGAGAAATGTCTAGAATTCCCTTAGCATAAAATCTAAAAATGTGCTGTCGTTGACTACAGGTTAGCCGTTGACTCGTAGCCACTCTTTACGACTCGTTATCATAAGTCATAACCAATACAGAACCACCAAGGCACCATATATTGTTGACTATATAACTCAATGACATGACTTATAATTAGACCCTACAACTCATATGATCCTGTCGTAGTCAACACAGACCCAAATTGGGGTATACACTAGACACCCTATGCTAACACCTAATGACCCATAACAAATACTTTTGGATCTTAGTGAGCCACTCGTACTCAGAGCTGAATCTAGTCGCTAACTTACTAATTTGGTTTTGACTTATCCCAATGACCCATCAAGACACCCTACTACTCATAGGCCAAGTCGTTGTTAAGGCAGTGAGTGCAAAATTTTAGGAATTTTCAATGATCAAAAACCCATGGCATCATAGATTAGCAAACAGAAGCACCTAATTAACATACTATGTGCAAGTTTCAATAAATTAAATCCATAGACTAACATATCTAGTACCCCTCTCTCTCACTACTTCCCACATCTCGCAATCTTATTATGTATCACTATAGTTGTATCAATTGTATCTGATTCTTACGACCAGCTTCATATGATTGACTTTTTATTTTCTTGAATTTATATTTATATGGTTCATAGTTTAATTATGGTATTTGTATATTGTATTTGGTATATAATAAAATAAAGTATATGATTTTTGTATTTTGTATTCTTTGATACAAATACAATTGATTCACGTGCTACGAAATGTAATTTTTTAATCTATAGCTCTTAGGGACTATTTTTTCTTATAGTTAAGCTATTTTATGAAACCTTCCCTATGTGTATTGGTTGTGTTTGAGGAAATATTTTTTTCCTCTAGGTTTGATTTTCAATAAGTAACTTCATCAACTTTCATAAATTGTAACACCCCAAAGTCCCTAAGATAACATTTTAGACTTAGCACAGAAAACCAGTTGAAACTAGAAGAAAAACCTATAGGACAACTATGATAATGAGTCTTTGTAAGGTTTGATTGCTCTTTAGGGAACTCATCCTGAGTGTAGTCTTCAAAGTCCTGAAGGATGAGAATTATCCATCCTAGTGGCAACGACTCTTGAGGATAGGTCATTGTTAGTCATGATGAGCCACTGTGTGGCTCATTTTGAGCAACCCAGACCAAAGTATTGAAATTTGAAAAATTATCATAGTAGTAACGACTCCATATCGCGAGTCTTTATCACCTCGGATAACTCATCTTGTCAATGGTTCTAAGAGATACTCCAGATTTAAAATTTTTGGTCCAGAAGAAATGAGCCTACCCAAAGATACATCATCAGTGACAACAAATTTTTAAGTCCTAGTCGTGCCCAGACCCAGCAACTTTACCCAGCCACAACAAGTCCAATGATGAGTTTTCAAAAGAGTCATTATCAGACACGACTACTCAACCTGTGACCCATGACGAATGCATACAACAGAATTAGTTAAATTTTATTTGGGGTATTTTTGTCCTTTCCACATTTCTTAACTACCAAAACTATGTTGTTAAGATTCTATTAGAGGAGAATTAGAGGGTCCTTAGCATATAATCCCTCATTTACTTCTCCTAAACTCTCAAATAAAAAATCAAAAGAGATTTAGATTTGGAACATCCAAATTAGATTTCCTCCTTAATCTCTCAGGTTCTTAGAAAGAACTCTCCTTCCTGGTATGTAGGATTTAAACAAAGGTATTTCTTTCACCCTTGTGTCCTAAAAATCATTCAAAAAATGTATCAAATTTAGACATTGTGATTCTAGGGTTCAACTTTCAAAATTTCCTTGATTTCGGTACTCTTAAGATCCTTAGATGATAATCACATGTTTTATTAGTGTTTTGAAGTCTGTCATGATATAAAACCTCCATCATATGATACTA
The DNA here is from genome assembly GCA_030864215.1 of Capsicum pubescens. NCBI lineage: Eukaryota > Viridiplantae > Streptophyta > Magnoliopsida > Solanales > Solanaceae > Capsicum > Capsicum pubescens. Next base: position 215,958,151 of record CM061543.1, on the reverse strand, counting down.
AACATAATTTTATAGTATTTTCATTTTATTTAGTTTTTTCTTTACAAAAGTGTCGTATGTTATGAATACACGTGTAATACCTCATATTTCCCTAGCTAAAATTAACTCTCAGTCTATGAGTTAACCAATATAAATTTTTGAAATACTCAATATTTTTCAGTTTAGAGCTCACCAATGCGTAGGAAATTCAGTCAACTTTCCAACGATATAAAATTTGTCAAAATCTGATACACGAGCAAAGAGTTAGAGCTATTTTTGTGAAATAGTGTACCACCTGGTACTTCAGCGCATTACGGAGGAAGTCCAAATGGTAATTTTCATTTTCTAGTATGCCAACACGATACCACCGCATCGCGCCACTAGCAAATTTCCCAATTATCACTTTTCCAATGTTGCTCCGCCATAATGACGCGTCGCGCCAAGTCCCAGTTTCCCATCTAGTGAGGCACCTCGATGGAGCCGCATCGTGCCACTAGCCCAGTTCCTAGTTTTCCACTTTCCAGTGAGCCGACGCGATTGTACCACATCACGTTGGGGTGAAAAATTAGGATTTCCAGCTTCCGTTATTTAATTTCAGGGGCTGTTTGGTCAATTCTCAAAACCCCTAATCAACCTAAACACGGGATTTATACCCTAAATAACCTAATATCTCATTATTCACTCACTTTTCTCAAGATTTAAACATTCTCTCTCAAGACACAAGAACCCTAGATTCAAGAATCAAGGTAAATCCTCAAGAAATCCTCCAAAAACCTACAAGAAGTCTTTTTCTTAGGTATGTTAGGTGTTCATTCATGGGTTCCTTTCACCCATGAAGTCCAAGAGCCCTTTTTAAACAAACAAGATCTCAGTTTTATGATTTCCATGTTTGAATTAGATTGAATTCATGTTCATGATATTAGTTGGGTTTCAATCCATGATTTAATTGTAAGTTTCATGAAAATTGAATAACATGTATGATGAATATGTGATTATCTTGATAAACCCTTGAATTTACAAATGGATTAATGTATCATGATGTTCATATGATGGTTACTATCATGTAAATAATCCATGCTCCCTAAGTGTTTGCTAAATTGCCTATGTGAAGTAAATAGTAGAATCATGACATGTTATTATGTAGGTCCCAATCATGTACAAGCTTATGCCCTACAAGTGTTCGATGAAATGCTTATGTGAATTGACTAGTGAAAGCATGACATATTATTATGTAATCTCATTCATGCACAAGTTCATGTATATCAAGTGTTTGACAAAATGTCTAAATGAGTGCATTGTTATCAAGAAAGTATTGTTATGCCTTTATCATCATGTTATGTCTTTTTTATCATATCGAGTCCTAGGGTATTTAATACCTAACAATCTAGCTGTTTACCTAGAGTCGGTGTCAGTTACAGAATAGTTTCAATGATGTCACGATTATTAGAATTAAGTTAGCTACAAAACTCAGTCGAACTCAATCAGTTATAGAACAAAGGAAAACTCAAAAAACCTAGTATTAGTCCAGTCCTATTTTGTATAATAAGTTTAGTGTCTTTCAGTTGGGAGTAGGATTTAGCATCGAGCAAGTGCAGGGATGATGGCTTCCCCGATAGAGAGACAGAGTCGTTAGTAGCAGTCCTTGTACTCTAGAGCTGTGTAACCAATGCAGAATGAGGAGTCACCCATCAGACTAGGCTTGAATAACTCCCAAGGGTCACCAATTAGATTAGGCTTGGCTCCACCCAGGTGTCACCCGTCAGTTAGGCTTGGAATCCTAGTTTTCTAGTGTTAGTACCCATGGCACGGTATTACCACCTTTCCAACTGGGGTCACAGGTTAGACCCCTATCGTTAGATTTGGGGCATATCGGTTGTATTATTACCTCCCACAGTCTCTGTTTAGAATTCAGTTCAGTTTTACAGAATTAGGATTGTCAGACACAGTCACTCTGTATCAGTAATTTAGTTATCAGTGTCTTTTGATATCAGTTACTCAGTTATCAGAACTCAGTACTTAGCTTCAGAAAAGTTTAGTTATAGTATACATAGATGCACAGTATTACATACTCAATATTTATAGTAGTTTCAGTTATCCATGTACTCTCATATTCAGTTAGTCTATATCATTCAGTCAATTACTGTTTATGCATATGAACCCTTCCATTCATCCTTACCTCATCTAGCATACCAGTACATTTCACGTACTGACGTATACTCTTTCTTTGTGCTATGATGTCTCATATTATAGGTTCAGATGCTCAGGTTCCTGACCGTGCCTAGGCAGATCTAGTCAGCAGTCACAGATTTAGAAGTGAGTCCTCATCTATCGAGGATGTGCTTTTATTTCAATATTTTAGTTTATCAGTAGTTCAGTAGTTGGAGTTAGTTGGGGGCTTGTCCCATAACCTCTATATTTAGATAGTTCAGTTAGAGGCTTTCAAACTAGACCAGTTCAGATAGTGTTTAGTTTTCAGATGTTTCTATCAGATGTTATTATTTATCAGTATTTAGATTTTTAACGTTATGGAAATAAAGCTTAATTCCATATTTATTTTAGTATTACTATTCAGTGCTCACAGCAGATATCAGTCATGGGTTAGCTTGTGGTCCTTCAGGGTCATAAGCACCGTATGGTATCCAGGGTGTACTCTCGGGGTCTTACAAACTTGGTATTAGAGCATAAGATTCAACAGAGTCCTAAGGATTCTGAAAGGCGCATCTAGTAGAGTCTTGTGCATAGGTGTATAGCACGCCACACTTATGGACTGGAGGCTATGAGATGTTTAGGAAAAATTTCCCATCTTTCAGTATTCATATAGTATGAGTGAGAATGAGCTCAAGCTAAATTCTTAGTCTAATCCTTTTCTTCCTTTCAATTATAGAACATGCCTCCCAAAAAGACTAATGGAAGAAGAACTGGAAATCAGTCAACACCTCAGCCTGTTCAGGTAGATTCCCTAGATGAGCATGTCTCCCACGCTGAATTTAGAACTACTTTCACTACCTTAGCATATTTAGTAGTTGCTCAAAACAACATACAGACTATTTTCCTAACCAGGCTTGAGGTTCATACTCAGCAGAGCAATGGGGAAGAGCATGGGTAGAAAGATAGAAAGAATAAGAGAGTTAGAATAAGTGGTTTTAGGCTAAGGTCAGAGGGTGGTAACTATTTCCAGTTCTGTTCGAATTTCTTAGCCCCAAATCCTTCTGTAGCTAGTGCTCCTATGCCAAAGTTTAGAAATATCAGTCGAGATAGCACGCTAGACTCTATATCATAGGGTAGCATAAAAAGAGGTCGTATCCACTCACTTTTCTAGAAATATAGTAAAAATCATCAGGGTGTGTGTAGGGATGGTAGTGACGTATGTTTCAGATGTGGTAATCCAGGACACAGGATACGGGAGTGCAGAGTGATGGCTCAGAGGGGAAAAGATTTGTGCCAACAAGGTCAGTCCAACTGTTCTTCATCTTATTCTGATCGCCCGAACCAGCAGGGTGGCACTTCCAGTGCCACCAGTTAATAACGCCCAAACAGGCTTTATGCCCTTTAGTCCAGACAAGATCAGGAAAGTTCTCCGGATGTGTTCACTGGTACGTTATAGATCTTTCATTTACATATTCATGCCTTATTAGATCCAGGAGCTTATCTATCTTTTGTAATTCCTTACATAACAGTCGATTTCAAAGTCAGACCAAAAACCTTAACAAAACCTTTCTCAGTGTCTACCCCAGTGTGTCATTCTATCATAGCCTAGTAGGTATAAAGGAACTGTATGGTTATGATATCTCAAAAATTCAGGCCTTCAAATTTTAGTAGTAATGTCAGTATGTGTAGAAAAGTAGTGGGAGAGGTTGATGCCCAACCTTTCCTTACCTCAGTGCAAAGTTTTCCACTTCAACTATCATGATATCTACTTATGCAGCACATGTCAGCTCTATTATCATAGCTCGTATTAGTTCACATTATTAAAAATTATGTACGTTTACAGTTTCTAGTATAAGGAGTTCTAGTTTCCTCAATATTATGAATCATGTTCCATGAATATAGAAACTCTAAAATCAGGTCATACGGCTCATGACTCATGTACTCATACCTTACGGTGTTCTTAGTTTCCATGACTTATTCTATACTCCTAATGATCAGTTAAATTAAGATTTATGTCATGTATATCGTCAGTCTAAATCTCTTGATAAATCCATGAGGTTGATATTTTATTCCTCAGGCCTCAATTAAGTGTCAAGTTCAATATAGTGTCCATTCATGCTTCAGGTCCTTATGTTTAACCTTTAGTAAACTCTCCTTATTAAATAAAGTTGTGATAAGTAGTTGCTTAGAAAAGAGAGAGTAGATATTTTATATTAAGTAAAGATTGTTGCATGCTAGTTTTACACGAGGCTGTAGTTATGAAGATTGGCTTGAATGTCATGTTGATGTGTAAGTGGCTAAATGCATTTCAGAGATTTGAGTAGGCTTGAACATAGTGGGAGAATTCAGTCCAGTTCAGACCTCAGTAGGTAGAGTTAATAGTGCCTATATTACAGATTTTTTTGCATGTTGTGGCTTCTTATTAAGATATCTTATTCAGACCATGCCAAGATCTCCTTGCTCCCTAAAGTCAGTAGAACTTTATAGAAAGAGTATCAAAAAATACCCTAGTTGAGTATAAGTTTTCAGGATGAGTTAGTCTGTAAAGACAGGAATTTAATTTAGCAGTCAGGCAGAAAAGTTCTTACGGTTTCCCCATCTTTCCATCTAGTCATACTATCCGGAGTATCATGAATATGACTACCCCAAAATGGCATAGCCATCTAGTTACGAGTTTAGCCCAGTTCATGTGTCATGCCTCAGTTTTAGATCCCAAATATTCAGTCACAATTCAGTTTGTAGGTGCCCCGTGTATCCTCTCACCTTTTCCTCAATATCTCAGCCAAGTCAGCATTCTTCGAGGGACATAATGTTCCAAGAGGGAGATGTACTATAACCCCCGATCTTTCAGGTCCTAAACCTTTCACTTTCTCTTCACGCAACATGATCTAATTTGAAGTAACGAGTACTCATAAGTTGACTCTCTCATTCCAACCTCAGCAGTATGACCATTCCATGGCATGACATGAGTTCTAAAAATTAGTTTAGTTCATGGTATTCAGTTCATATATCATGCTTCAGATTCAGTCATGTTCTCATGTTCCCATTCATACATGTTCAGTAAGTGATCTCAGGTTCATTAGTATTTTCAGCTCAAGGTGTCAGTCTTTCTTATAATTACTTAGTTCCATGATTCAGTTACAGTTGTAAACTCGGTATTCCCTACCATTGCACATTCAGTCATGCATTCATGAATCCGTTCAGTGATGTATTTCATACATCAGATATGCATGGTCGGTATGTAAACTCAGCATATCAGTAGTTTCAGTCAGGTAGTCATGCTTCAGTCATGAATTTTCAATGTGTAAACTCAATCTATTAGTGTTTCTTAGCTTAATCAGTCTCATTCGAGGGAGAATGTTCCCAAGGGGAAGATATTGTAATACACCATATTTCCCTATTTAAATTAACTCTTAGTCCATGAGTTATCCAATGTAAAAAAAATTAAATACTCAATATTTTTTAGTTTAGATCTTACCAATATGTAGGAAATTCAGTCAGCTTTCGAATGATATAAAATTCGTCCAAATCTGATACACGGGCGAAGAGTTAGAGCCATTTTTGTGAAACAGTGTACACCTCATACTTCAGCGCGTCGTGGAGGTAGTGAAAATGGTAATTGTCATTTTTTCCATTGAGACAACATGATACCACCGCGTCGTGCCACCAGCCAATTTCCTAATTGTCACTTTTCCAGGGTTACTCCTTGATAATAGCGCATCGCGCCAAGGCCCATCTTCCCATCCAGTGAGGCACCGCAATGGAGTCGCGTCGCGCCACCAGCCCAGTTCCCAATTGTCCACTTTCCAGTGAGTCGGTGCGATTGTACCGCATCGTACCTGGGTAAAAAATCAGGATTTCCAGCTTCCGTTATTTAATTTTAGGGGTTGTTTGGTCAACTCTCAAAACTCCTAATCAGCCTAAACATGGGATTTATACCCTAAATAACCTAATATCTCATTATTCACTCACTTTTCTCAAGATTTTAAATATTCTCTCTCAAGAGGCAAGGACCCTAGCTTCAAGAATCAAGGTCAATCCTCAAGAAATCCTCCAAGAACCTTCAAGAACTCTTCTTCTCAAGTTTGTTAGGTGTTCATTCATAGGTTATTTTTACCCATGAAGTCAAAGAGCACTTTTTAAATATACAAGATCTCAAATTCATGATTCCATGTTTGAATTAGATTGAATTCATGTTCATGATATTATTTGGGTTTCAATCCATGATTTAATTGTAAGTTTCATGAAAATTAAATAGCATGTGTGATGAATATGTGATTTTCTTGTTAAACCCTTGAATTTACAAATTGATTAACGTATCATGATGTTCATGTGATGGCCATTATCATGTAAATAATTCATTCTCCCTAAGTGTTTTCTAAATTGCCTATGTGAAGTACATTATGGAATCATGACATGTTATTATGTGGTCCCAATCATGTACAAGCTTATGTCGTACAAGTGTTTGATTAAATGCTTATGTGAATTGACTAATGAAAGCATAACATGTTATTATGTGATCCCATTAATGAGTGCATTGTTAGAAAGCAAGTAATGTTATGCCTTTGTGATCATGTTATGTCTTTCTTTTTATGTTCTCAAGTCCTGGGGGTATTTAATACCCGACAATCTAGTTGTTTAACTAGAGCCAGTGTCAGTTACAAAATAGTATTAGTCATGTTACGATTAGTAGAACTCAGGAAAACTCAGAAAACTCAGTATTAGTGCAGTCCATTTTCGTATACTCAGTTCAGTGTCTTTCAGTTGGGAGTAGAATTTAGCACCGAGCGAGTATAGGGATAAAGGTTTCCCCATTAGAGAGTCAGAGTCGTTAGAACAGTCTTTGGTTTCCAAAACTATGCAGTCAGCAGAGGATGGCGAGTCACCCGTCAGAATAGGCTTGACTACCTCCCAGGGGTCACCTGTTAGATTAGTCTTGGCTCCGCCTAGGTATCACCCATCAGTTAGGCTTGGCATCCTGGTTTTCCAATGTTAGTACCCGTGGCACAATTTTAGCACCCTTTCAACTGGGGTCACAGTTTGGACCCCTATCAACTTAGATTTGGGGAATGTTGGTTAGATGATTACCTTCTACAGTCTCAGTTTAGTATTCAATTCAGTTCTACAGAATCAGGACTATTAGACACAATCACTTTGTATCAGTAATTCAGTTATCATCAAATTTAAATATCAGTTACTAAGTTATCAGAACTCAGTACTTAGCTTCAAAAAAGCTCATTTATAGTATACATATATGCACAGTATTAGTGTAATGCCCTAAATCCGGTACCTAGAATGCTACACGATTCTCATGACCCCGAAGGACCACAACCTAACCCATGACTGATATATGTACCTGTACACTGCATAATATGACATAATAATATAGAAACATGAACTAAAAGGCCATAAGGTTCAATATAGAACATGATCTGAATGATATAACATCTGTGTGGGGTAATAGAATACCCCAAAACAAAACTGAACATACTAAAGTCTGAAACATGATAGTCTAGAAAGCCTATAACTGACTGAACTATCAGAGTAAGGAGTTGATGGGATATGTCCCCAACTAACTCCAACTAATAAACTAATTAATGATATAATAGAGAAATAATCATGTCCTCGAAGGATAAGGACTCACTGCTAACTCTGACTGCTGATATCTGAATTCTACTGATGCCCTAGAGCTCATGTCTCTGAACCTATGGTATAAGACACCATAGCGCAAATGTGTCAGCACTTTGAATGTACTGGTATGCATGTGAGATAGGCTGAATGCACGGGGTTCACATGCATGAACAAAACTGGCTAATTGACTAATATGAACGTGAGAATACATGTATGCATACATAGTAACTATATCTGAAATCGTGATAACATGAGTATGCTGATGACTAACATGACTAATGACTGAATTTTGATAATTGATAACATGAGTGACTATATCTGACAGTCCTAAATCTGATGGAACTAGCTGAGTTCCATACTGTATTTGAGTTGACTATATCTAACAGTCCTGAATTCTAAAGAATTATCTGAGTTCATTTACTGAGACTGATACTGAGACTGTGGGAGGTAGTTATCTAACCGACATGCCCCAAATGATGCATTATAGCTAAATTGGGGTCCAATCTATGCCCTCATTGGTAAGGTGTCAATACCATGCCACTGGTAAGGACAACATATGAGTGACCCTAATATAATTGGTAATTCTAGTGAGAATGGTGGGAACGCTCATATAGTAGGCTAAGCCACCACATCTACCCTCATATAGAAGGCTATAATGTCTTAACCTATGCTGGCTACTTAGTTCTGGAACACAAGGATTGCTTCTAATAATCACGCCCTCATATAACAGGTGGGTTCCCATCCTTGGGTTCGCTCGGTGCTAATTTCTACTCCCATCTGAATAAACACTAAACATGATTTACTAAATTAAACATGGACTGAGTTACTGACTTCTGTTGACTGATGGAATACTACTGATATCTAAAAACTAACTGAGTTCATGAGATTATGTATATTTCCTGAATCATATGACTTTCTAAAGTCTAAGGATCATATCTTGACTGAGAGTATCGTGGAAACATGACATGGCTCTAGGTACACAACTAATATTTTGGGTATAAGTACCCCCAGGACTCGATGGAAGGAAACTGACCAAGCATAACTTACTTAAACATATAACTAACATCATAATCCTTAATACATTTATAGAAACATTCCATCAAAACATGTGATAGGCATAGCAACTTGTACATACATGGGGATTTCATGGTATCATGCTAGTTAGGCACTTTTCCTTCATCTAGGCATTTAATCAAACATATTGTAGGCATGGTATATGTAAATATCATTGTACAATAATTAAACATCAGGGTTCAATTCTAATTTCATCATTCAAGGGTTTAGTCATAGGTTTGCATGAATCTATATCTATAATAATTTAACCCACATAGAATTTATCACCCAACATGGAGTAGAATTCAATTTCTTATTATCCACATGAACAAGAGTAGCCCAATCATGAAACTCATAACCAAATCCATAAACTTAAACTTTGAAAAGAGATTGTTGGGCTTCAAGGACGGAAGGAGTCCATGAATGAACACTATGAATACTTGGGTTGAGTTTCTTGAAGTTCCTGAACTTGAAGAATTTGAATCTCTTAGTTCTTGAAGAAGATTTGGATTTTGTTCTTGGAGAATAACGTTAAAGAGAGAACCCTAGTTTTGTTGTTGTAGAAAAAAAATAAATTTCTAAGCTTTGGTCGGATATAATTGGGTATATAATCGGGTGGCAAAAGACCAAAAATCCCCTTTTAAAACGGCTTTAATTTTCTGATTAGGGACCTGTGATGGCTCGTGCAACGGTCCATCGCTAGGGAGATGGTCCATCGTTTCGATCGTCATACGTGGACCAAGAAAAGGGCTTACTGCCTAAGTAGCGACGCCCTGGGTGATGGTCCATCGCAAGTTCGACAGTCCGTCAACCTATCCATCATACCTTATCTAGAAGGTTGCCTCACTACCTTGGCTCTGATGGTCAAGGCAATGGTCCGTCGCTAGGTCGACGGTCCACCAACCTGGCCGTCGCACCTGGGCAATTCTTATAGCTTTGAGTAAAACGTCCATAACTTTTTACTTCGTTATCGGATTTGGATAAAATTGGTATCATTGGAAAACTAATTCAATTTCCAACATGAATAAAAGTGAAAATCATTAAAACACCACTTGTACAAAAGTGGATTCATCTTTCAAAGAAAGCTTCTAACATTCTTGGGAAAAATTTCAAGCTAGGAAAAAGTACGGGGTATTACAATATCTCCCCCTTGAGAAAATTCATCCTTGAATGAGACTGAGTGAGGGGAAAGAATAACCAACGTACATACTAAACATGAATACTGAAACATGATCTCATGACTGACATGATTGATAACTGAACATATCATACTGAACATGCATATCTGATGCATTTGTAACCGATTCATGAATGCATGAATGGGTGTTCTAATGAACTAAGTTTCTCACAATGAGAATGCATGTCTGATGGATAATTATATAACTGAGCTGATACATGAATGCATGACTGAATATGCAATGGTATTTAATACCAAGTTTGTGATGAACACTGAACATGAAACTAGGTAAGCTTAAGGAGAACTGTTACCTTGAGCTTGATCGGAGTCGGCAGAGAAGAGGTGAGGATACTTGGTCTGCATGTCTTCTTTTTTTTTCAAAGTATCTCCCTCGACTAACTGATTTCTCCAAAGAACTTTAACTAGAGGGAGTTCTTTGTTCCTCAGTCTATGAGTATGATAGTCTAGGATTTCAACTGGAATCTCTTCCTAAAAGAGGTTGTTCTAAACATCCATGCTCTGAATAGGGACTACAACTTCTGGGTCACCTTTACATTTCTTGAACAAAGAGACATAGAAGACTGGATAAACTGAGGCTAGATCTGAAAGAAATTCGAGCTCATAAGCTACCTTGCCAAAGCAACTGAGAATCTTAAAGGGACCGACATATCGGGGACTGAGCTTTCCCTTATTGCCGAACCTCTTCACTCCATTTATGGTAGAGATCTTTAAATAGACATATTCACCAATCTTAAACTCGAGATCTTTTTTACGAATATCTGCATAAGACTTCTTTCGGCTCTGAGCAGCCCAGAGTCTTTCTCTAATCAACTGGACTTTCTCTAAGGCTTCGAATACCAAGTCAGGCCCTCTAACTGAGGCCTCACTAATTTCAAACCAACCAATTGGAGATCTACATCTCCTACCAGAGAGATCTTCAAATGGAGCCACATGAATACTGGAATGATAGCTGTTGTTGTATGCAAACTCAGTCAAAGGCAAGTGGTCATCCTAAATACCCTTGAAATCAATTGCACACGCCCTTAGCATATCTTATAGAGTCTGAATGGTCCTTTTTGCTTAACCATCTATCTCTGTTTGAGATAATAGATAGCGGAACACCGTACAATCTGACCAACTCCCTGATGTAGAGTTTGGCGTAATCCTCGACTGAATAAGAGGTATGGACTGGAAGAAAATAGGTTGATTTGGTCATTCTATTTTTAATGAACCAGACCGAATCATGCTGATGACGAGTTCATGAAGTCCATGTTCACTTTTTCCAACTTACAAGTAGGAATAATGAACTCCAACATAGGACCACTAGGCTTCTGATGCTCTATCTTAACTTGCTGACATGTAGAGCACTTAGCCACAAACTCTACAACATCTCTCTTTATCCCACTCTACCAATAGACATCTCGTAAGTTGCGGTACATCTTTGTGGCCCCTATATGAATAGAGTATCATGCACCATGCGCTTCTGTAAGAATTTGCTACCTTAAGTCATCTACACCTAGAACACAGAGACGACCCTGACAATGCAAAACACCATCTCCCTCTTGGGAGAAAACCTTTACTTTCTGATCGTGAACTAACTTTTTCAACTTGACAAGGCTGGGATCTCTATCTTTCTTTTCTTTCACCTAGAAAATTAGAGATGATTCTGAACTACTTTGAACCCATTATCACCCTCATCTATATCGACTAAGCGAACACCTAGTTTGGCAAGATGATGTACTTCCTAAGCTAACTTCTTCTTACTTTCATCCACTTGAGAAACACAACCCATAGACAGTCTACTGAGAGCATCGGCCACTACATTGGCCTTTCCCGAATGATAGAGAACACTCATGTCACAATCTTTCAAGAGCTCTAACCACCTTCTCAGATGAATATTGAGATCATTCTGATAAAAGACACACTGAAGACTTTTATGATCTATGAAGACATCTACATGAACTCCGTAGAGATAATGCCTCTAAATCTTCAAGGAAAAGACTACGACGGCTAACTCAAGATCATAAGTAGGATAATTCTTCTCGTGGGGTTTAAGTTGTATGGAGGCGTAGGCTATGACCTTACCATGATACATGAGGACATAACCCAAACTGACTCTGGATGCATCACAATACACTACGAACCCATCTTAACTATTTGGAAGAGCTAGAACTGGAGCAGAGGTGAGTTGAGTCTTCAACTCCTGAAAACTCTTCTCGCAGGGATCTGACCACTGAAACTTGACTTTCTTCTGAGTCAATATGGACATAGGGGATGCAGTAGAAGAAAATCCCTCAACAAACCATCTATAATAGCCAGCCAAACTCAGGAAACTCCTAATATTTGATGGAGAGACAGGGCTAGGCCAGTTTCTTGCTGCTTCAGTTTTTTGAGGATCTACTCTAACGCCATCAACAGAAATGATTTGGCCAAGTAATGCTACATACCTTAGCCTAAACTCGCACATACTAAATTTGGAGAATAGCTGATGATCTCTGAGTGTTTGAAGTACTGTTCTGAGATGGTCTGCATGATCTCGCTCACTGTGGGAATAGACCAGAATATCATCTATGAATACGATGATAACCATGTCCTAGTACTGCTTGAACACACAGTTCATCAAGTCCATAAAAGTTGCTGAGGCATTGGTGAGACCAAAGTACATGGCTAAAAATTCGAAGTGACCATACCAAATACGGAAAGCTGTTTTCAAAATATCACATTCTCTGACTCTTAGCTGATGATAGCCAGATCTGAGGTCTCTCTTGGAGAAATATCTAGAACCCTAAAGTTGGTTAAACAAGTCATAGATTCTGGGTAGAGAATACTTGTTCTTGACTGTGACCTTATTAAGTTGACGGTAGTCTAATCACATTCTGATAGAACCGTCTTTCTTACACACGAATAATACTGGAGCATCCTACGGGGACACACTAGGCCTGATGAATCCCTTATCTAAGAGATCCTTCAACTGTTCTTTCAGTTCTCTAAGTTGGTGCCATTCTGTATGGCAGAATGGATATAGGCTGAGTATCTGGAAGGAGATTAATGCCGAAGTCTATTTCCCTTTCAGGAGGAATTCCTGGAAGATCTTCGAGAAAGACATCTGAATATTCATTCATGACTGGGACTAATTCAAGACTGGGAGTTTTGGAACTAGTGTCCTTAACTCAAACAAGATGATAGACACATCCCCTAGATATTATTTTCCATGCCCGAAGGTAGGAAACAAGTTGGACTCTGAAAATGGATACAGTACCCTTCCACTCTAGGACGGGTTTATTTGGAAACTGAAACTGAACAATTCTATTTCTACAGTCCACTATGGTATAGCAGGAATAAATCCAATCCATACTGATATTGACATAAAAAATAGTCATCTCTAATTTGACTAAGTTTGTTGAAGTGACTTTTTGAGATATCATAATCGGACAGTTCCTATATACCTGCTGGGATATGATGGTTTTACCCACTGGGTAAAAGACTAAAAAGGGCTCTGCTAGAATTTTGGAACTGACTCTGAAATCGACTGTTATACAAGGAGTAACAAAAAACAAAAAAGCTCCTGGATATAGTAAAGCGTAAACATGCATATGAAATATCTATAACGTAAAGGTAACCATATCAGGAGAATTTTCCTAATTTTGTCGGGATTGAAGAGCATAGAGATTATTTGGACATTGCCTACTAGTAGCACTGGAGGTGGCACCCTGCTGATTTAGGTGATCGGACTGAGCTGATGAGTGATTTTGTTAACCCTGAGGACTGGTTGAGGACAGTCTCTGACTCTGTGGCATAGATGGCCATATCTGAAACAAATACCACTGTCAACTCTGCAAATACCCTAATTATGCTTGCTAGAAGTCTGGCAAAGAGGATAGGTGTGGGCACTACTAATACTGCCCTGGGACTTAGAGCCTGACGCTCTATCTTTGTTACCCTTTCTGAACTTAGAAACTAGAGCACTAGCTGAAGAATGAGCTGGAACTGATGACTTAGGATGAAACAGAGAACTGTTTACTCATTCTGACTTAGGCTGAGCAAAGTTGAAACTACTTGTCTTCGCTCTCTTATTCTACTTTTCCCTCATCTTAATCTTTTGCTCCTCTATCTGCTGAGCATGATTCAAGAGACTGGATAAAGTCATGTCACTATTCAGCATGGTGGATCTACACTCATTAACAACGCTATCGTTCACCCCCAAAACAAACTTACTCATCCTTGCCCTGCTATCTGAAACCACATGAGGGGCATATCTGGCTAATTGAGTAAACTTAAGAGAATACTCTTTCACTATCATACTACTATGCCTGAGGTTGATGAATTCTAGCACCTTCGCTTCTCTAAGCTCTAGGGAAAAGAATCTATTAAGGAACGCTGAAGCAAACTCCTCCCACTCAACTGACCCTGCATCATCTGCCTTCTCTGACTTCCACTGCTTGAACCAAGTATGAGCCACATCCTGCAATTGATATGCAGCTAGCTCAGCACTCTCACTATACGTACCCTTCATATTATCTGTAACCTTGTGAACTTGATCTTGGAATTCCTGAGGGTCTTTGTCTGTCTTAAACCTAAAAAGGGATAGAGGATTCATTCGGGTAAAGTCCCAAATCCTGTCTACAGCTGAATTGGCCACTAGGTTGGACAGAATGATAGATGGTCGTTCATTCTAAGCAAAAACTGATTGAGTAAGAGTAGTGAATGCGTCCCTAAACTCCACAAGAGAAACATGTTCGTCCAAGGGATCTTCTTGGATAGGATGGGTTCTTCTCTTAGGAAGCATGTTCTGAAATTAGGAGAAGTTATAGATTAGACTGAGAGATTAGATTGAGATTATGCTCATTGGCATGACATGAATACTGAAAAAAGGGAAACTGTTCCTAAAACATCTTATAGCCTCCTGCACATAAATATGGCACGCAACACACCTATGTACAAGACTCTACTAGATACGACTTTCAGACCTCCTAGAACTCTATTGAACCTTAGGCTCTAATACCTAGTTTGTAATGCCCCAAATCTGGTACCCAGAATGCTACTTGGTGATCATGACCCCGAAGGACCACAAGCTAACCCATGACTGATATTTGTACTTGTAGACTGCATAATATGACATAATAATGTAGAAATATGCACTAAAAGGGTCCCAAAACAAAACAGAACATACTAAAGTCTGAAACATGATAGTCTAGAAAGACTTTGACTGACTGAACTGTCTAAGTAAGGAGTTGATAGGACATGTCCCCAACTAACTCCAACTAATAAACTAATTAATGAGATAATAGAGAAATAATCATGTCCTCGAAAGATAAGGACTCACTTCTAACTCTGACTGCTGATAGCTGGAATCTACTGATGCTCTAAAGATGATGTCTCTGAACCTATGGTATAAGACACCATAGCGCAAATGCATCATTACTTTGAATATACTGGTATGGATGTGAGGTAGGCTTAATGCATGGGGTTTATATGCATGAACAATACTGGCTAACTGACTAATATGAACGTGAGAATACATGCATGCATACATAGTAACTATATCTAAAATCGTGATAACATGAGTATGTTGATTTTTAACATAACTAATGATTGAATTTTGATAACTGATAACATGAGTGACTTTATCTAACAGTCCTGAATCTGATGGAACTAGCTGAGTTCCATACTATATCGGAGTTGACTGTATCTGACAGTCCTGAATTCAGAAGAACTGTCTGAGTTCTTTACTAAGACTGATACTAAGACTGTGGGAGGTAGTCTTCTAACCGACATGCCCCAAATGACGCATTATAGATGAATTGGGGTCCAATCTTTTCCCTAATTTGAAGGGTGTCAATACCGCGCCACTGGTAAGGACAATATGTAAGTGACCCTAATATACCAGATAACTCTAATGAGAATGGTGGGAACCCTCATATAGCAGGTTAAGACACCTCATCTACCCTCATGTAGCAATCTATGATTTCTCAACCTATGATGGATACATAGTTCTGGAATGCAAGGATTGCTTCTAAGAATCACACCCTCATATAATAGGTGAGTTCCCACCCTTGGGTTTGCTCGGTGCTAATTTCTACTCCCATCTAAGTAGATACTGAACATGATTTACTAAACTGAACATCGACTGAGTTACTGACTTTCGTTGGCTGATGGAATACTACTGACATCTGACAACTGACTAAGTTCATGAGATCATGGAGATTTCCTGAGTCATAAGACTTTATGAAGTCTAAGGATCATAGCTTAACTGAAAGTATCATGGAAACATGACATGGCTCTAGGAACACAACAAATATTTCAAGTACAAGTACCCTTAGGACTCGATGGAAGGAAACTGACCAAGAAAAACTTACTTGAACATATAACTAACATCATAATCCATAATACATTTATTGTAGCATTCCATCAAAACATGTGATAGGCATAACTTGTACATACATGGGGATTTCATGGTATCATTCTAGTTAGGCACTTTTCCTTCATCTAGGCATTTAATCAATCATATTGTAGGCATCGTACATGTAAACATCATTGCACAATAATTAAACATCATGGTTCAATTCTAATTTCATCATTCAAGGGTTTAGTCATAGGTTTGCATGAATCTATATCTATAAAATTTAACCCACATAGAATTTATCACGCAACATGGAGTAGAATTCAATTTCTCTTTATCCACATGAACAAGAGTAGCCCAATCATGAAATTCATAAGGAAATCCATAAATTTAAACTTTAAAAAGAGATTCTTGGGCTTCATGGACGGAAAGAGTACATGAATAAACACTATGCATACCTAGGTTGAGTTTCTTGAAGTTCCTGAACATAAAGAATTTGAATCTCTTAGTTCTTGAAGAAGATTTGGATTTTGTTCTTGGAGATTAACGTTAGAGAGAAAACCCTAGTTTTGTTGTTGTAGAAGAAAAATGAATTTCTGAGCTTTGGTCGGATATAATTGGGTATATAAACAGGTGGCTAAAGACTAAAAAGCCCCTTTTAAAATGGCTTTAATTTTCTGAATCAGGACCTGCGATGGTCCATTGCTAGGAAGACGGTCTGTCGTTTCGACCGTCATACGTGGACCAAGAAAAAGGCTTACTTCCTAAGTAGCGATGGCCTGGTCAATGGTCCATCGCAAGTTCGACGGTCCATCAACCTGTCAGTTGCACCATATCTAGAAGGTTGTCTCACTTTCTTAGCTACGATGGTCAAGGCGATGGTCCATCGCTAGGTCGACGGTCCGTCAACCTGGCCGTCAAAGAAAGTTTCTATCATTCTTGGGACAAATTTCAAGTTATAAAAAAGTACGGGGTATTACAATTAAATACTTAGTATTTACAGTAGTTTCAGTTATCCATGTACTTTCATATTCAGTTACTCTATATCATTTAGTTAGTTCCTGTTCATACATATGAACCCTTGTATTTAGCCTTACCTCAACTAGGATACTAGTACATTCCACATACTGACGCACACTCTTTCTTTGCACTATGATGTCTTATATCATAGGTTTGAATGCTCAGATTCCCGGCCGCACTTAGGCAGATCTAGTCAACAGTTGCAGATTTAGTAGTTAGTCCTCATCTATCGAGGATATGCTTTTATTTTAGTATTTCAGTTTATCAATAGTTCAGTACTTGGAGTTAGTTGGGGGTTTGTCCCATCAACTCCATATTTAGACAGTTCAGTTAGAGGCTTTTAAACTAGACCAGTTCAGACAGTGTTTAGCTTTCAGATATTTCTACCAGATGTTATAATTTATCAGTATTTAGATTTTTAACCTTATGGCAATTAAGATTAATTCCGCATTTATTTTAGTATTACTATTCAGTGCTCACAGTAGATATGAATCATGGGTTATTTTGCGATCCTTTGGGGTCGTAAGCACCGTGTGGCATCCAGGATTTACTCTAGGGGCGTTACAACACGATACCCAAACAAAATTAATTTAGCATACATAGCCTAGATAGCTTTGATTTATAGACTTATAGTATATTTTCAGTTATTTTGACTTTTATAATACTTTATAATAAAGTATGTTTGATTTAGTTTTAGTATATCAATGTTAGGAGCAATCATTAATAAGTTTGCGAGTAGTGCTTTGTATCGAATAGATATAAGGATAAAGGTTCATCAGTTAGTATAGGTTGAGACCTTCGATTTAAGTCCTCTAGTCCAAGAACTATGATGCTGATGTATGTTATTTAGAGTCACCCACTAGTTGAGATTGGTACCTTAGTCCAAATGGATATTAGTTTGTAGATCCATGTCATTTAGGTTCATTACCTTGGCAAGGTATAAAACACCTTTCCAACTAGGGTTACAGGTTGAGTGCATTGTCATATACAGTAAATAGCAACAACAAATATACAGTAAATGAGGAATAGGGAAATTAAGTTGGGTTTAAGCGCTTGAAGCCGAAACCTCTAAATTGGTCCAAATTAGAATCTGCGTTGAAACGGATTGAGTGAATTTCACATCTCGTACCTATCCTAATCAACTTGGTCCTTTCACACCTGTTCAATACTATAATTGAGACTTTTGAGTCCGAAAACATTTTATGACCTTTAGGTCCAAAATTAAATCACAGTTCCACCTACTAGTTTCAGTAGGGCTTTGGCCCATTTTTTCTTCAACCTACGTCTACTTTAAATTAGAATCTAACTTAAATACCCTTTAAAGGTTATTTGAACAAAATATGCTCAAATTAAACAATTTACCACTAAAAAAATCAAATTTCATGCCATAACAGTAGATTAAACCCAAAGAATGAGAAAATAGTGTATCAATCTTTCGATGAGAGAAAATGGAGGAAAAAGAAAGCATGAATCCAAATCCCATAAAAGTGTATAAACTAAAACTCAGGCAACAAAAAAGAGTAGCATTTTCCAACAAAATAAATGGAAATCAAGAATAATCGCACTTCTATGAACACAAGCAAGATTACAAACATGAGCATCCATGATGCTTGTAGAGAAAAAAATAAAACTAGTTTTGAGAACAAAGAATTGGGATAGTTTTGAGATTTTAAATCAGAATTTAAGGATGAATTAAGAAATCTAAGCATCAACATTCAAAGGTGAGAAGTGAAATGGAAACATGCTATTAAGAATGGAAAACATAAAACAGACCCTAACCTTAACATAATAAGAACTCAACAACTAATCCCACTTAAAATGTACAATAGAATGCACCAAAGACCAATGAACTCAATTACCCTCACAACTTTTTGTATTAAGTTATGAGATCTCGGGGAGAAAACACAAGTCACTAATAAGACTTGTTTCATCCCGAGGTGTCAAAACCAATTTGGTAAATTAGTAAAGAGACTTAAAAGAAAAGAAAAGTGGGACTGAACTAAAATGAACAAATAAGACAACTCAAGTCCTCCTCCCCTCCTTGACCAAATCAAGGTGAATGTTTACTAGGGCATAATAGTGCTTGAGGAATCACGGGATAGATGTCTTGTTATGAACATGTACCCTTTATTCTTTTGTCATTGAGTGCCAACAAAATCAAAGGTCAGTCCTTATTTTCAAAACCATCAACTGAGAAAATAATATTCAAGATAATATAGTAAACTAGGTAGAACAAGACACTTTAAAATAGTAATTATAAGGCTAACGAGAGACGTTAAAAATAAAGAAAGTCAAATGACTGAATAAGATACATTCAAACTAAATCGGTGAATAAAACCATATCAAGTAAATACTTAAGCTAAAATAGTAGCTAACAAAACTAGAACAATGAACTAACACTATAATAAGTTAAATTAAAGCTAATACGTAAAATAGTGAAATATAAGGAGAACGAGAGACGTTAAAAAGAAAAAGAGTAAAAAACTGATCAAGAAACATTCAAATTAAATCGATGAATAAAACCATAGCAAGTAAATATTTAAGATAAAATAGTAGCTTAGCAAAGTAAAATGATGAGCTAACACTATAATAAGTTTAATTAAAGCTAAATCAATAGTCTGTAACAAGAAATATTGAGCAAAAGAATAGTGAAAATGAGAAATCAAAGAAGGAAATACTAAATAGGATAATGAAATAAAAATTAACAAGCAACATCAAAATGAAAATAATACACTCAACAAAAGGATAAAGAAAGAATAATGAATCTAAATAGAAAACCAAATAATCAAGGCAAGTTTATTGGTTCGACGGAAAAATATAACAATCACTATTGCACAAAAATCCCATGACCCTCAATTCCTTCTTCAGTAAATAATCCCACCAACTTCACTACTATTGTTACAAAAGACTTAAACATGACTATGATTAAAAGATGAAAATACATAAAATGGAAAGAGGTGAGGGGTTACCTCTTTCAGAGCAACAAATTGGACCATGAGCCTCATTGGAATATTTTAGCCACCACTAGAATAACTCATTAGTGATCGCAATCCAAATACTTAAGTAAGACTTATGAGAATCCCAATCAAAAATTTAGACTAGAGGGGAAAAACTTCTTTTAACATAATTTCCCTTTTTTCCTCAAAATTTTATCAATCTTAAAGGCTTTTCCTCAAAAGTTTTTTTAAAACCTCTAAGACTTGGAATTTTCAACTTCAATAGTGAGCAATCTATAGAAATAGACTGGGAGTCAATTTTCTCATTTGGGCGATATGGAATAGATTATTTTCAATAATTTTATGGGAATTTCATTGAGGTGGATATTTTGGGGATAAGGTTATTTGAAATTCAAAGAAATAAGGATAAAATATAGAGGGATTTCCTATTTTGAATTTAGACACGAATGATAGAATAGTCATCGGTATTTTAGGAGAGAATGTGATGAAATCCTTTTCCTCCGATGAATATCACACACTATTTGTAAGAGCTAGTCTAAATTCTTTCTGATTTTGTAGAAATTGAACGTTGGAGGAGCCACCTAGGCATTTCTAGGAGGTTCTCACATATATTTTGGTACACCTTTGGATACAAATCATATAAGCTCATATGATCAAAAGGGAAGGGAAGAAATTTGAGACTAGGTCGTCATGTAAGGATATTTTGGTCATTTGGTTGAGTTGCTACTGTATTTTTGGTTGATATTATTGTTGTTGTTCACTCATATTGTTGTTTTCTATATTCTAATCAAGAAAGAGTTGTATAGGGATATGGGTCAGACCATATGGGATAAGAATGGGTCTTGGTATCGGGTTTTAGTAATTAGAATTAGAAAGGAGAAATTAGAGCTTGTTAAATAAAGGGAAACTAGATTATTTATTAAATAACCAATTTTGTTAGCATTTAGTCTATTGCATTAATACTTTAGCTGAATGTAAAGTCAATTGGCCAACTGAATTACAATTGTGGCTAAATTAATTTCATTTATGGTCAAATTTAATAAATTGGATATATCCGAACATGATTCGATACGAATTACCTATCGATTTAGTCCCAAATTTCTTTTCTCAAAAGGGTTAGTTTGTTATTGAATTTCAAGGAATTATGGTTGGACCCAGATGTCAAATTTCTTACACATTTAAATTATGTAAGAATTCAAGACACTTGTAGTTCATATCACTTCATTTTAAGCATGATTTCATAGAATTCACAAATTATCCTAGTTTTAAATTTTAATGAGAACAGAAAGCTAGTGAATTGGGAGATTGGGGGAGTTTGGAAAGCATTCAAGTTTTCAACATAGATCGTGTCCTACATATACCTAATACGTAGGGAATCAGACTATATATAGTTCAACTTGATCGGTGGAAAAAGTAGCCTAGTATGCTAAGATGACCTTTGGTTTAGGATGGGTGACAAAAATTGAACTAGGGATGAACAGGTTTGTAATTATCTCAATTACAAAATATAAGGACCTCACACCTATAAATATGAGCTACATGGAGATAATTCTGAAGCTCTAGGTGTATGTCACCTATATTTGAAAAAAAGAAAGTTGCTTTCATTGTGAACTTAGAAATAATCTGGATGCAAAACTTAAATCAATAGTATCCCAAAATAATCATATTAATTTTGATAGTGGTATGGTTTGATGGTGGTATCAATCATCCTTTAGGTCGCATCTAAAGAGTTTGTTTTCCCTCTCTATCTATGTCTCTATTTGCTACTATGAAATAATTCTATGCTGTGTTGTGTCCTTTTTGAGTCGTCCACACCTGTGGCTTTGGTTTGAGATTTTCATCATTTTTGGATTGTCTAAACAAAATCTTGAAATGATATTGTTAGTAGTAAAAACAATTCAACATATAGGGATAGTTTCTTTGCCTCAACTCCGCATTGTGTTATGACTCTATTGGCGTAGTCTTCACCATCCTTTACATATGATACTTTCATTGATAAATTTGTCAATAAAATATGGCTTTTATTTGTGAATTTCATCCTCTCGGATGCTCTCAACAAAATAATAAATAAGAATGTTAGTAAAAAATGAAATTCACAAAGGAAAGATAGTTCTTTCACCATACCTTTGGGTGGATTGATCTTTGAAAAAATGATGTCTTCCTTTCTCATACCTATTTTGGAAGGCAAATTTTTGCAATAGGAAACACAACAACTCTCTTGGTTGTTAGATATGATGGCCCTCTTGGTCATTGTATATTTTCCAAAATAGGGTGGCCCTCTTGGACACTGATGACATTTTTAGGTAGAATTGTCCCTACAACTATGCAATCTTCTATTGGATAATTTTTTCAAAATGGGGTGTATCTCTCGATCATTGATGATATATTGAGTATAATTATCCCTACACCCATTTGTTGATCATATGGTTTCGGGTAAGTCTTGGGCATCAATTGTATTGACACAACTTATATTTCCCTTGAATTGTCAAATTTCGAGTAATCTTGAACATTATTCGACTTTTGATAAGAGGCAACTTATAGATAGACCTTGTATTTTCAGATTTTAGGCAATCTTGCACATCATCCAACTTTTTAGGTTATTTAAATATATCTATTAAATTGGTATCCTTTGGGTAATCCTAAATTTTTATTCATTGTTGGATATAATACGACTTATAGGTTTCCCTTGAATTGATAGTCTTTTGATAGTCCTGTACATAATCAACTTTGGATATGACGTGATTTATAGATAATCCTTGGATTGTCAATTTTTAGTAGTCTTACACATTGTTCTAGTTTTAGATACTTTACAATTTACGAAGTGCCCTTGGACTGTCAACCTTTGGGAGATCTTGAACACTATCCAACTTTAGATATTACTATGTCTTACAAATAACCTTCAAACTATCAACTTTTGGGTATTCTTAAATGCTATCCTCTTTTAGATAATATAGCTAATAAATGCCCTTTGGACTACCACATTTTTGGGATGTCGGGTTTGTTGTTTATCATCAGATAGCGACTTAAAGAAGTCCCTATCCATCGGTAGGATGAATTAATATCCATTAATCAAATTGGAAAAATTAATATCTATCCATCTGTAGGATAAATAAAAGTACATCGATAGGATATTCACATGTCTGTCAAAGGGATAATTGCATAGGTTCATCAGAGTAACAAATAAAATATAAACATGTCAATCAGAGCGACAGATAAAAATCCATTGATAGGATACAAATATGTCCATTAGAGGGAAAACGTCGTAGGATTGTCAAAGAAATAAATAAAAGTTCAATGATAAGATATTCGCATATCCGTCAGAAGGAAAGTTAGTAGGTTCTATAATGAGCCTTCAGATTATTTTCCCTATTTTTACTTATTTTCATAGGTAGAGCTTCTCTTTAAGTGCCCCAAGTCATTTATGACTTGCAGGAACTAACAGTTTAGTTACTGGTCAGTTCATTTGGTTTTTAGAGTCAATTTTCTATTTTGAAGTCTTCGCTGGTTCCAAATGGCCACTGAGAAAAAACTTTAGTCAAACTACCTTGAATGCAAATTCTGACTGTTCCAGCAGCTCTAGAATATTGATTTTAGTCTAGGTGGACTCTTGTTTTGGGTCCCAAGGAACCCGAGCTCATTTCGACCTATTGGTCGGAAAGTTAAGAAATTGGAAATTAGGAGTGGGACATATATTTTGTCGAAATGAACTCGAATCCAAATTTTGATTGTGCCATTAGGTCTGGAACGTTGAGTTTGGTGTAGTTACATAGTTCGTTTATTTATATGAAATTTTGGATAAATCTTGAGGGCCTTGTGGAGGCTTGAAAATTTTCCAAGTCTCATCTATAATTTGGTGCACCCGCAATCGCAGACCGTGGATCACGATCGCAGTATAACAGCACCAAAAAGTTTCTCAATCGCGATACTTCAAGTAGAAAACGTTATTCCTTAGGCAGGACAATAGAATGACGATCACGGTGGGGGTAATATTGTGATCACAACATCCTCGTTGGGTTCCTTGCATCTCAATCGCAAAGGTTGGGTTGCGATAGCGGACCTAAGCACCTAGTAAGGGTATAAATACCACATTTTATCCCGACTTTGCTGATTCTTCATCCATTTTCTTCAGAGCTAAACCCTAAATGGTGAGATAGCTTAAAATTGAAGGTTGTGGGTGATTTGGGATCTTGTCTAACACTAGTTTACGCGATTATCTTCCAATTTGTGGTATGATTTCACCATTTTCATGGTAGAAATTTTAATTTCTTGTTCAAAATCTCAAAACTATGGAGACTTGATTTTATCCCCAAATTAGCTCAAAATTTACCCATTTTAGAGGGTAATGATTCCTTGAGCATGAGGGAATGTTGGGTTGGTTTTGGAAACGTGAATTCTCTGTAAATGGGACCCACATGAGATTGTGGTATAATTTTTGGACCTGACATGACCCAAACCAGGTCCTAGTCGTGACGAGTATGTCAAGACCATCATAAACTGAAGACCACCTCTTTGCCTAATCTCAAGAGCACAATAATCATAAATATAAAGAGGAATTCAATCAAACTAATGATAATAGTAATAGAAATAGATGAATCAAATGATGGTTCAACAAATTCAAATAACAATTCACCCATACTTGTCCACAATAGTCTCTAAACTAGAGTAGCAACTAAGTTGGGACATGCCCCCGACTATGACTAAAAGAAAAATAAAAAATAATCCAACAATACTAAATCAATAAAACTAACCATGAAATGATAGGGCCTTCTGAATGATGGAAGCTCACCACTTCACAATAACTCAATGAATACACCACACTACCTAATGTTGCATAGGAATAACGAAAAACCCTTCAGACCCTACATCATGAAACTATGTAGAATCCAGGGATAGTCAGGGGATAAGCACTAGCATGTAACTTAGGGAATAAGGATAAAATAATGCAATTTCCAAAATCCAGTCATAATTCATATGCACCAAATTCATATACATATATATAGGATGCCAGGATTGGCTCAAGGTTCATGAACATGAGAGTTTAAAGATTTAAACTAAACTGCGTAGCTCGATCCATCCTAAAGGAACCCATGGGCTATATGGGTCAAGTTCCCCTTGTTGGAAGGGCCCAATGCATATTAGCCGCACAAACTGAGGGAAAACTAAAGCCACCAAGGAAATAGTTGTCCCAAATATATGTATCAAGTGTACATCAAGCACATAGTCATATACACCCCCAACGCAGTAAAACGTGATTTCCAGTGTTTGTTCCCTTGGGACATACATATTCACGGTGATCTACACAATTCTCTTTAAGCACAAATTAAAATAATTTGCACATAAACCTATCCATTAACCCAGGATCATTCATTAAGGCATTTACAACTTGGTATCATCATACCAATACGCTTGCAAGATAAATTAGTTATACCAAACCAAATCTACAAAACCAAATTGGACACCCAAGTTCGATTAAAATTCAAAACCAAGACCACCAAGGCCATTCAAAACCATTTTCATTCCTTTATCCCTTAATGCAATGCATTTGGTTCAAAAAACAAGTTAAACCATTTTATTTTCTATATTCAAAATCAAGTTTACAAAGTGGGTTGAGGTTAATGAAATTATCAAGTCAAAATTCCATCAATTTTGGAAAACCTATGTCCCTCATTCTAAAGATTTATACCATGCACCAATTCAGTCCCAAAAACATCAATTTAAAGCATGAATGATCAATTTGGAACATGGGACAAGTAATTTAATCAATAACAACCAAAACTCCTCAACCCAATTTCAAAACCCACAATTAAATCACATGAAAATTCATTCAGTTAATGCCACAATGTAAAATTAAAGTTAGGGAAAAAGAAACATGCCTAAAATACACATAGAATTGAAAACAATTCAGAGTTCAGAGCTTGAATGGTGAATCCCTTGTGAAAGCCCTAGACTTTCTCGGTGTAAGTGTTAAAGAGAGAAAAAATGGTCTTTGATCCTTAAAACTTATGGAAAAAGGTTGTATTTTATGATTAAATGTCATTCAAGGGTAAAAAGACAAATAGGCCCTCACCCTAAGTGAAAAAAATAAAAACTGGACTAATTTAAAGCAACGGTGTGGCACGCCAATATCATGGAGGTTAGCCTCCGTGTCACGCTACTATTGTGGAGGTAAACCTCCGTGACATTTACTTAGCGAGGAAGCTTACTATCTCGCGGTCCCAAAATAACCCCAAACCCCTTCCAAAAAATCCAAATCTTTTCCAAAATGCCCTTTTTAACATCCCTATACATAATTCAAGTCAAAAATTGACATTATGCATACAGGGGGTCAAAAATTAAAATCATCAAAGTTTTATGGGGTTTCATATTATCCCACTCTTAGGATCATATGTCCCCGAATAATGAGTTAGGGCACTTTTAGAACGAGAATAGGAAGAATACACTAGAATCAAGTAACAAACTCAAAAATAGACAAGAGGAAATGAAGCTCATACTTTAAGAACTTTCATCCAACCTGGGGAACAAGAACGGGTATTTGGCCTTCATATCTTTCTCAGCTTCCCATGTAGTATCTTCCACCTTTTGATTTCTCCAAAGGACATTCACTGAAGTTATATCCTTTGTCCTCAATCTACGATCTTTCCTATCCAATATTTCAATTGGGACTTACTCATAAGACAAAGAGTCTATAACACCAACATCCTCAACAGACACCATCAAGGAAGGGTCACCCATACATTTTTTCAGCTTGAACATATAAAAAATAGGATGAATTAAAGCTAATCTTGCAGGAAAATATAACTCATATGCTACATTCCCAATCCTCCTCAAAATATGATATGGATCAACATAACAAGGACTGAGCTTCCCCTTCTTTCAAAACTTCATGACTCCTTTCATGGAGACACCTTCAAGAATACCCAATTACTTACTTCAAACTTCAACTCCCTTTGTCTCATGTCTGCATAAGACTTTTGGCTACATTGAGTAGTCTTAAGTCTTTATCGAATCACCTTTACCTTCTCTATGGCATGGTGAACTAAGTCAGGAAAAAATAACCTAGTCTTACCAACCTTAAACCATCTAATAGGAGACCTACACCTCCTACCATAAAAAGCCTCAAAAGGGGCTACTTGAATGCTAGAATGATAATTGTTGTTGTACGCGAACTCAATAAGTGGAAAATGGTCAACAAAACTACCCTTAAAGTCAATTACACAGGCCTTTAGCATATCCTGCAAAGTTTGAGTAGTACATTCCTCCTGTCCTTCCATTTGAGAGTGGAAAATAATGTCAAGGTTCATCTAAGTACCCAAACCTTTCTAAAATGAACACTAGAAGTTATAAGAAAATTGCGTACCTTAGTTTGAAATAATGGACACTAGGCAGCATGAAACCTCACAATCTCCTGAATGAACAACTTAGCATAATTTTCTCCTACATAATTAGTCCTCATAGACAAAGAGAGCAAACTCTGTCATTCTATCCATAATGGCCTAAATAGAATCATACTAATTATAAGACTAGAAGAGCTATAATGAAATCCATATTGACCTTCTCCCACTTTCACATGAGAAACTCTATCTCTTGAGACATGCAACTAGGCCTCAAATTCTCAACCTTAACTTGTTGATGAACCATACATTTGGCATAAAAATTAGCTATATCTCTCTTCATATTGTTCCACCAGTAGATTTTCTTTAAGTCATGATACCTATTAGTTGAACCCAGATAAACTATAAATCTGGACTCATGAGTCTCAGTCAAAATTCATTCCTGTAGCCTATAAACATTAGGAACACACAACTGACCTTGATACCTCAAGATACCATCTCCCCATTTCTTGAAAGCCATAACCTTTTCCTGACCCACATTATCCTTAATCTGCATAAGTATAGGATCCAAAGCCTGCTCTTCTAACACCTTAGCAAAAGAGATGATTTAACCACTTCCTGAACAATCACCCCTCCATCCTCACAGTCTAAAAGATGAACTCCCAAGTTAGCCAGTTTGTGAATATCCTTCACCAAACCTCTGTTCTCCTCATCAAAGTGAGATAAGCTCCCCGTGGACAACTTGCTAAGAGCATTAGCAACAATATTAACTTTACCTGGATGGTAGTGGAAACTCATATCGTAATCCTTAAGTAATTTGAGCAACCGCCTCTACCTAATATTAAATTCCTTCTATGTAAACAAATACTACAAGATCTTATGGTCTGAATAAATAGCCAAATGCATCTTATCCAGGTAATGTCATCAATTTTTTAATAAAAAAACCACAGCTGCAAACTCTAGATTGTGAGTTGGATACTTCCTCTTATGAACCTTAAGATGCCTTGAATCATACGCCACAACCTTACCATGCTGCATCAAGACATAACCCAGACCCATACGGGATGTATCACAATACACAAAAAACCCCTCAGTACCCTCGGTTAGGGTCAAAACTGGAACATAAGTCAACTTATTCTTCAACCTCTCAAAATTAACTTCACAAGAATCAGACCACAATAACTTGACCTTCGTTTGAGTCAACCTTGCCAAGGGAGCAGCATTAGAAGAGAAGCTCTCCAAAAACCTCCTATAATACCCACCAAGCCTAAGAAGCTCCTAATGTCAATTGGAGACATGGTTTTAGGCAAATTCTTAACTACTTCAACTTTTTGTAGATCCACCTTGATCCCTTAACTTGAAATAACATGCCCTACAAAGGTCACAATACTTAGCCAAAATTCACACTTAGAAAATTTTGCATACAACCTCTGGTCTTTAAGAGTCTACAACATAATTCGGAGGTGATTGGCATGATCCTCCTCACTTTTGGAGTACACCAAGATGTCATCAATGAAGACTATAACAAATAATTCCTGAAATTGCCTAAAAACCTAATTCATAAGATCCATGAATGTAACCAGAGCATTAGTCAACCTAAATGACATAACAAAAACTCATAGTGACCATATCGGGTTTGAAAAGCAAGCTTAGGAATATCAACCCCATAATTTTCAACTGATGATAGCTCGAATAAAGATCAATCTAAAAGAAACATGTAGCACCCTAAAGATAATCTAAAAGATTATCAATCCCAGGAAGAGGATACTTATTCTTCATTGTAACCTTATTCAACTGACGATAGTCTATACACATCCAAATAGGCCCATCTTTCTTTCACACAAAAAGCATAGGAACACCCTATAGAGAAATACAAAGATGAATAAAACCCTTATTAAGAAGATTTTCAATTGGTTCTTTATATCCTTTAGTTCAACTGGATCCATCCTAGAAGGAATGGAAATAGGATGAGTATCCGGTAGAAGATCAATCCCAAAATTTATCTCTCTAATGGGAGAAATTTTAGGAGGATCATTGGGAAACACTTTAGGAAATTTATTAACCATAGGGATAGATTGTAGAGTGGGACCCTCAGAGTTAGAATCCTTAACCCAAACTAAATGATAAATGCACCTTTTTTAAAATTATTTTAAGAGCTCTAAGATAGGAAATAAACCTCCATTTGGGTACTAAGGAACTCCCCTCCCATTCTAATACCAATTCATTAGGAAAATGGAAACTGACGTTGATGGTCCTACAATCTAGAGAAGCATAGCACGAATGAAGCCAATCCATCCCCAATAGATGGACACCACACAACCCCTATAGATTTTTCTAACAATATTAGAATCACCCATTGGAGTAGAAACATAAAAAGGGTTGAAAATACTTTCAGGACCAAAACCAAAGTGTATATCCACATAAAGAGTCATATAAGATAGGGTAGAACCCAGATCAAGCAAACAATAAACTTCACAAGAGAGGATCTATAACATACCAATAACAACATCGGGAGATGCCTCAGATTCTTGATGCATAGCAAGTGCATAGAGATAATTTCAGCTATTGTCGATACTAGAAATAGCACCCTTTAGCACAGGGGATGAAGAAGTAACAATCAAAACTTTATTAGCCCTAGTTACAACCCTGGTTGCAGGAAAATATCGTTGCATATGACCAAGATAATAATAATTATAGCACAAATTTCTTTCCTCCTCATAATATCCATGATGAAGCTATCTAAGAAAATTACAAAGAGGACTAGATAGAGCTTATTGAGCTCCACTAGCCTGAGACTAGGCACCCTATACCTTAGGACACATGATAGACTAAAAATAATGATCACCCAAAGGCATAGGATATGGAGAAATAGTTATCGAATAAGAATTCCCCAAATTGTTCTTCTTAGTCTACTGCCTACCATCTTTCCCACTATTTTACTGACCTGTACCCTACTCTAAATATCTAAATATCTTATTTTGCCTCTCTCCCATCTCTACATACTTTTTTTCTCATTCTCCACCTATTGCATATAAACCACCATCTTGGAGATGTCCATATCATTGTTCAACATCATAGCCTTACACTCTAATTCAAAATCATAGGACAACTTGAAATTTTTTTTTCTCATTTTGGATCTCATGTTAGCCACTAACTCTAGAGTATAACGGAACAATTACTGAAATTTTAGAGCATACATCTTCACACTCATAGTCCTTTTCTTCAAGATAACAAACTTTTTCGTCTTAGTTTCCCTCTTGAGGAAAGAAGTGATCAAGATAGGCCCCTAAAAAGTCATCCCATACAGCCTGCTCAACATCATCACCCCTCATAGCTTCCCACTTATTTTACCACTGATAAGCTACATCCCTCAACTGCTACCTAGCAAATTCTACACCCTCAGAATCAGTAGCATGCACCACCCTAAAAATATTCTCCATCTTATTAATGAACCCCTTAGGATCCTCCTCAACCTTAGATCCTTTAAAGATTGGGGGATTCAACCTTATAAACTATCCAACCCTAGTGACCTCGGATAAATGACCAACAGAACAAACTCGGTCAAACTAATAATATTGTAATTCAACTAATTGAGTAAGTATATAAATAGACTGATGGAACTCCGCATTAGATATATCTCTTTGAGTTGACTGACCATAAGTGTCACCAGCTTAGGAAACTTGAGGAAGACTAGTAGGGACTGATGGAACCCCATGTGGAGTGGTATAATCTGGAGCAGGGACCCTAGACTGGGTCTGCATTACAAAAATAGAGTGATTCCCACCATATTATTTTTAGTTGGAATAGAGATTAAAATGGATTTTCTACAAACATTAGATCTTTGGGGAGGCATGATCTAAAATGCGAGAAACTAGGAGTTAGAGAATTTTTATAACACTAGACTCTATAGATCAAAATAGAACACAAGAAAGGAAAATATTCCTAAATGCCTTGTATCCTCACCATTATAAGTATGGCACTCTACACATCCATAAATAGGACTCTACTCGGCACAATTTTGTGAAGACCAAATGACCCTAAACCGTACTCTGATACCATCTTGCCATGACCCAAACCAAGGCTTAGTCATGATGGGTATCTGAAACCCACCATAGACTTAAGACCACCTTCATGAGCACAATTATCATAAAAATGAAGTGGAAGCCAATCAAACCAATGATAATAGTAATAGGAATAGATCAAAAAAATGATAGTTCAAAGAATTCAAATAACAATCCACCCAAATTTGTCCACAATAGCTACTGAAAGCAGAATATTAACTAAGTTCGAGCATGCCCACGACTATGACAAAAAGAAAAGAATCTAACAGTACTAAGCCAATAAAAGAAACCAGTAAAATGATTGGCATTTTGAAAGATGGAAGCTCACCATATCACAACAGTTCAATGAACGCACCACACTACCTAATGCTATATAGGAGTAACAGAAAACTCTTCAGACACTACATCATGAAATGATGTAGCATCCAGGGACATTTAGTAGGATAAGCACTGATATATAAATTAGGGAATAGGGATAAAATAATGACATTTCCAAAATCCAGTCATAAACCATATGCACCACATTCGTATACATATATATATAAAATGTCGAGATAGGTACAAGGGTTATGAACATAAGAGTTTAAAGATTTAATCTGAACTATGTAACTTGATCCATTATAAAGTCACCCATGGTATATATGGGTCCAGCTCCCCCTACTAGGAGAGCACCAGTGCGTGTTAGCCATACAAACTAAGGAAAACACCAAGGGAAAACTAAATCCACCAAGGAAATAGCCATCCAAGAATATATATATCAAGTTTGCATTAAGCACATGGTCATATTCTAAGACCGTGTTAAATTCTAAATCTTAATCCAGTCCTTTAAGCTTGTCAAGGTGTCCCAGACTTAGAAAATTCTAGCTAGGTTCCCTGACTTAGCCTATTATTTTCCTTTGAAAGTTGGAAATCTTATTTCTCCACCTTAATGTCCTTTAATGGTCCGTATTTTTATTAGTTCATGATCAGGAAGGTCAATAGGTGTTCCCAGATAAGTTTTGGATTTTTTGGAACACGTTTAGATCATGGTTGGAGTCCCAAAATAGTAAAATAAAGCGATCATGGCATGCCGCATCGTCAATCACATTGGTCAATATTTATGCAGGCTGCCAGAGCAAAAACATCTTAGGCTCGATGCAATCAGTACACAACGCGTCGAGTATCGCATCACAGCTATCAATATGCCGCATCGCTTGTGAGCATAAGCTCAAATTTAACTCTTATTCTAATCCGTTCTTCTATTTTTTTTACAGAACATGCCTCCCTAAAAGTCTAAAGAAAGAGGAACAGGAAATCAGTCAGCACCTCAGCCCGTCCAGGCCGATCCTCTGGATGAGCACGTCTTTCATGCAGAATTCAGAACTGCATTCACTACTCTATCCAATTCAATCACAGCTCAGGATGAATGGTCAGCTGTTGTTTCGGCTAATCAAGTGGCCAATTATACTGTAGCAAGGATTCGGGACTTCACTCGAATGAATCCTTCCCTATTCTCCAGTTCTAAGTCTGAAGAGGATCCACAGGAGTTCCTCAACCAAGTTCAAAAAGTCATAGATATCATGGAAGTAACTTCCAGTGAGAGTGTAAAGTTAGTTGCCCATAAGCTACAAGATGTATCCCTTACATGGTTTAAGCAGTGAAAGGTAGACATGGGTACAGATGCAGAGCCCATAGAATGGGAAGAGTTTGCTATGACTTTCTTAGGTAGATTATTTCCCCTAGATAAGAAAGAAGCCAAAGTGTTATAGTTCATTAACCTCAGACAAGGTAGCATAAGCGTAAAAGAATACTCTCTCAAGTTCACTCAGTTAGCCAGGTACACTCCTCATGTAGTAGCAGACAGTAGATCTAGAATGAATAAGTTTGTCTCTGGGATATCAGGTAGAGTGGTTAAGAGTGTAGAACTGCAATGTTGATTGAAGAGATGGACATATCTAGGCTTATGGTCCATGTTCAATAGATTGAGGAGCAGAAACTTAAGAAGAAGAAGAGGGAAAATAAGAGGGCCAGAACTGGTAGTTATAGTTTTTCTCAGCCAGGGTCACAGGTTGTAACCGTTCTTAGTATAGACAGAAGTTTTTAGCCCTAGTTCCATCTTCAGCTAGTGCACCAGTACCAAAGTTTAGAAATAACCATAGAGATAGGGCGCCAGGATCCAAGGACCAGGGTAGTGAGAGCAGGGGTTTTGCTAATCCACTTTGTGAAAAGTATGGGAAGAATCATAAGGGTATATGTAAAAACGGTAGTGATGTGTGTTTCAGATGTGGCGAGATAGGTCACAAGGTCCGAGATTGTCCTAGGCCTAGCTCTAGTAGTAAGAAGGATCTTCCTTCAACTCAATCTGGTCCCTCAAATCATCGGGGTGCCAATTTCAGTGCTATCAGTGGGCAACGTCTGAACAGACTCTATGCACTTCAGTACCAACAGGATCAGGAAAGTCATCCTAATACAGCCACTGGTATGTTACATATGCTACATTTACATGTTCGTGTTTCTTCAGATTTAGGTATTCCTTTTTCTTTTGTAACTATTTGCATAACAGTCAACTTTAAGGTCAGACCAAATGTTAATAGGACCTTTTTCCAGTCCCCACTCTAGTGAGTCAGTCTAACCCAGCCCGGTAGGTAAACAGGAACTGTCCGATTATGAAATCTCCAAAAGTCAGGCCTTCAGGTTCAAGTAGTAATACTAGTATGTGGAGGAAATCCATAAGGGAAGATGATTCTTGACCCATTCCTATAGTAGTGCAAAGTTTTGTACTTCATCCATCACGATACTTATGTATACTTCCATTTTAGTCCCACGAATACAGCTTATATCCATGCGTTTTTCATAGAATAGTATGTGTTTTAAGTTTCTCGTTTGAGGAGTCTACGTTCATCCAATGTTGTGGATCATGTTCCATGAATTCAGAAATTCCAAACCCAGTTAGTGCAACTCATGAATCATGCACTCATGTCATGCTTTACAGTATGCTTAGCCCACACAATTCATGACTTCACTCCTAGTGTTTAGTCAAACTCAGATTATGCCACATATACCCTCAATTTAGATCCCTTGGTGAATCTGTAGTGTTAATGTTCCATCCCATAAGCCTCAGTTACAATGTCAGTTCAGTAATCAATATTCAGTAAAGGACTCAGATAGTCCTACAGAACCATGGCTTTCAGCTATCAGTTACTTAGCCATCAGAATTCAGTACTCCCATACCAGTCTAACCCTCACTTATAGAAAACTAGTATTTAGTCTATAGTCTTAGTTACAATTACATTTTGAATTACCATCTTAGTTATAATCTCAGTCCCAGACCTAGTCCAGTAGTCAGATCAGAAACTCAGTCCAATTTTAAGATTACCCAACCATAGCATATGGCTATCAGTTACTTATTTATTAGTATTACATTACCTTAGTTTACAGAATATTTCCAAATCATTATTAGACGCTTAGTCTTGCGTTCCTAAGGTAATACAATTTTCCCTCACTCATGCTCGATTACCTCATGTTACCCAGTCAGTTATTCACTCCAATTTATAATACCCTATAGTCTCAGTCCAGCTATCCAGACTAAGTACAGTTCAGTCTTACATGCCCAGTATTTAGATATAAGTTATTCAGTTAATCAGATAAAGTTAGTATATATTTATGCATTCGTGCTCAGCACCCATGTAAATCTTTTCAATAGTCTCATTTGTAGTGCGTAAGGTCTAATTATTTTGTCTTAGCTTCAGATCCCGAATATCCAGCCGCGATTTAGTTTGTAGGTGCCTTGGGCATCCCCCTAGTTTTCCTTAATATCTCAGCAAAATCAGTATTTTTCGAGGGACCTAGTGACCCAAGGGGAAGATACACAATAATTCCCCAAACTCTCATGACATAAAACATGCCATTATCTCTTCTCGTAATAAATCTAGTTTGGAGTAAGAAGGTACTTATAAGTTGACCCTCAAACTCTGACCTCAGACATAAGCCGTGTATTCAAGTTACTCAGTTCAGATCATGATATACATATCATGTATCATATTCTAGACTCATTTACATTCATGTTTTTCCGCTCGTGCTTATCTAGTAATTAATTTCAGGCTCATTAGCATTTTCAATTTAAGGAAACGGCCTCCCTTGAACTTATCCAGTTTTATGCTCAGGTTTCCATGATAAACTTGGTATTAATTACCATTGCATTTTCATTCATGCATTTATGAACCAGTTAACCATGCATCAGATATGCATGTTCAGTATGATACATTCAGCTTAGCGGTCATGTTAGTAATGAAATCATGTTCCAGTTGTTCATGTTCAGTATGTACGTAATTTTATCTTTTCTTCCCTCTCATTCAGTCTTATTTGAGGACAAATATTCTCAAGGAGGAGATATTGTAATACCCCGTAAAATGCTAAAGCTTAATTCGGTCCTTTAAGCTTGTCAATGGGTCCCAGACTTAAAAAATTCTAGCTAGGTTCCCAGACTTAGCCTATTATTGGCCTTCGAAAGTTGGCAATCTTATTTCACCACCTTAACGTCCTTAATGGTCTTTACTTTTATAAGTTCATGATTAGGAAGGTCAATAGGTTTTCTCAAAAAAGTTTTGAATTTATTAAAACACGTTTAGATCATGTTCGGAGTCCTAAAACAGTGGACCAACGCGATCATGGAATGCCGCATCGCTAATTGCGTTGGTCAATATTTCTGCAAGCTTCTAGAGACAAAACTTCTGAGGCTTGATACGATCATGGTGCTACCCATCGAGTATCGCATCACAGCCATCAATGCATCGCGTCGATTGTAGCGTCGGCACCCAGTTTTTAGTCATTAAATGTCAGGATTTTTAAGGGAAAAAGGGTCAATTTCCCATCCTTAGATAAACCCAATAACATGTGAATCATCCATATTTCACCCAAAATATAGAGTTTCTCTCAAGAACAAGTTAGGGTTTTCAATTAAGAATTCAAATTCATTACTTAAATTCAAGAATCTCTCCGACAATCTTTGTAAAATCAGGAACTAAGGTATGTCAAGTGTTGATTTATGGATCCCTTTCATCCATCAAGTCCAAGAATCCTCTTTCAAATCATAAAATATGATATTTATGTTGTGGGTTGTTTGTAACCATGTTTATCTTGTTGTATGATTCCCAAGTTGGAATCTTTATGTGTTTTTATGAAACTACGTTAGCATGCAAGATGAAATCCATGAATTGAGTTGTTTATGATGTGTAATTTGATTATTTCACCTATGCCCTAAGTTTTGTATGTAGGGTGTTTGAAAAAATGGCTAGGAGGATAGAAATTGGGTACTATAGCTCAATTGTGACTCAAATAATAAATGCATGCTTTACCCTTATGACCAAGACTGACTTCCATGATATTGTGTGCATTATGAGTATTTGATGGAATGTTCATAAGATTAGGTTGATGAAAGTATGACATGTCTATATGCAATTACATCCATGTACAACATTATGGCAACCATGTGTTACATGAAATCCCCAACTTATTGTATTATGAATTGTTGATATTGGTTATGTGTTCACAAAGTGTCAAGTCTTATTAGTTTCATGCTATCGAGTCCTAGGTGTACTTGTATCCGATAATTTAGATGTGTAACTAGAGCCAGTGTCAATTTTCACAATACTCCCATTCAAGCCATGATCATTAGAATTTAGTTAGTTACATGACTTAGGAAAACTTAGTAATATTTGTAATCTTAGTCAGTTATCAGAACTCAGTAGTATTCCATCAGTCAACGGAATTTAGTAAACTCTGTTCAAATCAACTAAAAGATACTATCACTAACAGTTCAGTTAATTTTACATCAGTTCAGTGTCTCTTCAGTTGAGAGTAGGATTCAGCACCGAGTGAACCCAAGGATGGGGACTCACCTGTTAGCAAGTAGAGGGTGTGATCTTTAGAAGCAATCCTTGCATTCCATAACTATGTAGCCAGCGTAGGTGGAGATGTACCCTACGAGTTTAGGGATTATACACCTTATTTGATTTTTCCTACTATAAGGGTTTGATGAAAGAGCTCCCTGTCAGAGAGGGTTTACTCACAACCTCTCTTTACCCGTGGCTCGGTAGTGACACCCTTCCAACTGGGGTTACAGGTTGGACCCTACCAGTTCAGTTTAGAGGCATATCAGCTAGATGATTACCTCTAACAGTCTTAGTTTCGGATCTAGTCTCATTAATAGAACTCATTTTAGTTCTACTATTTCAGGACTGTTAGATATAGTCGCTCAGCTCAGTACGGAACTCGGCTAGTTCCATCAGAATCAGGACTGTTAGACACAGTCACCTAGTTAATAGTATATTAATTATATGAAATTTATGTTACCAGTATTCAGATTTCAAGACTGTCAGATACAGTCAATCAGACCAGTTCTTCATAATCAGAACAATAAGAAATAGTCATTCTTTTATCAGTAATATGACATCAGTTGCTCAGTACTCAATAGACTTAGTCTTTTAGTATCCCAGTATTTGTATCTAGATATCAATAAATCCACATTATCAGAATTCATGAGTTAGTATTATCACGATCACAGAGACAGTTACGTATTCATGCATATATTTTCACGTTCATGTTATTCAGTTAGTTAGTATTGTTCATGCATATGAACCATTGTATTCATCCTACCTCACCTGCATACCAGTACATTCAATTGTACTGACACATTTAAGCTATGGTGTTTTTTACCATAGGTTCAGAAGCACGCGCTCCAGAGTATCAGTAGCATTCCAGTTTTAGCAGTTAGAGTCAGTAGTGAGTCCTCATCATTCGAGGATGTTATTATTTGATTATTTCATTCTTTCAGTACTTAACTTATTTTAGTAGATGGGGTTAGTTGGGGAACTATCCCATCAACTCTTTATTCAGACAGTTCAGTTTTAGAGGCTATCAGACTACAGCATGTTCAGACAGTTATTTTAGTTGTTTTGGTATTGTTATATCATATTTTCAGTTATGTATCAGTATTGAACCTTGTGTCCTTTCAGTTCATCTTTCCGCATTTATGATATTACCATTATTATTCAAGGATCAATTATAGATATCAATCATGGGTTAGCTTATGGTCCTTCGGGATTATGAGCACCGTGTAGCATTTCGGGTACCGGATTTGGGGCATTACACATATAGACTCCCAACGCCATTAAATGTGATTTCTAGTGTTCATTCCCTCAAGACTTAAACCTTCACGGTGAGCTACACAATTCCCTTTAAGCCTAAAATAAAATAATTTGCACATAAACCTAAAGTCATTCATGAAGGCATTTACCACTTAGTAAAAAGAAACCAATATGCTTGAAAGATAAATTAAATATGCCAAACCAAATCCACATAACTAAATTGGAATCCCAAGTTCCATTTAAATCCAAAACCAAGGCCATCCAAAAGTATTTTCATTCATTTATTCTTTAATGCAATGTATTGAGTTAAAAAATAAGTTAAACCATGCAATTTTCCATATTCAAAATTAGGTTTACAAAGAGGGCTAAGATTAATGCAATTATCAATTCAACTTAAAGCATGAATGATCAATTTAGAACATAGGACAGGTAATTCAATCGGTTACAACCAAAACCCCTCAACCAAATTTCAAAACCCGTAATTAAATCACACAAAATTCCATTCAATTAATACCATGATATAAATTAAAGTTAGGGAAAGATAAACATGCTTGAAATACATAAGTAATTGAAAATAATTAGGTGTTCAGAGCTTGAATAATGAATCCCTTGTGAAACCCTTGGATTTTCTTGGTGTAAGTGTTAAAGGGTAAGACAATGATCTT
Organism: Capsicum pubescens; assembly: GCA_030864215.1. Classification (NCBI taxonomy): domain Eukaryota; kingdom Viridiplantae; phylum Streptophyta; class Magnoliopsida; order Solanales; family Solanaceae; genus Capsicum; species Capsicum pubescens. The sequence continues at coordinate 215,918,665 of CM061543.1, read as the reverse complement.
TGATCCATAAAACTAATGGAAAAGGGTGTACTTTATGTTTAAAGGTTGCATAAGGGGTAAAAAGACCAAAATACCCTCACCCCAAGTGAAAAAAAATAAAAACTGGATGAATTTAAAACAACGACATGGCACACCAATATCACAGAGGTTGCCCTCCACGCTATGCCAATATCACAGAGGTTAACCTCCGTGACACGACCTTATTATAGAGACTTACTACCTCGTGGTACCAAAATGACCTTGAACCCCTTCTAAAAAATCCAAAACTTTTTGGAAACACCCTAAACATAATTTAAGTCAAAAATTAACATTAAGTATGTGGGAGGGTCAAAAATTAAATCATCAACATTTTATGGGGTCTCACAAGAACCAAAGAACAATAGTTCCATATAGGTATCATTATTCTTGTTTGTATAAGTAGAATGTGATTTTGATAGCTTGTCATCTTTCGAAAGCTTCTTAGAAGGGAAAACAGTGACTTAGTGGATCTTTGAGCTTTCTTCGATGTCTAGGAAGGCTAGGGTTTACCCCTTGTTAGATTGAGCTACTTTATAGTATGTTTATGATATTGTGTTTGATTTAAGATGGGTTTTAGGCATTGGTGTGATAAATTAAAATACGTGGGGTTAGCTGGATCATTTAGGCTTGGATATTGATTTGGGCATAATTAACCTAGTTATTCCTATCTTAGGTGAATTTGACTTAGTTTCTCTATATTAGGAGGAATTTCTATCCTAGCACTAGTTATGGTATGTTCAACATCAAATAGTGGATTTACATACCTTAGCCTAGTTCGGGGTAGACATTGCTTGGTAAATAATTTTGAGGATTTAGAACTTGTTCTTGGACCTATCATAGGTCAAGACTTATGATAGTTATTGAAGACCTTTTGATTTGTTTATATATATAAGATGGTTAATTTGGTGATATTTAGAAGCCTTAGTACTCATTAGTTATGATGAATGACAATGAAAGTAATGCGTAGAGATTATGCTATAAATAAATTATTGGTTAAGCTTGTGATGAGCTATTGAATATGCTATTGATTTTTCTATTGTTAGGGCTATTTAATATACTATTGAATAATCCCTTATTATCATATTTGCTAATCCATAATTGATGTTATTGATTGAGTCAACAAATGATCTATCAACTAACCTAGTGATCATGCTCATTGATAAATTAGCATTAAAGCTTTTGTTTATTCTAAAGGAAAGCTTATTGACTACATTTGTAATTAAGTCATTGATTATCCTATGATTAAGATATAGATTCTACCCTGAATTAGATATTGACCAAGCTAATAATAATCTATCTACTATGCTAATAGTGATCCATTTTTTTATTGATTAGTTATTGACTATGCTTGATAGTACATAATGATTATGTTAAAGGTCATGTTAAATAACTATATTAACAAATATGTTATGAAATATGCTAAAGATCATGCTTAATGGTTATATTAGAATTATACTATTGTTTATGCCAAAGACCATTCTTATTTACTATATAAGAAATCATTCCATTGGTTATTCTGGAACTCAGTATTTTAATTATGATTATTGATCATGTTTATATATTATGTTCATGATTATGCTAATAAGTACCCGATCGGTTATGCTATTAAACATATTGATGATGATATTGATGCATATGCCCGGCAAGGATAAAGGATGATTATGATGATGCATATGCCCGACAAGGCCAGAGGATGATTATGATGATACATATATCCGGCAAGGTCAGAGAATGATTATGATAATATATATGTTAATATATACGACCATAAAGTCCGTAGAATGATTATGATGATATATATATATGCCCAACAAGACCAAAAGATGATTATGATGATATTTATGAGGATATTATTAAATATTCATACCGATTTGAGTTCAGCTATACGTATTATACTATAATTATATACTTATGATAATATGATGACACTGTGGTGTGAGATTGACAATATACCTAAGTTAAAAATGAGAAAATAGTTATTATATATTATGCTATTAATAGACTCTAGTGGTATAATGATTAGTTGATAAATGTTGGCTAGTTGATAAATATTGGCTAGTTGGCAAATGTGGCTACTTGATAAATAATGATTAGTTGATAAGTGATGATTTACCTCTATATGAATATTGGTAAATAAATAATGTTTAATTGATAAAGGATAATATAATGATACATGAGGATTAGTATTACATAATGGTTAGTTGATAAGTGTTGACTAATTAGAAAATAATGAATATGGACAATCGATGGTTATAGTGTGTCTTGACTTCGATGAATTCCAATTATATTTTGAGAGTTGATAAATGATGGTATTGGGATATTCTATCTTTTTTGTACCTTCTAGGCTTATGGGGGCTAGCATTGGGTTATTTACTTTTCCGCACTAATTGGCATATAGGAGCCAATTTTTTTAGTTATGATTTCTCGTGTTGATGCTTTATGTTATGTTATTCAATTATTCTAATTTATTTACTTGTTTATGCACAACAATGTTAGAGTTACTTCATGTTTGTCTATACCTTGACTTAGTTATGTTTTCTTACATTTTATTTATTTATATCATGATTTATCTCAATCGTCCGACGCTGCCTACTGAGTACCCGTAGTTTTGGTACTCATACTACACTTCTATACTTTTTTTTGAGGATTCGAGTACTAGTTACTGTCGTTGATCATTTTTTGTGCTGTGTTGATATTCGAAGATAGGGTGGGCTCTTAGAGTTAGTGTCACCTATTTCCTTCTATCTTTCTTTGTTTAATATTTTATTTTGAGATAGATGGTATTAAATTTTCTAGATACTTGGGTTGTATTATTATTACTAGATGCTCTTGTATTTACTCTACCAGGTCATGGGATGGTATCTATGTTGACTATCTTTTTTTATTTCAAATAATATGCTTATTTATAAGTTGTATTGTTGATTTTAGCCTATGATTGGGTCATTTTCCACCAAGTTAACCCATTTTGTTTAGCTCTGAGTTATGGTTTGTCTTACCTACTAGCAGGATAGAGTAGGTGTCATCATGACTCATAAATTGGGTCATGACAAATTAGTATCAGAGCCTAGGATAAATAGGTATTGTTCAAAAGCAAATGTCTAGTAGAGTCATACAGATCAGAATGATGACACCCGTTCCATATCTTTGGGAGGCTATGGGAAATTCTTAGGATTTCGTCTCTTCATTCACTTATTCCATGATAAGATTTTGAGTTGGTTTATAGAACATTCCTTTGACTTTACCATTTTGCAGATGGCTAGGACACATGTTTTTTTACATATAATAAGGGTCACAAGACTGACCCTATGGATCCTTTTCTTATTTGTGGATGTCCAAGAGGTCGTGTACAGCCACAGGATGTATCCCTATTTAGGGGCCAGGATAGGGGTCCTCAACCACACCCTATTCTCGCTCCTGAGCCTTAGATTCTTTTGCCTCAGCCAGTGGTGGGTAAAGAAACAACCCAGGCTTCACCAGTGTGTATTTTCTATTCAGTACTCAAAAATATTTTGGTTTAGCTTTTGGGGTTAATTGGTAAAGCATTGTCTAATAGTGCACAGTCTATCTATCAGAGTAGTACAGAGGCGGGGGCATAACCTATAGTTGTGGCTCCCAGAGTTGAGGTTCCTCTTGTGCCGACGTTTGATCTATTGATAGTTGCTTAGCCAGTGGTTGCCCAACATGCTCAGCCAGTGATTGCTCGGCATATTATGTCTTTTGAGGAGAATAAGATATTGGGTAGATTCTTGAGATTTTCTCTACCTACGACCTTTGTTACTCTGGGCGAGGATGCATATGAGTTTCTAATTGCTTGTGAGGATAGGCTTCATAATTTAGGCCTAGTTAAGACTTTTTGTATGGATTACAGACTAAGTTAGTTGGACTTGGCTCTTCTACATTGGTGGAGAGGTTATATGGATTCTAGAATAGCTAGATCTTCTCCTTTGACATTGGCTCATTTCTTCAAGATATTTTTGGATAAGTGCATGCCTCACAACCTTAAATATTATTTGAGATATCTATTCTCTAGATTAGAGCAGGGATTCGTGACTCTTTCAAATTATGAGGCTTATTTTCACGAGTTGGCTAAGCATGCTACTTCTATTTTGGATACTGAGTATAAGAGAGTTTGTTTCTTTATTAGAGGATTAAGAATTCCTCATCTATGTCTACTCAAAGTTTGGTTATTGTGGGTAAATCTTTTACTGAGGTTTCTTATCATGCTCAACTTATGGAGGATATTCATTATAAGGCCTGTGGGGGCAGCGATAAGAGGTCTAGACTTCGAGGCAGTCTTAGTGGGAGCAATAGTAGTTCCTAGTTTAGAGGTAGCCAATTTTATGGTAGATATCCTCCGCGTCTATTTTATCAGCCTCAGAGTCAGCCTAGTTGACCTATTCAAGCAGCACTTTAGATTACTAATGAAACTCAGTCTAGTGTTAGTGATCGCCCTGGTCAGAGTAGTGGTCAGTCTTTGAGAGGTGCATCTTCTATTCATTTTAGACGTGGTGGTTATTTCGGTTCAGCCAGATATGTTGTCTTTGGTTCATCTCAGGGGACATGTTATACTTGTGGAGATTGTGGTCATTATTCATGAGATTGCCATAGTCGTGGGCAGTTATTGCTTTAGCTTAGAGTGTTCCCCCTATTATAGTAGTTTATCCCTTAGCTAGAGGTGGTTCACAAGGTCGTGGGGGTGGTTTCTAGGGTACTCGAGGAGGTTCTTAGGCAGGATGGATAGGACATCAGTCAAGAGCCCATCCAGATGGCAAGCGTGTTTAGTTGTATGCAATACCTTCTAGGACTAAGGCTGAGTCTTCAGATGTTGTTACTACAGGTACGATTTTGGTGTTCCATTAGTTGGCCTTTGATTTATTTGATTTGGGATCCACTTATTCTTATGTATCTACTTATTATACTCTATGGTTAGAGTTATCTTGGGATTATTATCTATCCCATTACGTGTATCTACTCTCATGAGTGATTTTTTAATAGTGGATTGGGTGTTCAGATCCTATGTTATGACTGTTAGAGATACTAATACTCATGTTGATTTTATTGTTCTTGATATGGTGGATTTTGATGTAATTATGGGCGTGGACTAGTTATACCACTATCATACGGTCATGGATTATTTTGCAAGTCCGCTACCTTAGCCATGCTCAATATACCCCCAATCGTGTGGCAGGGAGTGGTTAGCCTCGAGATGATGGGGATTATTTTTTATGTTCATGGTAAAAAGCTTATTTTTGGAGGATGAGAGTCTTATCACTCTTATAATTATGATACTAGTGTGGAGAGTCCGTTTCTTGACTTTATTTCTCTTTTTGTGAGTTTTCTAATATGTTCCCTACCGACCAGCATGGTATTCCCCTTGTCCATGAGATTTTGTTTTACATTGATCTCAAGCCTGGCACCCAACCTATTTTTATGGCATCTTACTATATGGCTATTATCAAGCTCAAGGAGCTGAATACTCTATATCTTTGGGGAGCTCCTGTGTTTTTTGTAAAGAAAAAATATGGCTCCATGCGTATGTGAATTGATTATAGGCACCTTTATAAGTTGACGCTAAAGAACCATTATCCTATACCTCATATTGATTATTTATTTGACCAGCTTCAGGGAGCAATAGTATTTTCTAAGATTGGTTTGAGATTTGGTTACCATCAGTTGAGGATTCGGGCTGAGGATATCCCAAATATAGATTTTAGGACCCATTATGGTCTTTATGAGTTCTTAGTGATGTCATTTGGCTTGACTAATCCCCCAGCCTCATTTATAGATTTGATAAACTAAGTGTTCAGGACTTATTTGGATTCCCTTGTGACTATGTTCATCAATGATATCCTTGTGTATTCAAGGAGAAGAAAGGAGCATGCGCAGTATTTGAGGATTGTGCTCCTGACTTTTAAAGATCATGTGCTTTTTGTCATGTTCTCTATTTGTGAGCTATGGATTGAGTCGATGATATTTCTTGGACATGTGGTGTCTAAGGATGAGATTATGATAGGCCCAACAAAGATTGAGGCTATTCATTATTGGGCTAGACCGACTTCTCCAACTGAGGTTCGTAGCTTTATTGGTTTTGCCAGTTATTAGGGATGATTCGTTGATGGTTTTGCTACTATTTCAGCGTATATGACCAGATTAACTCAAAAAGAGGTTCCTTTTTTATGTTTCGAGAAGTGTGAGTTGAGCTTTGGAAAGCTCAAGGATTTTCTTACTTCAACACCTATTCTAGCTCTTCTATTGAGGGTGAGGGATTCACCGTGTATTGTGATGCTTTTGGTGTTAGTCTAGGTTGCGTGTTGATGTAGTAGGCTTGTGTTATTGCTTATCCTTTAAGACAACTTAATTTTCATAAGTACAACTACCCCACTCATTATTTGAAGTTGGCGGTGGTAGTTTTTGCGCTTAATATTTAGAGGCATTATCTATATGGTGTGCATTCTGAGATTTTCATCGTTTATCACAGTCTTCAGCAACTTATGACCCAAAAAAAGCTTAATGCTATGCATCTTAGATGGATGAAGTTGCTTAAGTATTAAGATATTTTTATCTTGTTTCATCTAGGTAAGGCGAATATGGTAGCAGATGCCTTGAGTCTAAAGACAATGAGTATGGGTAGCTTGGCTTGTATTTCAGTTTCTGAGAAGCCGTTGGCATGAAACATTCAGTCCTTAGCCAACTTAATGGTTCACCTTGATATTTCAGACCCTATGAGGATTTTTGCTAGTATTTAGGCTAGGTATTCACTTTTTTACAAGATTTAAGATCATCAGTTTGAGGATAGTAAGTTTTCTTCCTTCATGATCAGGTGTTAAGAGGTCAGTTTAAGAGGATCACCCTAGATTCTGAGGGCATTTTGAGATTCGATAGATGCATTTAAGTTTTGATGATCAATGACTTAGTCTAGTTGATCCTGCATGAGGCTCACAGCTCTATATATTCTATTCATCTGGGCACAATAAAGAAGTATAGAGATTTGAGTAGCATTATCGGGGGAGTGGCATGAAGAGATATATGGCAGATTTTGTATCTCATTGCCAATGTTGTTAGTAGGAAATGGTCGAGCATCAGCGTCCAGGTGGTTTGATTTAGAGATTTCCCATTCTTGAGTGGAAATGGGAGCGGATCATCAATTTTGTTAGTTATTTTCCTAGTACTTCTCATGATTCTGATGGTATTTGGGTCATTATGGATCGATTGAACAAGTCAGTGCATTCTATTCCAATTCAGATATCCTTCAGTGTCAAAAAGCTAGTCGATATATATTTGTGTGTGATAGTCTATTTACATGGTGTACCTATATCTATTATTTCAGATCAAGGTTCCATGTTCACTTTTAGATTTTGGAGAACTTTTTGGGAGGTGTTGGGTACTCAGGTGGATCTTAGTATCGTCTTTTATCCATAAACCAATGTTCAGTTCGAGTGGACCATTCAAGTGATTAAGGATATGCTTTGATCCTGTGTTATGGATTTTAGAGGCCATTGGGAAGAGAACTTATCCTTAGCAGAGTTTGCTTATAACAACGGTTATCACTTAAGTTTTGAGATGGTACCTTTTATGGCTTTGTATTGTAGGAGATGTCATTCTCCGATTGGATTGTTTAAGACTTCTGAGATTCGGCTCTGTGGTATTGATTTTCTTCAAGAGTCATTGGATAGAGTCAGGGTGATTCAAGATTGATTGAGAGAAGCTCAGAGAAGGAAAAATTCCTATGGAGATCGTAGACTCCATGCTTTGAGATTTGGAGTTGGTGACTGTGTATACCTTCAAGTATCACCCATGAAGGATGTGATGAGGTTCGGGAGGAAAGGCAAGATCAACCCTAGATATATTGGACAGTTCAAGATTCTTCGAATAGTTGGTGAGGTGGCTTATGAGTTACCTCTACCTCTAGATTTTGTTATTGTCCATCTAGTTTTCCATGTTTCCATGTTGCGGTGATGCACTCCTGATTCATCTCATAAGCTTAGATGGGACTCAGTCTGGTTAGATAAGCATTTAACCTTTGTGGATGAGCCTATGCTCATTTTGCCTAGTGATGTTAGGAGGCTACACACTAGGGAGATTATTATAGTTAATGTTCAGTGGAGGCACTTCCTAGTGAAGGAGGCCACTTGGGAGATCGAGAGCGAGGTGTGGACCCATTATCCTCACCTTCTTGAGACTTCAGGTACATCCTAATCCTTAACTTTCACGGGCAAAAGTTCCTTTAGTAGTGGATATTGTAATGACTCTTCAGGCTATTTTCCATATTTTTACTTAATTTTTTTTGTTAGAGCTTGTCTATACCTTCCCCATGTCATTTATGACTTGGTAGAACCAACAGTTCGGTTACTGAGTCGTTTGTTTGGTTTTCAGAGACAATTCACTATTTTAAAGCCTTTTTTTTTTCAAATGGCTACTTAGCAAAAACTTCAGTCAAACGACCTCGAATGCAAATTCTAAATATTCCAATAGCTCTGGAATATCAATTTAAGGCTTAGTGGACTCTTGGTTTGGGTCTCAAGGCACCCGATCTCATTTCGACCTATTGGTTAAAAGGTTAAGAGATTGTAAATTGGGTGTGGGACCCAAATTTCATCAAAACGGCCTAGGATGGAAATTTCAACTGCTCTAATTAGTCAGAAACGTCGAATTTGGTGTGGTTATATAGTTCGTTTGCATATATAGGATTCTAGATTAATCCAAAGGGCTTGACAGTGACTTGTAACTTTTCCAACTCTCAGCTGTAATCTGGTGCACCCGAGATCGCAGACTATGGATCATTATCGTAGTTTAGCAGCACCAGAAAGTATTGTGATCGTGACACTTTAAGTTGCTAACGCGACTTCTTTGATAGGACAATAGAACTACAATCATGGTGGGGGTAATATTGTAGTCACGACATCCTCATCTGGTTCCCTGCATCGCGATTGCAAAGGTATCGCGACCCGAGCACCTGATAAGGGTATAAATACCCTAGTTTAACCTAAATTTGGTCATTCTTCATCCATTTTCTTGAGAGCTAAAATCCTAAGTGGTGAGATAGCTTAAAATTAAAGCTTGTGGGTATTTTAGGAGCTTATCTAACACTTGTTTACACGATTATCTTCCAATTTGTTGTAAGATTTCATCCTTTTCACGAAACCTTTGAGGCTTGATTTCAACCCCAAATTAGCTCAGAATTCACCTATTTTAGAGGTTAATGACTCCTTGAGCATGAGGGAACATTAGGTTGGTTTCAAAAACATAAATTTTCTATAAGTGGGACCCACATGGAATTTTGGTATGATTTTTGGACCCGAAGCACAATAGTTTAACATGGGTATGATTATTCTCGTATTGATGAGTAAAATATGATTTTGATAGCCTGGCATTTGCGAAAGCTTCTCAGAAGGGAAAAATGGTGATTTAGCAGATCTTTGAGATTTCTTTGGTGTCTAGGTAGGCTAGGTTTCACCCCTTTTTAGATTGAGCTACCTTAGAGTATGTTTATGATATTATGTTAGATTTGGGATAGGTTTTAGGCATTGGCATGATAAATTGAAATACTTGGGGTTAGTTGGATCATTTAAGCTATTTTGGATGCCATTTTGGGCATAATTATCCTAGTTATTCCTATATTAGGTGAAATTGACCTTGTAGGCTCTTGTTAGGGTGGAAATACCTTAGTTACTCCATTATAGAGGAGACTTCCTTGGTTACTTGAGTTAGGATGAAACTTACCAAAGTTGCCTTACCTTACATGAAATTGACTTAGTTGTTTTATATTAGCAGGAATTGTTATCCTAGGACTAGTTATGGGTTGTTCAACATCGAATAGTAGATTTAGGTACCTTAGCCTAGTCTGGGGTAGACATTGCTTGGTAAATTATTTTGAGGATTTAGAAGTAGGCTCTTTGACCCGTATTAGGCCAAGACTTGTGATAGTTATTAAAGACCCTTTGATATTCTTGTGTACATCTATGAAGATGATTATTTTGATGATGTTTAGATGCCTTGGTTCTCATTGTTTATGATGAATTACATTGGAAGTAATGCTTAACGATTATACTATAAATGAATTATTGGTTAAGCTTGTTATAAGCTATTGATTTGACATTTTTTTGGTCTACTGAATATACTATTGAATAATCTCTTGATCATCATATTGGCTAAGCCATAAATGATGCAATTGATTGAGTCAATGAATCACCTATTAACTACACTAATGATCATATTCATCGATAAGTTAGCATTTACATTTTTGTTCATGCTAGAGACCATGCTTATTGACTACATTGGTGATTAAGATATTTATTATTCTATGAATAAGTTATAGATTATGCCTTGGATTAGATATTGACCAATATAATGATAAGCTATAAATTATGCTAATGGTAAGCCATTAATTAGGCTATTGATAAGTTATTTCCTATGCTTGATAGTACCTAATGATTATGTTAGAGGTCATATTAAATGACTATATTGGCGAATACGTTATGGACTATGCTAAAGATCATGTTTATTAATTATATTAGTGATTATGCTATTGAGAATGCCAACGATCGAGCTTATTTACTATTTTGAAAATCATGCTATTTGTTATGCTAGCACTCACTATTTTGATTATGATTATTGATCATGTTAATATATTATGTTCATGGCTATGCTATTAAGTATTCTATTAATTATTCTATTGGCCATATTTATGATGATATTGATTATACATATGCCCAGCAAGGTTGGAAGATGATTATGATGGTACATATGCTCGGCAAGGCCAGAGGATGATTATGATGATATATACCTAGCATGGCTAAAGGATAATTTTAATGATATATATGTCCACAAGGCCGAAGGATGAATATGATGATATATACATGCCCTGCAAGATCAAAAGATAATTATGATGATATATATGTGGATATTATTGAATATCTATATCGGTTTGAGTCTGGCTATACGTATTATACTATAATGATATACTTATTATGATATGATCACATTCGGGTGTGAGATTGACAATCTAGCTAAGTTAAAAATAAGAAAATAGTTATAATGTAGAATGATATGAATGGACTCTATTGATATAATGATTAGTTGATAAATATTGGCTAGTTTATAAATTTTAGCTAGTTGACAAATGTTGGTTAGTTGGTAAATAATGACTAATTGATAAGTGATAATTAGCCGATATATGAAGATTAGTAAATACGTGATGTTCCGTTCATAAAGGACGATTTATTGACATACAAGGATTAGTATTACATGATGGTTCATTGATAAGTGTTGACTTGGTGAAAATGATGAATATGGACAATCGTTGGTTATAGTGTGTCATGACTTGGATTAATTCCAATGGGATTATGTGAGTTGATAAATGACTCTTGTGGGTTATTCTATCTTATTTGTACCTTCAAGGCTTATGTAGGCTTGCAATGGGTTATTTACTTTTCTGCACTAATTGGGGTATGTGAGTCAATTTTGTAGTTATGATTGCTTTTCTTAATGCTTTTGATACGTTATGCTATTATTCATATTTATTTATTTATTTACTTATTTATGCACAACGATGTTGGAGTTACTTCAAGTTTTTCGATACCTTAACTTTATTATGTTATCTTGCATTTTATCATATTTATATCATGATTTAGCTCAATTGGCCGATGATGCCTACTGAGTATGCGTGGTTTTGGTACTCATACTACACTTTTGTACCTTTTGGGTTCAGATTGAGTACTAGTTGTCGTGTTGATCGATGATCGTGCTTTGTTGATATCCAAAGATACGGTGAGCTCTTAGAGTTGGAGTCACCTATTTCCTTTTATCTTTTTATATTCAGTCTTTTGTTTTGAGACAGATGTTATTGACCATTCTAGATACTTGGGTTGTATTATTATTACTATATGCTCTTGTATTTGCTCTACCAGGTCGTGAGATGATATCTATATTGACTATCTTTGTCTATTTAAAATAATATAATTATTTATAAGTTGTGTTGTTGTTTTTTGCCTATGATTTGGCATTTTTCACCAAGTTAACCAATTGTGTTTAGCTCCAGGTTACGATTTGGCTTACCTACTGGCAAATAGAGTAGGTGCTATCATGACTCATAAATCAGATTATGACAGGTTTGATAGAGGAACAAACAAAATATAAACATGTCCATCTAAGGGAAAGTTATGCAAGTTCGTAGAGGAACGAAAAATAAAAGCGTATATGTCGGAGGAAAAATTATACATGTTTATCAGAGGAACCAAAAATAAATGTATGTCCGTCGGAGGGATAATTATGCAGGTTCATAAGAGGAAAAATATACATATCCATTGGAAGGAAAATTATGCATGTTTGTCGGAGGAACCAAAAAGAAAAGCATGTCCATTAGAGGGAAAATTATGCAGGTTCATCGAAGAAATCAAAAATAAAGGCATGTCCATTGGAGAGACAATTATGTAGGTTCTTCGTAGGAAGCAAATATAACTGCATATACATCGGGGGGTCAATTATGTAGGTGAATGCAATGGCTTATATGGTAGTTGCAAAAAACATCACCTTTATTATTTTATTAGCATGTAGGCTCTTTTGTTTACACCTGAGCTTAAGGTAAACAATTAGCCGACACAATTTCACTTTTGCTAGCGATTATTATCAAACTGTAAGAAGTTTTAAAGAAATTATTCACAATATAAATTACTTTATTTTCAAATACTATTCTCTTTTTTAGGTGAATAACTAAACAAAAAGTCATTTTGCAGGTGAATGAATGGATGAACCCTATTTTGGGGGCAACTATAATACCACTTTTGAATGTTATATGTTTGTTTAGATACATGACAAATTTGGAGGAGGATGTCCTTACTCTCCTTATCGGATGATCTTCTTCAACTACTCTATTTTTTCAACTCTTTTGCATGTACCACTTTTAAAAGTTATATGTTTATTTGTGATCCACAATTTGGTTAGGGATCTAAGATAGAGGTCATTTCTCTGTCCTTGTTGGTTTATCCATTTGACTGCTATGTCATGACAACTCCTTTTTTTCATACCATTTTCAAACATTGTGCTTTTATTTTGATCCTATGATTCTTTGGGGATTTGAAAAGGATGTTATTGTTAACTCCTTTTCCATTGACCCCCTGCAACCACATAAAGATTGTTAGTCCTGAAAAACTTTCCAACTTTTGTCTCTTTCACATTGCCTTGTCTCCTCTTTTCCAATTCAGGTGTTCTAATACATTGTATTCCTTTTGAATAAAGAGATATGTTGAACAATTGGGGTCTTTTTCCAATCTTTTTCCCTCTTAGAAAAACCTAAATCAATAGAAAATTTTGCTAGTTTTATGAAAAATATCTATGTTAACCTTCTTCGATCTCCTACTTCCTTCATTCCATTCTCCGAGTGCTCATCATCTTTGGACTCTTGAATTAATTTGAAAAATGATAGGGAGAATTTTCTACCAATTGCATCACGTCATGTGCTAGCTTAATGAATGTTCTTGGTTCAAGGCTTGACATGTTTGATCGAGGCTTGACATGTTCGATTGTGATCTCTCAATGGTGAGAAATTTGGAGTTAGAACTCATGAATAAAGCTCAGTGGAAATTTAGAGGTCTACCTTAAAATTTCTATCCAGTTAGACATCTCGAAGTAAGTATTAACTCATTTTATGATGGAATTGAAATTTCGCTGGGATCTCGAGATTCTCTCTCAAGATTCTCTATTTTGGCTTTATTGAAGGATGAACTTATTTTTCTGAATTTTTGGGATTCCTTCTAAAAAATTTTGCCCAATTTCTATTTCTTGGGGTGATATGACCGAGTCTATATGACTCCTGTATGACTGTAATGCCCCACATTTTGGACTAGAATGAAAATCCATCAATCATATGCGTAGATATTCCAAAAGCCTCGAATCCCATATAAATATAGTGTGTTAATCAATTATGTATTGTGGGAATCTATTTGAGAATGAATTTAGATCATAGAGGTCCCCTAACTCAAGGACAAGTTAAAAGCTTTCCTATCGTTCAAGTTTTAGTGAGCGTCAAAATTTATGTCAACTTCAATCGACCATAACTCCATGTATATATCGAATTAGAGGACCTACTATATGTCAAATGAAATCTCTTTGAATTATATTTCCAACTATACTAATTTTGCCAAAATCCGATACTGGAGCAAAATGTTATACCCATTTTACTTAAGCATGTCAGCCTAGAAAACTGAGTGACGACATTCATGATAACTTATCACAAACGTCGTCAGCCTTAGGAAGAATCCATCCCCCAGTGACGACATTTCAATTAAGTTATCATAAGTATGACGACTTATCACGAATGTCGTCAGCCTTAGGCAGAAACCATCTCCTAAGTAATGACATTTGTAACGACTTATCACAAATCTGACGGCATTTCAGCCTTGGTCGTCAGCTAAGATTTTCAGCAATTGGGAAGTGGTTTCGTAAGGGTATTTTGGTATTTTCTTTCACCTCCCACGACTTATAAACCTCAAGGTACGTAACTTTCTCTTATTTTTCTTTAGTTAAACATCTCAAAAACCCTCTCTTACACATTAAACTACAAGATTAGGGTTTTTATTAAAATCATCTCCCAAACGCAAGATTCAAGCCCTTTTTCCAAGATAATCAAGAATTAAGTTTCCCGATCCAAAAACTCTCCAGCAACTCATCAAAGTTTCCTTTCTAAGGTATGCGTAGTGTTCATCCATGGATCCCTTTCATCCATAGAGCTAAAGAATCATGCTTTAAATTATAAATTGTAATTTCCTTGTTGTGTTATGACTATATTCATGTTGATGAATGTTGTTTTGATTCAAGGTTGTATCTTGATGTGTTTTTCATGATTCATGTGAGTAGGTTAGTTGAAACCCATGAATCTTGGATGGATTAAGATTGTCAAATTCATAAGTTCACCTATACCCAAAGTTGTGCATGTAAGGTGTTTGATAAAATGCCAAGAATGATAGAATCCATGTTTTTATGACTTAATACTGCTTAAATGACAAGTCCATGTTTTATTCCTTATGTTTCCATATGAATTCCATGTAATTGATATGTGTTGTTGTTATGAGTTGTTGTTGTGATATGGAATATCCATGATATTGAGGTATGCAAGTATACCCATGTTATATGTATTCCCTTTCATGTATAAGGTGTTGACAACTATGTATAGTATGAAATCCCCTACTTATGGTATTATGAATTATGGATTTATTCCTATGATCAAAAAGTATCATGTATGTCAGTTTCCTTTCATCGAGTCCATGGGGTACTTGTACCCGAAAAATATAACTGTGTGCCTAAAGCCGAGTCAATCTCAAGATAATCTTAGTTGTGCTATGATCAGTAGAACTCAGTTAGTTATAGAATTCAGAACTCTCAAGTAGTTATAGAACATAAGAAATCTCAGTAATCTAAGTATCGTTATCATTCCAGTTTCAATTCAATACTCAGCCCAGATCTCAGTAGCATTTAATAAATCAATTCAGAACTTAGTATCATTTAGTCAGATAATATATTCAGTAGTATTCCATCAGATAAAGGAACCAAATGAACTCAGTCAGCTCAATCAAGTAAGAAACTCAGTAACAGCTTCAGTTCGATTCAAGTACAAGTTCTAAGAATCAGTTCAGAGTCTTTCAGTTGGTAGTAGGAGCTAACACCGAGGGAGTGCAGGGATTTCGAATCCCCGTCAAAGAGGTAGAGTTGTTAGGAGAAATCTCTGAACTCCTGAACTGCGTAGCCAGCGTAGGATGTAGGAGTCACTGGTTAGAGAGGCTTGACTATTATACTGCCTTAGTCTTCACTTCCTACGAGGGTCACCCGTCAGATAGGCTTGACCTGATAGGTCTTTACTCGTGGAATGGTATTGAGACCCTTTCATCTGGAGTTACAGGTTGGACCCCAACAGTTCAGATCCAGGGCATTTCGGTAAAGTGAGCACTCCTATATTTACAGTTCCAGTATCAGTCTTCAGAGTAGAACTCAGAAATCAGGACTGTCAGATACAATCATCAATCTCAGTAAGGAACTCAGATAGTTCCACATATTCATAGACCACCCACTAGATAGGCTTGGTCTAACATAAAGTTATTCAGTATCAGTACTTACAGAGGTCACCCATCAGATAGGCTTGATCTTAGTCTCAGATTCAGTTGAGTATTCTCAAAATTAGTCCCAGAGATCACCTGTTAGTTATGCCTGCTATCAAGCTTAGTCACTCTTAATCATTATTAGAAGATTTAGACTGTCAGATACAGTCGCTCAATATCAGTTACATAGGTTAGGCCAATCATCACAGTTATATCAGTTAGATCATTTGTCATAGCTTACGTTATCAGTATTCAGTTTAAGGACTGTTAGAAACAATCAATCAGAATAGTTCTTCATAATTCAAACTGTCAAAAATAGTCATTCATCTATTCAGTATCTCTGTATCAGTAAACTCAAGTTGTCAGCATTCAGACTCAGTAGTCAGTATCACCACGAGTTCAGTTATAGTAACTTATGCATGTATGTATTCTCACATTCATATAAGTCAGCATTGTTCATGCTTATAAACCCTTTGCATTTATCCTACCTCACTCATATACTCAATACATTCAGATGTACTGACGTATTTATGCTATGGTGTTTTATTTTATGCCATAGGTTTTGAGGTACGAGTTCCAGAGCAGCGGTAGCATTGCAGATTTTAGCAGTCAGAGTTAGAAGTGATTCCTCATCCTTTGAGGAGATGATTATTTCTCTATCTTATCATTTATTAGTTCATTAGTTGGAGTTAGATGTGGACATGTCCCATCAGCTCCTTATTCAGGTTATTCAAACAGTAGTGGCTTTCAGACTTGACGCAGACTATATTACTGACTAGATTCAGACTTCAGTATTTTAGTTCTATTTTTGTATTATGATACCTCTTTATTTAGACATTTTTATTACTCAAATTATGTTCAGTATTGAACCATATGGCCTTCAGTTTATGTTTCCACATTTATATTGTTATATTATGCAGTGTACAGGTATAGATATCAGTCATGGGTTAGCTTGAGGTCCTTCGGGGTCGTGAGCACCGTGTAGAGTTCTGGTTCAGATAATCGAAGCATTATAAACTTGGTATGAGAGCCTAAGGTTCAATAGTGTCCTAGGAACTCTGTGAGATGCATATAGTAGAGTCTTGTACATGGGTGTGTTGCGTGCCATATTTATGTACAGGAAGATATAAGATGTTTTAGAAATAGTTTCCCTTCTTTTAGTATTCATGTTGTGCCAGTGAGAAAAAATCTCAAGTTGAACTCTCAGTCTAATCCTTATTCCTCTTCCATTTGCAGAACATGCCTCCTCGCAAAGATAATACCCATAGGAATGACAATCAGCCATCTTATCCCGTAGATCCTCTGAATGAGCATGTGTCATATGCAGAGTTTCGGGCATCTTTTCAGGTGCTAGCCCAAGCTGTGACCACTAGTGTTCAGAGAAACCGTCAGGGTACAGCCCCACCTCAGCAAGATGGGGATTCAGCCATAGCAAGGAACAAAAATTTTATGAGAATGAACCTACCAGAATTATTTTGGTCAGTAGCAGGTGAGGACCCATAGCTTTATCTAGAAGAGGTGAAGAAGATCACCCAGATTATGCATGTGTCAGAGGAGGAGAGTATGAAATTACCGTCCTATAGGCTGAAAGATATTTCTCATAATTGGGTAGTATTGGGGAAGAAGAGTAGAGGGGAAGATGCAACTCGTATGACTTGGCAAATATTTCAAGATGCCTTCTTAGATATGTTTTTCCATCTATATATGAGTGAAACTAAGGTAGAAGAGTTTATGAATCTGATACAAGGCTCCATGACAGTGAAGGAGTATTGTCTTAAGTTCAACCAGTTAGCTAAGTATGCTCCTGACTTGATAGCTGACCCTAGAGTGAGTATGAGTAAGTGTGTGACTAGTTTTTCCAGGTTGGTGTTGAAGGAGTTTATAATCTCTATGCTTAATAAAAACATGGATATTTCTAGGTTAATGATACTTTCCCAGCAGATAGAGGCAGATAAATCTAAGGAGGGAGAGATCTAATAAGAGATTCAAAACAGGTAGTTACAGCTTTTCTCAAGTTGGGTCACAGGGTGGTAATCACTCTCACCATAGTTAGAAGACTTTAGTCCCAGCTCCATCTTCAGCTAATGTTCCTGTACCAAATTTTAGAGATGTCAGTCATGATAGGGCGCCAGGCTCCAAAGCCTAGAGTAGTGTTAGAAGTGAGTGCACTTATCCGCATTATGGAGAGTGTGGCAAGAACCATCTAGGTGCATGCAGAGCCAATAGTCAGGTATGTTTTGGATGTGGTAAGCAAGGTCACAAAGTGCTGGAGTGTACAGTGTTAGATCAGAAAGGTAGAGATTTGCGTCAGCAGGGCGCCACTCCTAGTACTAATAGTGGTCAACGTCAGAACCGACTCTATTCACTTCAGACTCGTCATGATCCATAAAGTTTTCCTGACATAGAATCGGGTACGTTTGAATCATTTATCTTCATGATATGCATTATTTTAAGCCTCCCGAGGTTCAGTCATGATCCAGTTCGTAGATGCCCAGTGTATCAGTAAAATATGCCTTCTTAGATGGACATAGAGTCCCAAGGGGGAGATACCCCATAATTTCTCCATTGTTTCATGTCTTTAAACCCATTCAATTGCATGTCCAAATGTTCCTCACAAAGCTAGTATCAGTTATCAGTACATATTTTTTCAATCATTTAAGAGTAAGTTCAGTTAAGTATTCATGCATTAGATATGCAAGCTCAGTAGTAAAAGCTCATCTTATCATTGTATCTAGTTATGCATTTATAAGAACTACTAAGTCATGTATTACATGCATCAGGTATGCATGCTCAGTATAAGTATTCCGTCAAATGGTCATGCATCGGATATGCATGTTCGGTATGAATTTTCAGCATGTCAGTAATTCTATACATATAGTCATCTTTAAAAAATTCACGTCCATTAAGTAAGTTCAGTCTATCAGTATTCTAAGTCTATCATGTTTTATTTGGGGATGAATGATTCAAAGGGGGAGATAATGTAACAACCCCACATTTCGGACTAGAATGAAAATTCATCATTCATATGCGTAGATATTCCAAAAGCCTCGAATCCAATGTAAACATAGTGTGTTAATTAATTATGTAGTGTAGGAATCTATTTGAGCATGAATTTAGATCATAGAGGTCCCCTAACTTAAGGACAAGTTGAAAACTTTCCTATCGTTCAAGTTTTAGTGAGCGTCAAAACTTATGTCAACTTCAATCGACCATAACTCCTTGTATATATCGAATTAGAGGACCTACTATATATCAAATGAAATCTCTTTGAATTATATTTCCAACTATACTAATTTTGCCAAAATCCGATACCGGAGCAAAACATTATACCCATTTTACTTAAGCATGTCAGCCTAAAAAACTGAGTGACGACATTCATGATAACTTATCACAAGTGTGATGACTTATCACAAACGTCGTCAACCTTAGGCAGAATCCAGCCCCTAGTGAAGATATTTCTGATAAGTTATCATAAGTATGATGACATATCACGAATGTCGTCAGCCTTAGGCAGAAACCATCTCCTAAGTAATGACATTTGTAATGACTTATCACAAATCTGACGGCATTTCAGCCTTGGTCGTCAGCTAAGATTTTCAGCAATTGGGAAGTGGTTTCGTAAGGGTATTTTGGTATTTTCTTTCACCTCCCACGACTTATAAACCTCAAGGTACGTAACTTTCTCTTATTTTTCTTTAGTTCAACATCTCAAAAACCCTCTCTTACACATTAAACTACAAGATTAGGGTTTTTATTAAAATCATCTCCCAAATGCAAGATTCAAGCCCTTTTTCCAAGATAATCAAGAATTAAGTTTCCCGATCCAAAAACTCTCCAGCAACTCATCAAAGTTTCCTTTCTAAGGTATGCGTAGTGTTCATCCATGGATCCCTTTCATCCATGGAGCTCAAGAATCATGTTTTAAATTATAAATTGTGATTTCCTTGTTGTGTTATAACTATATTCATGTTGATGAATGTTGTTTAGATTCAAGGTTGTATCTTGATGTGTTTTTCATGAATCATGTGAGTAGGTTAGTTGAAACCCATGAATTTTGGATGGATTAAGATTGTCAAATTCATAAGTTCACCTATACCCAAAGTTGTGCATGTAAGGTGTTTGATAAAATGCCAAGAATGATAGAATCCATGTTTTTATGACTTAATAGTGCTTAAATGATAAGTCCATGTTTTATTCCTTATGTTTCCATATGAATTCCATGTAATTGATATGTGTTGTTGTTATGAGTTGTTGTTGTGATATTGAATGTCCATGATATTGAGGAATGCTAGTATACCCATGTTATATGTATTCCCTTTCATGTATAAGGTGTTGAGAACCATGTGTAGTATGAAATCCCCGACTTATGGTATATTTGAGAATGAATTTAGACCATAGAGGTCCCCTAACTCAAGGACAAGTTGAAAGCTTTCCTATCGTCCATGTTTTAGTAAGTGTAAAAACTTAGATCAACTTCAATCGAACATAACTCCTTGTATATATCAAATTAGAGGACCTACTACATATCAAATGAAATTTATTTGAATTATATTTCCAGCTATACCAATTTTTCAAAAATCCGATACCGGAGAAAAATCTTACGCCCATTTTACTCCAGAATGTCAGCCTGGAAAATTGAGTGAAGACATTTGTGATAACTTATCACAAGTGTGACGACTTATCACAAACATCATCAGCCTTAGGCAGAATCCAGCCCCCAGTGGCGAGATTTCTGATAAGTTATGACAAGTATGATGACTTATCTTGAATATCGTTAGCCTTAGGCAGAAACCAGCTCCTAAGTGACGACATTTGTGATGACTTATCACAATCTGATGATATTTCAGCCTTGGTCGTCAGCTAAGATTTTCAGCAATTGGGAAGTGGTTTTGTAAGGGTATTATGGTCTTTTCCTTCACCTCCCATGACTTATAAACCTCAAGGGACGTAAATTTCTCTTGTTTTTCTTTAGTTAAAAATCTCAAAAACCCTCTCTTACACATTCAACCACAAGATTAGGGCTTTTATTAAAATTATCTCCCAAATGCAAGATTCAAGATCTTTTTCAAAGATAATCAAGAATTAAGTTTTCCAATCCAAGAACTCTCCAGGAACTCATGAAAGTTTCCATTCTAAGGTATGCGTAGTGTTCATCCATGGATCCCTTGCATCCATGGAGCTCAAGAATCATGTTTTAAATTATCAATAGTGATTTCCTTGTTGTGTTATGACTATATTCATGTTGATGATTGTTGTTTAGATTCGAGTTGTATCTTGATGTGTTTTTCATGAAGCATGTGAATAGGTTAGTTAAAATCCATGAATTTTGGATGGATTAAGATTGTCAAATAGATAAGTACACCTATGCCCAAAGTTGTGCATGTAAGGTGTTTGATAAAATTCCAAGAATAATAGAATCCATGTTTTAATGACTTAATAGTGCTTAAATGAAAAGTCCATGTTCTATTCCTTATGTTTCCACATGAATTCCATGTTATTGATATGCGTTGTTGTTATGAGCTGTTGTTGTGATATTGAATGTCCATGATATTAAGGAATGTTAGTATACCCATGTTATATGTATTCCCTTTCATGTATAAGGTGTTGAGAACCATGTGTAGTATAATATCCCCAACTTATGGTATTATGAATTGTTGATGTTATTCCTATGATCAAGAAGTATCATGTATGTCAGTTTCCTTCCATCGAGTCCTAGAGGTACTTGTACACGAACTGTGTGCCTAGAGCCGAGTCAGTCTCAAGTTAATCTCAGTCGTGCTATGGTCAGTAGAACTTAGTTAGTTATAGAATTCAGAACTCTCATCCAGTTATAGAACTTAAGAAATCTCAATAATCTAAGTATCATTATAATTCCAGCTTCAGTTCAGTATTCAGCTCAAATCTCAGTAGCATTCAAGAAATCAATTCAGAACTTAGTATCATTCAGTCAGATAATAGATTCAGTAGTATTCCGTCAGATAACGGAACCAAGTGAACACAGTCAGTTCAGTCAAGGAAGAAACTTAGTAACAACTTCAGTTTAGTTCAAGTACAAGTTCTAAGAATCAGTTCAGAGTCTTTCAGTTAGGAGTAGGATCTAAAACAGTGCGAGTACAGGGATGGTGGCTCCCCGTCAGAGAGGCAGATTCATTAGGAGAAATCCCTGAATTCCAGAACTACATAGCCAGCGCAGGATGTAGGATTAACCCATTAGAGAGGCTTGACTATTAAACTTCCTTAGGCTTGAATTCCTACGAGGGTCACCCATCAAATAGGATTGACCAAAAAGGTCTTTACCCGTGGCATGGTATTGACACCCTTCCAGCTGAGGTTACAGGTTGGACCCCACCAGTTCAGATTTGGGGCATATCTGTTAAGTGAGCACTCCCACAGTTACAGTTTCAGTATCAGTTATCAGAGTAGAATTCAGAAATCAGGATTATCAGATACAGTCATCAATCTCAGTAAGGAACTCATATAGTTACATGGATTCATAGACCACCCGCTAGATAGGCTTGTTCTAACATAATGTTATTTAGTATCAGTACTTACAGAGGTCATCCATCAGATAGGCGTGATCTCAGTCTCAAATTCAGTTAAGTATTCTCAATATTAGTTTCATAGATCACCCATTAGTTAGGACTAATCTCAATCTTAGTCACTCTTAATCGTTATTAGAAGATTTAGACTGTCAGATATAGTCGCTCAGTATCAGTTGCATCGTTTAGGCCGATCATCATAGTTATATCAGTTATATCAGTCGTTATAGCTTACGTTATCAGAATTCAGTTTTAGGACTATTAGAGACAGTCAGTTAGACCAGTTCTTCATAATTCGAACTGTCAGAAATAGTCATTCATCTATTCAGTATCTCAGTATCAGTAAACTCATGTTGTTAGCATTCAGACTCAGTAGTCAGTATCACCATGAGTTCAATTCTTGTTACCTATGCATGTATGGATTCTCACGTTCATATCTGTCAGCATTGTTTATGCATATAAACCCTTTGTATTTAGCCTACCTCACTCGTATACTCAGTATATTCATACATAGTGACGTATTTTCACTATGGTGTTTTATTTTATGCCATAGGTTCAGAGGCACGAGTTCCAGAGCAGCAGTAGCATTGCAAATTTCAGCAGTCAGAGTTAGAAGTGAGTCCTCATCCTTCAAAAAGATGATTATTTCTCTATCTTCTCGTTGATTAGTTCATTAGTTAGAGTTAGATAGGGACATATCCCATCATCTCCTTATTAAGGTTAATCAGACAGTAGAGGTTTTCAGACTAGATGCAGACTAGATTAAGACTTTAGTATTTCTGTTCTATTTTAGTATTGTGATACCTCTTTATTCAGACATTTTTATTACTCAAATTATACTTAGTATTGAACCTAATGGCCTTCAGTTCATATTTATTCATTTATATTTATATATTATGTATTTACAGGTACAAATATCCATCATGGGTTAGCTTGTGGTCCTTCGGGGTCATGAGCACCGTGTAGCACTCTGGTTCTCCTAGTTGAGGTTTTACAAACATGGTATCAGAGCCTAAGGTTCAATAGTATCCTAGGAAGTCTGAGAGCCACATCTAGTAGTGTCTTGTACATGGGTGTGTTGTACGCCACATTTATGTACAGGAGGCTATAAGATGTTTTAGGAACAGTTTTCCTTCTTTCAGTATTCACGTCGAACCAGTAAGCAAAAAGCTTAAGTTGAACTCTCGGTCTAATCCTTATTTCTTTTCCATTTGCAGAACATGCCTTCTCACAGAGATAATGCCCATAGGAATGATAATCAGCCACCTCAGCCCGTAGATCCTCTGAATGAGCATGTGTCACATGTAGAGTTCCGGGCAGCTTTTCAGATGCTAGCCCAAGCTGTAACCACTAGTGTTCAGGAAAACCGTCAGGGTGCAACCCCACCTCAGCAAGATGGGGATTCATCCGCAGCCAGGATCAAAAATTTTATGAGAATGAACCCGCCATAATTCTTTAGGTTAGTAGCAGGTGAGGACCCACAACTTTATCTAGAAAAGGTGAAGAAGATCACCCAGATTAAGCATGTGTTAGAGAAGGAGAGTGTGGAATTAGCATCCTATAGACTGAAGATATTGCTCATGATTAGGTAGTATTGTGGAAGAAGAGTAGAGGGGAAGATACAACTCCTATGACTTGGTAGATATTTCAGGATACCTTCTTAGATAAGTTTTTCCAGCTAGAGATGAGAGAATCTAAGGTAGAAGAGTTTATGAATATAAGATAAGGCTCCATGACAGTGAAGGAGTATTTTCTTGAGTTCAACAAGTTAGCTTAGTATGCTCCTGACTTGATAGCTCACCCTAGAGCGAGTATGATTAAGTTTGTGACTGGTGTGTTCGAGTTGGTGTGGAAGAAGAGTAGAACCGCTATGCTCAATAGAGACATGGATCTTACTAGGTTAATGATGTATGACCAGCAGATAGAGGAAGATAAATCTAAGGAGAGGGAGAGATCGAATAAGAGATTTAAAAAAGGTAGTTACTTCTTTTCGCAAGTTGGGTCACAGGGTGGTAATCGTTCTGACCATAGTAAGAAGACTTCAGTCCCAGCTCCATCCTCAGCTAGTGTGCCTGCACAAAATTTTGGAGATTTCAGTCATGATGGGGCACCAGGCTCCAAAGTCCAGAGTAGTGTTATAAGTGAGCGTACTTATCCTCTTTGTGGAGAGTGTGGCAAGAACCATCTAGGTGCATGTAGAGCCAATAGTCAGGTATGTTTTGGATGTGGTAAACCAGGTCATAAAGTGAGAGAGTATAGAGTGTTAGATTAGAAAGGTGGAGATTCACATCAGCAGGGCGCCACTCCTAGTACCAATATGGTCAGCGTCAGAACCGACTCTATTCACTTCAGACTCGTCATGATCCATAAAGTTTTCCTGACCTAGATTTGGGTACATATGAATTTTTTATCTTTATCATATACATTAGTTTCAGACTCCCGCTGTTCAGTCATGATCCAGTTCTTAGATGCCCTATGCATCGCCCCAGTGTATCAGTAAAGTAAGCCTTCTTAGAGGAACATAGAGTCCCAAGGGGGGATACCCCATAATTTCTCCATGCTTTCAGGTATTTAAACCCATTCAATTACATGTACAAATATTTCTCAGAAAGCTAGTATCAGTTATCACTACATATTCATTCAAGCATTTAAGAGTCAGTTCAGTCAAGTATTCATGCATTAAATATGCATGCTCAGTAGTAAAAGCTCAGCTTATCAGTGTACTTAGTTATTCAATCATGATAAATGCTCAGTCATGTATTTTATATATCAGGTATGCATGCTCAGTATAGGAATTCTGTCATATGGTCAAAAATTCACGTCCTTTAAGTAAGTTCGGTCTATCAGTATTCTCAGTCTATCAAGTTTCATTCGGAGATGAATGATTCCAAGGTGGAGATAATGTAATGCTCCATATTTCAGACTAGAATGAAAATCCGTCATTCATATGCGTAGATGTTCCAAAAGCCTCGAATCCCATATAAATTTAGTGTGTTAATCAATTATGCAGTATGGGAATATATTTGAGCATGAATTTAGATCATAGAGGTCCCCTAACTCAAGGAAAAGTTTAATGATTTCCTATCGTTCAAGGTTTAGTGAGCGTCAAAACTTAGGTCAAATTCAGTCAACCATAACTCCTTGTATATATCGAATTAGAGGACCTAATATATGTCAAATGAAAGCTCTTTCAATTATCTTTCCAACTATATAAGATTTGCCAAAATCTGATACCAGAGAAAAACGTTATACCCATTTTACTCTAGTATGTCAGCCTGGAAAATTGAGTGACGACATTCGTGATAACTTATAACAAGTGTGATGACTTATCACAAACTTCGTCAGCCTTAGGAAGATTCCAGCACCCAGTGAAGACATTTCCGATAAGTTATCACAAGTGTGATGACTTATCAAGAATGTCGTCAGCCTTAGGCAGAAACCAACTCCCAAGTGACGACATTTGTGACGACTTATCACAAATCTGACGACATTTCAGCCTTGGTCATCAGCTAAGATTTTAAACAATTGGGAAGTGGTTTCGTAAGGGTATTTTGGTCTTTTCCTTCAACCTCCATGACTTATAAACCTCAAGGGACGTAACTTTCTCTTATTTTTTTAGTTAAACATCTCAATAACCCTCTCTTACACATTCAACCACAAGATTAGGGTTTTTATTAAAATCATCTCCCAAACGCAGGATTCAAGCCTTTTTTCCAAGATAATCAAGAATTAAGTTTCCCAATCCAAGAACTCTCCAGAAACTCATCAAATTTTCCTTTCTAAGGAAGCGTAGTGTTCATCCACGGATCCTTTTCTTCCATGGAGCTCAAGAATCATGTTTTAAATTATAAATTGTCATTTTTTTGTTGTATTATGACTATATTCATGTTGATGATTTGTGTTTGGATTCAAGGTTGTATCTTAATGTGTTTTTCATGAAGCATGTGAGTAGGTTAGTTGAAACCCATGAATTTTGGATGGATTAAGATTGTCAAATTGATAAGTACACCTATGCCCAAAGTTGTACATGTAAGGTGTTTGATAAAATGCCTATAATAATCGAATACATGTTTTTATGACTTAATAGTGCTTAAATGACAAGTCCATGTTCTAATCCTTATGTTTCCACATGAATTCCATGTTATTGATATGTGTTGTTGTTATGAGTTGTTGTTATGACATGGAATGTCCATGATATTGAGGTATGGAAGTATACCCATGTTATATGTATTCCCTTTCATCTATAAGGTGTTGAGAACCATGTGTAGTATGAAATCCCCTACTTATGGTATTATGAATTGTGGATGTTATTCCTATGATCAAGAAGTATCATTTATGTTAGTTTCCTTCCATTCAGTCCTGGGGGTACTTGTACCCAAAAAATATAACTGTGTGCCTAGAGTCGATTCAGTCTCAAGATAATCTCAGTTGTGCTATGATTAGTAGAACTCAGTCAGTTACAGAATTCAGAACTCTCAGACAGTTATAGAACTTAAGAAATCTCAATAATCTAAGTATCGTTATCATTCCAGCTTCAGTTTAGTACTCAGCTCAGATCTCAGTAGCATTCAAGAAATCAATTCTAAACTTAGTATCATTCAGTCAGATAATAGATTCAGTAGTATTCCATCACGATCAGTAGAATTCAGTCAGCTGCAGATCTTAGTAGAATTTAGTTAGCTACAGAACTCAAGAAAACTTATTAAACTCAGTACTAGTCTGGTATAGTTCAGTATACTCAATTCAGTGTCTTTCAGTTGGGAGTAGGATTCAGCATCGAGTGAATCCAAGGATGGGGGCTTACCTGCCAGTAGAGGGCGTGATCTTTAGAAGCAATCCTTGCATTCCAGAACTACGTAGCTAGTGTAGGTTGAGACATTAACCTGCCAGTTGAGGGTTGATGAGGTGTTTCAACCTACCAGTTTAGGGTTCCACCATTCTCATTAGAGTACCTTCCAGATGAGGGTAACTCTTCAGTGTCTTTACCTGTGGCACGGTACTGATAACATTCCAGTTGGGGTTACAGGTTAGAGCCCCAATCTATTCAGAAAAGGGGTATGTCGGTTAGATGATTACTTCCCACAGTCTCAATTTTAGTCTCAATATAGAACTCAGTTCAGTTCTATAGAATCAGTACTGTTAGATACATTCAATCAGTTTTAGTAACTCAGTTATCTGTAATATCTGATATCTATTACTCTGTTATCAAAACTTAGAACTCATCTTCAGTAAAAGCTCAGTTACAGTATACATGTATATGTACAAAAGTGCATAGTCAGTATTTATAGAAGTTTTAGTAATCTATTTCTTTCACATTCAATTACTCTATATCATTCTGGCAGTTATTGTTCATGGATATGAACTCTTACATTCATCCTTTCCTCATCTAGCATACCAATACATTCCACATACTGACGCATACTCTTTCTTTGTATTATGATGTCTTATATCATAGGTTCGGATGCCCAGGTTCCTGACCGTGCATAGACAGATCCAGTTATCAGCAGCAGTTTCAGTAGTGAGTCCTTATCTATTGAGGGCATGCTTTTATTTTAGTATTTTAGTTTATCAGTAGTGCAGTAGTCGGAGTTAGTTGGGGGCTTGTCCCATCAACTCCACCTTCATACAGTTCAGTTAGAGGCTTTTTAGATTAGACTTTCAGACATTATTCAGTTTGGCAGATTATTATTACAGTTGGTATTCTTTATCAGTATTTCAGATTTTGAACATTATGGCATTTCAGTCTATTTTCCGCATTTATTACAGTATTATTATTCAGTGCTCACAGCAGATATCATTCATGGGTTAGCTTATGGTCCTTCAGGGTCGTAAGCACCGTGTAGCGTTTGGGTTACAGACTCGGGGCATTATAATTACCCCCCACCCCTTCTTCTAGGATCATTCATACTCAAATGAGGAGTCAAGGCACTCATTATCACGATAACAAGCAAGAATACACACATACCCAAACAAAAAATTCATAAGGCAACAAGAAAGATGATGAAAATCATACCTCAAGAATTTTCATCCAAATCTAGGAATAAAAATGGATATTTGGACTTCATGTCCTCTTTAGCTTCCAAAGAAGCCTCTTCCACTTTTTGATTCCTCCAAAGAACCTTCATTAAAGCCACATATTTAGTCCTCAACCTATGAACTTGTCTGTCCAAAATCTCAATCGGAGCTTCCTCATGAGACATGGAATTCGAGATACCAACATCCTCCACAGGAATAACCAAATAAGAATCACCCACTAACTTTTTCTACATCGACACTTGGAACACTGGATGAATAGAAACCAAATTCGCAGACAAATCAAATTCATAAGCAATATTCACAGCTTTTCTTAAAATTGATTATAGACCAGTATAATAGGGACTGAGTTTCCCCTTCTTCCTAAACCTCATCACTCTTTTCATAGAAGAAACCTTTAAAAGAAAATTAATCGCTAACCTAACTCCCTTGGACTTACATCTGCATAGGACTTTTAGCGACTTTGGGTAGTCATAAGCCTCTCTATAATCACTTTCACCTTCTCTATGGCCTAATAAACCAAGTCAGGAACAATAAACCTAGTCTTACCAACCTCAAACCACCCAATAGTATACCTACACCTCCTATATAAAGAGCCTTAATGGAGCCATTCCAATGCTAGAGTGATAGTTATTATTATGCGCGAACTCAATAAGAGTAAAATAATCAACCCAACTACCTTTAAAATCTATCACAAAGGCCCTTAGAATATCCTCCATCATCTGAATAGTTTGTTCAGCTTGTCCATCTGTCTGAGGGTGGAAGTAGTACTAAGGTTCACCTTAGTCCCAGAAACTCTCTAAAACTAATGCCAAAAGTGAGAATTAAACAATGTACCTTAGTCTAAAATGATGAA
Source organism: Capsicum pubescens (assembly GCA_030864215.1). NCBI lineage: Eukaryota > Viridiplantae > Streptophyta > Magnoliopsida > Solanales > Solanaceae > Capsicum > Capsicum pubescens. Next base: position 215,889,134 of record CM061543.1, on the reverse strand, counting down.
AATCGGTGCCCCATACAACTTGTCCATCTCCTGAATAAACAACTTGGAATAATCCTCTCCAGAGTAGTAGCTCCTCACAGGAAAAAAGTGTGAAGACTTAGTCATCCTATCCACAATGACCCAAATTGAATCATACTAATTTCGAGACTGCAGAAGACCTGTAGTAAAGTCCATATTAATTACCTCCCACTTCTAAAAGAACAACTCTATCTCTTGAGACATGCCACCAGGCCACAAGTGCTCTACCTTAACTTGCTGACAGATCATACACTTAGCCAAAAAATTTGCCACATCTCTCTTCATATTGTTCCATAAGAAGAACTCCTTCAAGTTATGATACATCTTTGTCGAACCCCAATGAACTGTGTACCTTGACTCATGAGACTTATTAAAAATCCTCTCTCACAACCCATCAATATTTGGAACACACAACCTACTTGGATACCTTAAGATACCATCTCCCCTATCTAGAACTCCATAACCTTCTGCTAACCCACATCCTTCTTAATCTGCATTAGAATAGGGTCTAAAACCTATTTTTTCTCCTCAACACCAAGAGATGATATAACCACTTCTTGAAAAATAACCCCTCCATCCTCAAAGTCCAAAAGATGAACTCCCAAGCTAGATAACCGGTTAATATCCTTCACTAACCCTCGTTCCTTCTCAATCACATGATATAAGCACTCAATCGACAACTTGCTAAGAGCATTAGCAACAATATTATCTTTACCTAGATAATAGTCCATACTCATGGCATAATCCTTGAGTAGATCAAGATATCTTCTCCACCTAATATTCAATTTCTTTTGAGTAAACACATACTACAAGCTTTTATAATCTGAATAAATATCCATATGCACCCCATATAGTAGCGCCAAATCTTCAAAGAAAAAACTACTACTGCTAACTCCAATTCATGAGTTGAATAATTATTTTGATGAATCTCAAGATGCCTGGAAGAATAGGACATATCCCTACCATGCTGCAATAACACGCAACCCTGTCCTACATGAGACATATCACAATAAATAACACAATCATTAGTACCCTCGGGTAGGGTCAAAATTATTACAAAGTCAACTTATCCTTCAACTTCTAAATACTATCCTTACAACCATCGTACCTCAAGAAAATTACCTTTTTTGGGTCAAACTTAGTCAATGGAGAAGCAATAAAAGAGAAACTCTCCACAAACCACCTATATTACCAGTAAAGTCCAAGAAGCTCCTAATGTCAGTTGGAGTTATGGGTCTAGGACACCTTATAACCTCTTCAACCTTTTGTGGATCTATCTTAATCCCCTTACTAGATACCACATGCCCAAGAAAAGTCATAACATTGAGCCAAAACTCACACTTAGAAAATTTAGTGTAATACCTCATATATTTTCTAGTCTCTGGACTACATATAACTCAGCCCATGAGTCGTAAGACAGCATATGAGTCATAAGTTGAACTCATTCCCAAATTAGTATAGCATGGTGAACATTCTGTTACAAGTACGACTTGACCCCTATGAGTCATCAATAGGGGTATGAGTCATATAAATACAGTTGTAAGAACATCAATATTGACCCCTTGAGGTTCTGTCCAGGATACGAGAGGGGGGCATCTAGTCATATACAAAGGTATGACTCGTATGGAGAGTATTCATATCAATAATAGTATTAGTCCCCCAAGTTTTCCGTTCATCCTATGAGTGACTTTACCAAATCATATAGGCATCATACAAGTTGTAAGTATGGCTCGTATCTAGACTAGTACATGTTCTTTGAAATCTGCCAAGCTTATAATTTAGCAGTCCAGTCATACCCTAACATACAAGTCATAAGGTTAACTCGTACCGACTGGGAACGTAATTTTTGGCATGTTTTTCCAGGGGCTTTTGTTTTTCCCGACTCCGTTAAAAGACAATCCCCTATTGTTTTGGCTTCACAAGGGGTGGTGTAAAGGGTCCAAATCCCTAATTCACAACATAAAACATCAATTCATCAGAAATAAATTAAAAGAGCAGTTTATTTCTCTCCCCCGAGAAATTAGGGTTTGCACAAGAACAACTTCAAGAAATTTCCCCAAGGCCTCTACTTCAGGTATGTGGGATGTTCATTCATGGACCCCCTTTACCCATAGAGCCTAAAAACCCTCTTTTGTTTTAAATTATGAGTTTATATATGTTCAAGATAAAATAACTCCATGAATATCTTGGTAACTTAACTACAAGTTATGTTTACAAGTGTTTTCTAATGGAATAAGTCATATCATATTTTGAGTGTTGCTATACCCATGTCATGTTCAATTAATTTCAGGATAAATTCCCCATATTATGATTTTAGCCATGTAATCATGTTTTCTTATCATGTTTAAGAAACTCCCATGTTCAAGATTATAATTCTCAAATGTTTGATGAAAATTCTATGCCTTGGGTATTTGAACCATAATTCCTATACAATAGTTTGAAGTATTGATATCATGTTTTATGGTCATTCTATGTTGGCAGGTTATGAACACCTGATACCTATGTGTTTATTTATATTTCAAAATTTTCAAGTAATGATTTCAGTTTAACCATAAATATTACTATTTACTTAATTGTTATGATTATGACGAGCAATACCAGTTGTTATGTTCAGTCGAACTTAAGTCATTACCAGTGTCAGTTTAGTTGGGAGTAAGATTTAGTATCGATCGAACCCAGGGATGGGGGTTCACCTGCCAGTAGAGGGTTTGACCCTTAGTAGCGACCCTGAGTTACAAAACTAGATAGCTAGCGTAGGTTTTTATGATATTTACCTTCCAGTTGAGGGTTGACATATATCTCATGAGAGAACCTGATTAAACTCTCTTATGGATAAGAGGCTATGAAATATCTTGAGGAAAGTTTCCCTTCTTTTAGTATTCATGTCGTGCCAAAGAGCATGAGCTCTATTTAAACTCTCTTTCTAATTCATCCTTTATTATATTTATAGATAATACCTCCTAAAAGAAATAATAGAAAGAGAAATGGGAATCAGCTCGCACCACCGCATGTTCAGGAAGATCCCCTGAATGAGCATGTTTCTCACACCAAGTTTAGGGACACTTTCACAACCCTTGCACATTAAATAGCTGCTCAGAACAACCAGCATATTGTTTTCCCAGCTAATCCAGTGGAAAATATGACTGCAGTTAGGATTCAGGATTTCACCCGGATGAATCCCTTTTGTTTTTGGGATCCAAGTCTGAGGAGGATCCGCATATGTTTATTGATATGGTTCAGAAAGTGATAAATATTATGGGCGTCACTTAGAGTGAGAGTGCAAAATTGGATGCATATTAGTTGCAGGATGTATCTTACACCTGGTATAAGAAGTGGAAGAAGGATAGGGATGTTTGAGACAGGGCCTATAGAGTGGGGAGAGTTTTCCACTACTTTCTGAGATAAGTTCTTTCCATTAGAGTTGAGGGAAGCTATGGTGCAGGATTTCATCAATTTAAAGCAAGGTAGTATGAGTGTAAAGGAGTACTCGCTTAAGTCCACTCAGTTGGTGAGGTATGCTCCTACAATTGTGGCAGACAATAGGTCTAGAATAAGTTTGTTTCTGGTGTATCTGATAGTGTGGTCAAGGAATATCGGACTACCATGTTGATTAAGGAGATAGACTTATCTAGACTTATGGTTTATGCTCAGTATATTGAGGAAGAAAAGTGTAAGGAGAAAGAGAGATAGAATAAAAGGGCTAGAATAGGTAGTTTTAACTTTTCTCATCCAAGGTCAGAGAGTGGTAACCATTCTCAATCCCATTAGAAATTTTCATCCCCAGCTCCATCTTTAACTAGTGCGCCAATGCCTAAGTTCAGTCAAGATGGTCAGTATAGGGCATCAAGCTCTAAGTCCTAAGGTAGTATTTGTACTAATCCATTTTGTCAAAAATATGGTAGGCATCATCAGGGTGTATGTAGTGCTGGAAATGATGTATGTTTTGGATATAGAAATCCAGGCCACAGAGTCAGATATTACCCAAAGGCTTGTTACCAGGGTCAGTTCAGCTATCCTCCAGTTTTAGTCGGTCGTCGACTCAGCAGGGTCCACTTCTTGTACAACCAGTGGGCAATATCAAAATTGATTGTATGCCCTTCAGACTCAACATGATTAGGAAAGTTCTCCTGGTGTGGTTATGGGTACATTACAGGTCTTTCATCTTCATATTTATGCTTTATTAGACCCTGGAGCTTCACTTTATCTTATGACTCCTTATATAGCCATCAACTGTGGTGTTAATCTCCAAATATATTAGCAAAGACTTTCTCAGTGTCTATCCTAGTGGGTAAATATATTATAGCTAGATGGGTATACAAAAATTACCCGGTTACAGTATCTCAGAAAGTCATCTCAGTTAATCTTATGGAGTTAGAGATGACTGACTTTGATGTTATTCTTGGCATGGATTGGCTCCACTCATGTTATGCCTCAGTTGATTACAGAAATAGATTCGTTCAGTTTTAGTTTCCCGGTGAACCAATCCTTAAATGGAGGGGTGTACTTCAGTGCTTGGGGGTTAATTTATTTCACATCTTAAAGCAAGAAAGATGATATCTAAAGGGTGTGTTTACCATCTTGTTTGAATCAAAGACTTTAGTTCTGAGACTCCAATTCTTGAGTCAGTTTCAGTAGTAAGGGAATTTCCATATGTGTTCCTTGAAGATCATCTCATAGTTCCTCCCGAAAGGGAAATTGACTTCAGAATAGATCTCCTTCCAGATACCCATCCTATCTCTATTCCACCTTATAGAATATCTCCAACTGATCTTAAGGAGTTGAAAGAATAGTTAAAATATCTCTTAAATAGGGGTATCATTAGTCCCAGTATTTCCCCATAGAGTTTACTAGTCTTGTTTGTGCGTAAGAAAGACAGCTCTCTTAGAATATGCATCGATTACCATCAATTGAACAAAGTTGCCATCAAGAATAAGTATCCACTCCCAAGAATTGATGACTTGTTCAACCAACTTCAGGGTGCCAGTGATTTCTCTAAGATAGACCTCAGATCCAGCTATCATCAGCTCAGAGTGAGAGAATGTGACATTTTGAAAATAGCTTTCAGAACTTGGTATGGTCACTTTGAATTCCTAGTTATGTCTTTTGGACTAATGAATACCCCTGCAACCTTCATGGACTTGATGAACAGGGTGTTCAAGCATTACTTTGACATGTTCATCATAGTCTTCATTGATGAAATCCTTGTCTATTCCCATAGTGATAATAATCATACAGACCATTTGAGAATTGTGTTGCAGACCCTTAGGACTTATTAGTTGTTCACTAAATTTAGTATGTGCGAATATTGGCTAAGATCAGTAGATTTCCTTGACCATATTATTTCTAGTGATGGCACTAGAGTTGACCCTCCAAAGTCCAAAGCAGTGAGAAACTAGCCCAGGACCATCTCTTTATTAGATATCAAGAGTTTCTTGGGATTGGCTAGCTATTACAGGCAGTTTGATGAAGGGTTTTCTTCTATTGCATCCCCTATTTCTTGATTGACTCAGAAGAAAGTCAAATTTTAGTGGTCGGATTCTTGTGAGAAGAATTTTCAAGAGTTAAAGACTCGACTCTCTTCTGGCCTAGTCTTGAATTTTCCATATGGTTCAGATGGATTTGTAGTTTATTGTGATGCTTCTAGAGTTGGTCTGGGTTGTGTTTTGATATAGAGAGTTAAGGTCATTGCCTACTCCTCTAGATAGCTTAAACCCTATGAGAAGAATTATCCAACCCATAATCTTGAGTTGGCAACTATTATTTTTTCCTAAAAAATTTGGAGACATTATCATTATAGGGTTCATGTTGATGTGGTTACTGGTCATAAGAGTTTACAATAGGTGTTCTCACAAAAAAATCTAAATATTTGTCAGAAAAGGTGGCTTTTTTTGTTTAATTTAGATTTTATTAATAATCAAATTAATAATACACGAATGGGCCAACCCATCCTTAAAAAAAAACAAAAAACAAAAAAGAAGTGGGTAGGCCCAAACCATGACCCAGCCCAACAAAATAACACTTAAAAAGTGTGTAGGGTTTCCTAAAAGAGCTAAGATCATCTCACAAAAATCTTCTCCGTATCTTCTCCTTTTTACATGGTTATCTTCTTCAATCTCCAGCTCAAGTTGCTCCTGTTTTGGGTAATAAATTCCATTCTTTAGTATAGATATGATGTATGTTTTTTCAACTACAAGAGTAAGTTGTTTCCTTACTTTCTATTCCATCTGATTTAACTAAATCTTTCTTAACTTCATCTTACTTCCTGTATCAGCTGAGATCTCCATACAAAGGTGTGTGAACAACTTTTTGGTGAACAAATATAGAGTCTACTCTACTGAGGCCTGGCATACATTCCTGGTAAGCTTTCTTCTTCTTTTATGTTACTGCTGCTAAGTAAACTACAAATTAATAGAGCTCTTGTTAACCAGTTATGGAAGGGAGGGATATAATGAAATGCTCGGACCCACTGGTAACTAGATGATACCAAGAACCTAAGTTGCGTGTGATGATAATCTGACCATCGACCCACTTATCTACAGAGAGTTTTTTTGTTGGATGGTTACTTAGGCTAAGTAGCACTTCCCTTTTTTTGTTCCCTATCTTAGAATGTACAGATGAATGTGAATGAACTGTACTAGCATGTCCAGTTTGTATAATTATGTGTAATTTCTAGCCTCATTTAAGATGAATGATACTTATCACTATTAAGTATCCTTATAGTTGTACAAGGCAGTTGATGAAATGTTATATATGTGAATAAATTCTACTCCACTAGCATGTAAGCTAAATAGTCTGCTGGTTGATTTCCCTCTCTGTATGTATGAACTATCTGAACCTGCTTGTTTGAAAGTAGTCTCCATGTTTGTATTATTATATCTTCTACCTTCCATGGTATTTTCCACTCCTTTCTTCATATTTGCGTCAGTCTGTATGATTACTCTGTCTTGATTTGGTGTGTTGTAATGTTTAGCTGCATTCAAAATAGCTAGTGCCTATGCTTCCATACTAGTTGTGTCCTCAATAGTTGCCCCTGCTGCATATAATAGGTCACCATGTTCATCCCTTAGACAAAATTCTCAAGAACTTCTCCCTGGATTACCCTGTGAAACACCATCTGTATTGTATTTAACTCATCCAGATTGTGGGGGCCCCCATAGTACAGTTATAACCTTAATTCTAGGTTTTAACTGACTGAATTATTGCATAATGCCTGGTCAATCTCCTGATAATTCTAATGCAGGCTTTCTCACCTTAAGTAACATCCTCAAATGCCTTGTAATATTCATTTTTATCTTATGTACTGATACTCCCTTTCTGTCATGCTTCAGTGCATTTTTTCTTCTCCAAAGCTCCCATATTATCATAGCTGGCACTGCTCTATAATATATTTTTTCCCTTGGCCTCACATCTGTATTTCACCATGTATATATTGCATTCCTTAGACTGAATCCCTGTATATTTATACCTGTAAAAGAAGAAAAATAGGACCAAGTCCTGCTAGCATAATAAAATCTCAACAACACATGAGAAATTGTCTCCTTTGTTGGATTCTAGCAACACCAACACATAGAAGGACCTTCCACTCCCTATCTCCTGATGGTAGCATCAACTGCAATCTTCCCTTTCCACATTCTCCACATAAAGAATATTATTTTGAAAGGTAAACCTTTTATCTAAAGCTTCTTGTAGAACTCATTAGGATTCTCTCTCTGCCTGACATAGTGCCATGCTGATTTGACACTAAACTTCCCTCTTGACTCTAGTGTCCATACTGCCTTATCTTGTTGCACTGATTTCTGAGGAACATTCACCTTCTATGTTATATGAGCCTTAATGTCCTTAGTAAATAATTCTTTTAGTAGTTGTACATCCCACTGCCCATCCTTTGTCAAGACCTTTACTCTCTGATGTTTATCATCCCATTCCCTGCTTACCTTCATAATCGAATTTAAATCTCTTATTCGACTCCAATTATCATACCAAACATATGCATCTCCTCCCCTTATCCTCCAAAGTATTAGATGGTCAATAAGATCCCTTACCTATAGCATCTTCTTCCATACTTGGGTACCACCTCCAGTTTTCCACATGACTTCTTTAGAGTGTAGTTTCCTGCAGTACTTATTTAATATGTACTCACTCCATATAGACTTCTTGGTTCTAAAGTTCCACCAAAGCTTACAAAATAGTGCTATTGATACATCATATAAAACCATAAAATCAAGACCTCCTTCCTCTTCTAGCACACACATCTTAGACAAAGCCACCCAATGTCTACCTTTCCCTTCCACATTGCTACTCCAAAAAATATTGCAAAACATTTTTGAAGAGCATTTAAAATATTTTTGGGTGGATTTATGACTGACAGGCAATGTATGGGCACACTTTGTAGCACATGCTTAATTAAAATAGCTCTCCCCCCAAATCATAAAAGCCTTTCCTTCCAAGACTGTAATTTGCTACTAATCCTATTCATGATTTGTTAGTAGTACTTCTTCTTCTTCCTATTATAGAACACTGGACATCCAAGATAGTTGAAAGGAAAATCCTTCCATAGTATTCTTGTAGCCACTTCTACCATGACAGCTGCTCCATTAGACACATTCTAATGAAAATACAAAGCACTCTTCTCCTTGTTAATTCTCTACCCAGACACCAACTCATATTTCTCCAAAGTAGTTGTCAATAGTTGTAAAGTCCCCAATGCTTCTTTACACATGATAATCATATCATCTACAAGTGCAAGATGGTTAAGTTTAGGACTTCCTCTAGGAATGCCAAATAACTTAAAATTCTTCATAGTCAGTAATTCTTTTAGTTCTCTTGAAAGAACCTCTGTTGTAATGATAAATAAAGTAGGTGACAGAGGATCCCCTTGTTTAATACCCCTAGATAATTTAAAGAAACCCTTAGTTTATCCATTTATCAATAAAGAGTACCAATTATTTGACAATAACCTGAACACCATATCAATAAGATTTTCACAAAACCCAATCTTTCTAAGCACTTTAGTCAAAAATAGCCACTCTACCCTATCATAGGCTTTCATCATATCCAACTTCATGACCATGTTTGGTGGTTTCCCTCTCTTTCTAATTTTGAAAAATATTTCCTGCACTACCAAAATGTTCTCATCTATACTTCTTCCATGAACAAATCCATCTTGTTCTTTAGATACTATATCTGTCAAAATACACTTAAGTCTTTCATGAATAATTATTGAAAAGATTTTATTCACAAAATTACTAAGTGATATTAGTCTTATGTCTGAGAAATTATTGACAACTATCTTCTTAGGTAGCAGTACCAAGTTTGTGTATATGATGAACCTTGGGAGATCATGACCATAGAAAAAGGCTATAACCATCTGATAAAGATCAATAGTTATTATGTCCTAAGCATCCTTAAATAAAGCACCACTCATACCATATGGACCTCCAGCATGTTTCTATTCAGCCCTATCAATGCAATTTTTACTACCTCCAGTGTTGGTATCTTCTTAATATCAACATTTTATTCTTCCGTTATCACAGTTGGTAATGCATCCAACATTTATAAGCCATTAGCATCCTCTTGCTTATGAAACTGAACTGATTTTGATAGAACAATACTATAGCTTCAGTAATTTTATCCTTATTTTCCAACCATTCTCTTTCATCATTCTGAATTCTTGTGATCTTTAGTCTAGACCTTTTTCCCTTTACAATAGTATGAAAGAAATTTGAGTTCTTTTCTCCATCTTTGAACCATTAAAAACCAGCTTTCTGCTTCCAGTATTCTTCCTCCCTTTTCAACTGCATTGTCATCTCAGTTTGTACCTTGAATAATACTACCCTATTCTCCCCTGATGGATTTTCCTCAAACTGCTTCTCCTTATCTTGATTACCTCCTCAAGAGTAGCTATCTATTGGAAAATATTTCCAAATGCATGCTTACTCTACTTAGTCAATGCAGCCTTGGTCCTTTTTAGTTTCTAATAAAAAATAATGAATGGGTTGCCATAAGATTGTACTTTCCAGTTTTGCTTAATAACCTCCAAACAAGATTTTTCTTGAAACCAAAAGTTAAGGAACCTAAATGGTTTGATTAGATGCTCATGATTAGTATTACAATAAAGTAACATGGGTTCATGATCAAAACCACTTCTTGGTAAATCTTCCACCTCTAATATAGGGAATAACTCTTATAGCTTGTCATTAGCAAATACCATATCCAGTCATGATATGAGTGTGTTGTATCACTTGGACAAGGGCAATATAGTGGCGAATGCCCTTATAAATTGTCTATGAGTAGTGTTTCCCATGTCAAAAGTTATAAGAAGGAGTTAATCCGTATGGTTTATCAGCTTGCTAGATTACGTGTTTGGTTGTTTGATTTAGTGAAAGGTAGTATATGGGTTCAGAATGGTTTGGAGCCTTTTTTGGTTGCCAAAGTGAAAGAAAAGCAAGATAGGGATCCCAATTGGGTTAAGTTAAAGGAGGCAATTAGAGACCAAAAGGTTGAGGTTTTCTCCAAGGAGGGAGATGGTGTGCTTCATTGTCAAGGTAGGTATGTGTGCTGTGTGTTGATGGGTTGAGACAATAAATTTTAGCAGAAGTACATGGTGCACGGTACTCTTTTCATCGAGGAGCCACTAAGATGTATCGTGATTTTTGGGAAATCTATTTGTGGAATGGTATGAAGAGGGATATTACATAGTTCATAGCTAAGTTTTCAAATTATCAGTAGATCAAAGTTGAGCACCAAAGGCCTAGTAGTACATTGCAGAAGTTTAGCAGCACCACATGGAAGTGGGAAGTGGTGACCACGGATTTTGTGACAGGGTTACCTCATACGCATCATCATCATGATTCAATATGGGTCATTGTGGATAAGATGACCAAATCATTTCATTTCTTGCCAGTTCATACTTCGTATTCAGCTGAGGATTACACCAGGCTTTATCTTAAGGAGTTAGGTAAATTGCATAGGATTGCATTGTCTATCACTTTAGATAGAGGCACCCAGTTTACCTCTCACTTTTGGAAGTCTTTTTAGAAGGGTCTTGATGCCCAAGTTTATCTCAGTACAACTTTTTACCCTTACACAGATGGTCAGGTGGAGAGGACTATTAATACCCTAGAGGACATATTGAGGGTATCTGTTATTGACTTTAGATGTAGCTGGGATAATTAATTACCTTATATTGAGTATGTCAATAACAATAGTTATCACTCCAGTATTTAGATGGCTCTATTTGAGGCTCTCAATGGAAGGATATGTAGATCTCCTATTGGTTGGTTTAAAGAAGGTAAAGCAGTTTTAATACGGCCAAATTCAGTGTTTAAGGCGATGGAGAAAGTTTAGTTGATTTAGGAGAGGCTAAAGATAGCCCAAAGTCATCCAAATATTACGCAGATGTGAGGAGAAGAGATCTTGAGTTTGAGGGTGGTGATTTGGTCTATTTGAAGATTTCATCCATAAAAGGAGTGAAAAGATTAGGTAAGAAGGAGAAACTCAGTCCCCTCTATGTTGGCCCTTGTAGAATCTTGAATCATTTTGGAAAGGCAGCCTATGAGCTTAAGCACCTGCAAATTTAGCATTAGTGCATCCAGTGTTCCATGTCTCTTTGTTGAGAAAATATATTGGTGATTCAGCGGTTGTTGTTTTTCTAGAAAGGATAAACGTTCAGGATAGTCTTTCCTTCTAAGAAGTCCCAATTGAGATTCTTGATCGTCAGATTCATAGACTAAGGAACAAATAAGTTCCCTTAGTTAAAGTTCTATGGAAAAATCAGTTTGTTGAGGGAGCTACTTAGGAAGCAGAAGCTGATATGCGAGCCAAGTACCCTCATCTTTTCTCCAAAAATTCAGACTCAATTTGAGGTAATGATCTTTCTTAGATTGACTGTTTTCCCTTCTCTATTCCAGCAAAATAACAATTCTCATATCATTCATGCATTCAAGAAATTAGTTCAGTTCATGTATTATGCATCAGACACAATTATTTAATCATGTTCCAAGTCATGCGTATTCAATACATAATCTCAGCTGTCGTAGTATTCTCAGTCTAACCAGTCTCATTCGAGGACAAATGTTCCCCAGGGTGAGATATTGTAATACGCCATATCTTTTCTTGTCTCTGGAATATATATGACTCATCCCACAAGTCGTAAGCCAGCATACAAGTCATAAGTTGGACTCGTGCCCAAATCAGTGTAGCATGGATAACATTCTATTATAAGTATGACACATATGAGTTATCAAGAGGGGTACAAGTCATATAAATACAGTTATAAGGACATTAGTGTTGACCCCTTAAGGTTTTATCCAGGATATAAGGGGGGCATCTAGTCATATACAAAGGTACGACTCATATGGAGAGAAGTCATATCAATAATAGTGTTGGTTCCCTAAGTTGTCAGTTCATCCTACGAGTGATTTTACAAAATCGTATAGGCATCTTATGAGTTATAAGTATGAACCGTATCCAGATCAGTACATGTTATTTAGAATCTTCCAAGCTTATGATTCAGCAGTCCAGTCGTACCCTAACATACGAGTCATAAGGTTGACTCATATCGACTGGGAATGCAATTTTTTACATATTTTTCTAGGGGCTTTTATGTCTTTCCCCACTCCCTTAAAAGACAAACCCCTATCATTTTGGCTTCAAAAGTGGATGAATAAAAGGTCTTAAATACCTAATTCACAACATAATACATTAAATTCATCAAAAATAAAACAAAAGGTGGTTTCTTTCTCTCCCCCAAGCATTTAGGGTTTTCTTAAGAACAAGAACAACTTCAAGAAATTTCCACAAGGATTATACTTCAGGTATGTGGGATGTCCATCCATGGACCCCTTTCACACATGGAGCCCAAACCCCCTCTTTTGGTTAAATTATGAGTTATATATGTTTAAGATAAAATAACTCCATGAATGTCTTGTTAATTACATTACAAGTTATGTTTACAAGTGTTTTCAAGTGGAATGAGTCATATCATGTTTTGAGTATTGCTATTCCCATGTCATGTTCAATTAAATTCAGGATAAATTCCTCACATTATGATTTTAGCCATGTAATCATCTTTTCTTCTCATGTTTAAGACACTCCCATTTCAATATTATAATTCTCACTTATTTGATGAAAAGTCTATGCCTTGTGTATTTGAACCATGATTCCCATACTATAGCTTTAAGTGTTGATATCAAGCTTTATGGTCATTTAGTGTTGGCGAGTTATCAACACTTGATACCTATGTGTTTATTCGTATTTTAGATTTTCCAAGTAATGATTTAAGTTAAACCATGAATGTTACTATTTACTAAGTTGTAATGATTATGATGAGCAATATCTGTTGTTATGTGTAGTCGAACTTGAGTTAGTACCAGTGTCAGTTCAGTTGGGTGTAGGACTTAGCACTGAGTGAACCAGGGGATGGGGGCTCACCTGCTAGTATAGGGTGTGACCCTTACTAGCATTCCCTGAGTTATAGAACTACATAGCTAGCGTGAAACACCTAGGTCTTGAAATATTGAGGAACAACTCTATTTTTGTTCCTCTGAGTTGGGTATGACTAAAAACTTGAGTCGTACCTTTGGTCACGACTCATACCCATCTTGACCTCCCCTTTCATACCTTGATCAGTCCACGAGGGTATCATAATATTTCCTATATGATATGACCTCCTCTTGGTCATAACCAATGTATGCGATTCATAAACTACTCAACTATATAGAGGGAAGCCTCAAACCAAGTGGATTATTTTTGTCACGAGTGAAGCCTATGAGTTAAAGATGATTCGTACCCTTTGGATATGACTCAAGGTTGCCCACTTGTACCCACAATAGTATGGTTGACCTAGGAGAATCCTAGTATACAATTTAGGGTACCACTCGTACCTAGGGTACAATTTCTAAGAGAGCCATATGGGGAAGTGGTACCCCTAGACGAGGTCACTTTTCAGCTTTTAACTAAGGGCCTCATGGTCATTTTCCATGCCTAAAACCCTAAACCCTCTCACTATATAAGTTATTTTAGCCTATTCAGCCCTTATTTTACAAGACTCAAACACTCCAAAACACTCTAAAAGTTTCTTGAAGTAAGATTAAAGGATAGGGTTTAGAGAGAGCTCATCTAGTGGCAAGAAGGAGCCAAGATTATAGGTGTGCCATCTTTTTTAAGGCATATATCTCTTCCCCTCTTTAAATATCTCTAAAACCATGTATTTCACACTTGGATTAGTAAGTGTACATGGCGGTTTTAAAATCAAACAGAAAGGGTTTTGTTGCCTAATGATGTATGATATTGAATCTTACTTAGACTTATGTTTATATATGATATTGATGATGAATTTCATGTGTGGATTCTTGTTGTATGTGGTTTAAAATGAGGGTCTTAAGTAACCCTAATCTTGATAATATATACCTTATAAATGGCCTTGTTGAAGGCATACACCCAAGGTGTTTGTGAAAATATCTAAGTGAGTTGTCTAATCATATGTTGTTGATGTATTAAACTAGGTCAATGTCCCAAATAAATATGGGTGAATGATAAATGATGTGTTAAAAGAATTATGAACCATGTGTGATAAATTTTATAACCTTGGTTGTTGGCTAATAAAAGGGTAAAGTCCCTAAATATAAAGATGAACTTAAATTATGGGTTGAACCCAAGTATGGTGAGAGTGTGGCATAGAATTGTTGTAAGGTCTTGATGACCATAACTTGCATTGTATGTTGAATTTAGTGAAGGCATTGGCCTATTGAGATAGTTGAACAATGAAGGCTCCCATAAGGACCATGTGGTCATGTATAGTGTTGAATTGGCTAAAGTGGTTAAAGTCCTTAAATGTTGTAGTGAATGTATGTTGATGCAAGGGCAAAGAGTTAAAGTCCAAAATGCCAACTAATGATAGTTGTGATTGTTTGAGGTCAAAGTGCCTTGCCTTATGTGAATTCTTGAGGTTGAAGTCCCTTGCCTTATGAATGGCTTGAGGTTGAAGTCCCTTGCCCAATGATATTGCTCAAAGTGAAAGTCCCTTTCTTAAAGAGATCTCTTGAGGTTAGAGAACCTTGACGAATGAAGGGCTTGTGGTTAGAGTCCTAGTGTAGAATGAGGTTAGAGTCCCTCTCCTAACATGTGAGCATGAGGTTAAAGTCCCATGCCCAATTAAATGTGTGGACATATGGTTGAAGTCCTATGTCCAATTGGATGTGTGTATAGCTAGAGCCCCTTCTTTGAATAATTTTGTATGCGGTTAAAGTCCTTGGCTAATGAATGAATAAGTATGGTTGATGTCCCTTGTATAAGTGCATGTAAATGTGGTTAGAGTCCTATGCATAATGTAAATTGTTGAACCTAAGTGTGGAGGGTCGGAGTCCCCTACTTTATGTCTAATGAATGAATGCTTGAGAATGATGATGAGCCTTGATATCTTGATTAGCATGTGATATATCTATATGTATGGATTAGTATATGAATGATATTAAATGTGATATATTGACTTGATGTTGATTGTTGATGATATTTTATCACTTATCCTTGAGTTAATGCTAGCATTCCAATCGCTAACCATCTCCGGATGTTATGTCCCTATACGACATAGGGGGCAAAACATCTTCTTCTCTTTCTGCGCAGTTATTTGTAGATCAAAGCAGTTTGTGTATTGACTTGAAGTGGTAAGCTTTCTTACTCCATAAGATCTTCATATCTTGGTATCTTATGATTTTACTTAGACTCAGTTAGACTTAGTTTGTTGAATGTATATTGATGCATGGACATAGGGTTAAAGTCCCAAATGCCAACTAATGCTAGTTATGATGGCTTTAGGTTAAAATCCCTTGCCTTATCTGATGGCTTGAGGTTGAAGTCCCTTTCCTTATAAATGGATTGAGTTTGAAGTCCCTTACCTAATGATATTACTTGAGGTTAAAGTTCTTTGCTTAAAGAGATCTCTTGAGGTCAGTGAACCTATCTGAATGGAAGGGCTTGTGGTTAGATTCCAAGTGTAGCATGAGGTTAGAGTCCCTTGCCTAATATTTGAGCATAATGTTAAAGTCACATTCCCTATTGAATGTGTAGACATGTGTTTGAAGTCCTATGTCCAATTGGATGTGTGTATGGCTAGAGCCCCTTGTTTAAATGATTACGTATGTGGTTAATGTCATTGGCTAATGAATGAGTAAGTATGGTTGATGTCCCTTGTCTAAGTGCATATGAATGTGGTTAAAGTCCTATACATAATATGAATTATTGAACATATAAATGTGGAGGGTCGGAGTCCCCCACTTCATGTCTAATGAATGAATGCTTGAGAACAATGATGAGCCTTGATATCTTGATTAGCATGTGATATATCTATATGTATGGATTAGTATGTAAATGAGATGAAATATGATATATTGACTTGAAGTTGATTGTTGTTGATATTTTATCACTTATCCTTGAGTTAATGCTAGCGTTCCAACTGCTAACCATGTTCGGACGCTATGTCCCCATGCGACATAGGGGTCGGAGCATCTTCTTCTCTTCCTGTGTAGTGATTAGTAGATCAAAGCAGTTCGTGCATTGACTTGAAGTGGTGAGCTTCCTTACTCCGAAAGATCTTCATCTCTTGGTCTCTGATGATTAGAATTTTGACTCAGTTAGACTTGGTTTGGCTATCGTCGTGGGCTTATCCCGACATATACATTTATTGACTTTGTTTTGTATATAGGTATTGTGAACAATTGTGAACTTGGGTGTGAGTTAGTTACCATAAATCTAATGTTGACTTATGATATTACTTCCGCAAATCTTAACTAGTGAGTTGGAGTTCGTTTGACTCCTATGGTAGGATTAGATTTTTGGTCGGGTTATTGGGGCAACCTCCAATTCATGTGAGCTTGGGGTACCTATACTACATGGTCCGAGTTTTGGGTCATGTCAAGTTGGTATCATAGCCTAGGTTCATGCTCAGTTGGGTGTTCACAATGTCATATAAAGTATAACCTGTTTTATGGGTATGGAGTGTGCCACACTTATAAAAGAGGAGCTATGAGAAATTTTAGGAAATGTTCCCTTTCTTTTGTTTCAATCTCAAGCTATAAAGTCTAAGATTTTGGATTCCCCTAATCCAATTTTCTATATTTCATATCATGCTCCAAGGAGATCTGAGACTTAGGCAAACACTTCAGCCCCAACTGAGGGTCCTATGGACGAAGCTCATCCAACTTCTAGAGTTCACAACCAGGCTAGGGCTGCGGTATCTAGCCATCCTCGTGGTGTTTTACCCACCAACCCTACTTATAAGAGTGACTCTCCTTCTCAGTCCCCTCAAGGGAATGCTTCTAATGGAGTTTTGTAACTCTATCAACCTCTTGACTCAATTGGTGGCCTCTCAATATGATCGTGGTGCTTCGACTACTGTTTCTTCTGAGGCCACAAAAATTGGCCAATTTATGAGGTTGATCCCTTCTATGTTCACAGGTATGAAGGTACAAAGGTTGAGTAAGATCCTCAAGGCTTCGTCGATGAAATAGAGAAAATTTTCCAAATCATGCATGCTTTGGAAATTGAGGGTGTTGAGCTTGCTTCCTTATAATCAAAAGATGTAGTGTACCAATGGTACGAAGGGTGGGAGTTGTCTAGAGGTGTTGATTCTAGTTCAACTTCATGGATGTATTTCTCTAAGCCTTTCTTAGACCTCTTCTTTCCTCAAGAGTTGAGGAAGTTTGTGAACTTAAATCAAAGGAGGATGTCCGTTACGAGTATGCCTTGAAATTCCATCAATTGTCAAGGTATTCTCCAAAAATAGTTTCTAGCATGAGGGCTAGGATGTGTGAGTTTGTCTTGGTATTATCCCATGAATTAGTCCTTGGGAGCAAGGGGGGACTTACTGATTAAGAACATGGATATTTCTAGGTTGATTGTGTATTTTCAACAAGTTGAAGAATAGAAAAAAAAAGCAAGTTGAGCTTTGTGAGAGGCAAGGAAAGAAATTTAGGCCTTCTGAGACTAGTGGTGGTGCTGGTGGCAAATGGCCACATAAGAAGTAGGGGAGTTTGAGTTCTTTCTTCTTAGCTAATGGTCGCTCTTCTTACTTGAAGTTTTTGGGTGACCGTCAAACTCAGTTTGTTAGTGGGTCATGAGCAAAGGGTGCCCAATTCCGGACTAGTGCTGCTCAGTTGGATCCACCCTATCCTTCTTGTAGATTTTATGGTCAAAGTCATTGTGGTTAGTATGAGAAAGGGAGAAATAGATGCTTCCATTATGGTCAGATTGGGCTACTCCACTTTCTCCCATACCAAAGGGTGTTATATCTGCCTCTGCTTCTGTTTCTGGTACTAGTGTTGGCCGGAACTGATTGTATGCACTTGCTATTTGCCAGGATTCTGAGGCATCCCTTGATTTTGTCATGGGTATGTTGAGACTTTTCTCTGTGATGTGTATTGTTTGCTTAATCTAGGGTCTACTCTTTCTTATATGACCTCGTATATGGATGTGCATCTTAATTATGGTCCCTAGATTCTGTCGGTTCCTTTTTTTTATTTCTACCCCAATGGGAGACTCTGTGGTTGTTACAAGAGTCTATAGGGTATATGTGATATCTGTCGGTGGTAGAGACACTCCTGTTGACTTGATAGAGTTAAACATATTTTGATGTCATTCTGAGGATGGATTGGTTTCACTCTTGCTATGCTTCCTTAGATTGTTGGACCCATTGGGTAACTTTTAAATTCCCTAATGAATTGTCCATTATATGGGGAGGTGGTTCCTTAGTGCCTAAGAGAAGTTTCATTTCTTATCTTAAAGCCTGAAGGTTGATTTCGAAGGGGTATTTGTATCATTTGGTCCGTGTTAATGATTCTAACTCGGAAGAGACTTCTCTAGAATCTGTTCCCATAGTTAATGAGTTTCCTGAGGTGTTTCCCAATGATCTTCTCAGTGTTTGTCACGATAGAGAAATTGATTTTGGAAATGATCTTATCTCGGACACCCGTCCAATTTCTATCCCTCCTTATAGAATGGCTTCGACTGAGCTAAAAGATCTTAAGGATCAATTGAAAGACCTCTTAGATAAAGGTTTTACCTGCCCTAGTATGTCTCGGTGGGGTGCTCCCGTGTTGTTCGTGCGCAAGAAGGATGGTTGCCTTCGTATGTGCATTGATTATCGTCAGTTGAACAAAGTGACTGCAAAGAATAAATATCCTCGGCCTAGGATCGATGATTTGTTTGATGAAATTCATGGTGCGAAGTGTTTCTCTAAGATTTATCTTAGGTCGGGTTATCATCAGCTCAAGATTAGGGATACGAATATCCCTAAGATGGCTTTTAAACCCGATATGGTCACTATGAATTTATTTTTATGTCCTTTGGGTTGACCAATGCCCCGGTGGCATTCATGGATTTTATGAATAAGGTCTGCCGACCATTGTTGTACATGTTTGTAATTATCTTCATCAATGATATCTTAGTGTACTCTAAGAGTGAGGTGAATCATGTAGATCACCTCTATGCTATGTTGCAAACCTTGAAGGATTATCATTTGTGTGCCAAGTTCTTTAAGTTTGAGTTTTGGTTGATAAATAAAGATTTTCTTAGGCATGTCATCTCTAGTGAAGGGATTATGGTAGATCCCCAAAAGGTCACGGCGGTTAAGAAGTGGCCTAGACCTATGACTCCAACTTATATTCAGAGCTTTTTGGGTCTAGCCAGTTATTATAGAAGGTTTGTGGAAATTTTTTCCTCTATAGCTGCCTCATTGACAAAGTTGACCCAAAAAAAGGTCAAGTTCTAGCGGTCCGATGCGTGTGAGGGTAGTTTTGAGAAGTTGAAAGATAAATTGACTTCGGCTCTGGTGTTGACCTTGCCCGAGGGTAGTGATGGTTTTGTGGTGTATTATGATGCTTCTTGTGTTGTTCTTGGTTTCGTGTTGATGCAACATGGTAGGGTGGTGGCCTATGCTTCTAGGCAATTAAAAGCTAATGAAAAGAACTACCCCACCCATGACTTAGAGTTATTAGTCATGGTCTTTTCTTTGAAGATTTGACGTTATTATCTTTATGGTGTCCACGTTGATATCTTTTCCGACCATAAAAACCTTCAATATGTGTTTACTCAAAAAAAGTTCAATCTCCGGTAATAAAAGTGGCTTGAGCTATTAAAAGACTATGATATGGGTCCTTATTACCATCCTAGTAAGGAGAATGTAGTCGTTGATGCTCTTAGTAGATTGTCTATGGGAAGTGTGGACCATGTTGATGAGGATAAGTGGGAATTGGTGAGAGATATTCACCATTTGAAAAATCTTAGAATTTGACTTGTGGACTTCGAGGATGGTGGTGTATTTGTGCATCTGGTATCTCAATCATCTCTTGTTGTTGAGATAAAGAAGAAGGACCCCGACTTGATGAAGATCAATATTAATGTGGCTCAACACAAAGTTGTAGACTTTATAATTGGTCGTGATGGTATCTAGAGGTACCAAGGTAGGTTATATTTTCTCGATGTCGATGGATTAAGGGAAAGGTTCATGGCTGAGGCTCATGGATCCCGTTATGCTAATCATCCCAGTTCCACTAAGATGTATCATGACGTTAGAGAGTTTTATTAGTGGAATAATATAAAGAAAGATATGGATAGCTATGTGGCCAAGAGTATGGTGTGTCAAAAAGTGAAAGGTGAGCACATAAGGCCCAATGGTTTGTACCAAGAAATTTTGTTGCCCGAATGGAAGTGGGAGGCAATTAATATGGATTTCATTATCGGAATTCCAAGATCCTAGAATCAATGTGATTCTCTTTGGGTCATCATTGATAGAATGACCAAGTCCACATATTTCTTGCCTGTGAGAACTAATTTCTCGACGGCAGATTATTCTAAGTTATATCTTGTGGAGATCGTGAAGTTGCACGGTGCTTGGTGTCTATTATCTCATATCATGGTCCTCTATTTTCATTCTACTTTAGGAAGTCATTCTAAAGAGGTTTGGTAACTAAGGTGTGCCTTAGTACCGCTTTCCACCCAATAATGGATGGACAATTAAAGAGAACTATCCAAATATTGGAGGATATGTTGTGGGCTTGTGTGATTGATTATGGTGGTAGTTGGTATGACCACTTGCCTTTGATTGAGTTTTCCTATAATAATACTTACCACTCTAGTATTAGAATGGCGCCTTTTGAAGCATTGTATGGCAGGAGATGTCGATCTCCTATTGGGTGGTACGAAGTTGATGAGTGTAAGTTACTTGGACCCAATTTAGTTCACCAAGACTTAGAGAAGGTGAAAGTGATTCGTGATAGATTTAAAATTGCTCAAAGTCTGCAAAATTCCTATGCGAATATGAGGCACAGGGACTTAGAATTTAATGTGGGTGATTGAGTATTCTTGAAAGTATCTCCCATGAAGGGAGTGATGCAGTTTGGAAAAAAGGTGAAGATTAGACCCTGGTATGTCGGTCCCTATTTGATTCTGAAGAAGGTTGGCAATGTTGCCTATGAGTTGGAGTTTCCATCTAGTATGGACTCCATTCACCCGATTTTCCATGTCTCTATATTGCAGAAATTCATAGGTGATCCATCATTGTTTGTTCCTTCCGAAGATGTTGATATCTCAAACTCTTTGTCCTATGAAGAGGTCCTGCTAAGGATTTTGGATCGGTAAATTTTCTAGTTGTGAACAAAAGAGGTGGCTTTGGTGAAGGTTCTATAGAGGAACCAAATGTCTGAGGAAGCTTCTTGGGAGGCGGAAGAGGACATGAAGTCCATGTACCAACATTTATTTCCCATTTTGGAGGCTTGTATTGGAGATATGTGTTAATCTCCTTACTTTGATGTATGTCTTTGATAAGCAATGGGTTGAATTCCCCAAGCTTTGAATTGATTTATGTCTTTGCTAGACAATGGATTAAAGTTCCCAATATGTGAAATAATTTGTGCCTTGATAAGACCGTGAGTTAAAGTCCCTAGTGCATTGAATTAATTTATGTTTTGATAGATAGTGGGTTAAATTCCCCAATGCTTGGAGTTGTTTGATCTCTTTGAAAGTTGATGGGTTGAAGTCCCTAAGTTGTGAAATGAGTAAGTGTTAATAAGCAACAAGTTACAGTCCCAAAGTCGGTGAGATGAATGATTGGTTGATGATGAGCATGATGTGTGTTGTATCCTTGTTGTGTTCTTATTTCTAACGTGTGTAAGGGTCGGCTTGATGTATTTGATGCGTTAACTTATTTTTACACTTACCTTACCCTTCATTAACGGATGAATGATCCAAGTGGGGGAGAATTGAAACACCTAGGTCTTGAAACATTGAGGAACAACTCCATTTTCTTGCCTCTGAGTTGGGTACGACTAGCGACTAGAGTCGTACCCTTGGTCATGACTCGTACCCACCTTGCCCTCCTCTTTCATACCTTGATCAATCCATGAGGGTATCATACTATTTTCTATACGATATGACCTCCTCTTGGTCATAACCAATGCATAGAAGTCGTATACTACTCAACTGTATAGAGGGGAGCCTCAAACCAAGTGGGTTGATTTTGTCATGAGTGAAACCTACGATTTAGGGGTGAGTCTTATCCTTTGGATACGACTCAAGGGTGCCTTATCGTACCCATAATAGTATGGTTGACCTAGGAGAAGTTTAGGGTATGAGTTTTAGGGTACCACTCGTACCCTAGGGTACGATTGCTAAGGGAGTTGTATGGAGGAGTCGTACCCTTCGATGAGGTCACTTTTCAGCTTTTAACTAAGGGCCTTGTTGAAACATCCTGGGTTTTAACCCTTAGAAAAATTCTTGGAATTTCATTCTCTGAAACCAATACGACTCACGGGTAAGCGTCGTATATTGGGGCATGAGTGGTATGGTCCTATCGTATGCTGACCAGTGTTAGTGGGTGGGATGGTTTTGGTTACTGGAATAGGGACGACTTAGGGGTCTGAGTCATAGGGCTTGGTATAAGTCGTATCCGAGACTCGTATGGTGGGCAGTGTTTGATCCTCCTGGTATTTTATTCTGTTTGTGATACGGATTATGGGTACAAATCGTATACAGTGGTTCTGACTTGGTTGGATGAGTCGTATACTAGACAGTGTTTGATCCAACGGGTTAGGCTTGGATATGAGTGGTGGATACCGATGAGGGTACGACTTATATGGGTCAGGCATATCCATTTGATAGGTTTGTAAGGGATTTAAGTGGGGGTATTCTAGACATTTTCCTACTTACCCTAACTAGGACCCATGACTTCTAATACACTTAGGAGGTTATTTACCCTATTATTATATTCATTAACACTTAGAAACTATTCCAAAACATCTCATAATTCTCTCAAGAGCTTTTGGGGCAAGAAGGCTAGGGTTTCATCATATGGATTGCTTTGGGGCTTGTCTTAGTGAGTTCCTTCCATTAATTCTTTGGTATAAGTCATAATTCTCTTCCCTTAGTGTAATTTCAACTAAAGGCATGGTTTATGTGATTGATTTCATGGGTTTATTATTTCATGATTATGGTTTCCAACTATTATTTGGGGGTTTTGATATTGAATGCTTGGTTATGGTTTCCTATTATTTTACTTATGCTTTTATATGCATCAATGGTGGATTTGGACAATTTGATTGCATGGTAATGGTTTAATGGTCTTTGGGATTGGTTTTGGTTATAGTATGCCCCTAAGGTGTTTGATAAATGCTTATAAAGATATATTCATTGCATTGACTTCTTTTAATAGAACTCTTGCATATTTTAAACTGGATAAATAATTTATGCATGGTTTAAATGATTTGAAAAGTATAAAGGCTAAATGGTTATGCTTGTGGAGAACATGGAAGTCTCCCAAGTAGATTTAATATAGTAATTGGAAGGGCACCTAAGGTCCTCTTAACCTAAATGGTTTGTCTATGGATATTATTTGTAAGTAAGGGGTGGTATGACGATACCACTAATATTGGCCTTGGTTAATAAATGGTAAATGGATTGTTTGGATATGGTTTAATTGGGTATTAATGGCAGGGTGTGTAGCTAAGCCATGGAAGGTGGCGGTACTGGGTGGACCAAAACTGGAACTCATATTTGCCGATATGAAGGGTCTTGATGACTAAGTGTGTGTGTCACATTTTATATTAGGGGATGTACTAGTCATCCTATGGTATATTCCTTGGTCGTGCAGCTACACATACTAGGGCCCTTTCAGCAAGGAGAGCTAAACCTGTAATACCCCGAACGTTTATTGAGAGTAAATCCGTCTTTTGAGTGTGCATGTATGACTTCCAAAATTATTAATGTTTAAGTTTTCCATTGATACCAATTTCATCAAAATCCGACAACGGATGAGTGAGTTATGGCTGTTTTACTCAACGGTATCGGATCGCCCAGGTTTGACGGTCGACCTGGTGGACCGTCAGGTCCTTGGTGGACCGTCAAGTGTCCCATCAAGCCAAGGCAGTAGCTCCCCTTTTTGGGCCTTCGTATGATGGCCAAAGTGGTGGACCATCACTTTTCTGACGGACCGTCAGGTCAACCATCACGTCGAGCCAGAACGTTCCAGTTTTGGTGTTCGAGTGACGGAAGACTTGGTGGACCATCAGTCCCTCTGACGGACCATCAGTTAGACCGTCACAGGCCCCGATCAGCAAATTTCAGCATTTTCAAAAAGGGCATTTTGGTCATTTCCTCCCCATGTGGTCTTATATATATATATCAAAGTGGAGAAGAGCCACTCATTTCCTTCTCCTTTCTCTTCCAATCTTCCAAGAATCTCCTAGAAACTAGGGTTTCTACAAGATCCAAAATCCAAATCCTCTTCCACGAAATTCAGAGAATCTTCCATGAATTTCTCCAAGTTGTTCAAGAACTAAGTTTCCCAAGTCAAAGGCATCAAGAATTTTGGCCTAAAAGTGTGAGAAGAGTTCCAAACAAGTTTCCACATCTTCAAATCAAAATCCAAGGTATGTGGGATTTGAACAAGGACACTCCTTTCGTTCTTATGCTTAAAGATTTAATTTCTACTATTGATTTACATGATCTTGCAAGTGGGTTTACACCCAAATTTCTTTATGTATGATTTATGAGACTTGAGTTGAATAAGCTTGATATTTATGGTTATATCACCATCATGCTTCTTAAATTGAGTATTTATTCCATGAGATGTATATTGTCATTATATATTGATGATTTCTAAGTGATTTATGATAAGTGTCAAGATTTGTGTTTTTCTATGAGAAATTTGAATATTGAATATATATATATATATATCGATATTTGAATTGAAAGTCAAGAATGAGTTTGATGATGTTTCCTTGAAGCTTTGGCATTTGAAATGATTTGATAATCAAATGTACTTGATGTTGAGAAACATTGTTTGAATCTGAGTCAAGTTAGGAATCCACAGTCGTATATAATTTACCGATGAGATATACTGTTGTTTTGGTCATCATGATAGACCCATGAGTTGATATTGATTGAGGTGGATTTCCTAACGCATTCTGAGCTGAGTCTGGGAGGAGTATTTAGCACCGAGTCGTAAATTTGGTATTTCCCCAGAACTATGGGCCATCGTAGGATTGATGTTGATAATTGTGGGCCAAAGGACGAGTATGAGAGTGTGATGATAAGATTGAGGTTGTACTCCCTGGAAAGAGTACGACACCCCTGCCAATGTGGGGTTCTCTCCTTAGGAGGGCAAAACGTTGGACTCTATGAGGCTCACATGGAGTAGTTATATCGGTTATAAGAAACTCCCAAACCCATAATGATCTAAATACCTTGAGTTACCGAGTAACTCTAAGTCATGAGTCAAAGCTTTTGAGTTGAGTTGAATGATTTATGAGATTTATGAAGCATCTGTTATTACTGATGATTTATGGAAATAATGTTTCAGATAATTCAAGCAAAGAGAGTTATTACTGCCTGCATACATGATTTTCTTATACACTTATGATATTATTTAAATTTTTTCATCCACCCCCACATACTCAGTACATTCCCAAGTACTGACTCCCATACTCTTTTGTATTCTATATTTCCTCGTGATATAGGTTCAGGTGCTCAGTCTCAACTGCGATTGTGATCTACGAGTACCTTCATCTACATTCCTGCAGTTGGTGAGTCCTCATGGTTCGAGGACCTATGTTCATGATTTTTCTCTTACTAATTGATGGTTGCTTATTTTTCCGTTCAGTTTTCCGACCGTACTTAGACAACCTAGCATTACCGCAGCAACAGCAGTGGTGAGTCTTCATCCCTCGAGGACATATTATCACTCATTCAGTTATTTTAGTATTTCCTTATGTTCTTTCAGTCGGAGTTAGTTGGGGGCCTGTCCCATCAACTCTTCAGTTAATTTAGAGGTTTTTAGATGCTCAGACAATCAGTTAAACAATTAGTCATTTCTTTCAGTATTATCAGTTATTCTGTCAAATAAATTGATTTCCAGTGTTTTTATTAGATGTTTCAGACATTTTCTTATTTTGTATTTTAGTATCCCGTTTTATCGTTTCTTTCCAGTTTATGTTCCGCATATGGATTGTATTAATATTTTATTCAGTGCTCACATCAGGTAGCATCTCATGGGTTAGCTTATGGTTACTAGTTGTCGTAAGCACCGTTGTCGTGACTAGGGGTATTCTCGAGTTGTGACATTTAGCATATAACCTCTAATCTGTAAAAGTATACAACACAATTCAGAGGTGATTGGCATAATCCTACTCACTCTTAGAATACACCAAGATATCATCAATGAAGAATATCACAAATAGATCTAGAAACTGCGTAAAGACCCGATTCATAAGATCCATAAAGGTAGATAGAGCATTAGTCAACCCAAATAACATAACTAGGAACTCATAATGGCCATACTGGGTTTGGAAATCAATCTAGTATCAACCTTCCAAATTTTGAACTGATGATATCCCAAATGAAGATCAATCTTGGAGAAACATCTAACACCCTGAAGTTAGTCAAAATGATCATCGATCCTAGGTAGAGGATACTTATTCTTCATTGTAACCTTATTCAGCTGATGATAGTCTTTACATATCTGAAGGGACTCATCCTTCTTGCACACGAAAAGTACAGGAACACCCCATAGGGAAATACTAGGATGAATGAAACCCTCATCAAAAAGATCTTTTAACTACTCCTTCAGCTCTTTTAATCCCGTCGAAGCCATTCTATAATCAAGAATGAAATAGGACGAGTATCTGATAGAAGATCAATCCCAAAATTTATTTCCCTATTGGGAGAAAATCTAGGAAGATCATAGGGAAACACTTTAGAAAACTCAATAACCACGAGGATAAATTGCAAAGAAGGACTATCAGAATTGCAAACCTTAACCCGGACCAGATGATACAAACACCTTTTGGTGATCAACTTCTGAGCTCTAAGATAGGAAATAAACCTCCCTTTAGGCACTAAGGAACTTACCTCCCATTAAATTGCCGATTCATTTAGGAATTGGAAACTAACCTTTCAGGTCCTATAATCCAAGGAAACATAGAATGAATAAAGTCAATCCATCCCCAAGATTATATCAAAATCTATCATGTCTAGCTCTATCAGATCGTTTTGCAAGGAAGGGAAGGCATCCGTACAGGTAGAAAAAGGCAGAGGTCAAGCTATGGCCACCAATATCTCTCGATTATGAATATACAGAACACAACCCCTATAGTTTCTTCTAGTAACAATAGAATCACCCACCGAAGTAGAAACAGAAAAGGTGTCGAAAATATTTTCAGGACCAAAAACAAAGTGCAAAGCCACATAAGGGGTCACATAAGAAAGGGTAGGCTCCAGGTCAAGCAAACAATAAACATCACGGGAAAAAATTAGTAATGCACCAATAACAACATTAGGAGATGCCTCACATTCTTGATGGGTGGCAAGAGCATAGAGACAATTCCAACTAGTGCAGGTACCCAAAGTGACATATTTTGTTATAAAAGCCGAAGAAGTGGTGATTTAAACCTTATTATCCCCAGTGTCTACCTTAGTTATAGGATAGTTTCTCTACATATGTCCAGGAAGCCCCCAATTGAAGCACAAGTTCCTCATATCATCCCAATAACTACGGTAAAGCTATCCTCAAAATCATAAGGGTAATAAGGTAGGGTTGATTAAGCTCTACTAGCCTGAGACTGGGCACCTTATGCCTTAGAACTACTATTGTCCTTAAAAATGATGATGACCAAACGGCTTAGGATAAAGAGAACTAGCCAAAAAATTTGAATTAGAATTTCCCCATGTCTTCTTCTATATGCATTGTCTACCATCTCTTCCATTATTCTACTGATTTTCTCTGCTCTGAATACCTAAACTTCTTATTTTTCCTCTCTACCATCTCTGTTTGTCTCTTCTTTTCATTCTCTACCTACTGCATATAAATTACAAGCCTGGATATATCTATGTCATTGTTCAACATTAAAACCTACATTCCAATACCAAGTCACGAGACTACCTAAAAGTAAACTTCGTCATTTTAAATCTCTGGCTAGACACCAACTCCAGAGAATAATGAGACAGATGCTGAAATTTTAAGGCATACTCTTTCACATTCATCTTACCCTACTTCAGATTTATAAACTCTTCAGGCTTAGCTTCCCTCAGCTCCTGAGGAAATAAATGATCAAGAAAGGCACTCGAAAACTCATCCTATAATATCGGCTCAGCATCATCACCTCTCAACTGCTCCCACTCCTTGTACCGATGATAAGCTACATCATTCAACTGATATGCAACAAACTCTATACCTTAAGAATCAGTAGCATGCATCATTCTTAAAATATTCTCTATCTCATCTACAAATCCCTAAGGATCCTCCTCAACCCTAGATTCTATAAAGTTTGGGGGATTCAACCTCATGAACTGTCAAACACGAGTGCCCTCAGATAAAGAAGCAACAAAACCAACACGACTCAACTGATGACACTGATATGTCACTAACTAAGTAAGCAAATGAATAGACCAGAAGAACTCATCATTAGATATATCTCCCTAAGGCGGTTGATCATAGGTGTCACCAGCCCAGGGAGCCCGAGGAAGACTAGTGGGGACAAATGGAACCCACATAGGGTAGTGCAATCTAGACAAGGGACCCTTGACTGGGTCTGTGGTACTTAAGCAGGGCAAGTTCCCTCCACATTGTCCTTAGGTAGGATAGAAGGTCCAACAGAGTTTCTACAAATATCATATCTTTGGAGAGGCATGATCTAAAATGAGAGCAAACCAAGAGTTTGGGAAATTTATGACACCATACTCTATAGCCCAAAATAGAACTCAAGAAAGGAAAACATTCCTAAATGCCTTATAGCCTTCCCCTTATAAGTGTGGCATGCTACACACCCATAAAAGGGACTCTACTTAACATGGTTTTGTGTACACCCAAAGACCCTAAACCTAGATCTACTACTAAACTAGTCATGACTCAAAATAGGGCCTATTCATGACGGGTATATCAAGCTCACCATGGATCAGGGACCACCCCCACAGCCTAACCATTCGATAATAATAGCAATAAATAGTGGAAGACAACCATAGTATATAGATAAGATAGTTAATGTAACTACAATGGAACTAAGAGTTCAAAATAACGACCAACCCATAATCTATCCACAAAGCCTCTACCAAAATTAAATATCATACTAGGTCAAGACATGACCCTGACCATATCAATTAGAGATTCAAAAGTGTCAGTCTAAGGAAACATAGTGAAACTAAAAAGAAATAGGTCTAGAAGATGAAGGCTCACCATTTTAGGTAGACCGACCGACTCACCAAATCACCTAACACTGCACAACGCAACTAAAGAACCCCCTAGGACCCTACATCATGAACGATAC
The DNA here is from genome assembly GCA_030864215.1 of Capsicum pubescens. NCBI lineage: Eukaryota > Viridiplantae > Streptophyta > Magnoliopsida > Solanales > Solanaceae > Capsicum > Capsicum pubescens. Next base: position 215,859,312 of record CM061543.1, on the reverse strand, counting down.
AGCATCCAGGGATAGTTAGTAGGATAAGCACTAGATTATAACTCGGGTTAAGGGATAAAATAATGTCATTTCAAAATAATCCAAATCTCCATGTACATGTTCACATACATGCATATATATATATATATAATGTTGGGATAGCATACAGGGTTTAAGCATGACATTCAAAACCATTAACCTAGATTGTGTAACTTTAACCATCCTAAGGTCACCCATGGGCTATATAGGTTCATCTCTCCTTGCTAAAAGGGTCCCAGTGCGTGTTAGATGCACGAATAAGGAAAACTAAGGAAGGGCCAAAGCCACCGAGGCTCCAACATTCTAAAATATTTATATACTATGTGAACTATATATATGGTCACTAATACCCCCATGCCAAAAAACGTGGTTTCTAGTAGCGGTCCCCCTGGACCTCCACCTTCCACAATGAGCTACACAACCCTCTTTAAGCCAAAATTAAAACCATTTACACACATTTCCATCCATTAAACAAGGAGTATTTTAATTAGTCATTTACCCTTCGTATCATCGTACCAAATAAAGTTAAGCTTGCAAGCCGCTTCCATTTATTTCATACCAAAACATTTAGCCAAAATGACTACAATTTCTAATTTAAAATGAATCCATGGACACCAAGGCCTTTCAAAACCAATTTATGTTCTATAACCTTTTAAGCAGTGCAATATTTCAAAAGTGAATTAGATTATATATATATCCATATTTCAAAACCAATTTTACAAGTTAGGTTGAGGTTAAAGCCAATTCCAAAATCATTAAACCATAAAATTAGGGAAACCTAAGTTTTCCATTCCCATATCCATGCACATATTTAGATTCAAAACCATAAGAAATAGCATGAATAAATAATTCAAAACCATGGGAAACCAATTCACATAATAACCATTCCAAATCCCTTAATGCATATTCAAAATCTAACAATTACAACCACATGGATAACAATTAAACACATGCTTTTATAAAAATAATTTAGGAAAGAGATATATTCCTGGATACTAAAGAAATTTTGAGAGGAAACCACTAATTAAACCCTAGGTGCTTAATTCTTAGAAACCCTAACCTTTCTATTGCTTTAGAAGTTTTAGAAGAGAGAATGATATTTATGATTGAGTAATAAAGAATTATGGGGTCCTTTAGGGTGTTTTAAGTCATGGGGAATTAATAAAGTAGAAGTAAAAGATCAAAATAACCCCACATAAAATGAGAAAAGAACTATCGCCAATCTCTATAGGTTAGGTAACAACTCGTGGTCACTAGTCATGAGTCATCACCATGACTCATTGCTCGAGAAGAAACTTAGGGCCACCTCACTGTAATAGTCATGAGTCACACCCTACAACTCATTGCTAGACCTTATGACTCATGAGGGCCAAGTTTTGATCCAAACAAAAATATTAGGCCACATCATTGGTTTGGCTACGACTGGGACTGTACGACTCTTGAAGAGGGTCTACGACTCAACACTTGAGCCATACCTCAAACATTGAGCACACTTCAAACATTGAGCAAAATCACAGGAAAAATTTCAGAGTTCAAAACCTAGGGTATTACAAATGCTATAGATTTTGAGGGTGTTTTGAGATTTTGATGGCTACATTTGTGTTTTAAGGATCGATGACTTGATTCAGTTGATTTTACATAAGGCTCATAGATCTATATATTCCATTCATCCAGGGACAACCAAGATGAATAGAAATTTTAGACAACATTATTAGTGGAGTGGTATAAAGAGAGGTGTGGCATACTTTGTAGCTTGTTGCCTATGATGTCATACGATAAAGGTCGAGCATCAGTGACTAGGTGGTTTGATTTAAAGGTCGCCCATTCTCGAGTAGAAATGGGAATAGATTACCTTGGATTTTGTTAGTAGGTTGCCTCATACTTCTCACATTTCCAATGGTATTTGGCTCATCATGGATTATTTGACCAAGTCAATATATTTCATTCCAATTTAGATGTCCTTTAGTGCTGAGAGATTATCCTATATCTATGTTTGGGATATAGTCCAATTTTATGGTGTATCTATTTTTATTATTTCATATTGTGGTTCTTTGTTCATGTTGAGATTTTAGAGATATTTTAGGAAGAGTTGGTTACTCAGGTGGATCTTAGTACAACTTTTCATCCACAGACATAGCTTTTATGGAGTTGATGAACAAAGTGTTCAAGCAATACTTGTATATGTTCAATAATGTCTTTATAGATGAGATCCTCATTTATTCTTGAAGTAAGGACGAACATGCAGAATATTTGAGGATTGTCATGAATTCCTAGAACATCATTTCTAATGAGGTAATTCATGTTGATCCTCAAAAGACTGAAATAGTTAGAAACTGACCTAAATTTATCTCTCCATCAGACGTGAAGAGTTTCTTAGGTTTAGCCATTACTACATATGGTTTGTTAGAGGATTTTATTATATTACTTCTCCTATATCCAGATTGACTCTGAAGAAAGTCAAATTTTAGTGGTCCAATACTTTTGAGAACAATTTTCAAGAGTTGAAGATTTGAATTACTTTTTCTCCAGTTTTGACTCTTTCAGGGGGTTTTGATAGGTATGTTGTTTAATATGATGCCTATGGAGTTAGACTTGGATGTTTGTTGATGTATCATGGTTAGATCATATCTTGTGCCTCTAGAAATATTAAGCCTCATGAGAAAAATTACCCGACTCATGAGCTTGAGCTAGTATCAGTAATTTATGCCTCTAAGATTTGAATGCACTATCTTTGTGGAGAACATGTGGATATGTTCACCGATCACAAGATCCTTCAATATGTGTTCAGTCAAAAATATTTAAATCTTCATCAAAGAAGATGTCTAGATTTATTAAAATATTATGATTTGAGTGTCTTTTACCATTCAAGTAAATCCAATGTAGTGCATGATGCTCTTAGCAGGATTTTTGTAGGTAGTGCTTCATATGTAGAAGATGAGAAGAAAGAATTGGTTTATAATGTTCACGGACTTGCAAGATTGGGAGTAAGAACGGTTAACTTAGTAGGAGATAGTGTTATGGTTTAGAATAATTTAAAATCTTCTTTAGTAGGAGAAAAGTCAAAGCAGGATAGTGATTCTATTTTGCTTAAGTTAAAGGAAGTAGTCTAAGATTCGAAAGTTGAGGTTTTATCCCAAAAAGAAAATGGTGTTTGTTATTGTTAGAGTTGATTATGTGTTCCATATGTAGATGATTTGAGATAGATGATATTAACATAAGCTAACAGGTCTCTATATTCCATACACCCAAGAGCCTCCAATATGTACCATGACCTACGAAAAGTCTATTGGTCAAATGGCATGAAGAAGGCATCATGAAATTTGTGGCTAAATGTCCAAATTGCTAGAAGGTTAAGGCTGAACACCAGATACCAAGTGGTCTGATTTAGAATATCTATTTTTTTATTTGGAAGTAGAAAGAGGTTAATATTGACTTTACTATAAGGTTACCTCATACATTTCGACAACATGATTTGATATGGTTTATTATTGATCGGATGACTAAGTCAGCTTATTTCATTCTAGTTAACACTATAGATTTAGTTGAGGATTATGCTAGATTGTATATTAGAAAGTTGGTTAAGTTGCATGGGTCCACCTTGACTATCGATTCATATACGGTTTCTTAATTTACTTTGTAGATCTGGAAGTCCTTTTAGAAGGGTTTAGGTACCAAGGTTCATCTCAACATTGCTTTTCACCTACAGATAGATGGTCAAGTAGAGCGAACTATTCAGACCTTAGATGATATGTTGAGGGCTTACGAGATTGACATTAAGGATAATTGGGTTATCAGTTACCTTTCATTTAGTTTACTTATAATAACAATTATAACTCTAACATTCAAATAAATCCATTTGAGGCGTTTAATGATAAGAGTTGTAGATCTCTTATTGGTTGGTTTAAGGTTGGTGAAGCCACTTTTATAGGGATTGCTTCAATTCATTAGGCTATCGAGAAAGTTTAGTTGATTAGAGATATGCTAAAAATAATTGAGAGTCATCAGAAATCCTATGCAGATGTAAGAAGAAAGGATCTTGAGTTTGTAACTGATGATTAGGTTTACTTAAAAAATTCATCTATGAATGGGTAATGAGGTTTGTCAAGAAAAGGAAACTCAGCCCCTGATATATTGGCACTCATAATATCTTAAGTCGCATTGTCAATGTGGCCAATGAGTTAGATTTGCCTATAGATTTATCGTCAGTGCATCCAGTTTTTTATGTATCCCTTTTGAAGTAATACATTCGCAATCAAGAGTTGGTTGTGTCTTTAGAGAGCGTAGGCATGAAAGACAGTCTCTCTTATGAGGTCCTAATTGAGATCGTTGACCATTAGGTTCATAGTTGAGAAACAAAAAAGTCATTTTAGTGAAGTTTTGGAGGAGACATCTTAGTTAAGAGAGCTACTTGAGAAGCACAAATATATATGATGACCAAGTAACTTCACCTATTCCCTTCTAATTCAGTTCTAACTTGAGGCAATATTTCTCAATATTCCATTCAGTTTTATATTCTTCAATTGATTTCATGTCTTAGAATGCAATCATATTACATGAATTTAGTTAAACTTTTATTAGTAATCAACTTTAGAACTCAATTTTGGGATTTCAGCTATTTCCATATCTTTTCGCCTCAGTTAGTCGTCATTTGAGGATTAATGTTTCCAAAGCGGAGATATTATAACGCCCCAACAGTCCCTAAGATCATATTTCAGACTCAGCATTGAAAATTTTTGAAAAGTAGTAGAAAAACCCACTAAATGACTCTGAAAATGAGTTGTCCTTAGGTTTGACGGGTTGTTAGGGCACTCGTCCTGAGTGTAGTCTCAAAAATACTGAAGGTTGAAAAATGTCCATGCTTGTGGTAGAGACTCTTAAGGACGAGTTGTTGTAAGTCATGATGAGTCATTGTATGAATCTTTCTAAGCAACCCAAACCAAAGTCCTTAAGATTGAAAATTTAGCCTAGTGGTGATAACTCCAGATGATGAGTCGTTGTCACCTAGGATGACTCATCCTGTCAATAATTTTGACAGAAAGACATGAGAGTTGAAATTTTCTGTCCAAAATAAATGAGTTGTCATAACTCAATTTCACGAGTCATAATGGCACCTACTTTATCCCACTAGTATGTAAGACAAATCATAGCCCAAAACAACAAGTACTAGGCTAAATGGTGGAAAATAGCATAAATGGTGGAATACTGCAAGTAATTAGATTACAATCCATAAAACACAAGAATAATAGCATAACTAAAGAGAAAAAAAGAGAAGGGTAACAATATCCCACGGCCCAGTAAGGTCGGTACAAGAGTCTCTTTTAAAAGAATAAGAGTACTATCAGTGTCAAATTTATAATAGTCTCGAAATAGAAAGACCATTAGAAAAGAGAAATGAGAGAAAATCAAGTCTGGCTCCATGAACTCACCCTATCTCTGAACTACAACCCATACAATGTCAACCGCAGAAGCTAGTACTCATATCTACACCAAAAAAGGGTACAGAAGTATAGTATGAGTACCAAAACAATGGGAATTCAGTAGGCATCATCGACCAACTGAGCTAAATCATAACACAAATATAATAAATTGCGAGATAATAAGCTAAGTCAGGGGAAACGAAAAACATAGAATAATGCACCCAATACTGAAAGTAAATAAGTGGTAAAACAATATTAAAGAGAACATAACTACAAATTGCATAACCAGGCCCCCAAAATCCCATGATACACAAATTAAAGTAAATAATCCAACCCAGTCCCCCATAAGCCCGGTGGATGCAATAAAAAGGAAGTAATAATAGTAAATATCCAATCATCCAAATCTCAAAACCATAATTGTGAATCTCTACATACCATGAACATCAGACTCAAACTGGTTCCAAAACCATCATAAATATCTCTCAATCTTGGACTCAAATCAAAAATAGTATCTCGTATACCGAACTTAAACTAAAAATAACATCATCATGAATTACCGGACTTGAATCAGAAGCAATATCATCATAGATTTTGGACTTGAATCAGGGTATCATTATTTGCCGTACTTGAGTCGATCTTATCATATTCTAAGTACAAGCCTAAAATAACTCATAAAATAACTAAATCCTCATCAGGCTCAAGAATGTTAATAGGACAACGTATAAAGTCCTATTAAGTCTACAAGGTAATAATAGTAATCTTGGCCTAAGGTGGGTCATAGGGGACCACTTCTAACCTCAAAAGTTAATTCTAAGGCAAATTCTATCCCAAAATAGACTACAGTTCCAAAATCCTACAAATATGGCTATTCAACCTAAAGAACGGTTAGTCAAGTCAAATTCGCGTAATTACGCTTCCTTTATTGGCTAAATAATCCAAATTCTATAAAATATACCTCCAAGTATTAATTTCCAACACAAAACTAGCACAATATCATATCAGTACTATAATTAATCTCAATCTAAGAGAAAGGTAAGCCTAGCCTACCTGGACGTCAAAGAAAGCTCGATAAAGTCTACTAAAGTGGAGATTTCTCTTTCGAGAAGCCTCTACATGATGTCATACCATCAAAAATACTGATTTGCGCATTATAATGGGAATAATGATATAAATATTGCATTTTTATGCTTTGGGTCCAAAATTAAGTCAAAATCCCTTGTGGGCTCCATTTACGAAATTACACTTTCGAAATTGACAGCACGTCCCTCTATGCACAAAGATCGTTTACCCTTAAGAATGGGTAAATCTAGACCCCAAATGATACCAAGATAAATCCATTAAGAATCTAGGGATTTATGACTAAATTGGAGAATTAACTAAGAAATTAAATAGAAACTTACAAGGTTTACGATGAGGAAATGATTATTTGAGCTCATCAACACCCCAAGATCATCCAAAGATCACTCTTCAAACTTTCCACACTCTCTTGGGCTTTTTGACTCTGGCACTTATGAGAAATGGGAGAAAATTTGGTAAAGGGCTAAATTAAGTCTAGTTACTTGAGATGTGTATTAGTGAGTTGAAAATGGTTAAGTATACTTACTTAAAAATGTGAATTAGTTACTTGAAATGTGTACTAGTGAGTTGAAAATGATTAAGTGTAGTGACTTGAAATGTGAATGACTTACTTGAAAGTGGTTAAGTATAGTGACTTAAAATGTGAATTAGTTACTAGAAAATGTTAAAGTGTAGTAACTTGAAAATGTGTACTTGTGTTTTGAAAATGGCTAAGTGTAGTCACTTGAAATGTGAATTTGGGACTTGAAAATGATTAAGTGTAGTCACTTGAAATGTGTATTAGTGAGTTGAAAATGCTTAAGTATAGTGAGTTGAAATGTGAATTAGATACTTGAAAGTGGTTAAGTATAGTGTTTTGAAATGTGAATTTGTGACTTGAAAATGTGAACTTGTGTTTTGAAAACGATTGCCACTTGAAGTAGTGAACTAATGACTTGAGAATGTGAATTAGTGACTTGAAAATGATTAAGTATAGTTACTTGAAATGTGTATTAGCAAGATGAAAATGGTTAAGTATAGTGACTTGAAATGTGAATTAGTTACTTAAATTGGGTATTAGTAAGTTAAAAATGGCTAAGTGTAGCGACTTGAAATGTGAATTATTTACTTGAAATGTGTATTAGTGAGTTGAAAATGATTAAGTGTAGTGACTTGAAATGTGAATTAGTGACTAGAAAGTGATTAAGTCTAGCTACTTGAAATGTGAATTAGTTATTAGAAAATGGTAAAGGGTAGTAACTTGAAAATGTGTACTTGTGTTTTGAAAATGGTTAACTGTAGTCCCTTGAAATGTGAATTTATGACTTAAAAATTGTTAAATGTAGTCACTTGAAATGTGTATTAGTGAGTTGAAAATGGTTAAGTATAGTGAGTTGAAATGTGAATTAGTTACTTGAAAGTGGTTAAGTATAGTGTTTTGAAATGTGAATTTGTGACTTGAAAATGTGAACTTGTGTTTTGAGAATGGTTAAGTGTGGAAGTGAACTAATGACTTGAGAATGTCAATTAGAAACTTGAAAATGGTTAAGTATAGTTATTTAAAATGTGTAGTGAGTTGAAAATGGTTAATTATAGTGACTTGAAATGTGAATTAGCTACTTGAATTGTGTATTAGTGAGTTAAAAATGGCCAAGTGTAGTGACTTAAAATGTGAATTACTTACTGTAAGACCCCACAAAATTCTAAGCTTAACTCAGTCCGTTAAAGCTTGAAAAGAGGTCCCAGACTTAGAAATTTCAGCTAAGTGTTTATACTTAGAAGTATTTTAGCCTTCGTAAGTTGGCGATCCTATTTCACAACCCTTATGATTTTAAAGTATTGAGTTTTAGGTTGATTCATGGTCAGGAATGTCAGTAGGTCACTTTGGATGAGTTTTGAATTTTTCGGACCTCGTTTAATCTATGTTTGGGTGACCAAAACAGTGGGTTGACGCGATCTCGACGCGTTGCGTCGCCCATCACATCGATAGATAATTTCCCCCAGCTTTCAGTGATATTCTAGTGAACCAACGCGAACTCGATGCGGCGTGTTGGTCATCGCATTGATGCCATCGATGTGGTGCATCAATCTGCGCGTCACTGGACATATTTTCAGTCATTTAAAGACCGCATCCAGAGAGGTATTTGGGTCATTATCCCTCCCGTTTTCATCCCCAAAACATAAAATCAAATGACCCTAGAGGCTAAATTGATCACTTTCTTTCAAATTCTCTCAAATTTACTCAATAACAAACCCTAGGGCTTTTCATTTCAAGAGTAAATCTTCAAGAAAAAACCATCAGTCTTCACGAATTCAAGCATCAAGGTATGTGAAGGGTTCATCCAAAGGTTTCCTTCCACCCTTGAGTTTAAGAAGCTCTTTTAAACTACAAATTAATTGATTTCATGAATTCCATGTGGGATTTGAGTGTATTCATGATTATGATATTAATTGTGTTCTAATTCATGCTTTATTGCAAGTTCCATGTGAAATTATTTACCATGTGTGTAGTATCATGTGAATTCATGTTAAAAGCCCTTAATTTCAAATTGGGATTTTTAAATTATGATGCCTACATGTTGTTTAGTATCATGTGCAGAGATTATGTTCCCCAAGTGCTTGATAAATTGCTCATGTGGATTAAATGTGAAAATCATGACATGCTAGCATATGTGCAACCTTATATCTTAACAGTGATTGATAAAATGCCTCTATGAACGAGTAGTGAGCAAGTGAACATTGTTATGCATTTCAAGTTTATGCTATGCTTTACTTTTCATGTTATCGAGTCCTGGGGGTATTCGATACCCAAAAATCTAGATACTTACCTAGAGTTACAGTAGTTACAGACCAGTCTTAGTAGCGTCATGAACAGTAGTACTCAGTAAGCAGACACAATCTCAATTTTGTATTCAGTTCAAAACTCAGTAGTATTCCATCAGTCAGTGGGACCCAATAAACTCAGTTCAATTCAGTTAGACAACATGATCAATAACAGTCCAGTCCATCCTAGTAAAGTTTAGAAATCAGTTCAGTGTCTATTCAGTTGGGAGTAGGATTTAGCACCGTGTGAACCCAAGGATGGGGACTTACCTACTAGTAGAGGGTGTGACCCTTAGAAACAGTCCTTGCATTCCAGAACTACGTAGCCAACATAGGTTGAGAAATCAATCTTTCAGTTAAGGGTTGATGAGGTGTTCTACCTTCCAGTTAAGGGTACCAAAATTCTCATTCAGAGCACCTGCCAGATGACGGTGACTTAGAACTTGTCTTTACCCGTGGCACAGTACTGACACCCTTCCAGCTGGGGTTACAGGTTAGACCCCAATCAGTTTAGAGAGGGGCATATCGGTTAGATGATTACCTCCCACAGTTTTAGTTTTAGTCTTAGTATAGAAATCAGTTTGGTTCTACGTATAATCAGTATATATACAGTAGTCTCACGTATATATGTACTCTCATTCAGTTATATTCATGTTACTCAGCCTATTATTGTTCATACATATGAACCCATGCATTCAGCCTTACCTCACTTAGCATAATAGTACATTCAAAGTACTGACGCATACCTTTATTTTATGCTATGATGTCTTATATCATAGGTTCAGATGCACGAGCTCCTGATTGCTTTTAGCAGTCCAGCCCATCAGTAGAAGACTTAGTGGTGAGTCCTCATAGTTTGAGGACAAAGTTGTTATTTCAATATTTCAGTATTTCTGTGTATTTTTCAGTAGTTGGAGTTAGTTGGGGGCTTATCCCATTAACTCCACTTTTAGACAGTTCAGTTAGAGGCTTATTAGACTAGATTATTTCAGACAGACGTTCAGATTTTAGTTTTTCATTATCAGTATTTGATTTTCAGATATGAACCTTATGGAAATATCAGCCTAATTTCCGCATTTTATCATTATTATTATTAATCAGATATTGCAACAGGTACCAGTCATGGGTTAGCTTGTGGTTCTTCAGGATTATGAGCACCGTGTGACGTCTGGGGTGCAGACTCGGGGCATTACTAACTTGGGATTAGAGCCTAAGTTTCAACAGAGTCTTAGAAAGTATGAAAGCCACGTTTAGTAGAGTCTTGTATATGGATGGGTAGCACGCCACACTTATGGACAAAAGGCTACGAGGCATTTTAGGAAAATTTTCCCTTCTTTCAGTATTCATATCGTGTGAGTGGACATAAGATCAAGTTACACTCTCAGTCTAATCCTTTTCTTACTTCCGTTTATAGAACATGCCTCCCTAAAAGAACAACGAAAGAAGAACATGAAATCATACAGCACCTCAGCCCGTTTAGGCAGATCCCCTAGATGAGCATTCTCCCATGCTGAATTTAGAGACGTTTTCACTACCCTAGCAAATTTCGTTGCAGCTCAGAATGAATGGACAACTGTTGTTCAGGACAACCCAGTGGCCAATACTGTTGCAGCCAGAATTTGAGACTTCACCCAAATGAACCCCTCAGTTTTTAATAGGTCTAAGTCAGATGAGGACCCACAGTAATTTCTTGATCAGGTGCAGAAAGTCACAGATATTATGGGGGTGACAACTAGTGAGAGTGCTGAGTTAGCCGTATATCAGTTGCAGGATGTGGCTCACTCATGGTTAAAGCAGTGGAAGGCAGAGAGGGCCGCAGATGTAGGGCCCGTAGAATGGGCAGAGTTTGCCACTATTTTTCTGGATAGGTTCTTCCCACTGGAGTTGAGAGAAGCTAAGGTTCTGGAGTTCATTAATATAAAGCAGGGCAATATGATAGTAAAAGAGTATTCTCTAAAGTTTACTCAGTTAGCTAGATACGCTCCTCATGTGGTAGCAGATAACAACTCTAAGATAAGTAAGTTTGTGTCTGGCATGTCTAACAGTGTGGTCAAGGAGTGTAGGACCGCAATGCTAATTAAAGAGATAGACATATCCAGGATCATGGTCCATACTCAACAGATAGATGAGGATAAGAATAAGGAGAAGAAGAGGGAGAATAGTAGAGCTAGAACAGGTAGCTTCAACTTCACTCATCCTAAGTCAGGAGGTGGAAATCGTTCTTAGTTCTTCCTGAAATCTTCTATTCCAGCTCCGTCCTCAGCCAGTGCTCCAGTGCTGAAATTTATAGATGGCAATATAGATAGGGCACCAAGCCCTAAACCTTAGGGTAGTATTAGCAGTGCCCGAACAAACCCTCTTTGCCAGAAATATGGCAGAAACCACCAGGCTATCTGTAGGGATGGTAGTGACGTATTTTTCGAATATAGCAAGCCAGGACATAGGTTCAGATATTGTCCTCAGCCAGGTTCTCAAGGTCAGTATAATTATCCTTCAGCTTAGTCTGATCGCCCGAATCAGCAGGTGCCGCTACCAGTGCCACCAGTGGGCAGCGTACAAATAGGCTTTATACATTTTTGTCCTGAAAGGATCAGGAAAGTTCTCCTGATGTGGTCACTGGTATGTTACAAGTTTATTATTTGTACATTTATGATTTGCTAGATCTAGGAGTTTCTTTGTCCTTTGTAACTCCTTATATAGCTGTTGACTTCAGAGTCGGTCCCAAAATCCTAGCAGAGCCCTTCTCAGTCTCTACCCAAGTGGGTAAATCTATTATAGCCCGATGGGTATACAGGAACTGTCCAGTTATGATGTCTCAGAAAGTCACTTTAGCAGACTTAGTAGAATTAGAGATGATAGATTTTGATGTCATTCTCGACATGGATTGAATTCATTCATGCTATTCTTTAGTAGACTGCAGAAACTAAATTATCCATTTTCAGTTTCTGAATGAACCTGTCCTTGAGTGGAGGGGTAGTACTTCAGCACTTAGGGGTAAGTTTGTTTCTTACCTTAGGGTGAGAAAAATGATATTTGAGGGATGTGTCTGTCATGTCGTTCAAGTTCAAGACTCTAGTTCAGAGACCCCTAATCTAGGGTCAGTATCAGTAGCATGTGAATTTCCTGATGTGTTTCCCGAAGATCTTCCTAGGATTCCTCCCAAAAGAGAAATTGACTTTGAAATCGACCTTCTTCTAGTTACTCAGCCCATATTTATTCCACCATACAGAATGGCACCTGTAGAACTCAAAAAGTTAAAAGAACAGTTGAAAGATCTCCTAGATAAGGGGGTTCATCAGACCTAGAGTTTCCCTGCGGGGTTCACCAGTTTTATTCGTGCGTAAGAAAGACGGTTCTCTCAGGATGTGTATAGACTACCATCAGCTAAATAAAGTCACGGTCAAGAACAAGTATCCACTTCCCAAAATTGATGACTTGTTTGAGCAACTTTATGGTGCAAGTTACTTCTCTAAGATAGACCTCAGATCAACTTATCATCAGCTCAGAGTCAGAGAATGTGAAATTTTGAAAATAGCTTTCAGAACTCGATATGGCCACTTTAAATTCTTAGTTATGTCATTTGGTCTTACCAATGACCAGCAGCCTTCATGGACTTGATGAACCGCATGTTCAAGTAGTACTTGGACATATTCATCATAGTCTTTGTTGATGACATTTTTGTCTACTCCCACAGTGAGCATGATTATGCAGACCATCTCAGAATAGTGTTACAGACCCTGGAGCCCATCAGTTATTTTCCAAATTCAGTAAATGCGAATTTTGGCTAAGGTAAGTAGCTTTCCTTGGCCATATAGTTTTCAGAGATGGAATTATAGTGGATCCTCAAAATATCGAAGCAGTGAGAAACTGGACCGAACCCATCTCTCCATCAGATATCAAGAGTTTTTTGGGTTTGGCTGGCTATTACTGATGGTTTATCGAGGGATTCTCATCTATTAAATCTCCTATGTCCAGATTGACTCAGAAGAAAGTCAAATTTTAGTGGTCAGATTCTTGTGAGAAGAGTTTTCAGGAGTTCAAGACTCGATTCACTACAACCCCCATTTTGACTTTACCAGATAGCTCAGACGGGTTTGTGGTATATTATGATCTTCCAGAGTTAGTTTGGGATGTGTTTTGATGCAGAGAGGTAAGGTCATAGCCTATTCCTCTAGACAACTTAAGCCCCATGAAAAGAATTATTCAACTCATAATCTTGAGTTAGCAGTTGTTGTTTTTTCCTTAAAGATTTGGAGGCATTATTTGTATGGGGTACATATGGATGTGTTCACAGACCACAAGAGCTTGTAGTATGTGTTTTCTTAGAAAGATCTGAACCTGCGTCAGAGAAGGTGGTTAGAGTTATTGAAAAACTACGACATGAGTGTCCTATATCACTCGGGCAAGGCTAATATTATAGCTGATGCTATCAGTAGGATGTCTATGGGTAGTATTGCTCACGTGGAGTATAATAATAAAAAGTTAGTTCAGGAAGTTCATCAACTTGCCCGACTAAGTTTCCGCTTAGTCGATTCAATAGAAGGAAGTGTGTGGGCACAAAATAGTTCAGAATTATCTCTGGTTTCCAAAGTGAAGGAAAAATAGGGTAGATATCCCAGTTTAGTCAAGTTGAAAGAGTCAGTTAGAGATCATAAAGTAGAGGTTTTCTTCTAAGGGGGAGATGTTGTGTTGCGTTTCCAAGGTAGCCTATGTATGCCATATGTAGATGACTTGAGTCAATAAATTCTTGTAGAAGCACATGGTGCACGTTACTCTATTCATCCAGGGGCCACTAAGATGTACCAAAATTTGTGAGAGATCTATTAGTATAGTGGGATGAAGAGAGACATTGCTGAGTTTATAGCTAAGTGCTCGACGTGTCAGTAGGTTAAGATCGAGCATCAGAAGCCTAGTGGTTCCATGAAAGATTTTAGTATTCCCACGTGAAAGTGGGAGAAAGTGAACATAGACTTTGTGATGGGTTTGCCTCGTACTCGTCGTCAACACGATTCTATTTGGGTCATTGTAGACAGGATGACCAAATTAGCTCACTTCTTACCAGTTCATACCTCTTATTCAGTTGAGGATTCTGCCAAGCTCTATGTTAGAGAGTTGGTCAGATTGTACAGAGTTCCATTGTCCATCATCTCATATAAAGGTACGTAATTCACCTTTTATTTTTGGAAAGCCTTCCAAAAGGGTCTTGGTACCCAAGTTCACCTCAGTACAGCCTTCCACCCTCAAACAGATGGTCAAGAAGTGAGGTCCATTCAGACTTTGAAAGATATGTTAAGATCTTGTGTCATTGACTTTAAGGGTAGTTAGGATGACCATTTACCCTTGATTGGTTCGCATATAACAACAGTTATCATTCCAGCATTCAGATGGCTCTGTTTGAGGCACTTTATAGGAGGAGATGTAGATGTCCCATTGGTTGGTTTGAAGTAGGTGAGGCCATAGTGGTAGGGCCTGACTTGGTATTTGATACCTTAGAAAAAGTTCAGTTGATCAGGGAAAGGCTTAAGTCAGCTCAGAGCCGAAAAAATCATATGCGGATGTGCGAAGAAAGGATATCGAGTTTGAGATTGGCGACTATGTGTATTTGAAAATCTCTCCTATGAAAGTGGTGAAAAGGTTTGGCAAGAAGGGGAAACTAAGTCCCCGATATGTCGGTCCTTACCAAATCTTCAACCGTTTTGGAAAGGTAGCTTACGAGCTTGATTTGCCTTCAGACTTAGCTTCAGTACATCCATTGTTTCATGTATCTTTGCTAAAGAAGTGCATAGGACACCCAATAGTGGTAGTCCCTTTAAAGGGTATAGATGTTCAAAATAGTCTCTCTTATAAGGAGTTCCCAGTCAAAATCCTTGACCATCAGGTTCACAGATTAAGGAACAAAGATGTTTCGTTAGTCAAAGTTCTTTGGCTGAATCAGTTCATTGAGGGAGCTACTTGGGAAGCAGAAGCAGATAAGTGGACCAAGTATCCTCATCTATTATCTGCAAACTCAGATTCAGCTCAAGGTAAAAGTTTTCCTTAAATTTACTCAATCCTATGTTCAGATTTCCTTTATGAGTTTGATATCAGTATAGTTGCATAGTATTCTCATATCATGCATACCTTCATGAAACAACTTAGTCATGCATTATGCTTTCAGAATTCAGTTTCAGTCATGCTTCAATTATACATGTTCAGTATGAAAAACTTAGTATATTAATAATTTTAGTCATGTAATCATGCATCAGTTATGCATGTTCAGTGTGTAAACTCAGTCTATCAGTATTCTCAGCTTAGTCATTCTTATTCGAGGACAAATATTTCCAAGGGGAGATATTGTAAGACCCCGCAAAATTTTAATCTTAACTCAGTCCTTTAAATCTTGAAAAGAGGTCCCAAACTTAGAAATTTTAGCTAAGTGTTTATGCTTAGAAGTATTTTAGCCTTCGTAAGTTGGTGATTCTATTTCACGATCCTTATGATTTTAAAGTATCGAGTTTTAGGTTAATTCATGGTCATAATATCAATAGGTCATCTTGGGTGAATTTTAAATTTTTTCGGACCTCGTTTGAACCATGTTTGGGTGACAAAAATAGTGGATCGACGCGATCTCGATGTGTCGCATCTCCCATCACGTTGACACATAATTTTGCCCAGCTTTTATTGTAATTCCAGTGAACTAACTCGAACTTGATATAGCGCGTTGGTCATCACGCTAATACTATCGATGCAGCGCGTTGGTCTCCGTGTCACTGGACACGTTTTCAGTTATGGAAAACCCGCATCCAGAGGGGTATTTGGGTTACTATCCCACCTGTTTTCAGCCCCAAAACATAAAATCAAACGACCCTAGAGGCTAAATTGCTCACTTTCTTTCAAAATTATCTCAAATTTACGCAAGAACAAACCCTAAGGCTTTTAATTTCAAGAGTAAATCTTCAAGAACAAACCATCAGTCTTTATGAATTCAAGCATCAAGGTATGTGAAGTGTTCATCCAAGGGTTTCCTTCCACCCTTGGAGTTCAAGAAACTCTTTTAGACTACAAGTTAATTAATTTCATGAATTCCATGTGGGATTTGAGTGTATTCATGATTATGGTGTTAATTATGTTCTAATCCATGGTTTATTTCAAGTTCCAAGTGAAATTATTTACCATGTGTGTAGTATCATGTGAATTCATGTTAAAAGCCCTTGATTTTCGAATTGAGATTTTGAAATTATGATGCCTACATATTATTTAGTATTATGTGCATAGATTATGTTCCCCAAGTGCTTGATAAATTGCTCATGTGAATTAAATGTGAAAATCATGACATGCTAGCATATGTGCAAGCTTATATCTTACAAGTGATTGATAAAATGCCTCTATGAACGAGTTGTAAGCAAGTGACCATTGTTATGCTTTTCAACTTTATGCTATGCTTTACTTTTCATGCTATCGAGTCCAGGGGGTATTCGATACCTAAAAATCTAGCTGCTTACCTAGAGTTACAGTAGTTATAGACCAGTCTTAGTAGTGTCATGAACAGTAGTACTCAGTAATCAGTCATAGTCTCAGTTTATTATTCAGTTTAGAACTTAGTAGTATTCTGTCAGTCAGCAAGCCCCAGTAAACTCAGTTCAGTTAGACAACATGATCAGTAATAGTTCAGTCCAGCCTAGTATAGTTTAGAAATCAGTTCAGTGTTTATTCAGTTGGGAGTAGGATTAAACACCAAGTGAGCCCAAGGATGGGGACTCACCTAGCAGTAGAGGGTGTGATCCTTAGAAGCAGTCCTTGCATTCCAGAACTACATAGCCAATATAGGTTTAGATATCAACATGCTAGTTGAGGGTTGATGAGGTGTTCTACCTACCAGTTTAGGGTACCATCATTCTCATTCAGAGCACCTACTAGATGAGGGTGACTTAGCACTTATCTTTACTCGTGGCATGGTACTGACACCCTTCCAGCTGGGGTTACAGGTTGGACCCCAATCAGTTCAGAGAGGGGCATGTCGGTTAGATAATTACCCCCCACAGTTTTAGTTTCAGTCTCAGTATACAACTCAGTTCATTTTTTACGTATAATTAGTATATATACAAAAGTATCATGTATACATGTACTCTCATTCAGTTATATTCATGTTACTCACCAGTTATTGTTCATGCATATGAACCTATGCATTCAGTTTTATATCACTTAGCATACCAGTACATTTAAAGTACTAACACATATCTTTCTTTTAGACTATGATGTCTTATATCATAGGTTCAGATGCACGGGCTTCTGGTCTCACTTAGCAGTCCAACCCATTTGCAACAGACTTAGTGGTGAGTCCTCATAGTTCGAGGAAAAAGTTTTTATTTCAAAATTTCAGTACATTTTTAGTAGTTGGAGTTAGTTGGGGGCTTGTCCCATCAACTCCACTTTCAAATAGTTTAGTTAGAGGTTTATCAGACTAAATTATTTCAGATAGACGTTTAGATTCTACTGAGCATCCTGACACAGTTGTGGACCCCTTTTTGAAAGATGATGATAATGTGCCCTTGAGATTGGAAATGCTAAAACAAAAAGGAATAAAAGGGAATAAAAAAGATTATTATAAACCTTAAAAGGTAGGTAAGACTAACACCACTAAAAGTATGGAAAATAAGTTGATGGGTGATGCTATGAAAGCAAGAAAGTCAGCCATAACTAATAGAAAAAGTTTGAGAAAGGGGACTATGGTTGATGAAGAAAATATGGAAGTAGTTGATGTGGGAGACAGAGATGAAAAAGTTGATGTTGATTTCATTGTGACAGTAAAAAAGAAAAGAAAATAAGGTTAAGAAGGAAAGAGGATCAGGTCCTCTCAAACAAAACCCAAATCTTCTACTAAAAAGACATATTACTGTAAAGAGGATAGTACCAGTGAAACCTAGTCCCATGAAAAATAATGTTATAGAAGATGTGTCAGAAAGTGGCTTAAAAAGAAAAAGGGTGGAAAAAGAAAGAAAAATTCTGTCAAGAGAAGAAAGAAATGAGAGATTGAAGACTCAGAAAGTCATTTCTGAAAGAGTTCTTGATTCCAGGATATTTGAACAACCTGTAATGGTAGACCAGGTAGATTAGGTCAGACATTGGGGTTGGTTACATCCCTTTGAGAAACCAGTCCCTTCGATAGTTAAAAAAAAGTTAGAAAATTTTATTACACCATAAAATTTGCTGAAGATGGTCTAGTTATCTGTCTTCGTTCAAGGCAAAAAGGTGAAGTTAGATAAAGAAACTCTAGGAAAGATCTTGGATGTTCATGTGATTGGACTGAGCTCTATAGAGCTCAGTAGAGTTCTTGAAGGATGTTTCTAAAGTGGGTGAAACTTCTATAGCAGGAGTGAGAAAGAAGTTCTTTAAAGGAGAGTTTCAGTTGGTGCATGAATTTGTAAATAAGGTGGTTCTACCTAGGGCAATAAAGAGAATTATGGATTCTGCAGTTGATATCTTTGTGATGAGGTGCTTGAGTAAGTTTGAACTCATTAGTCTGTCGGCCTTGATGATAGAATACACGTACAAAGTTGTACATGTTAAAGAAGGAAAATATGGAATGCCTTATGGGTATGAACAATGTGTTAAATTATTTTAGAGTTGTTGGTGAGAAGGAAACACCTGGGACTGCTAAAAATGTTCACTCTTAATGCTTTAGTTGAAAATAAGTGTGTTCAAGGCGAACTGAGAATCATGTCCCATATGTCTAAGCTAATTGCTACCCAGAAAAAGTTAAGTTTGGAGATAGATGAATTAAGAATAGCATTGGATGCAATGGAATATTAGATTACACATCCCAAAGTTAGGAATAAACATCTATCTTCAAAGGGACCTGGTGCTACAGAAGTACTGAAAGTTGAAAATGCAGAATTAAAGGCACAAGTCACTTTACTATCAGGGGAGGTTAAAAAGTTAAATGCTAAAGTGAAGGAACTCACCAAGCATCTTTTGAATTCTCTTGTTGCTAAAAGTGTTGAAATGGAGATGCTCTTTAAATCCCCCTTTCCCAAACTTCCATCCTCCTAAGCTTTCCCTTTGTCTGATTAGTGTCCCTTTGTTAGTTTTCTTTAATTGTTTCTGTGACTGCTCAGTTCAGTTATTTTATGTTTTTTTTTAAAAGTTGCACTGTATGGCACCAGTCTTTCTTATTCTATGAATGAAACGTTTATTTATGTTTATCATTCGTCTCTCTTTTATAAAGTTATTCATTCATCTAGTGTTATCTCAGTGACCTTGAGTTAAATCTGACTGTGCTAAATTATTTATCTTGGTATATTGTCTTTATTTTCTTATGATACCAAAAAGGGGGAAATAAGTTACTTACAAGGCAGGTATCAGTAAGGACATGGTCTATGATAATGCGGTCTCTAATGTAATATTCAGGAGTGTCATTGATAGGAGAAATAGATTCATAAATAGATAATGAAAAGGAGGAATACTGAATGCTTGGTTGGTGCTGGTGATAGGGGGAATGCTGAATGATTATGTGATGTTACTGATAAGGGAAATGTTTGTACTAAAGTAAATGAAATTTGATGCTCTATGAATATGGTTTGTCATCATCAAAAAAGGAGAAATTGTTGTTTCATGTTTTGATGATGACTACATGTTTCTCAAAGGACTAGGTCCACTTCATGGTTTGCGGAAGGACAGTTGTCACACTCTCCACAGTTTTATCTTGTATCACAAATACTGTGTAGGTGCATATTGCACTGAATTGGACACTTATTCCAGTCAAATTTCGAACAAGATTCGTACACTCCTATAAATACAAAAGAAGAAACATTGCTCAACTATTTTTACAAATCTGATAATTCTCGTGGAGGCAACAAAAAACCTTTTGGCCCAAGATTTGAAATTTTCATTGCTCTTAGTTTTTATTGTTCTTGAGTCATGTCCTAAAATTGATTTACTCTGGTATTTTGAGTAAAGTTTTTCTCTTTGTTTTGAGTTGTTCCTAGGTAGAGTGACCTAAGTTGTGTTTGCTAGAATTAGTCCACTTGGAAGGAGTTTTGATAGAGTTGTCTTGTGGAGGTTTGTAGTAGAGTTATTGCAGTCCTTAGGACTTAGAGTTAAGTCCATTTTGAATCTGTAATCGGAGTTGATTTTAATTATAGTAGAGCTTGAGAAAATCCGTGAGGATAGGTCGTGATTTTCCTTCCTTGAGCAAGGAGGTTTCCACATAAAAATCATTTGCGGTGATTTACTTTAAGCATTTACTTTGTTCCTACTTTACCGTCAAATTATTATCTCTTAGGGACTTGGTCCCTTAGTGATGGTGAACCCCTAAGATTCAATAGGTCTATATAAATGTACATATTTTTATTAGACTATATATCTTTGTAAAAATCCCTATAATATTTTCTGATATAAAAACAAAATGACTAACTATAAAATAGAATTTTCACACTCATGAGTACTTTTACTAATGATCTTTTTTTTTGTTTCCCATTCGGTGTCCGGTGCCCGAATTGGAGCCTCGACTAATCCGGAACGTACGTTGCAGGGCCCATTAAGGTGACAACACTCCCAACAGAGTTTTCTCCATACCCAGGGTCGAACTCTCAACCTCTGGTTAAGGGTGGAGCAGCCCCCATCCACTGCACCACAACTCATGTTGGTACTTTTACTAATGATCTTACTATTTTGTGTATGTTGCTCTCACGGAACAAATTAATTCTTCTTTAGAACTCACTAGTATATTAATGAGTACAGAATTTAAACAGTGATTCGGTTAACTTAATTTTAAAGTCTCAAATTAGACTTGTTAATTGCTCTTTGCCTTTTCATGCTGCTGGCGTCTTCCTTATGGCATTATACACTTAGGAAGTAGAAGAAAATTAACTCAAGGAGATGATTGATTAATTAATTCTAATCATTTGACTTCCCACTATTTTAACCCTCATTTGCTCTTGTTTCATATCCATATTATTACATTCATAATTTTGAAGGGGACTTGTTAACCAAAATGAAATCATAGTAAATCTTGTCGTGTAATTATATATGTCGTTAGGTAGTCTTTTGTCAATAAATGACAACGTTAATAAGATCACAATAATCTATATATAATATTAAGTCATAGAGGAGGGTGATGTGGCACTTTTTTATGACTTTCATTCTTATTTATCTTTTTTTGTGTTTTATTGAACACTAGTTTAGCCGCACGTGCCTCGCAAGTGTAACTCTTAATGAAGTGTAAAAAATTCAAAATATATATTTTATTGTAAGCACATATATATTTTACCATCAGAAGTTTCAAGTGGTTAATGAATTTAATATATTGTAAATGTAGATTTATAGACTTTTAAATCTTCTTAAAATCAAATTTAGTTTATTTGAAATTCTTAAACTAATGAAAAGAATATTAGTTGTCATTAATTTTGATGACTTTTAATAAGGAAATATTTTACCATAAATATATTTATGGTAAAAATTAATTAAATATATTTATGGTAAAACCTTTCCTTATTAGAAGTCATCATAAGTAATAACAACTAATATTATTTTCATTAGTTTAAGAATTCTAAATCAACTAAATTTAGTTTTAAAAAATTTTAAAAAATCTAGTTATAAATATAAAATCATTATAATAATAAAAAAATTAAGAAGTACCAAACATTTAAACGTTTTAAGTACGCAATAACGATGTAATTAATGATTTTGTAAAGATTCGACTTTAAAAATAAGTAAAGATTTTATATTATTGGAGGCGGAGAGGTGAAACAAAGTACGAACATGCAACTTTTGTTAAACAAAATAAGAATTTTGAAAGGAAACATAAAATATCCAAGTTTTGTGCCCTAAATTATTGTAGGGGTGTTAATTTTAATGGATGAAAAATAAATGTGAAAAAGTAAATTAAAGATGAAGTAAGAAAAAAAAAATTCTTACCTCTTCATCAACTAACTTAAGAAGCTTTCGAGTACCAGTTATTTTTTTATTATATTCTTTTATTTTTTGGACCACTTTTTGTGATCAACACTTTTATTATGGACATGCGATAGGATGACTTCAATGCACTAATTGCAACAACTTCGGTAATTGCATCCGTTGCTATAGTAATCTAAAAAAAAAGTGTTAGAACAACGTTAATACATGATTTAAAATGAGATAAACTGATGAGTTAAGTAGATTGTATCTGAATATGCGAGTTGTCTTCGTATATTTAATAGATACGACAAACAATACAAATTAAATCAATTAAGAACATAAATTCAACTAATAACACAAACTAGATCAGTTAAGAATATAAGCTAAATTACTGGCATAATAATTAATATTGTGTTTAAATCATTAATGAGAAAACAACAATCAACAATACAAAAAACAAAAGAATTTTATGACAAAGAAGCTAAATGAATTGACGAAGAGAAAACGAGAAAAGAGAACGGAACCTGAAGAAGAGACAAAACTGAGAGCAATTGTGGATGAAAGAAAAATATTATGAGGACAGTAAAAGAGCGAAGTCAACATGAATTTTATATAAATTGGTAAGTAATACTTGTTTTACATAGGATGAAAATTGTTTTGATCCTGTTTTAAATAAAAATGATTATGTTAAAACCTATAGAAGATGGAAAAGGAATAATTTTTTTTGAATTTTGGCAAAAAGCTATGGAAGATGAAAAGTTTTTTTTAAAAAAAAAAAATTGGCAAAAAGCGCCAGAAAGGATAAATAGAAAATAAACGTATTTAATTGTTTGGAGTTCACGGTGGGAAAAGAAGGGATTATATTTTTAATGTTTTTTTTTAATTTTGGCAAAAAGCTATGGAAGATGATAATTCTTTTACAAAAAATTGGCAAAAACCGTTGAAAGAACAAAATAGAAAAAAAATGTATTTAAAAATTATTTTTGGATATTAGATTTGGGGTTTTGTGTTGTCCTCTTTTAGTTAGGAGTGGTTAGTTTTTTTGTGAGGAAATGTATTCTATTTTTGTGAGAAAAGTTTTTTTTTAATTTAATATTACAAAAATAATAAGAAAAAGGTAAAAAAAATGATTTTTTCTAAAGCGGAGACTTTTAATAAAGGAAAAAAAGTTCAAATCACATTTCTAAGGGCCTTCATACTTTTAATATATTATAGATTATAGATTTATTATGTTTTTTCCTCATTTTAAATATTTACGTGTTTAAAGAAAACTTAAAAGTCACTCACTCTCTCTCTCTCTCTCTCTATATATATATATATATATATATAAAGGTGATGTAGTACTCCAATCATATTTATCTTTTTCTCCCTTTTTGAATATTTTTCTTTATTCTTTTTATTAATCAAATGTCATAGAGGAGGTGAGTAGCACCTCTCTATGACTTTCATTATTGTTTATTTTTTTTGTGATTTCTTTGAATATTTATTGAGTTTTTTCCTCATTTTAAATATTTATGCGTTTAAAGAAAACATCTCTCTCTCTCTCTCTCTCTATATATATATATATATATATATGTATATACATATATATACATATATACATATATATACAAACATACATATATATATATATACACACACACACACATTTATATAAAATAATAATAAATAAAAAAAGATGATGTGTCACCTTTATATGATCTTCATTCTATTTATCTTTTGTTCTTTTTTTGACGTTTTTTCTTCATTCTTTTCATTAATCAATTTATTTTTTAAATAAATAAAAATTAGTCATATTTATTATTCTAAATAAATCTAATGAGTTACAAAAAAACCTCCATATATTTGTATTCTCTATTTAAATAATATGTCTCTCCAACTTCCTTCTACCTAATTCTTTATTATCCAATCTATAAATAACAATCATCTATGAAGTTGTTGAATGCAAATTTTTATTTTCTCAAATTTTTAATTAGTATAGTGATTTAGTTATTTTTCTTCTTTCTTGATTTTCTTCTTCATCTTTTTCACCAATCATGTGTTTAATAATAAAAAGAGAGGACATAAAAAAGGTGATGTTTTCAGTATGACCATCACTTGGATGAAGATCATATACATTCTTTAAAGATTCATCAAAGAAATGTTCACATTAGTTTTGTACGAGTTCATCAAGATGAAGAAGGCAACACAATTGTCTTGAAAGATTCATTAAGAGAGATAGTCATGATAATTTGATGAAATGTAGAAGTTTGAATGATTTACAAACATTTTGAAGATTTATTAGTGTATTATTTTAATTTTAATTAATATTGTTTTCTTCTTTTTTATTGAACAAAAATGTTTGATCACATATATAATTCGCTATTATTTAGCAATAATTAAATAGTAAAAGTACTCTACTAACCACCATATTAGAAAGCTCAATTAGCAAATTTTACTCAATTACTTTGCTCTTCTTCTTCTTCTTCTTATTAGTGCGTATTTCTATTTTTGTGTATTTCTTTTTATCAGTTTCTAGTTAATTTGATTATGTTAATTAAATATATACCTTTTTCAATAATCTTAATGTTGTAACACATGATTTTTTGATAACATTAAGTTTCTAATATTTTGCCATGGTTGAAAGATATATTATCAATTCTCATAGTAATTGGCTATTAATGTCCCAAAAAATATATGATATTATAGTCACAAAATAAATGAATGAAGCATTTTTTTAATCTTTTAAAATTTTTATGCTACATTTTAATTGAGCATACCGAGACCTCACTTTGTGGGATTACCTGAACTTGACTTTGTGAAAATACAATATTTGTTATTTTAATTAAGCACATAGTATTGATATTTTTCAATATGAATGAATAACATATGAAAATATGCTTAGTAATGTAATCATACGAGAATATTTTATACGACTGATTGTAAAAATTATTAAGCATATATAATCTATCAGTTGTCTTCTTATAAATTTATTTTTTTCACATAATTTATCTCTTTTATTTTTTATGGTTAGTTAATATTCAGAATGAAAAGATGCTATAAACAAAAAAAAGAGAGGTGTTGCATTTTTTTTATTCATATATATATATATATGAATAAAAAAAAATGCAACACCTCTCTTTTTTTTGTTTAAGAAACACAATTATTTTCATTCTTTTTTTAAAAAAAAAAATTCTTTATGTGCGATGTTAGAAAAATTAAAAAATCACTCCTTAAATCTGTTAACTACATTAAGTATATTATGTTAAAATTAAAAATAAACTATTTCTTTAACTTCTCTTAATTCTTATTAAAAGAATCAATCCCCCCATTTAATTCTCTTAATAATATATCTATATAGTATGACCGAATATATAAACTATTGTTCTTGCTTACATTGTGAAGGAGATGTGACTAAGGATTAGAAAGAGTCATGTTATAGTTCTACTATAGTAAATGTGTAAATGTAATTAATATGAATTTTACTTATAATTATTTAAAGAAAAAAACGTTTACTCTTAATTTTTTTATTAAAGAAGATGTTATCTTTTGAAGAATTATTATCATATATTATTTTAGTAATGAATGTCATAATAATTAATTTGTAACCGTAATTGTATTAATGTTGTCAAACTCTTCCACTGCTCTATATCTGTTAGGGATAATTAGTGATCCAGCTCTTTGTACCATTTCCTCTCAAAAATTTAATATTTTGTCTTTTTATAATAATCTCTATAGAATGGACTAGATAAGTACCGTATAAAGTTACTAAATAATATCATGACTTATTTTAGATATGCATTTCATTTTGCATTATGTATTTCAATTCTTTTGCGAAGTATACACTCAAATGTAATTTTTACTATTACAACTTATTTTTTTTCTTTTGAGATGCTTTTCTCAATAAATATCGTATAAAAATAAAGTTGATCGAGATATGATATTTCTAATATTAATGAGTCATACGCAATGTAAATACACATTAGATAAACCTCAATATGAAAAATCAATACCAAAGAAATCCAAACAAAAAGAAGAAGATTTCACTAACTTCTGCATTGTAAGCATAACTATGCCAGAAACATAATTCAAGTATATTTCTTACTCTATTTCGTCCAAATATATTTTTATTTATTTGTATTACAGATCGAGTCGTTTATACATTAAAAAAATCAGGTAATTTATAATCAATTAAATTTACAAGATTGTGACTTTTTTGTACTTCCTCCGTTCCAAAAAATTAAATTGTTAGAGTATTTTTTAGTATTCAAAATAATTGAATTGTTCATTGTTCAAGATAGATGTTGAATTTTTTTTTCAATTTTACCATTCATTAATTAAATTTTAAAGGATGAGTTCCAATGATCATTACTAATGTTTTGTAGTTTGAAAAAGGCAAAATGAAAAAACATGATCAATTTATGTCTGTCATTTTTTGTTAAAATGTGTGTCATATTCCTTCAAATCAATTATTTTGAAAAGGAGAGAGTATTTTTTTCTTTTTATACACTGCTTATTGAAATAATTCTTAACTAACAACATCAATTATTCAAAAATATATTAAATTTCGCGCGAAACACTAGTAAGTACACTAGTAACTAATATTAGTCAGTGTGCCCCTACAAATTTATCTTAACCCAACGTGTGCTTGTGAAAAGAGATTAATAATACAATTGTTTCACAAGCTTTCATTGTGTAATGTTATTATTATGAGCCATAAATTTAGTATTTGAGTGCATCTCTACGCTTTCTTGAACTCATAATAAATTGTATTGCAAGTTATGGTATTCGTTCCAATATTCGTCGAGACATAGTATTGCAAGTCATGGTATTTGTTCCAATATTTGTCGAGACATAGTATGAGGTATGAGGTATGAGGTATAAGGTATAATGGTCTTGAAATAAAATATAAGATTATTTTATCACACGTTTGGTTGGAGGTATTAGTTAGTCTCGAGACTATTTATTCTGCCATTTATATCATAATGATGGACTAAATTATCCCATATACATGGTGGGATAACAAATTCCGAAATAGCTAATTTTAAAATTAGTTATCCTTGAATAACTCGTTCCCAACCAAACCACCTAAATAATACTTTGTTCCTGAATTTATTTAACTTATTTCTTTTCGATGTCTTTTCTTGAGCTTGATGATACTTCAATAATTAAGTTGGGATTATACCAGCCTATTCTAATTATTACGTGAGTTTTTATCGTCTTTCAAGGGGATGAATTTATGATTAGATTCTTATATATATTTGCACTATTTCAGGTTGCATTTGCTTTAAAGTTTAAGGAATGGAAAATAATGAAGAAAAAGATCAAAATGAGCCACAAATGTGTAGTTTTTGACTAAAGAAGAGAAGTGCTAAAGCTAAGGAAGATTGCTAATCGCAATTCATAATTGTTTAAAGTAAAATTGTCATGATAAAAATTATGGGATCGTGCAAGCGCCAACTCTACTTTTAATTAGGTATGAGATAGAATCCTTACCACCAATCAGGTATATGCGGAAATCAATAAGAAATATTTATAAATAATAAGCAATTAAATCTTGATGTTGTTGGGTTCAAGGTATATGTGTGAATAAAAAATGGAGGAAAAAATAGTGGAGGGAAAGAGAGACACTAAAATGGAAAGTGTACTCTTTTTGGAAAGCTTACTAAATTCTCCCACATTGGAGGAAGAAAGAAACTTTAAGGTGTTTATATTTTGAAACACTTACTCCACATGGTAAGTGAGGCAAGAACCAAGAGGTGCCTCGCGTTGTCGTCATTGCTTGCTCAGCTTGGCTTCAGGATCGATGAGATCTATTTTTTAGAAAAAATTGATTTGAATCTTGATGAACAATCTAATGGAATTATTTTTCTCCATGTGCGGGTGCATTTCGGATGCCATGCAAACGCATACGCAACACATCTCGAAGGGATGCGATCCTTCGAGGTAAAAGGCACACCGTTTCGCGCTGTGGGGTGATCTACGTGCACATTGTGGCAACTTGCGGGTGCAGGTGCTGCGCATATAGTCACTAGAATTCGGACAGTGTCACCTGCGGCCGCAGGTCCAGCACAGACTGGGCACAGGTGACGTAACTGTACTAAATAGGTGCCTTTTGGCTGAACCAATGCATCCTTTCTGAAAGAACACATAAAGGCTATAAATATCTGACGTATTCCTCAGGTATTAACATATTTTTTGTCAACAAAAACACTCTACATATCTTAAAAAACTCTTTGTGATCACTAGCTGTTGAGTGAGTTCGAAGAATCTAGCAATTTGAGGTACCACTATTGTTGGATTGAAGTCCATTTTATTATGGGAGGAAGATTTCATAACCTCGGGTACAATGAGGAGAATTATTCCTTAAGGACACTCCGTGAAGTCGGGAGATTTGGCCTTAAAAATTCTATTTCATCTTATTTATGAAAAATAACACACTTCTTGGATAGATTATTTTTAATCTTATGTTGAAGGTGTTAAGGAACTTCATAAGTGTTCTTGTTTTAGACTTGAACTTGTGTTGAAGTTGTTGTTGCCTATGTACAGATTCTTGTACCCAAAAACATTGATAAATAACAATCTTAAGGAATAATCATTTTCGGGATCTGTATTGCTTGATTTCTGAAGATTAAAGCTTTAAGCTTTCTACTCCGTTTTAACTTAACTAGTGATTTGAAGACATAAAATCTTTATCACAAGTTAAAGATCACTCGGTTGACGATTGGAAGTCATAAAAACTTCATTGTTAAACTAGAAACAAGAGGTGTTTAAAGTTACTGCAACTTTATTAATAGTATTTTTATATACTAAAGTTACTGTCTTGTTGTGACAGGAAAATGACTAACGATACTCAAGTGCATGATGGTGAAACAACGGTGGCGACAACTAGTATTACCTCAATAAGTTGTACGAATGCTCTGCCAGCAATGGCATTAGCGGAGAAACCCAAAAAGTTCGCAGACATTGGCTTCAAAAGGTGGCAGAAGAAAATGTTTTTCTACCTTACAACTCTTTGTCTTCAAAGGTTCACATTTGAGGAAGCTCCAGAGGTGCCCGAAGGAACCCCTGAACAAGAGCGATTTGTGATTGTGAGTCTTGGAAACACTCAGATTTCCTTTACAGGAACTACATCTTAAGTGGTCTCCAAGATGATCTCTACAATATGTATAGTGGAACAAAGACGACAAAAGAGTTATGGTAAGCGCTAGAACAGAAGTACAAGACAGAGGATGTAGGAACTAAAAAGTTCTTCGTTCCAAGATTCCTGGAATATAAAATGATAGACAACAAGTCGATTGTCTCCCAAGTCCAGGAACTGCAAGTGATCACCCATGATCTCATTGCGGAAGGTATAATTTTGACAAATACCTTTGTTGAATAGTTTAAAAATGTTCTTAATATTCACATAACCTTTATCGTAGGTTTGATCGTGAATGAAATGTTTCAAGTAGCAACAATAATAGAGAAGCTACCACTTATGTGGAAGGACTTCAAAAACTATTTGAAACATAAGCGTAAGGAGATGTCTGTTGAAGATCTAATCGTAAGATTGTGCATTGAAGAAGAGAATAAGGCTGCAGAAAGAAGGTCAAGAGGAAATTTTGCAGTGAATGGAGCAAACATTGTAGAAGTGACCACAACAACTCTAAAAAGTGAAAGAAAGATGGAATTGAAAGTAATCAACCCAAGAATAAATTAAGGGAAAGTCCTTCAACTGTGGCAAGATTGGTCACAAATCAATAGATTGTCGGGCTCCTAAGAAAGGAAAGAAAAAGGACCAAGCAAATATGGCTGAGTCCAAGAAAGAAACGGATGATCTGTGTGCCATGCTTTTCGAATGCAACTTGGTGGGAAATCTGCGCGAATGGTGGATGGATTCCGGTGTTACTCTCCATGTTTGTGCTAATAATGAGTTATTTTCGACGTTCGCTCTGGCTCAAGAAGAAGAAAAAATCTACATGGAAAACTCCGCTACTGCAAAAATAGAAGGAACAAGAAAAGTGTGCTTGAAAATGACTTCAGGAAAAGTGTTGACACTCAACAATGTCCTGTATGTACCGAAGTTAAGAAATAACTTAATTTCTGTATCACTTCTAGAAAAAAAAGATTCAAATGTGTATTTGTTTCCAGAAAAATTGTACTTAGTAAAAGAGAAGTGTATGTAGGAAAAGGCTACGTCAATGAGGGTCTATTCAAGATGAATGTAATGAATGTTGAAATCAATAAAAGTTCAATTTCCTCTTACTTTCTTGAGTCTTATGATTTGTGGCATGAACGATTAGGCCATGTTAATTACAAAACATTGTGAAAATTGATTAACTTAGAAATGTTGCCAAACTTTGAGTGCGATAAATCAAAGTGTCAAACATGTGTGTAATCAAAGTATGCGAAACATCCGTATAAGTCTGTTGAAAGGAATTCCAATCCCATAGACATAATCCACACTGACATTTGTGATATGAAGTCAACACTATCTCGAGGTGGAAAAAAGTATTTTATAACTTTTATTGACGATTGCACTAGATATTGTTATGTCTATTTGCTAAATAGTAAGGATGAAGCAATAGATACCGTTAGGAAATATAAAACTGAAGTTGAAAAAATCAGTTAGGGAAAAAGATCAAAACTATAAGAAGTGATAGGGGCGGAGAATATGAATCTCTCTTTGCGCAAATATGTTTAGAGAATGGAATTGTTCATCAAACTACAACCCCAAATTCACCTCAATCGAATGGAATTGCGAAAAGGAAAAACCAAACCTTAAAGAAAATGATGAATGCCTTACTAATAAGTTCAGGTTTACTACAAAACTTGTAGGGGGAATCTATCCTTACGGCTAACCGACTACTCAATAGAGTGCCCCATAGTAAGACACAATCAATTTCTTATGAAAAATGGAAAAGAAGGAAATCCAACTTGAAATATTTCAAAGTGTGGGGGTGTCTAGCAAAGGTCCAAGTTCCTATGCCTAAAAGGGTAAGGATAGGACCTAAGACGGTCGACTGTGTGTTCATAGGATATGTTAAAAATAGTAAAGCATATCGATTTTTGGTTTATAAACTCGAACATCTGGATACTAATGAAAATACGGTAATTGAATCAGATAATACTGAATTCTTTGAAAACATTTATTCGAATAAAATTAGACATGAACAGTCTAGTGGGGGGTATAAACGACCTCGAAATAAACCAAGTGAGGATGTAAATAATTATGAGAATCCAAGACGTAGTACACATCAAAGAATGGCAACTTCATTTGGATCAGATTTTGTAACATTTCTCTTAGAAAATGAGCCTCAAACATTTAAAGAAGTGATGACATCTTCGGACTCATCCTTTTGGAAATAGGCAGCTGATAGTGCGATTGATTCAATCTTAAGAAACCATATGTGGGAGTTAGTTGATCTTCCTTCATGAAATAAACCTTTAGGTTCTAAATGGATCTTCAAAAGGAAAATGAAAGCGAATGGTACTATTGACAAATACAAGGCAAGACTAGTAGTAAAAGGCTTCAAACAGAAAGAAGGCCTTGATTACTTTCATACATACTCGCCAGTAACAAGGATAACATCGATTCGAATGTTAATTGCCTTGGCGATGGTATATGGTCTTGAAATTCATAAAATAAATGTGAAAACAACATTCCTAAATGGAGAATTGGAGGAAGAAATTTACATGGAACAACCTGAGGGTTTTATGGTTCCAAGAAAAGAAAATAAGGTGTGTAAACTTGTTAAGTCACTTTATGGACTAAAGCAAGCACTTAAACAATGGCATGCGAAGTTTAACCAAACCATGTTGGCAAATGGATTCAAGATTAATGAATGTGATAAATGTGTTTATATTAAAGACACTCCAAATCACCAAGTCATTATTTGTTTATATGTGGATGATATGTTGATCATCAGTCGAGACATTTCTGACATAAATGCAATGAAACGAATGCTTGAGAGCAAGTTCGATATGAAAGACCTTAGAGTTGCGGATGTGATATTAGGAATAAGAATCTATAGAACTCCACAAGGGTTAGCATTGTCACAGTCTCATTATATCGAAAAGGTACTTGAAAAATTCAAGTATATGGAATTTGGTATTGCCAAGACTTCATTGGATGTGAGCTTTGCACTTCGAATGAATAAAGGTGAAAGTAACTCACAATTGGAGTACGCAAGAGTATTGGGATGTTTAATATATATAATGAATTGTACACAATCATACATAGCATGTACTATTAGTAAGTTGAACTGGTACATGAGTAATCCCAACAAAACTCATTAGTTGGCAATGAAAAGAGTTTTGGGGTATCTTAAATACACTCAAGACTATGCTTTGCATTATAATAAATATCCCGCAGTACTTGAAGGATATAGTGATGCAAATTGGATCACCGGATCGAATGTAGTAAAATCCACAAATGGATATGTATTTACTATCGGTGGAGGAGCGGTCTCTTGGAAATCATCCAAACAAATATGTATTGCTCGCTCTACAATGGAATCTAAATTTACCACATTGGATAAAGCCAGTGAAGAAGCAGAATGGCTCCAAAATTTCTTGAAAGATATTTTTTATTGGCCTAAACCATTGGCACCGGTATGTATACACTGTGATAGCCAAGCGGCAATAGGTAGGCCAGGGAGCATGATGTGCAATAGTAAATCTCGTCACATAAAATAGAGACATAATACCGTTAGAGAACTTCTCTCTAGTGGAATTATCACTGTTGACTATGTAAAGTCAAAGGATAATGTGACAGATCCACTTACAAAAGGCCTATCTAGAGAAGGAGTGGGAGATGGACCAAAGGGTGAACAACATGAGTAAAACATAAAAAGAAAATATTTAGGATTGAATATTGCTTTAAGTGTGCAAAACATCATGAAATACCAAGTTCAAAGGCTTGATTTGAGTGCTTTGAGTGCTAAGCACCACAAAAAAATAAAGTTCTTAGGCTTGATTTTGGTGCTTTAGGATTGCATAACACAAGTTCTGAGGCTTAATTTGAGCTACTTATACCATTAACCACTACCAAGACACCAAAATCCCAAGGTATTTTTTGACAAGTGTATGGTATCAAAGCAATTGAGCATAAGTTATGTACAGAAATATGAGGAGAGAGAAATAACTTTATTTTAAATTTCATATTAGAACTTCTGAGGAGAAAACAAGTTAGGATTCTACACTACACCCCAAGGTGAGATTCACACCTTAGATTCACATAAAAAGACACGATTTACAAAGTTTGACATTGTCTAATTTCTTACAAACATGGGTTTCCATCCAAGAATCAAGGAGCTAATCTTTCACACTCATAATGATCACTAGAAAGGAATCTCCTTCCAGGTAAATCTGGTCATCAGTACTGCAATAGCAGAAAAATCGTCAACGAACCGCCTGTAGTAATCGATCAAACCAATAAAGCTACGAACCTTAGATGGAGATGTAGGCTTAGCCCAATCACGAATAGCCTCAATCTTTATCGAGTCCACCATAATTCCATCCTTAGATACTATATGTCAAGGAATGTCACCAACTCAAGCCAAAACTCACACTTTGAGAATTTGGCAAAAAACCTATGATCTCTCAAAGTATGGAGCACAATCCTCAAATGCTGCATATGCTCCTCTCCACTCCTTGAATATACAAGAATTTCATTGGTGAACACAATCATGAAGAAATCCAAATAAGTCTTGACCACGTGGTTCATCAAGTCCATAAATGTTGGTGGGGAATTAGTTTACCCAAAAGACATCACCTGGAACTCATAATGACCATAATGAGTCCTGAAGGATTTCTTTGGGATGTCCTCTGCTCAAATCCTCAAGTGATGGTAACCAGAACTCAAGTCAATCTTAGAGAACATTGTTGCTTCCTGAAGCTGGTCAAATAAATCATCAATGTGAGACATAGGATACTTATTCTTCACTATCACTTTATTAAGCCGTTGATAGTTAATACACATATGCAAAGAACCATCTTTTTTCTTTATGAACAAGATAGGAGCACCCCAAGATAACACACTCAATCTAATAACACCCCTTCCCAAAAGATCCTGAAGCAGAGAATTAAAATCTATAAGCTAGGGAAGAGCCATCGATAATATGCCATAGAAATAGGTTAGGTGCCCGAATCAAGATTAATAATAGACTCAATATCACACTCAGGAGGAAGCCCAATTAGATCAGTAGGAAAAACATCAGGAAACTCATGGGCTATAAGAACAAAGTCAAGTAGGGGACTCTTCGCACTAACATCATAAATATAAGCGAGATAAGACTCACAACCCCTTGATATAAGTATCCTAGCCAAAATATAAGAAATAGTCCCCATCGAATTATGACTAATAAATCCCTACCATACAACTGGGGGTACGCGGGCATGGCTAAGGTAACAGTCTTGGCAAAATAATCCAAGACCACATAATAGGAGGATAACCAACCCATGCTCAGAATAAGATCAAAATCCACCATGTCTAATACAATAAGATCAGTGTAAGTATCTCACTCTTGAGTAGTCACAACACTCTATAAACACGATCCATTACCAAAGAATCACTAATGGGAGTCGATACACAAAATGGTACAGACAAAGAATCCCAAGATAACTCTAGTCGTAGGGCATAATAAGCAGATACATAAAAATAAATGGATCCAGGATCAAATAAAGTAAAATCCAGTTGATGGAATAATGAAATCATACATTTAATAACAATATTTGAAGACTCTACCTCTGGTCTACCAGGTACGATATACAACTAATCACACCTTCTACTTGGCTGGGTGCCTAATCGATCTTCTGTCCTACATGACTGAGGACCTCAATGAGAACCCTAGAGACCAATCCAATGACCATGAATAACACCTATATCTAGGGGGAGTACTTCCCGAAATGGAGAAATACTTTAAGCTTCATGAACAATTGCTCCACGTTTGGGACATTCTCTAGAGAAATGGTTGAAGGCCCCACAATCATAACACACCCAAATGTTGTATTAAATAAAAAATATCTAGTTTACCTAAAAAATTTTTTTGGAAGAATACCCTGAAGATAATCCTCTCGTATGTTGACCACTACTCTGGCTAGGATGATCACTATAACTAGACTGGCCTCTATCAAGAAGATGAAGTACGACAAGTGCTGATAAGGCTGATGCAAAGGATACGTACCCTGAGAACAACTAGCCTTATACCGTGAGCCTCTCCAGATCCCAATAAAAATACCTTGGTATTATGTCCTTATTTCCCCCCTTGGGCCTTGCAATGCATATCCTTCATAATTTGAGCATGATCAAAAACCTCAACAAAAAATCTACCAGCAGAAAGCAAACTCTGTGTAGCCATGTGGAAAGAAATTCTCAATCACCGAATAATGCACTAAACCCGCTTATACTCAATCGGTAAGATAGATGTAGAATGCCTAGACAACTAATAAAATTGAGCCTCATACTCTACAACAGTCATAGAGCCCTACTCTAAACTCGAGGATTGGTTCCTCAAATGATCTCTAACTCTTAGAGGAATATACTTCTCCAAGAAAACCTTAAAGAACTGAGTCCATGTCAAAGGGGAAGATCCAACTGGCCTGGAATTAAGATAACTTCTCCACCATTATAGAGCTTCCAAATCCACCTAAAAGGTAGTATAGTCTGTACAATGATTCTTAACTAGGCCTAAATTATAGAGCCTATCCTCATGAGAAACCAAGAACTTATAAGCATCCTCACTCAGTGTACTTGAAAACCTAGGCAGAGTAGTCTAAAGAATCTACCCAACATCTCTGTTCCTCACAGACATAGCAGGCTGGGTAACTACATATGTGCAATTACTAATGTTAGAGTAATCTTAACTTTGGGAGTCTCAACTACAGGTTTCCTTCCTACCTCAGCAGCACTGTGGTCCTCAAACTAAGCACCATTAGATGATACACCACTAACTACACCTAAAAGCTGAACCAATACATCCTTGAGCAGTGATGAAGAAATAAACTCCAGTGGAGCTTGGGCTAGTCCCTGACCACCACTAGCTAGGATGGAGAAATCTCTAGCACAAGTGTAGGAATAGGGTCTAGTGAAGGCTCCTTATCCTGGTCTCTATCTAAGGATAAATATCTTAGTTGTCCTCGACCTTTAGGTCATTCACGTACTCTAGTAGGATCCCTAGATGTGGACTTAGGGTCCTCATCTCGTGTAGCAATAACACTCATCCTAGCCATCTAGGAAAGAGTAAAACCAAAGAAATCATTAGAAACTGACTCAGAATCATAGCAAAAAAGGGTGAAGAAAGTAAAGATCTCCTATGAATGATACTAGCGACCTACCCAATTTATTATAGAAATTTTTGCGATCAATGATTCGACCATGCAAACTAGAAATGCTTTTTCTTGGCTAAAGAAACAGATCACTCGATCTATTTCCATATCGCTCATGATATATATCTCAACACGGACATCCATTTCAAGTGCATATCACATTTTTGCATAACACGGTTATGAAAATCCATGAGAAACGAGTGGGCATATTGTATGTGCCAATTGCCATTTAGCTAATAAGCCCATGGAGATTGAGGTTCCATAAGCGGTACTTCCTGATACTGTGTTTGAAACAGTTGTTCAAATTCCTAATGCCCTATAGTCTCTTAAAGATAAGAAATAGATATCATCGTTTCAATTTGTAGGACCCTACTAGACACTTACTCTTGTACAAATAATACTGGTGAACCTAGCGCTCTGATACCAATTTGTCACAATTGAGTTTTTGAGTTGTGATGACACCTACTTTATCCCACCAATAG
This sequence comes from Capsicum pubescens, assembly GCA_030864215.1. NCBI lineage: Eukaryota > Viridiplantae > Streptophyta > Magnoliopsida > Solanales > Solanaceae > Capsicum > Capsicum pubescens. The sequence continues at coordinate 215,822,354 of CM061543.1, read as the reverse complement.
GTAAGACAAACTGTAGCTCAGAGATATAAGTGGTGGGCTAATTTTATGATAAATGGCACAAATGTCAAAAATATACAAGTAGAAGGCTTACAAGCAATGAGTCATAGAATAATGATAAAATGGAAGACAAAAAAGAGAAATAACAATATCCTATGACCCTGTAGTATTGGTACAAGAGACACTAATCCAAAAGAATAAGAGTACTATCATAGTCAAATACACATTAGTCTAAAAAATGGAAAGACTAAGCAAAATACAGATGATGGAGAAAAGGTCAACTCCATCTAAAATATTTATTGCTTACATGCTTGTCTTGCATGATCACAATATCTTTGATACACATGCCTACTAAGTACCCTATCTTTGTACTCTGTCTTGCATGATCACAATATCAATGGCAACAACTAGTACTAGGATCTACACCAAAAAAGTACAAAAATATAGTATGAGAACCAAAGCCATGGGTACTTTGTAGGCATCACCAGCCGACTGGGCTAAATAATAATTTAAATATAATAAAATATGAGATAAATAAGCTAAGTAAAGGTAAGAGAGAAAATCTAAAATAATGCTCCGAATACTGTAGATAAATAATCGAAACAATAATATTAAATAAAATATAGCTATTACTACAAACTGGCCCCCATAAGCCATAGAGTACAATAATGTAAATAACCCAATACTGACCCTCATGAGTTCGGAGGGTGAAATCAAAGAGAATTAATAATCAGAATTATACAAATTAGTCGTATCTCTAAATCAGAACTGTGGATCCTCCCTTACTGTAATCACCAAACTAGAATAGATTTCATAACCATCTTAATTAACCTTCTAATATTGGACTTGAATTGAAACTCATATCATTATTTGTTGAACTTGAAACAAAACTCATATCACGTATAATGTCAGAATTAAACTTGTCTTAAGATCATAAATTGCCACACTTGAACCAAAACTAATATCACTTACCAAGAATCAATCTAGCATAAGGAATCATACGTCTAAACCTCGTCAAGCTCTAGAATATAAATTTAGATGATGTAATACATCTATAAAATCTACAAGGTGCTAATAGTAGTCTTGGCCTAAGGTGGGCTGGAGGGGCCGACTTCTAATCCCCGAAATTTATTATAAGGTAAATTCTACCCCAAACTAGGCTAAGGTATCTTATTTTACTACTAGATATTAAATAATCCTCAATTTAGTTCTAAGATAGCAATTCTACCTAAAGGAAGAATAACTAAGTCAATCACAACTACTTAAAACCTCTAAGCAGCTAAATAATCCAATTCCTGCTAAATGTAACTCCAAGTCCTAATTTCCAACCCACTCTAGCACATTATCATAAATATACTATAATTTAACCCAATCTATGATAAAGGTAAACCTAGCATATCTGGACGCTGAAGAAAGCTTAGTGGAATCTACTAAATCAATGATTTTCCCTTCCACGAAGCTTTCACACGATGTCACACTATCAAAATAGTAATCTACTTATCAATATGAGAACAATGGTACCCATATTATATTTTTGTACTGCGGTTCCAAAATCACGTAAAAATCACGTGTATGGCTCACTTGCGGAATTGCACTTTTGAAATCATCAACACATCCCTTTATGCTCAGGTAATATTTATCCTTAAGAATGGGTAAATTTCAAACTCAAATAATGCTAAAATCAACCCAACAAGAATCTAGAGATTTTAGGCAAGAATTGAAGAATTACCCTTGAATTTCACGGAAACTTACCCAGATTTTTTTGAAGAAATGAGTAACTCGAGCTCACAAACACCATAAAATACCAAATAATGCTTCTCCCAGTTTTCCACATTCTCTAGGGTTTCACTCTTGAGACTTATGATATAATTAGAGAAAAATTGGGTAAGTGGGGGATTTAATTCCACCCAGGTGCCGCTTAAGAGGACACATGACCGCTAAATCAGTAGCAAATAAATTAGCCAAGTACCGCTAAAGAGACACTCACTTTGGCTGGTAGACCACTAGAGAAGACAAACTTCCCCTAAAGCGGCATACACTTTAGTAGTTAGACTACCACTAAAGCATCTCGACTGGGCATGCCTAGGCTGTTAAAGTTTCAGGATGGTCGCTAAAGTGCCCAATAGGATGCTTTAGCAGATGTACTATCTAAAACTTAGAATTTTCCATGTTTCCACCGACCCCACCGGATTCATTCAAAATCCCATAAATGTAACCGAACTATGCTACCCTGTCAAATTCGATGTTCCAAATTAAATGGCACAGTCAAAATTTCCATCCAAGATTATTTTGATGAAAACTGTGCCCCACATCTAAGGGCCATTTTTATCAAAATTCAATCTATAGCTCAAAATGAGTCTGGAAGTCTTGGCACCCGAACCAAAGGTCCCCCAAGCCTAAAATCAATGTTTTGAAGCTGATGGAACTATCAAAATTTACACACGAAGTCATTAACCTAAAATTTTTGGCCCATAGATAATTTTTACCAGTCAACACTTCAAAATAGGAAATCGCCTTTAAAAACTAAATGAATGGCCCGATAACTAAAATGTCAGCTCCAATAAGCCTTAAGTGACATGGGTCATCTATAGAAGAGCTCTAAATGGCGAAAATGCATGGAAAAGTAGAAAATGACCTCAAGGGTCATTACATAAGGTGAATAAAATCCTAGTTCTTTCTCAATTGATAACGCATTATAGAGAATACATTGTCATTTAAACCTATTGTATTTACTTATTTAATATTATATAAACCCTCTTATTTTGTGAAATTAATGATTAATGGTCAATTAATTTATGTACAACTTAATTATCACCTTATTCCCACTGGGATTCAACCCCAACCTTTGTTACATTATATATTTTACAATGAATGCTTACACTCTTTAAAGGGAATTGCAGTTTAGGCGTATCAAATTTTGGCACCATTGCAGGGGAATACAGTTGTCAATTAAGTTTATGTTTGTTTGCTGACTCTTAGTCTAGTTTTGTAATTTTACTTTTTATTTGATATTTTTGTATTTGCAGGTTATTGATCGTGTATGCCATAAACCCATCGATCAGGAGAGCCTTTATTACTTTTTGATCCTGAACTCCCTAGAACTTGAAGGAGGAACATGGAAGCACAACAAAAGGCAGAAAAATTAGATGCACTAGCTGCCGCCTAGTTAATACAATAAAATGTTAATGCAACAGATTACATGAAAAATAATATAGATGAGGACCTGGAAGATGATGATTTGGTTAAATCATTGAATAGTGCAAACAATGCTGAACCAGCCAACATGAATCAAAAAGTACGAGGTAGAGGACACCGACAACCTGTGTCTTAGTTTGCCTTGGATATGATGATGCTGATTTGGATGGATCCAGTGCTATCGGAGCAATTATGTTACCCCCACTAGCTCCGGGGATGAATTTTAATATTACAAGCATGATGATATAATTTCTCAATTTGAAAAGGTTATTTGGTGGACTACCCCATGATGATTCAAAAATGCACTTGGAGAACTTTGTCAATATTTGTAGGACTTTTGATTATCCTGGAGTTAGGTAGAATATTATCCAATTAAGCTTGTTCCTGTTGTACCTATCTAGGGAGGCAACTTTGTGGTTGACTAAGCTAACAATCGATTCTATAATAAACAAGAGGTCATTGAAAGGAGATTTCCTAGAAAGGTTCTTTCTACCTTACATAATATTATAGCTAAGGGATAAGATCGATAATTTTGGAAGACTACCTAAGTAGGCTCTTTATGAAACTTGGTTGAGGTTTACAAGAAGTTGATTTAGTATCTGAATCATAATAGGATCAATGAACACTTGATGGAGGCATTCTACAGGGCACTAAACTCAAACACGAAGCCAATAGTGGATAATGCAGTAGGTGGTGCCTTCATGGATTGTACTTTTACTGAGGAAATTGGGATCTTAGATAGGTTGACAAAGACAAATGGATCTTGGTCTACCAAGGATTTTGAGGTATCAAAAAACACTTATTTTGTTGGTATACTGGCAGAGCAACACTAAAAAAAGAAGAACCTATCTAAGAAATGGATCATATGAAGACGCAAATGGAATTTCTCACAAAACATTTATTGTTGGGTAATGTTAAAAAGGTCAAGGAAGTTGGCACTCATAGTAAAGTTGGTGAATCTAATTTCGAAGAAAAGGCTAACTACTTGAATATGGGTTTTTGGGCTAATGGCCAAGGCAATCGAGGTTAGAAATATCAAAAAGAGAACTATTATGACAAGGCTATTTATAGAGACCATGAACAAGGAAATTGGAAGGGTAAAGGTGACTGCAGTGGGTTTTATGTGCCACCTGGTTTCCGTTTCAACGTTGTTAATAATTCAGGAAAGATGTTTATGGAAACTATGACGTCTAAATTATTGAAAAGGGTGGAGTCGACTGATGCAGGTGTCAAAAAAATGAGAAGTAATCTATCAACTATGATCCAGTTGGTGGATTCCTATTCTATATCTATTTAGCAGTTGGAACACCAAATGAATCAATTATTTATTGCTTTCAATGCAAGAAAAAGTAAAATATTTCCAAGTGATATAGTGCATAACCCAAGGAATGGTGGTAGATTTCTAGATATTACCATAAAGAGTGGTAAAATGTTACTTGATCCATATCGAGTGATTCATTCACAGGTAGATGATGTTGTATCCAAAGATGAGGTTATAGCTAAAAATAAAAAGATGAAAGATGAACTAGCTGAGTCTGAGAACATGGATGAATTGGGTGAGAAGAAATCTGTTATGGAATAACCATCTAGATTGAAATATGATTATAAGTTGAGTAAAAAAATGAAGGAGGTTGAGACAACTCTAACTAAAATTCCTATGCCTCCAGCTCTATTTCCACATAGCATGAAGAAGATGGAAAATTCAGCAAGTTTATGGCCATGTTGAAGAAGTTTTTAGTGAATGTTCTATCGATTAAGGTTTTGGAGCAAATTATTGGATTCACAAAGTTTATGAAATACCTGGTTACTAAGAAGAGAACAATAAGTTATGAGCCAATGACAACCTTCATCACTACAATGTCATTGCCAGGAGATCACTGGTTCAAAAGAAATCTTACCCGGGAGAATTCACTATACCATGCACAATTGGTGTCTTTAGTTTTTCTAAAGCACTTTGTTCTCTTAGAGCGACTATCAACTTGATGCTGCCAACGATTTATTAATAGTTGTGTTTGGGAACTCCCGAGTCAACATTTATGCAAGTTTTTAATGGAGGACCATTCGATTAAGAGTCTAGTATGTATTTTTTTTATAATGTGCCTGTGAAGGTGGAGAATTTTATATTTCCTATGGATTTTGTAATTCTTGATTGAAAAGTTGATTTTGAGGTGCCCATAATCTTGGGTAGACCATTTCTTGCATCGAGAGAGTAATGGTAGATATAGAGCGGAATAAGCTAAAATTCAAGCTCAATAATAAAGAAGTAAATTTTGGTGTCTGTCTTTCAATGAAGAAAACTAAGTAGATGAATGTGGTTCAGTTATTGATGCCATAGAGAAGAGTGATCTAGTGGTGCCTGTTGAAGAGCAACTCATTGTTGAGTCTTTGGAAGAAGTATTGATGAACTTTGAAAGTGATGGAATTGAGATGTATGACAAAATAATGTATGTATTAATTAAAATGGGTTTAAATTCATATCCTCCAAAGAAATAGGACTTGGACTTGAAAAATAGACCACCACCGCCAGCAAAGCCATCTATTAAAGAACCATCAGTGTTGGAGTTGAAAAAATTAAAACGTCATCTTCAATATGTGTTTATAGGAGAGAGTGATACCTTGCTAGTGATTATTGCAGCTAATATTATAGAGTAGAAGGTTGAAGAGATTATTTCAGTATTAAGAAGGTATAAGAGATCTATAGGATGGATGATTGCAGATATTATTGGTACTTGAAAGGTATATGCATTCAGAATAATCAGTTGGAGAAAGATTGTAAACCAACTATCAAACATCTGTGGAGACTTACCCCCATGTAAGAGGTTGTAAAGAAAGAGATAATAAAGTGACTTAATGTAGGAGTGGTGTATCTGATCTCATATAACACGTAGGTAAGCCCTGTCCAATGTGTACCAAAGAAAAGAGGTATGACTATGGTGGCTAATGAGAAAAATGAATTAATTCCTCTTAGGCCAGTCATGGGGTTGAGAGTGTGTATGGATTACATGAAATTGAATGCATGAACACTCTAAGATCACTTCTAATTCCATCCATGGATCAAATATTGGATAGGCTAGCTAGATGAGGTTGGTACTTTTTCATTGGATGGCTACTTCAAATGCAACCAAATCTTTGTTACAATTAAAGTCCAGGAAGATATTATGTTTACATATCTTTATGGGATGATTTTATTCAAGCGAATATCATTTTTAGGTTGTGTAATGCGCTTAGCTACCTTTCAAAGGTGTATGATGTCAATTTTTTCCTATATGGTTGAGGACACCTTAGAAGTTTTCATGGATGACTTCTCAATTATTGGAGATTTATTTGATGAATCTTTGATGAACTTGAGTAATGTTTTACAACATTGTAAAGAGTTCAATCTTGTCCTAAATTAGGAGAAGTACCACTTTATGGTGAGGGAAAGCATAGTGTTGGGAAATAAGATCTCAACTAAGGGGATCGAAGTGGACCGAGCCAAAATTGAGGTAATTAAAAAGCTTTCTTCGGTCATACATCAATCTATAGGAGGTTTATCAAAGACTTCTCAAAAATTGCCAACTCGTTGGGAAAACTATTAGAGAAAGGGGTAAAATTTGAGTAGCATGATGAGTATTTGAAGGCTTTCCAATGCCTTAAGGGGAAATTAGTAGCAACACCTATCATGATTGTATCGGATTGGTCTAAACCCTTTGAATTAATGTGTGATGCAAGCGGAGTGGCGCTTGGGGCTATTCTTGAGCAAAAGAAATAGAAATTTTTTCACTCAATATACTACACAAGTAAGGCATTGAGTGGATCTTAGAATAACTCTACTATCACAGAGAAAACGATTCTTGTTGTTGTGTATGCCTTTGAGAAATATAGGGAATACTTGTTGGGATATAAGGTTGTGGTCCATAAAGATCACTCAACACTGTGATACTTAATGGAAAACAAAGATGCTAAACCTTGTTAATCAGGTGGGTGTTATTGCTGTAGGAATTTGACTTTGAAGTCAAAGATAGAAAATTTTGTGTAAATCAAGTAGTTGACCACCTATACAGATTAGATAATGAAGGGATCAAATCAGATAGGTAGGAGAATGATGATTCATTCCAAGATGAACAAGTACTTGCATCTACTCTTGACTTTGCTCCTTGGTATGGACTTCGTAAATTACCCTGTGAGTGATGTTATTCCAAAATATCTTTCAGCAATGAAAGAGGTTTCTTCATGATGTGAGCATGTACTTCTGGGATGATCCTTATTTGTTTAGATTGTGTGTGCATATAATATTATCCAAAGATGCATGTCGGAGGTAGAGATGTTAAATATATTACAAGAGTGTCATTCTTCTACTATTGGAGGACATCATGTGGGTGATCGTACAACCCAAAAGATTCTATAAAGTGGGTACTAGTGGCCCACCATTCACAAGGATGCTTATTAGTTTGTTAGAGCGTGTGATCTAGGCCAACTGCAAGGATTGGTTTCCAAGAATTAAGAGATGCCTATACCAATTATGTTGGAGGTAGAATTATTTGACACGTGGGGCATTGATTTTATGGGCTCCTTTGTGAATTTTTATGACCACAAGTATATTCTGGTAGCTGTGGACTGTGTGTCCAAATGGGTAAAAGCGGCGACATTGGCAAATAATAAAGCAAAAAGTGTGGTAGCGTTCTTACAAAAATATATTTGAATGTTTTGTCACTCCCCATATGATCATCAGTGATGGGGCTCCTACTTCTATAATAAGGTGTTTAGGGTTGCATTGACAAAATATGGTATGAAGCAACACATGGTGGCTACTCCTTACTACCCCTAACTTATTGGGCAAGTAGAAATTTCAAAACAGGGAAATTAAGATGATCTTTGCTAAATCTGTGAATGAAAATCAAAGTGACTAGTCATAGAAGTTTGATGATGCTATGTGGACCTATTGTACCATCGTTAAAACTCTAATAGGTATGTAACTGTACAAACAAGTGTTTAGCAAGGCTTGCTATCTACTGGTAGAGCTTGAACATAAAGGATTGTGGGTGCTCAAACGATTGAACTTGAGTTGGAAACACACAACTAATTTGAGATTGGATCTACTGAATAAAATGGATGAATTTTGTCTCCAGGCATATGAAAAGTATAACCTTTATAAAGAGAGGATGAAGTTATACCATGACCAAAATATTGAAAAGAGCGAATTCCAAATGGGAGATTTAGGATGCATTTGTTTTTTTTAAGATTCAGACGTCTAAATCTGAATGCACATCTAATGATTAAGATGTTGTCTCTAGATCTGAAAACTGAATGATTAAGACTATTTGTTTTTCAACATCTAAATGTGCCAAAAAATTTTATTTGTATATATAATAAAATAAAAAATACAATTGAAGTAAAAAACTAATTATATATCAAAAAAGTATGTAATTTAATACAACAAAATTATTATTTGATTGAAAAAAATACATTTATGTTTTTTAGTGATAGTGGAGATGGTTTATAATGGTGGTTACTAGGGGTGGGTATGGTACGGTATGATAGTTTAAACTTCAGTGCGGTAACTTTGTTTTTCGGTATCTAAAATAAAAATACCATTACCATACCAAATTATTTCGGTATGGTTCGGCATTTTTAAATTTAATTTCGGTATTTTACGGTATGGTAATTCGGTAACCAAACTTTATTTGATTTTTACTTACATATATTCATATAAGAAAACTATAGCTTTAAATTTTAAAAATGTCTCAATCATATTATACTAACAACTATCTTTGTTAATCAATTACACAAAAAGAATATTTCAATGACGATTGAATAGTCTGAGATGCAAACTTTGAACAACATCAGCTAAACTTCAGCATAGTACTCCTAAATAATAAGCTTTCCAAAAAATTTATTTATGAATAAAAGTTACTTTTGTGTTCAATTGGCTAATGTATTATACATAAATATATTTAATAATCTTAAATATAATATATATATGTTTTTTATATGTTATTAAAAAATTTAGATGTGGTATACGATATTTTGATATTTATTGTATAAATATCAAATACTGTACCAAATACCAAAATAATTTAAAATTCCTACCAAATAACATACCAAATACCATAACATCCATATCACAGTATAAAAAATTTAAATGTCGTTCTGGTATTCGGTATATACCATACCATGCCTACCCCTAGTAGTTACGGTGACAATGATTGATTTTAGGGATTAGTAATGTTGGTGGTGATAGTTGTGATAGTTGGTATTGTGGTGACTGTTGTGATGGTGGCGATTGATAGTGGTGGTAGTGGTTGTGATGTGACGTTGCTTGATGTTTGTAGTTGGAGGTATTGATTCTGATGGCTAAACATGAATGGATGATGGTTGAAGTTGTGTTGGTGCTAGTTGGAGATGTTGTTAGTTGTGATAGTGGAGATGGTTGTTAGTAGATATAAACTATAGCGCTGATAGTGGTTGAAGTGGTGGTAGAGGAGGCGATACTAGTGAAAATAGTGGTGGTGGCCAAAAAATGTGTGGAGGTTGTGATGTATTAGTGGTAGTTAGCTGTGGTGCTAGTTGTGATAGATGAGTTGGTCCATAGTATGAATTAGATGGTAGTGGTTGGTGATGGTGGTGATGTTGATGACGGTGGTAGTGGTGAATATAATTAGAATAATAGAGGTAATAGGTGTGGTAGCGGTTGACAATAGTGGTTAGTAGCAATATTTGTTGTCGATAGTGGAGATGGTTGGTGGTGGTGGGTGGTGGTTGACAATGGTGGCGGTGGCAGAAGTGGTTAGTGGTGGTGACTAATGAGTATGAATAGAGTGGAAATGAATATTGTCTAACATCAGAATACCACTTCAAACCTATTAAGACTTGATTCTAGATCTGAATGATTAAGACTTATTTAGACCTATTTAGAGCTAAAATCTTAATAAAAAATAAATACACTTAATGGTCTGAAGTCTGAACCATTTAGATTCAAACCTCGATTAAGTGCAAACAAACGATCCCTTAGTATTATTGTTTAATTCAAGGTTCAAATTATTCCCATGGAAACTCAAGTCAAAATGGTCTGGTCCATTCAAAGTAACTAAAGTCTTTGCATCCAATACGGTAGAGCTTGAAAACAAGGAGGTGAAGTTGTTCAAAGTAAATGGACAATGTATCAAGAATTATGTTGGCCAACAACAATAAGTGAATCTTTTAAATTTTGTGTATCATGATGAAGTCTAAGTAATTAAGATACCTGATTCGTGCCACAATGTTAAAGCAAGTGCTATTAAGAGGCAACCCATAATTTGTTGTAGATTTCAATAGTTTAGATTTCTTTCTATTTTTTTTTTGACAAGTCTGTATAATTTGGGTGCCAAGTGGTCCATATTAATGATGGAAAAGAAAAAATACACTGATCTTCTTTGATGATTGGACTGACATATTGTCGAAGCCTTTCATTAAATGGTTGATGGACCATCAACCAAACTGTCCCAACTAGGCTAGAATTTGGGTCATTCAGTATAAGTTATGATGAATGGAATGATGGACCTTCACTTCAGTGCCATACCATCACCCAAATCATCATAGAAGGTCAAGTAAGGCTTCTTTCTAGAAGGGCATAACAACCAACTCAATGGACCATTAGCACTTTGACGGCCTATCACTTGGGCCACCGCAGGTAAGTCGATTTAATAACAATTTGGACCCAACCCATTTTCTTAAATTATTCAAAAAATCACCTTTTAATAGGCCCAAGACCTGATTCAATCAAACCCATGCTTGGATAAAAGAACGTAAACTATGATCTTTCCACTTCATATTCCCAAATGGTTGAAAATCCCCACGTTCATAAAATTTAAATTACATCCATACCCCATCAACCCCTCTTTTCATCTTCCACCACTATTTAAACCATCCCACACACCTCAACTCATTCCATCACTGAAAATATCATCACTATACCTTCAAATTGTTTTCTTTTCTTCTCTTAAACATTGTATTTGTTTGCATTTAGTCACCATACAAGGCTAGTTTGAGAGAGGCATTCATATTCATGTATGTTTTTTCGTCATTAGATTATTAGTGTAGCTTGGTAACTCATTTGGTTTGCAAAATCAATTATTTGTTCCTTGTGTTTACTTTTATGTTTTTTATTTTGAGTTGAAAAAGGGTGTTTGATAGACCATGGTGGAGCAAACATAAGGGTCACTCACTCTCGAGTCAAACTTGATAGGATTTTAAACATAGTTTATCATGAAATCAAGTGCAAAAATGCTTTCCCACCATATTTTCGAAAAAATATCTCAAAGGAAATTTTATAAAACTAGCAGTTGTGACAGAAAGTTTAACGGACCGTTTCTTCAGAAATAAACCATTGACTCATCCATCACCCAACTACCTAAATCACCGAGAACTGGTTAAGGGGTGATATATTGGCTAACGGACCACCATTGTGGTGTTGGACCATCACGTAAACTGTTACCCATCTTTGAAAACTTTTGAATATTCTCGATAGGGATGACAAACCATCACCGGAACCCCACCGTTACCAGTGTACTACATAAGCTCAATAGTTGGACTGACTTCCCATCTCTCAAGTGACGAACCGTTACCCAACCTATTACCTTACACAGTGTCTGGTCTTAATGAATTTTTGAATTACTATTTTTTGCACTGTATTGGACTATTTCCTAATTCAGATATAATGACACAATAACTACCTTTGAGGAGAGGTGGGGGTATAACAAGTCCAACTTAGGAGAATATCGTATTGAGACTTTAGGATGAGCCTAAGGGTGATATAGAGGCTCCAAAATATAAAACTAGGTAGAGTGAGAATAAGCATAAACCTACCTCCCAGTCTAAATAGAAGAAGGATTCATTGAGTCTTGAGGTAAATAGTTATGTGAAAAGCAATGGAAGTTCCAACTCTAGCCCAAATATAGGAAGTGAAAAAGGATACTGCCAATCTTGAAAAAGAACCTAAAAAGAAAAAGGTGATGTGATCCGCAACAAACACCTCAAAGTTTAAGAGTCAATTAGGTGGAATGTTGAGGGAGAAAATAAGCAATACTATAATGGTTTCCAAGCTACATATAATAGGAGCATGAAAAATCCCATTGCAGAAGAGTATCTTATTATTACCACAGAGTTGCCCGAATATCCAGATCTTAAGAGACAATTCCATAAATATGAGCTGGGTTGTTTGAGAAAGACTCCTAGATCAATTATCCACTATTGTTAGGGATTTATTTGATAACTACTTGATGATATTAGACAAGGATTGTCCAAGGGGATGAAGGTAACAAACATATGAAACATGATAAGAATCTCATTTAGGGGAGTGTTAGTGGATATTTAAGATTATACCATTAACCAAATTTTTTTGGTCAATTATACACCACTCTTACCATCACTCTTGAGCTTTAGCATAGGATGAACATAACACCCAACCAATGTCCATGGATAACACATGTGTTTATTGATAATAGTGAGTCATATTGCTTGAAAAACAAAGTGAGGATAAAGAAATGCTCTTTGAGTTTTAAGGAAAATTTTGGTGGGCTGTGGTTTGACTTAGGTTAACGCCAATTGGGGGTGATGCATATCTTGATCCAAAGAGAGCTGTCTTTGTGTATAGTTTGATTGAGGGTCTTAAGATGGATTTTTGGCAGATTATTGCTTATGAAATGTTATTTTAGGAACACAATTCTTCTAGTTCCTTAACTTTTCGGTGTCTCATCATGGAACTCTGTAAGCAGGAAAAAGTGCCAATTATCAGAGGTGTAGTTAATAAGGTTAAGGCTTCATATATGAAGGATATTGAGAGTACAAAGGATGGAACAAAATTTTAGATGAGGTTGCACAAGTCAACATCATTCAGCCCTCAATCTCAAGCTACTCTAGAAGCGTTAGAGATCCTTTTAGGTATGCCTTCACCTCTTGTGATCCACAGGGAATTTTTTCTGCATCTGGGTCTAAAACTCTACCTCCCACTACTGAGATATCCGATACAACGTCTATGCCACTAGTTTACTCGAAGTACAGATTAACACTGGAAAATTATATTAAAGTAATGAAAGCTTAGAAGAAGTTCGAACGACAACTAAATGCATGAGAAAAAGAGTTCAAGCCCTTCAGGTATAGGATTGTGGATGAGGCTTTGGAGTTGTATTAGAATCTCCACGCTCAAAAGGATTACATAGAGGAAAGTGTAAATGATGGCTGCGAGAACTCTCAATTCTAGACTTGGATAAGTTCATAATGGCGTTGAAGAAAGAATAGCTAGAAATATCTGAGTTGAAGACCCACACAGTCTCGGTGCATTTAATTCAATAAGTATGGACATATAAGAAGAGGACAATCAAGTTGATTCGATGGGTCAACCGTTGAAAAACAATGCCAAGGATGTGAGTGAGGGTAGTGAAAAGACAAAAACAAGAAAAAAACACCAAAATGGTATTGATGAGGAAAGAGTGGTAAGAAAAGCATTGAAATAGTCAAAGAAAGATGACGATGAAAGAAAAAAGACAGTGATGGATGAGGTAATTGGTGTGTCTGCCAGTTTGGCACATAGAGGTAGGCCCAGATGATGTCGCCCAAACTATGCTGAAACACCCTAGTTTCAGAACCATAGAAAATTTCTTGGAATTTTGATCTCTGGACCCAATACAACTCATGGGTACGATCCGTACATTGGGGTACAAATGGTATGGTCCATTCGTATGCTGACCAGAGTTTATTGGTGGGATGGATTTTGGTTACTGGAATGGATACGACTTAGGGGTACGAGTCGTATTGATGGTTACAGATAGATTGGTTCCTTAACTTTATCTTAGACTTGGTTACTTAGGTTAGATCTAAGTACGAGTGGCTCACCATGAGCTGTAAGATAGGGTACGAGTTGTACCAGGACTCGTATGATGGAAAGTGTTTATATCTTTCTTGGGTTTAAATCTTCCAAGGGTACTGATGAAGGGTACGAATTATATACATTGGATACGACTTGGTTGGATGAGTCGTCTGTGACATGACCCTCCCTATGGACTTGTCGTAATTGGCATCCCAAGTCCGTCCAGGACAGAAGACCACCCTCATTACCCAACCCAGCCTCCAACTGCCTGCCCTGAGTTGGTTGAATTCCGAGCTTGTAACAAAATAGTGTAACATCTCACAGAAAGACTTTGGGATAAGATCACAACCGTGACCGACCCAATCGAGTCCAACCATCCCATACCAATAATCCAACCATACAAAACCATACCAAAATGAGGGCCATTAACCAGACCATAACCAAGGACGTTCCAAAACATAATATAATCAATCCTAAAATGAAATATAACAAAATAGTAAGAAATTATGTCTGATGATACCAGCCTCTCAGCTTATTCCAATGCCAAGGCTGACACCTATACCGATTCAGCCCATTCTAATCTATAGAAGTACCATAAAGTCTCTAACCAAAAGAGAAATGAAATCCAGCTGGGATATGACCCCCAACCATAGCCAATACTAATATCCAAAATAAAATCAAAATATCTAGAAATATCCATAACATGAAATGGAGTCTTCTAAAAAGATGGAATCTCACCACTTTAGTCTAAATGTTGTCCCCGAGTCAATCACTATGTAAGAGGAATAGAATAACTAGTTCCTATATAGCGTGGGTATACAACCTCCAGTAGATGGGGTTAGCGAGAGACTGCTAGCATGATCTCAGGGTAAGGATAAAATAATCCCATTTATAAAACCAAGTAAAACCATCCATATAATACACACACACACACACATATATATATAACCATGCCAGGAAAGGGGACCGGGTTTAGCATGCCTTTAAAACCTTTACCTGGGCTGTGTAGCATTGCCGTCCTAAACCATCCACGGGCTATATAGGTTCAGATCCCCCTACTGAAAGGGCCCTAGTGCGTGCAACCACATGACCAGAGAAGTATCCCTTGGGATGAATAGTACATCCCCCAAATATAGTGTGACATCATGCACACAGTCACCAAGACCAACCTCATATTGGAAAATATGAGTTTCTAGTTTCGGTCCCTCTGGGTCCTCCACAATCCATGGATTAACTATACCTCCCGCCATTATTTCCCAATTAAAACTAATTTAAAAATAACCAAAACATTATCCATTTATTAACAAAGGCCACTGATATTGGTATCGTTGTACCAACCCTTACTTTCAAGTAACATCCATAGACAACCATTTATAAGTTTAAGGGGACTTTCAAGTGCCCTTCCATTTACCATATTAAACCACTTGGGGGATTCCATGTGTCCCTCAAGCATAACCATTAGACATTTACCATTTCAAGCCATTTAAAACATGCATAATTCCTTTACCAAGTTTTAAAACATGTAAGAGTTCCATTAAAAGTAGTCAATGCAATGAACATATCATTATAAGTATTTTGTCAAACACATTGGGGACATAGTATGACCAAAACCAATTCCAATTACCATTAAACCATTCCCATGCAATCCAATTATTGAAAACCACAATATTCACATAAAAGAACAATTAAAACCATGGGAAACCATAACCAACCATTTAACATCAAAACCCCAATTCATATTTGAAAACCAAAATCATACAATCAATGAAATCTTGAAAACATTCATAAAAACCATGAATTTAGTTAGAATTAACAATGAGGGAATAGATCATGCCTTAAACCAAGATGATGATGGAAGGAAATCACCAAGAAAATCCCCAAATTGATCCTTTAGTTGAAACCCTAGCTTTCCTTACCCAAAAGCTCTTGAGAGAATTATGTAGTGTTTAGGAAAGTTTCTAAGTGTTAATGAATGGAATAATAGGGTAAATAACCTCCCAATTAGGTTAGAATTCATGAGATCCTGTTAGGATAAGTCGAGAAATATCCAGAATACCCCCACTTAAGTTTCACCAAATTCCCTTCACAGGGATATGATTGACCCATACGAGTCATACCCTTTGATATAATTGGTATCCTCCACTTGTATTCTGTCCTCAATCCTTAGATCAACCACTGTCCAGTATATGTCTCATCCTACCAAGTTGTATTGACAGCATACGATTTGTACCCCTGGCAAATTTACACCCAAGGAAGATTTAGACACTGTCCACCATATAATTCCTGTGTTCGACTCGTACCCTGGATTATGGTTCATAGTGAGACACTAGTACTTTGATCCATCCTAAGTAACCAAGTCTAAGATTAAGTCAAGGACCCAAATGATTCGTAACCACCAATACGACTCGTACCTCTAAGTCATATCCATTTCAGTAACCAAAATCTATCCCACCATCCAACACTGGTTAGTATATGAATAAACTATACCATTTGTAACCCAACATACGGCTCGTACCTATGAGTCATATTGTGTCCAGAGATTAAATTTCCAGGAAATTTTCTAAGGTCCAAAAAGTAGGATATTTCAATATGTTGGATAGTGTTGGATCCAAGGGTTGAGGCTTAGGATACGAGTGAAGGGTACCATTCGTATTAGAGGATATGACTCATGAGGATCAGTTGTACCCCTGAGATGGGATTTTGTAAAACATAAGTTGAGGTATTCTGGATATTTTCCCACTTATCCTAAGAAGGTCCCATGACTTCTAACCTATATGAAAGCTTATTTACCCTATTATTCCATTAATTCACACTTAGAAACCCCTCTAAAACACTATATAATTCTCATAAAAGCTTTTCGCATGAGGAGCTAGGGTTTAAACTAGAGGATTGATTTGGGGCTTGTCTTGGTGATTTATTTCCATCATCATAGTGTTTTAAGGTATGTTTTGTTCCCTCCTTATTAATTCTAACTAGAAGTAAGGTTTTATGAATATTTTTATGACTTCAAATATGAATTGGGGTTTTTGATATTAAATGGTTGATTATGATTTTCTATGGTTTTAATTATGCTTTATGTGCATTGATGGTGGTTTTGGATAATTGGATTGTAGGGGAATGATTTAATAGTAATTGGAATTGGTTTTGGTTTTATTATGCCCCCAATGTGTTTGAAAAAATGCCTATAATAATATTACCACTTCATTGAGTATTTTAATGTAACTCTTGCTTATTTTAAAACTTGGTAAAGAAATTATGCATGGTTTTATTAGTTTGGAAAGGTAAATGGCTAAATATTTATGCTCATGGGGTACATGGAATCTCTCAAGTTATTTAATATGGTAAATTAAAGGGCACTTAGAAGTCCCCTTAAACCTATATATTATTGGCTATGGATAGTACTTGCAGGTATAGTCGGTATGATGATACCATCAAGTAATGGATATTTCTAGACACTTTGATTTTATTTTGGATATTGGTTTTGACCATGGTTGGGGGCATGTCCCAATCAGATTTTATTACTTTTTTGGTTAGAGGCTTTGTGGTACTTCTATGGGTTGGAATGGGTGGGATCGGTGTAGGTGTCATCCTTAGCATTGGTATTGGTATTGAGGCTGGCATCATCAGACATAATTTCTTACTGTTCCATCATATTTCCTTTTGGGATTAATTATATTATGTTTTGGAACATCTTTGGTTATGGCCTAGTTTATGGACCTTGTTTTGGTATTAGATCAATATGGTTGGATTTATGGTATGGGATGGTTGGACTGGTTGGGTCGGTCATGGTTGTGATCTTATCCAAAGTCTTCATGTGAGCTGTTGCACTATCTTGCTATACGCTTAAAATTAAGCCAACTCAAGGTAGGAAGATGGAGGTTGGGTTGGGTAACGGGGGTGGTCTCCGATCTCGGCCAGACTTGGGATGCCTATTATGTCAAATCCCCCGGTCGGGTTGCGTAAAGTTTGTATCAGAGCCTAGGTTCATGGTTAATTGGGAGTCTAAAAAGCTGTGTTGGGTAGAGTCTCTTTTAGGGGGTGTAGCACGCCACACTCATAAGGGAGAGGCTACAAGACATTTAGAAATGTTTTACTTTCATGGTATTCTATTGTCAATCTTAGAGTCTCAGTCATAGAATCTTCTCTAATCCTTGTTTATTCATCTTTAGATCATGCCTCGTAGATTTGGAACAAAAGAAAATTTTTCTATCCTATTTGTGGGTAATGCTGAAGGGGTGTATCCTACTTTTAGGGTTCATCTTCGATCTCACGGTTCTATCCCTGACAGTTCTGGAGTTTTACCGATTGTGACTAGTCCTCCTAAAATCGATGTGACTAATGCAGAATGCCGTTAGTCTATTCATATTATTTCTTAGATGGTCCCTGCTCAGGCTAAGAATGGTGTGAATGATGCTATGTCTGCTGAGGCCACAAGGGTTAGCCAATTTATAAAGATGGGTCTTCTTACTTTTTCTGGAGTGAAGGTGAAGAAGGATCCACATGGATTTTTAGATGAAATAGAAATGATATTTGGAGTTATGCAGAATACCAATGTGGAGGGTGTAAACTTTGCTATGAAGAGTGGGACATGGATAGGGGTGATGTAGAAGAATCAGTCTTGTGGGATACTTTTTCTAAGGCCTTTTTAGATCTTTTTTCCCCCAAGAGTTGAGGGATGCAAAGATGGAGGAGTTTTTGAACCTCAGGCAGGGGAGGATGTTTGTCAAGGAATATTCCTTGAAGTTTCACCAATTGTGAAGGTATTCTCCTGATTTAGTTACTGACATACGAGCAAGAATGATGAAGTTCACTTCCGGGTTGAATCGACATTTGATTTTTGAGAGCAAAATTGCCTTGCTGATTAAAGATATGGATATCTTTAGGTTGACTATTCATATGCAGTAAGTGAAGGATGAAAAGAGAAAGAAGACGTAGTTTGGGGATAGACAGAGTAAGAGTAGCAGGTTTTTAGACCAGGGAGGTGCTTAGTCTCAGGGTGGTCGGGATGGTGGCAAATGATAGAAAAAGAAATAGGGGAATTTTGGTTCCTACTCTTCTTCTAGTCCTCTTTACCAGTCAGGCCACAGGTGTCATCAAAGTGGTGTCAATTTTCAGGCACAGGGTGCCCAATCTCAGGCAAGCAAAAACCAATCAGTTTTTTCATGCCCTCCTTATAAATTTATTAGTCATCCTCATCGAGGATATTGCAATGAATAAAGGGACAAATGCTTCAAGTGTGTCCAGGTAGTCCATCGGCTCAACGATTGTTTGGTTAATGAGATTTCTATGGGAGTGAATTACATTTCGGTGGCATCATCTTTTGCTCCTACACCTGGTGGTGTGGAATCTACTTTTATTATTACTCTTGGTTCTAGTGTTGGTTGAAATAGGTTGTATGCCTTGGTGTCCTAACAAGAATCCAAGGCATCACCTGATGTCGTTACTGGTACGTTATAACTTTTCTCCTGTGATGTATATTATTTATTTGATCCGAGGTCCACTCTCTCCTATGTGACTCCTTATGTGGTTGTATATTTTAGTTTTAATCTAAAAGTTATTTTGGATCCTTTTTCTATTTCTACCTCAGTAAGTGACTCGATTATTACTAAAAGAGTCTATAGAGGATGTATGGTATCTGTTGGTGGCAAGCAGACCTTGGATCTTTTTGAGTTGGGTATGGTGGATTTTGATATCATTCTGAGTATGGATTGGTTGCACTTTTGTTAAGCATTCTTGGATTATCTTACCCATAGGGTTATCTTTAGGTTCCCTGGTAAGCCAATTATAGAATGAGAGGGTGGTTCTTTAGCTGTTAAGGGGAGATTTATTTCTTATCTTAGAGCTCGGAGGTTGATCTGTAACAGTTGTATTTATCACTTGTCGTGGGTTAAAGATTCTAACTCGGAAGGTCCTTCTTTTCAATCAGTTCCAGTGGTTAATGAGTTTCCAGTGGTCTTTTCAGATGATCTTCCTGGTGTTTCTCTAGATAAGGAAATAGAGTTTGGTATTGAATTGGTTCCGGACACTCATAAATTTCTGTTCCTTTGTATAGAATGACTCCAACTGATTTGAGGGAACTTAAGGAGCAACTTAAGGATCTTCTGGATAAGGGGTTTATTCATCCTAGTGTATCCCCATGGGGTACACCGATATTTTTTGTGTGCAAGAAGGATGGTTCCCTTCGGATGTGCATAGACTATAGGAAGTTAAACAAGGCAACAATAAAGAACAAGTATCCTCTTCCAAGGATAGATGATCTATTTAATCAACTGCAAGGTGCCAAGTTCTTTACAAAGATAGATCTTTGGTATGGGTACCATCAGCTAAAGAATAGGGAGGTGGATATCCCTAAGATGGCTTTTCGTACTCGGTATGGGTACTTTGAATTTTTGGTGATGTCATTTGGATTAACTAATGCTCCGACAATATTTATGGATCTGATGAACATGGTTTTTTGTCAGTATTTGGATATTTTTGTTATTGTGTTTATTAATGACATTCTGGTTTATTTGAAGAGTGAGGTGGATCATGCTAATCACCTCTCTGTAGTGTTGTAGACCTTAAAGGAACAACAGTTGTATGCCAAGTTCTCCAAGTGTGAGTTTTGGTTGAACCTTGTAACTTTCTTGGGTCATATTATTTCTAGTGAGCAGATCATTGTGGATCCACAAAAGGTTTCTGTGGTATAGAGGTGGCCTAGAACCACGACTCCATCTGACGTTCGAAGCTTCTTAGGTTTATCTGGGTATTATAGGTGGTTTTCAGAAAGCTTTTCTTCGATAAATGATCCTTTGACTATGTTAACTCAGAAGAAGGTCAAGTTTTCATGATCAGATGCTTGTGAAGGGAGTTTTGAGAAGTTGAAGGATAAGTTGACGTCGGCTCCAATTCTGGCTTTGCCAGAAACCAATGATGGGTTCATGGTTTATTATGATACATCTCAAGTAGGGCTTGGGTGTGTGTTGATGCAACATGGGAAGGTGATAGCCTATGTTTCTAGGTAGTTAAAGGTACATGAGAGGAACTATCCTACTCATAATTTAGAGCTATGGGCGGTGGTGTTTGCTTTGAAAAGATGGTGGCATTATTTGTATATGATACACGTGGATATCTTTTCTTGTCATAAGAGTCTAAATATGTGTTCACTTAGAAAGAACTTAATCTCAGGTAGAGGAGATGGCTTAAACTTCTCAATGACTATGCTATGAGTCTTCACTATCATCCAAGTATGGCTAATGTGGTTGCTGATGCTCTTAGCAGGTTATCAATAGGGAGTTTAGATCATGTGGAGGAAGGAAATGGGAATTGGTGAAGGATATTCACCACTTGGCTAATCTTAGAGTTCACCTCTTGGACTCCAAGGATAGTGGTGTAATTGTTTAAGAATTGGTTCAATCGTCTCTTGGTGTGGAGATTAAAGAGAACCAAGTGCTAGATACTATCTTGATGAAAATCAAGAGTGATCTTGGTAGTCAAAAGGTAATGGTGTTTAAGATCAGTGGTGATAGTACTTTATGGTATCAAGGGAGGTTGTGTGTTCCTGATGTCGACAGTTTACGACAAAGGATTTTAGCTGAGGTGCATGAGTCGCGCTATGTTGTTCATCCCGACTCTACTAAGATGTATCATAATGTTAAGAAGATCTTTGGTGGAATAACATAAACAGGGATGTGGCTGATTTTGTGGCCAAGTGCATAGTGTGTCAATAGGTTAATATTGAGAACATAAAGCCAGGGGAGTTATATCAAGAAATTGAATTTCTTGAGGGGAAATGGGAAGTGATCAATATGGACTTCGTTACTGGTATTCCTTGGTCTCGGAATCAATATAATTCGATTTAGGTCATCGTTGATAGGATGACTAAGTCTGTGCACTTTTTGCCAGTGTGGACTACCTTCTTAGTGAAAGATCATGGGAAGCTGTATCTTCAGGAGATTGTAAAGTTGCATGTGGTGCATATTTTTATTATTTATGATTGTGCAATGTAGTTTATATTCCACTTCTAGCAATCTTTTCAAAAAAGGTTGGGGGCTAAGGTTAGTCTGAGTACTATTTCCACCCACAGATGGATAGACAAGTGGAGAGAACTATTCTAACATTAGAGGATATGCTTCGGGCTTATGTGAGTGATAATGGTGGAAATTTGGTTGAGCATATACCATTGGTGGAGTTGGCTTACAACAATAGCTATCATTTTAGTATTGGTATGACCCCTTTTGAGACATTTTATGGTAGGAGATGTAGATCTCCTATTGGTTGGTTTGATCTTGGGGAGGCGGAAATGTTTGGTCCCGAATTGGTTTACCAGGCTATGGAGAAGGTTAAGGTGATTTGGGAGAGGCTTAAGGCTTCCTAAAGTCACAAAAAGTTCCATGCAGATGGTAGGCATAGAGACTTCGAGTTTGAGGTTGGGGAAAAGATTTTCCTATGATATCTCCCATGATAGGAGTAGTGCAGTTTGGTGAGAAGGGAAGCTCAGTCCCCGATATGTTGGTCTTTATGAGGTTTTGCAGAGAATTGGTAATGTTTCGTATAAACTAGAGTTGCCTTCTAGCTTGAGCTTGGTTCATTCAGTCTTTCATATTTCCCTATTGAGAAAGTGCATTGGTGATCCTACTTTGGTTATTCCTTTGGAAGGACTGGGTATCATAGATTCTTTGTCTTATGAAAAAATCTCGGTTGAGATCTTAGATAGGCAGGTTCATTGGTAGCTGAAAAAGAATGCGACTTTGGTTAAGTTTTTGTGGTGGAAGAAGCTACTTGGGAAACGGAGGAGGACATGAAGTCTAAATATTCACATTTGTTTTCTGCTCCTGGGAATTATGCAGAAGGTATATGTATTCAACATATCTTTATTTTCTGAGTTTGTTAAAGGGAAGATTAATATCTCTTCCTCTTTGTTTTAGAACTTTGTTAAGGATTGGAAATATATATGATAATGCAAATGACTCGAGCGTGTGGTTACCCCTACCTTGTCTGTCATTTGGGGACGAATGTTCCTACTGGGGAAGACTGAAACACCCTGGTTTATGGACCTTAGAAAATTACCTGGAATTCTAATCTTTAGACCCAATACGACTCATGGGTATGAGCCGTATGTTGGGGTGTGGATTGTATGGTCTAGTCGTATGCCAACCAGTGTTGGTTGGTGGGATGGATTTTGGTTACTGGAATGGATACGACTTAGGGGTACGAGTCGTATTGGTGGTTACAAATCATTTGTTTCCTTAAATTAATCTTAGACTTGGTTATATAGGTTTGATCTGCGTATGAGTGGCTTACCATGAGATGTAGTCCAGGGTACGAGTCGTACCCAGGACTCGTATGATAGACAAGTCTAATTCTTCTTTGGGTTTAAGTCTTCCATGGGTATGGATAAAGGGTACGGATCATATGTTGGATGAGTCGTATGCTGGACGGTGTTGGATTCAAGGGTTGAGGATTAGGATACGAGTAGAGGGTACCACTCGTATTAGAGGGTACGACTCATGAGGGGTCAGTTGTACCCCTGAGATGGGATTTTGTACAACTTAAGTGGGGGTATTCTGGATATTTTTCCACTTATCCTAATAAGTACCACAATTTTAACCTTCTTGGAAGGTTATTTACCCTATTATTTTATTTATTAACACTTAGAAGCTCTTCTAAAACACTATATAATTCTCTAAAAAGCTTTTGGGTGAGGGAAGCTAGGGTTTCAACTAGAGGATTGATTTGGGGCTTGTCCTTGTGATTTCTTTCCAACATCATCTTGGTTTAAGGCATGTTCTCTTCCCTCATTGTTAATTCTAACTAAAAGCATGGCTTTTAATGAATATTTTCATGACTTCATTGAATGTATGATTTTGGTTTTAAAATATGAATTGGGGTTTTTGATATTAAATGGTTGATTATGGTTTTCTATGGTTTTAATTATGCTTTATGTGCATTAATGATGGTTTTGGATAATTGGATTGCATGGGAATGGTTTAATGGTAATTGAAATAAGTTTTAGTTATATTATGCCCCCAATGTGTTTGACAAAATGCCTATAATAATGTCTTCATTGAACATAAAGCAATGAATAGGTCGAATCCCACAAGGAATAGGTCGAATATGTCTCTCAAACTTGTTGAAGTAGATGAAAGTGTGGCAAAGTAAATGGGAGGATTTTGTAGTAAATAGTAAAAGGTAACAAATTGTGAATGCTTTTGGTTGTAAAAAATCTGAGATGAACACTATGACTGTGTTCCCCATGGCTTCATAACTCCGTAGGTTTATCATGCTCAATCCAACTATCGCACTACCATATATGCAGAATCTGACAAGCTAGGGTACTACCAACCGTTTTATGTATGCTTTTATAAATCTCACCCGTCACCTTGTGAGTCTCAGCTTGTCTCCTTACTAACCCTTGTCTTTGATCCTAGTTTAACTATCACCTTATGGGTATCAAGTTATTAGACGAGGGTTGATAGCCTCAAATAACTGTTATAATTCTTTTTTCCCAATCTCAATCTCTCTTGTGAAGATTATTTCGAATATAAGAGGGTTTTGTCCACCACGCCACCACTAAGAAAATAATAAATCGAATAAAAACACAATACAAGTGTACACAATGATCAAGAAGAACCTCACGCTTCCCTACTTGTTATTCTGTCAAGATTCCGACAACCCTAGCTAAGGGATTTAGCCGCTCATAGTTGTAAAACAATCCATGGAATTCAATAAAGAAAACATAGAAGTAATCTCACAACAATGAATAATAAAACCCAAAATCTCAAATCAATTATCAACCAAAAACCAAGAACAAAAAGATTCCAAGATACCTACTGCTACTATGCCACATAAGTGCTACCTACGCCATATAGGTATCCCTGTAGGTGGAATTTTCTGCAAATCATTACTCATTTTCTTTATGTTAAGATCCAAAACCTAGTTTCCTGCAAAATAGACACAAAAGCACATCATATTTACAAAAACAAACCTAAGTACTTGCATACTTGTCAGTTTTAAGCATCAAAAGTTCCATGAAATCATAGCACATCAACACCTAGAACATTTTCATGTTCTTAGGAAAAAAAACATAACAAAATAACACAACGATTCTTAACCAAGGGAAACCTAAGATACCTGCAACAGTCAATCCCAATTTTTTCTCAAAAACATCACCCCTCCTATTTTAACTTTTCAAAACCAATTGTCTGAATCAAGGCAGACCAAAAATGTGACACAAAAGAATCAAGTTGTTTCATTATATTAGCAACACAATAAAAATATGTACAAATTATACTACCCAAATAGATAAGCAGCTAGCAATAAAACTCATGCACCCTTACAACAATGAAGTCCCATTCACATAGTAGAATAATGCATGTTAATGCGGGGATAATCATGAGACACTCACACTCACAAAGAAGCATCCATGTGCATAGAATACCAAATGTTTGCCCTTATTTTCTATACCTTAGTTCTCAGACAGTCGGGTTAGGATCACTATAGGACTTTACTCGACTTGTAACATAGGCTTGGGGGATAGTATGGTACATTTGGAAATTTAGTGACTAAGCCTCTTTGTCACTACAATTACATTTTGGGGTCCAATTTTCAACCAAACTTTTCTTGTATTCCATCCTTATTTCTCCTGTTTTATTCTTTTATTGCTCATTCAAGTTGGGTGTGGTTCTTATATTCTTTCTTTTTCATTTTTTTTGATTGTCTTTTTCTTTTTTTTTTCTTTTTACCACACCCAACCCTACTCTGTTTTTCTCTTATTTATTCCCTTCTTCATACGCACTCTTAATCATGCACCCCTACAATAGCCACTCTCAACTTAAGCAGTTTGACGGAGTTGAGGTGCATAATGTCCACGGAGGATTAGGGCTAAAATAAGTTCATTGTAATTAAAATGGGAAGGTGAAAGCCGTAAACAAGAAAAAGAGTCTAGATAGGCTCAAAATAGGGATCAAAGGATATTTATTCATATTTGGAAGGTTATTTAGGATAAAAGTGGACTAACTTTGAGAATGACCTATGATCTTTTACTAATTGACTGTCCTACATTCTAGGGAGGACTAACCGAGCAAGTTTTGGATTCAATAAACAATGGGAACAAAATAGGCATCACACACTCATGGCATAGGGTTACATCACAAACTACTACCTATTCGATTCATGCAAATGCTAACTATGATTATTATGTCCCTAATCCTAATTCCATAACGAGATTCACAATGGACACACATATATATATACACATCACGTAGTTAAAAAACAATTTTTTTTGAAGGGTATAATTTTTCTAACACATCAAAACAAAATATATCAACTGCCCTTAGGTACTTATTTTCAACCTAGTTAAACAAAAACAACACAAAACATTACAAAACAAAACACAATATGACACAATTTTTCTTAGACATGCCAGTTCTACTATTATGCCACGGCCTATGGGAAATGAAGCACAGTAACAAAACCCGCAGTGGATATGGTGCACCTCCACCTCTACAAAAAGATGATGCAGTATCCTAGTGCGTGATGATGATATAAATCAAGGGAATAAGGACATACCTGGGATGCACTAGGCATCCATCTCATGCTCGTCCCCATCAAGGCATCTGGTACTCAACCGATGGAGGTGTTGGTAGTGGAGGGGAATGGATAGAGGATGTACCTGTAACTATCTCATGAAATCTTACCTCATCATCTACCCTGGACACCAATGACTCATGGGTAGCTTTTTTGAAGGCCTAATCATAGGGAATGGTGGGGTCCTTTAGATCTTTCAGTCTAACTCTCTTAGTCATAATCACTAAGACCATGTCCTCCTCCATAAACAAATCAAAGTGTATGGGACGCGCAGAGGCATCAATTGAGTAAATGTAGGAATGACTGAAGGAATAGCTAGAATATGGATCACAGTGAGTGAGAATACCTCTACTCGTAGTGTGGACACCTTCTCCAGAATCTTACTTAGATCCAAAGATTGTATATCTCTAAACCAAGCTGACACCTGGCCCTCAAAAACATCAAATTAGTCATGAAACTCGCTAGTGAACTCTAACATCGTATCCCAAAGTGTAGGCCTTATTCTAGTCTCATCACT
The DNA here is from genome assembly GCA_030864215.1 of Capsicum pubescens. Classification (NCBI taxonomy): domain Eukaryota; kingdom Viridiplantae; phylum Streptophyta; class Magnoliopsida; order Solanales; family Solanaceae; genus Capsicum; species Capsicum pubescens. The sequence continues at coordinate 215,795,256 of CM061543.1, read as the reverse complement.
TTCTAATGTCATCTGGACCCAAGGCTGGATCTGTGCATACATTGAAGCCAACTCAGGCTCAACATCAGTAAGGCTGGTGGTAGTTATCCTGCTCTTCCATTAGGATTAGTAAGAACTAATGGGGTACTCTAATAAACATTGTATCTATAGTTGTGTTAATGGTATTGGGGCAAGAAGGAACATAAGATGCCCCAACCGACTTAGAAGTGGAGGTCGGGGCTGAAGTAGAAGTAGCTGGAGCCCCATCCCCCACTGTAGCAACCTTGAGAGAATCTCCATGCTTTCCCACATCAACATCAATAGTTGAATAATAAAAATCCATGTAAAACCTACCAACATTCTCTTTCATAGATGAAAGCCCCTCAAAATATGTTGGAATCACAATCAGAGGTGCTCGAGCTCTCTGTGCAAGGACCGGGTTTACCGGATCCTTGATCAAGCTAGTACGGGAAATTCGTAGAACCTCTAACTATCTATAAATATCTAGAATATCAGGTACAACTCCCTTATCACACAACCTATGGATCAAACAAGGGAAGGGAAGAGTGGTCATATCCCCAAATGCTCACTCATACTTCTCATATTTGATAAATGCTGCAAAGTTAACCTCATATCCTGCTATCAAAAAAAGAACTAGTGTAGCTCTATCCCATGTCAACATGTTGTCCAATACAGTTGAACATAATAAAAAACTCACCACTTTCCACCAAAACTTAGCGGTAAAATGAAGCACCGCCTTCTTAATCTCCCTCTTACCATTAATCTCAGGGGAATTGTCATCCAAGTCTGTAATATGGTTGCCGATTCACCTCGCCAAACACAACCTCTACTATATATAGTCAGTATATCTTATTATGCTTCTATCCCATGAAAATCTAAGCTTGTGGTCACCCTCAACAGTAGATGGTAGAGCCACATACTCCAGCCCAAATAGAACTCGGCGAATGGTCACCGTTGAAATATCAACTTGAACTCCTCTCAACTGAGTATGCTCTAACTGTGGATACTCTATCCCTTTACTCCTCTAGGTTTAACCAAAGGAACTGTGGTGGTGTAGGAAACATAGAACTCCCTAGCCAGGGCCTGACTGTAAAATCCTTGGGGCCGAGTCATCCACCCCAACTGGTAGCGCTTAAAAGAGGCCTGTAAGTCTGGTGCCCCTACTATCATTGATAACTCAAGTTTACTTTCATCCTAAATATCCCTCTTATGTTAAACCACCTCAGTAACAAAGCTATCTCATTCATTAATCAACTACATCCCTTTTAAATACCACCTTGAGATTATCTCGGCTAAGGGTACCGTTAAGATATGTGTAAAGTTAGATGTGGAGTTAGTCATTAATGGAATAGGAGACTGAGGATCATATGGTAGTTAAGATTTAACCTCCTCATATTGGGGTATGACTGATGCTGACTGGCTGAACAAAGCTGACTCATCCTCTAACCCCTTCTCAAACTGGGGCTCCTATTTGGCCTCCTCATCAACTGTACCAGCATCCATCCCAAACTCAACCTCATATTTAGATCCTGACTCCTCATCTATAGAAGCATGCTCTCCCTACTTAGACTGGGGAGAGTATAGTGGTGAAGCCTTGGATGACTTCATCATTAGGCTAGGGATTGATCTTGCTGTAGTTATTTGAGCCCCAGCCAATATATATGTGGACTGAGTGCCCCATTGAGTCCATACTGGGAGTTGAATACATAAGATGGCTTCAGTGATATCTGCAAAAGTATCTTGTCTCTAACCCTTAGTTTATGGGGTTGCAATAGTCATCCCGAAGCCTTGACTGCACCCTTTTATTCAAGGTTGTCATGGGTACCATAGTACCTAAAAAATCAGTTGTTCGTGCTTGAAAGAGAAGAGGGGAATGAATTATTTTTTAAAAGAAAACTTTCAAGGTGGACACTTACTAAGGCCACTTACGGATCATAAGTTCCACTTATTGTCCATAGGTGCCAGACAAAGCCTTGATATTTCAGAGCTTTAGATCTGACACCTACAAAGGCACATATGGCCCACAAGTTCTACTTATGAGGCTCATAGGTTCCACTGTAGGTACCCTTATGAGGGTGCTTCTAATTTTTTTCCAAATCTACACCTTTATACAGTGTATTTAGCCTGTTCAAGTCCAATTTTGCACACAACAACTTGTATCAAGTTCACAAACACTGGTATGAAACATAAGAATTTGGATTTTCAGTAGCCTTTTCAACTTTTACTTCCCTTTAGGTCATGATGATAGATTGTTCATTCAAGAACAATGCACTAATTTTAATTTTCAGATTATTATAGATTCCTACAATACTAGATTTATGAGTTTTATACATTTTTGAAGAATATTCAAATACCAACTCACTTTTCTATGCTAATATCACAATGTAATACTTGTAGGATCCAAGAATTTACCTTAATTTTAGTGATGAAAGTAGATGATAGAAGAAGTCTGATGAAACCCTAAGAATTTTGCCTTGTGTGTGCAAGTAACTGGTTTTGGAGAGGAGTGTTGCTTTTTTGGACTCAGAGGAAGTTGGAAAGTTTCTACTTTAAGAAGGATTTAGCAAAATTTGAGAAAACAAGGGATAGAAGTCGGACTATGGGTTTTAAATGTGTTGGTAGGCTAGTCCGAGTCGGATCCACTTGGGTCCGACCTAAAATTTTAAAATATAGACCCAAAAATTTTCTGTCACTTACAGTCCATAGGTGAAACCTACAGCCCATAAGTGGCAGGTCGTAGGTGACAAAAAAATTTCTGTCCCTTTGAACTTTCTGTTCTGATACTTATAACCACTTACGAGGTCGTAAGTGGTACTTATGACCCCCTGTAAGTGGGTTTGTAAGTAGAAGTTTAGAGACTCCAAAATTCTTAGATTTTCACTCTAACAGTTATCACATCACTTACCTGGATCAAGTGGGACTTATGACCCCCATAAGTGGGTCAACAAGTCCCCTTAACTGGAACTTTCTGAATTTAGCAATGTTTTACTATGTTCTAGGTATTTCCTCTTGTTTTACACGTACAAAAAAGAAAACAACATGACTCTAAAATAGTGGGTTTCCTCCCACCCAATGCTTGATTTAATTTCATGGAACGATGTGGCTATGTTGGTTACTCAGACTTCACCAATATGCCCATGAGTTGCCTCCCATGAAGCACCTTATTTAAAGTTGAGTCACGACTCGGTTGCCTTGGCTACTCAGACCTCGCCAAGTCTTACATCAACAACAACCTTTACCTCATCAACATTACCCAAATAGCTCTTAACACACTACCCGTTCATTATGAATGGGGATTCACCATGACGTTCCAGCTCAATAGCACCATCTGGAAACAACCTAAGCATAGTGAATAGTCCATACCTCCTAGACTTTAACTTGCCAAAAAATAAGTGAAGTATTGAATTATTTAACAAGACCATATCACCGAGCTCAAACACTCTCTTATCGATTTTCTTGTTATGATACAACTTTATTTTTCCTTTGTACAAAACAGAGCTCTCATAAGAACGAACCCAAAATTCATCCAAATCATTCACCTTGATCATTCTCGAGTTAGGTGCATCATATCATATCAAATTGATATTTTTCAATGAACATAGTGCCTTACGCTTAAGTTCAACCAACAAATGGCATAACTTTCCTTACACAAGCTAATTTGGAGATTTACCTATGGTCTTAAAAGCTGACTGATAGGCCTACAAAGCATTATCTAACTTCCTTGACTAGTCAGTCCTATTGGTATTCATAGTCTTCGCCAATATGGACTTGATCTTCCAATTGGACACCTCAACCTGCCCACTCACCTAAGGTTTGTAAGGTGTTTCCACCTTATGCTTCACACTATATTTTTTGAGCAAGGCCTTGAAAAGGAAATTTCACAAATGAGACCAACCATCACTAATAACCGCATGCGAAGTGCCAAATAGAGAAAAGATATTCTTTTACAAGAACGCAGTGACACTTCGATTCTCACTGTTGGGAAGCAATCGCCTCCACCCACTTTGAAACATAGTTGACTTCCATTAGAATATACTTCATCCCATAAGATCTCACAAACGAACCCATGAAATCAATTTCCCATACATAAAACAACTTTAACTCTAAGATAAGTTCCATGGGGAGTTCATATTTCTATGGGATATTGCCTTGTCACTTACACTAGTCACAATCTTGAGCATAGTGATGAGTATACTTGCAGATAGCTGGCCAGTAATACCCACACTGTAGAATTTTATGGGTTGTGTTAGTACCACCATGATGACCTCCGACTAGCAATGAATGACAAGCCTCAACGATGCTCATCATCTACACCTCATGAATAAATATACGAATAACACCATCCTTATAAATCCAAATAAGATAAGTCTTATCCCAAAAAAGTTTCTCACCTCATGCATGAATCACTTTCTCTATTGGAATGAAAACTTTTCTGTAACAAGATCACTTGCCAAGAAGTTAGCGAAATCAGCGAACTAGGGGATTAAGTCTTGAGATACTGCCAAGACTTGCTTATCTAGAAAAGTATCATCTATTTCAAGCTCATACACTAAAATTTGCATTGCTACCTACTCAAGTCGAGATGATCAACAACCTAGTTCCCAGTGTCTTTTCTATCTTTCACCTCAAAGTCAAATTCTTGCAACAAGAGGACCCAATGTATCATCCTTGATTTTGCATCTTGATTCGATTAGATACCTCAAATTTGCCTGATATGTGTACACTATGACTTTGGTCCCTATAAAATAGGACCAAAATTTCTCAAAGGAAAAAACCACCACAAACAACTCCTGCCCAGTGACTGTATAGTTCTTCTGTGCGAGGTTTAATGCCATGTTGGCAAAATAGATTGGCTAAAGTTTTTTTCATGTCATTGGCCTAGGACAGCACCCAAGGCTACTTTTCTAGCATCACGCATAACCTTAAATGGTAAACACTAATCAGGGAACATAATAATAAGAGTTGAGATCAACCACTCCTTGAGGAACTCAAAGGCCTTGAGACATGCATCATCAAAAAAATTTCACTTTCTTCTCTAAAAGCTTGCATAGAGGATTAACAATGTTAGAGAAGTCCTTGATGAACCTCCTATAAAAAATAGAATGACCTAAAAAGATTCAGATACCATTAACTGATATTGGAGAAGGTATTTTTCCATCTCCTCAATCTTCACTCTATCTACTGCAATACCCTTCTTAGAGATTTTGTAACCATGGACAATACCTTTCTTTACCATAAAATAGCCCTTCTCCTAATTCAGCACCAAATTGCACTCGTCACATCTTTGGAGTACGTTGGTCAAATGGGACAAGAAATCATCAAAGGAGCCCTACTACCAAAAAGTTATCCATGAATACCTTTATAACGTCTTTTACTTTGTCAAAAAATATAGACATCACACATCTCTGATAGATGGCGGGTGCATTGTATAGTCCGAATGACATTCTCTTGAACACAAATATCCTATATGGGTAAGTAAAAGTTGTCTTTTTGTGGTCTTTGGGAGTAATAGAAATCTGATTGTATCCTGAGTACCCGTTAAGAAAACCAGACCAACCCCTACCTACTAGTATGTTGAGCATCTAATCCATGAATGTCATAGGGAAAGGTCCTTTTGAGTCTATGTATTAAGCTTCCTATAATCCATGCATAGTTCCATCCAGTGTCAAGTCTCATGGGAACCAATTCATTCTTCTTATTTGGGACCACAGTGATCCCACAATTCTTAGGTAACTATTGAATAGGGCTGACCTATTTATTATCTGTAATGGCTTAAGCCACTCCATCATTTAACAATTTGAAAATTTCTTTCTTCACTACCTCCTGCATAAGAGGATTCAACCTAAATTGATGCTTGATGTTGGGTATATACTCTGGTACAAACTTTATCTTATGAGTGCAAATATCGAGTGAAATCCTCACAATGTCTGTAATAGTCCATCTGATGGCCTCTTGAACCTCTACAACACTGAGATCAACGATTCGACCTATGTATCTAATAAATCAGCAACAATAATGACTGATAAGGTATTATTGGCTCCAAAAAATACATAACGTATGTGAGATAAGAGGGCCTTCAATTCCAAGATCGATGGATCTTCAATAGATGGTCGAGATGGAGGAGTGGTTCTACTCTTCAGATCAAAATTTTCTTTTGAGAATAATTATAACAACCTCTACCATACAATGTGCTCACCATGTCATCATAATCATCAATGCCATCGCTGTCAAAGTTCATAATTACTGTTGCCAATGCCTCAACCCCAAGTAATTTTTCAGTAGGCATAGTCACAACATCATCTTTAATTGTATCAATCACAAACACTTCTCTTATATCCTTCGGCTGTTGCGTAGAATGACACATATTAAAAGTAACTTGCTCATCATTATGTCTAAACTTCATCTGCCCCATCTCCATGTCAACCAAGGCCCAACCAGTGGCTAGGAAAGGCCTTCCAAAGATAATAGGAACTTTAAAGTCCACCTCACAGTCAAGGATCACAAAATTAGTTGGAAAAATGAAGGATGCAACCTTCACCAAAACATCACACAAAATACCAACCAGTTTCTTCATAGTCTGGTCAGCTATCAATAACCTCATAGATGTTGGTTTGTGTTCCCCCAACATCAAGTTCTTGTACACTACCAATGACATTAGATTTATACTAGCCCCCAAATCACATAAATCCCGGGAGAAATTGAAGGAACCAATGGTACATGGAATAGTAAATGCTCTGGGATCCTCCTTCTTCTTAACCAATGATCGAGCGACAGTGACATTGCAACAATGAACATTATCAACAGGATCAAAACTTACCATCTACTTTCTAGTAACCAAATCCTTCATGAACTTAGCATATCCAAGCATCTTGTCCAATGCCTCTACAAGAGGAATATTAACAGACATTTCTTTCAACATCAATAAGAACTTTTAATACTTCCCTTCCTCTTTTTTTTTCTTCAATCTCCAAGGAAAAAAAGGGGAGGTTGTGGAATGGTCTTCAACATAGGCTCGACTATCTTCCTCTTTCCTTTATCCTTTTCAAAACTTTTATCAACACCAATCTATTTTTGTGATGACTCCCCACTAGTCACCAACTTTTTAGATTCTTCTTTCGGATCCTTATCTACATAAACATCATTCCTAGCTTCATCAACTACAGGCATGGGAGGATCAATGGCGGCCTTACAACTCTGAGTGGTGATGTACAAATAGTGATTGTCATTCATTAGATTCTACGTAGTATTATTTGGAAGGGTGCCCAATTGATATTGATTCAAGGTCACTGACATCTGGATAAATTGCTACTTAAGTTGCTTGATTGTAGTAGCATGCGATTCCACTTTCTGGGTCAAACCAAAAATATCTACCTTAATATTTGTAAGGCAACTTTCTTGACTTTTTGAACCCTTAACAAACTTAGTGGGAAGAACCTCCATCCTTAACTCAGTGTCATGATTTCCCAGTGGAACATATGCACCACTACTCTCCTTATAATCATCCTTACATATTCAGTCACCATCTCTCTCTCTCTTCTCTAATCCCTATATCTTTCCCTATTATAGTTCTGACCTTGGTTCCCATTCCTCGATTTCCAAGTGTCTTCTGTAGATGATTGGCCCTTGTCTTAGAAACCTACTAACTCTCTATATAGACACTTCGCCTCTTTATCCACATCAAAATCATATAACCTAAAAACTTTACCTTGTACGCCCATGATATTCACCAGTTCAGAATTCATCATCATAAATTACTTTATTATTAACCCAATCTCTATCCTCATCTGTACAACCTCATGAGTTGTTAAATTATCTACCACTCTAGGCTCATTGGAAACACCAATAGCATAAGTGTCAAAACCTCTTTCTGCCTCCCGAGTATGCCACCCATGGTTGGTAAGAGAGAGATCTAATCTAATATTTTCTTTTCTATATCCCAATGCAGGTTCATAAATGCTCCACCAGTAATACTATCCACCATAGCTTTGGAACTGGTATTCAAGGCACGATAGAAAATCTTCAGCAAATTTCTCCCTAAAATTGTGTGATTAGGCACCATCATCAACTTCTTAAATTAAAACCATGACTCATACATTGATTAAGAATAAAAATTAGCTAAAATTATAGATCTCATACTTCAATTAAATAATTATAGTCAAAGGGAAAAAATGATCTAAAAACTACTTCCACAACTCATTCCAAGTAGTAATGGACCCACTAGGTAGTTCCCTAACCATAATATCTTTTCACTATTTAGAGAGAATGGGAACAATCTAACTCTCAGAGCTTCCTGATCTACCCCAGGTATAGTGTATAAAGTGCAAATTCCAACAAAATTAATGAGGTGAATGTTTGCATCATTAGTTGGCAAGCCAACAAACACACCTTTCAGATTCAACAACTTGATCATAGCACTAGTAATGTCTAACTTTACCTCCTAGGTTAATGCAGAAGAAATGATGGCTTCTATATTAATATGCTCTGCATATACCAAGTCTTTCTCTGGATCTTTATATGATGGCAAATACTAAAAAGCTAGGGGTATTAGAGCTCTATATCTTCTACCTCTATCGAGTTCTGATCCATAATTATCTATCAATATTTATCTTACTCTCTCTGCCTCTTGAGCTATACACTGGGCATCCTCATTATCCCTCCTCGCATTAGTCTCTGCTAGTAACTACTTAATGGTTTTATCTACTATCTCCTAAGGAGGTCGAGGAGGAAATTTTTGTGGATCATCTTGAGATATCTCATAATGATCTTCATGATTATGTTGTGACATTCTAAGATTCTATTGTAGGATTCCTTCTGTCTCTGGATCAAATGGGATTAAGTATTTCCTTGATTCCTAGTACTCAACATATACCAACGTACTCCCCAATAAAAATTGAATAGTAAAACCAAAAAACCTCAACAACTTCAATTAATAACTCAATAACCATATTCCCCTGCAATGGTGAAAAAAATTATTATCACCCAAACTATACCCTCCAAGAAGATACAACATGGTCTCTTTCAAATTATAGTAACCCAATTTGGTTAGGGTCAATCCCACGGGGAATAGGTCGAATCTGTCTCAAACTTGTTGAAGTAGCCGGAAGTGTAGGAAATTAAATGAGGGATTTTGTAGTAAACAGTAAAAGGTAACAAATTGTGAATGCTTTTGGTTATAAACAATTTGAGATGAACATTAAGACTGTATTCCCCTGGCTTCCTAACTCCGTAGGTTTATCATTCTCAATCCAACTATCGCACTGCCATATATGCAAAATTTGACAGGTTAAGTATTACAAACCATCATGTGAATACTTTGATAAATATCACCCACCACCTTATGATTCTTAGGGTATCACGTTACTAACCCTTTCCTTTGATCCAGTTTAACTATCACCTTGTGGGTATCAAGTTGTTAGAGGAGGGTTGATAGACTCAAATCATTATAGTAATTCTTTTTTCCCAATCTCAATCGCTCTAGTGAAGACGATCTCAAATACAAATGGTGTTCTCAACATTGGAAACCTATAAGAAAATAATTAAACCAAAAAAATTCACAATGTAAGTGTACATAATGATCTAGAAGAACCTCACACTTTCCTAGTTCATTATTCTGCCAGGGTTCCCACAACCATAGTTAAGGGATTTAACTGCTCATAGTTGCAAAACAATCCATTCAATTCATTAAAGAAAATATATAAGTAATTTCACAATAATGAAGAATAAAACACAAAATGTTAAATCAATTAACCAACTAAAAACCAAGAACGAAGAGATTCCAAGATCAAAAGTCAATCTTAGAATCAAATATATGTTTGTGAATAGTAGGAGTGCATAAGATGACTAACAAACATCAAAAGAGTATTTATAGAGTACATTAAAACCCTAAAAAGCCAAACCAAAATATACAGGGAAAACTAAGTCTGTTGTCACTTACGATGCCACCTATAGGCCGTAAGTGGAACCTAGACACACAAGTGGACAATCGTAGGTGACAGGCTCCTTAAATATTCAGCAAATTCTCATGCACTGGTACGTATGGGCATTGGTGGTACCTATATTTCATAAGTTACCTCCTCATAATTAATAGAGGATCCTCAATCCTACAACTTCTCTAAACTTCAATCTTTGACACTTTCACTGGTACTAACGACGTTGTAGGTGGTACCTATGGGCCTCACAGCTAAAATTTAACAATCTCCAATTTTTGATTCTCTTAAGTTTGAAACTATAGAACTTATGACAGCCACCTATGCCATATAAGTGCTATCTATACCTCGTATATTTCCTTATAGGTGGGATTTTTGGCAAATTTTATCTCTTTTTCTTTATGATAAGCTTTAAAACCTAGTTTCCTGTAAAATATACACAAAAAATCATATCTACCAGAACAAACCTAAGTACTTGCATATTTTTTTTAAGCGTCAAAAGTACCATGAAACCATGGCACATCACTATACCATGGGTTTTACCAATGCCCATCCCCGATTAGTGAAATGGTTGGTGTTTTGAGAACCCCATCCACCACTGGGGTTGCTATTACAGATATTGAGTCCAGTCAGGCCTCCCAAGATTTGCTGAACTCCCAAGCCTAAGGGATTTCCAAGTATTCCATCCCTGTACTTTTATTATTAATGCATTTTGGACAAAGCATTTTTTCTAGTAGGGTGGGGTACTTATAATATGATTCGGAGTCTTTCTCTATGAGGGTTTTTATTGCCATTGTTCTTTTCCCTTGTGTTCTAACTTGGAGAACCGACATGTTTTGGATTTACTTTCTTGTGTTTTTATATTTTTATCTTGTCATTGTATGGTTTTTGTATATATTGTGCCTGTTGAAAGAAAAAGATTGAATGAATAGCTATTGGTTGGAATTTTGTTAAATAAGGACCCTTTAAATTTTGATCATGCATGTTGTATGTTGATGATTAATGGTTGCAAATCTATTTTTGGAATTAGTAATATCAAGATAAAGTAAAGCATGTTTAATCTTAAGCACGAATCTAATAATGTGTAGCATGGGTATTATTTCAATGCAATATGTATGTGTGAGGACCTTGTGTAGATTCATACTTTGTATATGCGGCTACAACTTGCCCATTTTATTTTGTTTAATTTTGTGATAGTTGGTTAGGATATGATCATAGATCGTGTTTCAAATAAGTCCACTTAGCCTTAAAAACTTGACCAAGTAATGTGTTTATATGTATAAATTCCCTTGATCCTTATTTGAGTTGATAGATTTTTTATCAACAACTGCTAAACTTCCCTTCTCTATTGTTAAATCACTATTTTGGCCTTGGTATCTCCTTGTACATTGAGCATCTCAACTCATGAAAATTGCCTAGGTTAAAAGTGCCTACTGTAGAAAAATTTAAAGAGTAAAGGACATTATGAAGATAGTTTTTAGTGTAAACCTCTATCTTTGCCCTGTTTCTTTTGTGGACATCATGCATTTTAACTTAGGCAAATAGCCTAAGTTGAGAGTGGCTACGAGAAAGGCTTAATGAGTGTGAGTTGAATCAAAATCATTAGGAGTGTGCATAAATATATTTTATGATATATTAAAATAAAAAATTACATAAGTCCTTAAAGGATTGTAGGATACTCATCCCAAAAAAATGGGTTAGTAGGAAAAGACAGAGAGGATTGAAGTGTAAATTACGCTAAATAAGTGGTAACGATTGAAAAAAGTTTGAGTCACTGTCCAAAATTATACCTTAACTACACCCAAGCCTTTATTACAAGCAAAATAAAGTCCTATAGTGACCTTTGTCAACCAGTTGTAGAACATAGTAGAATGATTAGGGCAAGATTATAGTTTTGTGTATGCATTGTTAGAAGCTTGTTGTGAGAGTGAGAGATTTGAACGACAATCCTTGAATTAAATAGATCTATACGAGAAGGACTCTTTGTAGTGAGAGTATGCAAATAATACTAATGGTTGCTAATCCTTATATTAGGTTACTTATGTGCATGTATGTAACTAATCCAGAGTGTAATGAAAAGCACATATCCCTACTTGTTTATGTTGAAGAACTTGTCTATCTATCATAAATTCGAGTTTGGGTCTATGCTAAGTCCAACAACTATTTATTCTTTCAATATCTAGATACAACCATGATATTATATTAAGTTGTTTGAGGACAAACAATCATCCTAAGTTGAGGGTATTGATGTATCGTCTCATGATGATATATTTTGCATCTTCAAAGAGGGATAATTACATATTTTACAACAACCATTAGTATTTTTAACATGTTTTGTCCTTGTTCTCAGGAATCAAACTCAAAGGCATGAAAAACCATAACTATAAGCTAAAAGAGACTTACGACATGGTTCCTAATGGGACATCAGTGCCATGATGGACCTTCGAACTATCAGTCACCAAGAACCAAAAAAATAGAGAAAAAAATGTCAGGTGATAGTCCAGCTGATGGGACATTGAGGTTGTGATGTACCATTACCCCAGCCATTACAACAAAATAGACTCAATTAAAATTATAAGGCAAGTTACGAGATGGGGGACAGGTGATCAAGCCAATAATGGACCATCGCTGAAGCTCTCGAGATTCTCACAAGATAGAAAATTTTTAGAAATGGGAAAAGGTTCACTTGACGAACCATTTCACACCATAAAGACCATCCTTTCACTTATCAACAATGAAACATTAGCTAAAATTTGAAATTCAAATCCCTACTTTGTTGGAGCCTATAAATACCTAGCTTAGGGTTAAAATAGGCATTTAATAGGGAGTTGACTTTTGTAATTATTGCATTACTGAGAAATGAGTTTTGGAGTTTTGAAACATAGTATTATTAGTTTGAATTTAGATTCAAAATCTTGAATTTCTATATTGTGATTTCTAATCTTCAATATATGAAATCAGGCCTTTTTATCTACTTTCTGATCATGAGTGGATAAAACTACATAACTAGGGTTATGGGATCCTTGGTGCATTGTTTCACTTCTAGGTTATGGGTTGTTGAGTTTGTACTTTTCTTATGATTATATTTCTTTTCTCTTCTATTTAATGGGTTCTGTTGGTTGCAAATCTTAGAAAATGCCATAAAACTTAGCTTGTTTAAATAAAGAAGTTAATGTTGGGAAAAGAGATTAGTAGAAAGAATTGAGAGTTTTCAACCTCTAAATAAATATTAAAGTTGTATTCGAATTAATCTCTTGGGGATTACATTGAATTACTATTTCATCACTTTAAGTTTGAAAGAATTAAAGTGAAAACAATCTTTGAAGGTTGGGAAACACTTGGATGGAAAATTAATCTCAATTTTCATATAATTGCTTATATATGAGTATAAACTCATATTGGCTAAAGTCTGAAAGTGATTAAACACCACGGTGAACATAATCCCTAGTTCACTCTTTCTCTATTAATAAGGAGTTATAGAGAATACATCAACATTTAAACATACCATATTACTTATTTAATATTTTAAAAAAGTACCCAGATTTTGTGGAAATTAATGAATAATGGTCAATTAATTTACATAAAACTTAATTGGAACCTTATTTACCATGAGATTCGATCCCAACTTTTATTGGATTATGCATTTAACAGCAACTGTTTACACTCTTTAAAGGGAGTTATATTTTGGGTGTATCAGTCCATCTAAGTTTAGTGGAGATATTGGAAATAGTGCCTATGAGTTCTTAATTTATTGCCAAGAGAAGTTACATAATATTGGATCCCTTAAGTCTCATGGAGTTGCTTATACTACATATCAGTTGATGGATGTGACTAGTGATTGATGGAGGGTATTTTCTAGTTGTAAGCCTTTGGGTTTTCTTGTTATGTCTTGGACACGATTTTTGAGGCCTTCTTGGAGGGAGAGTTGTATCGTATAGTTTGAGAGATCAGATACATAATAAGTTTAATTATCTGGAGAAGTGCTTTATGACTATTGCTAAGTATGAGGCTCATTTTCATACTCTATCAAGATACTCAGTCGCTTGCATCTCTATCAAATCTATGAGGATTTGAAAATTTGTGAAGGGGTTAGATGGCTCTTATCAGTTGAATACAACTCAGTTATTAGTTTTAGAGGCTTCTTTCAAGAGTATTATTGAGCATGCTAAGATAACCGAGTCTATTATTCAGGCTACTCAAGCAGGCATGAAGAAGGTATGTTATCATTGTGAGTTTAGTAGACATGCCATCCTAGGTATAGATTTTTCTGTTAATACTTTTTGTGGCTATCATGGTAGGAAAGTTTAGGCCATTTTGAAGGGATTAGGTGGTATCTTTTTAGGGACAGTGACTTTGGATGGCTAAACATTAAGCCAAATGGGTCATTTTAGTTTAACTGCACCTCCTCAAATTAAGTCAGGCTATAAAGGATGTTTTAGATATAATAAGTTTGTCCATATATCCCAGTATTGTCCTTGTTGTATTTTTGAACCTACTCTTATATCTACTGAGAGAGGTAATTCATAGAGTGGAAGGGGTGCTGTCAAAGGTGCTCCAGGTAAAGATAGAGGTACTTATGGTGGGGGTCACAACGTTTCTCAATATGGGAGAAGATGTGGTTAATGTTATGATATACATAGAAGAACCTAGTTAGAGACTTTTGATACAATTATTGTAGATATCATCAAAAATTTATATATCTACTTCTATGTTATTTGATAATGTATCTACATTTTCTTATGTGTCTACCTATTTTGCTTCTAGTTTTGATGTTTTTTGTGATCTTATTACTATGCCTCTTCATTTTTTTACCCCTCATAAGAGATTATTTAATGGCGAATCAGGTGTTCCAATCTTCTATAGTTACCATTATAAGTCGTGAGACTTGGGTAGACTTGATTATCATAGATATGGTTGATTTGGATGTTATCTTGAATATGGATTGGTTATCTCCTTATTATGCTACTTTAGAGGATTATTTCAAGACCGTGACCTTATCTATACTGAGAGTATCAAGGTTAACTTGGAAGGGTACACTTAATTTGGTTCTAAAGGGTGTTATATCTTTTCTACCTGCTTGTCACATGATAAAGAGGAGTGTTTGTCTTATTTAGCTCATATATGTGATACTTATGTTGCCTCACCACCTCATATGAATTTTATTCATGTTTTTCATAAGTTTGTGGATGTTTTTCCTATAAATTTAACTACTATACCTCCAAATTAAAGTATTGATTCTTCTATGAATATGGAGTCAAGCACCAATCCCATTCTATATCTTCCTATAGAATGGCGTTGGTGGAGTTGAAGGAGCCATTACAAGATTTATTAGGTAAGGGGTTTATTAGACTTAGTGTATATTTTCTTGTTTGAAAAGAAGAATGATGATTCAATGTACATGTGTATTGATTATAGGTAGTTGAACAATGTGACAGCTAAGAACAAGTGTCCTCTTGCTCGCATTAATAATATTTTTGACTAGATTCAGGGTGTTTTCTAAGATTAATTGGAGATTTAGATATCATCAATTGAATATTAGAGCTTCAGATGTTTTGAAGATAGCTTTTCAGACTCGATACAACATGAGTTCTTGGTTGTGTCATTTGGGTTGAGTAATGCTCTGGCAGTATTCATGAAGTTGATGAACCAAGTATTTTGACCAGATCTCAATACCTTTGTCACTGTATTTATAGATAATATCTTGGTTTATTCTAAGTGTGAGGCCAACCATGTGAAGTATTTAAGTATTATACTTCAGAGGTTGTGCGATGAGAAGTTGTATGCTATGTTTTCTATGTGCAAGTTTAGGTTAGATTCTATCTCTTTCTTGGGTCATGTGGTGAATAATAATGATATTATAGTTGATCCGGCCAAGATGGTGGCAATTTGTGAAGTGGTCTAGACCTACTTCTCCAATTGAGATTCAGAGTTTCACTAGCTTAGTAGGTTATTATCGACATTTTTAGAGGGGTTCTTATCTATTAATTCTTTGACCAACTTGACTAAAAGAAGGTGTTTATTCAATGGCCAAATGCATTTGAGAAGAGCTACCAAAAGATCAAAGAGTTGTTAACTTTGGCTCCTATCTTAACCTTGCCCAAGGAGGGCGTGGGCTTTACCGTATTATATGATGCTTCTGGTATGGGTCTAGGTATAGTGCTAATGCAAGAGGGTAAAGAGATTAATTATTCTTCTTATTAGTTGAAGCCTTCTGAGAAGAATTACCTAACCCATGATTTAGAGTTGGTTGCAGTTGTGTTTGTATTAAAGTTGTGGAGTCACTACTTGTATGGAGTTCCTTATAAAATTTGTTTGGACCATTGTAGCCTTTAGTACTTCTTCAGAAAATGAAATAATAGCATAAGGAAATTACGTTGGCTTGGGTTTCTTAAGGATTATGACCTTACTATTTTGTATCATTTGTGCAAGGCTAATCTGGCTGTAGATGTCTTGAGCCAAAAGTAGACCAGTATGGGGAGTTTAGCTCCTCTCTTGACCCAAGAGTGGATTTTTTCCATGGAGGCTAAGTCCTTAGCTAACCAGATAGTTAGGCTTGGTATTTTGATACTTGAATTCATCTTAGCCTTTGTTGAGGATAGATTTTCCTTGATGGAGCAAATTTAAGCTCACCAATTTGATGATGAAAGGTTGAGGTTGATTTGGGATATAGTATTAGGTGGCGAGGCTAAGGTGGCCACTCTTGATTCTGAAAGTGCTTTTAGGATTGAGGGCAGAGTTTGTGTGCCAAGATTTGGTGATTGATGAGAATGATCTTAGATGAAGCTTATTGTTCAAGATATTCCATTTACTCAAGTGTGACTAAAATGTGTTGTGATTTGAAGCAACTTTACTAAAGGGGTAGTAGGAAGAAAGATGTGGTGGATTTTGTAGCTTGTTTCTTTTATTTTCAGTAGGTGAAAGCCGAGCATCAAAGACCAAGTGGTTTTCTTCAGAGATAACCCATTCTTGAGTGAAAGTAGTAATGGATCACTATGGTCTTCAGACTAGTTGCCTCAAACTTTTCATGGTTCTGATTGTATTTGGGTCACCATGGATTAGTTGACCAAATTCACCCATTTCATTCCTATTCAGATTTACTTCAGTTTTGAGAGGTTGGGCCATATTTATGTTCTTAAGATAGTTTATCTTCATATGGTACCCGGGTTTATTATTTTAGATAGAGGCCCACTGTTCACTTTTAGCTTTTGGGGACTTTTCAGAAAGATTTGGGTACTCATATTTACCTTTGCACAACTTTCCACCCCCAAACAGTGGTCAGTCGGAATGGACTATTCATATTTTAGAGGATATGCAATGCGCTTATGTTATGAATTTCGAAGGATAGTGGGGAAGTATTTGGATTTAGCTGAGTTCACTTATAAATAATATCTACCATTTGAGTATTGAGATGACCCCTTTTGAGGCGTTATTGATCCTTTATTGGTTTGTTTGAGCCCTCAGAGTTAGACCCTGTGGTACCGACTTGAATTGTGAGTTCTTTTATAAGTTTTGAGTGGGTAGGATAGGCTTTGGCAGACCCAAGTAGGCAAAAGAGTTATGTGGACTGTAGGCTTTGAGTCTTGAAGTTTGGGATTGGGATCAAGTCTTCCGTTGTGTATCTCCCATAATGGCGTGATGAGGTTTGGGAAGAGGGACAAGCTTAGCCCCAGGTAATTGGACCCTTTTATATTCTTTAGAAAGTTGGAAAAGTTGTTTATGTGTTGGCCTTACCTCCATAATTTTCAGCTATTCACCCAACTTTTCATGTATCTATGCTCTGGTCCTATACTCCAAATGATTCTCATGTGGTTCATTGGGACTTAATTTTGTTAGATAACGGGTTGACATTTGTAGAAGATCTAGTCTCTATTTTAGCTATGGATGTAAGTAGGTTGCCTTCTTGAGATATTCCTATGATAAGGTTCAGTGGAGACATTGTTCTATTGAGGAGGCTACTTGGAAGGTTGAGTCCGACAAGCATAGTAGTTACCCTTAGATTTTTACCGATTCAAGTATTTCCTTGCCTTTTAGTTTGAGAATAAATTGGAGTTTTATTGGTGGATGCTGTAATGTCCTGAATTTAGGTAATTTCCTTTTTTATGTGTTTTGACTATTATACCCTTTCCCATAGTTGCAATATGTTGATTTTGGGTTATGGGGATAGTTGGCACAGTTCCCAAGGTATTTGAGAAGTCTTTGGGTAAGTTTGAGCTTATTTTAAGGATTTAAAAGACAATAGTTGACTTTGATCAACATTTATTTAATCAAGTCCCAAATGGCAAAACAGACTGCACCAGCAGATCTAACATGTCAAATTTGGGCTACTAGCAGGGTTGGTTCATATTCAGGGGTTTTGAATCTCACTTCGACCCTTGGTGCAAAAATAGTGAAAATGGGGTCCCAAAGGTTAATTTGTTCAAATCGATTCTTTTTTAAAAATTCCACATTTACATTAAGCCTGAAATGTCGAAACTAGCCTAGTTGCATAGGTAGTTTATTTCTGTTGGGTCCCTAATGTATCTCGAGGATCTGTTTAGAGACTTGAAAACTATAGAAAAAATCTGGTTTATGGTTATTGGTGTAGTGGACTGTAGTCAATGGTGCGTTCATCAGTCAATAGTGGACTTCGATCAATGCACGGTCAATGTGCTACTTATCGTAGATGAAAGCAGTCCAATGTCTTGATTTTATCCCCTTTAGCTCTATTTCACCATTTTTATCATATTAGGAGCACCAAAGGGAGATTTTGGGTAAATTTCTTGCTTAAATCTGTGCGGGTAAGTTCTTATATCAATTCTCAATCATTTACTACCAACTTTATCATCAAAATTCTTATAAATAAAATATTTTAGAGAGGGTTTTGGGGTTTTCCCCCCAAATTGAAAAAATATTATTTCTTAGACATGAGCTTCAATTCTTGCTTATTTTTGCGTGGGTTTTCACTCATAGAGTCCTTTTCACATAAGGGTTATGATTTTTAAATAATATTCCAATTTTACCCTCTTTGATTTTCATTGGATTTTGTATAGTAAAGCTTGAAAAAAGATTTTTCTTTGATTTAGACCTCAATTTTTACCCAGTTTCACATGGGTTTTCATTTGATGATATGTATAACTTGGGGTATGTGTTTTGTTTTAAAAAATCCAATCTTATCTCTTTTGTTTTCAAAATTATGTTTAATACCCATTTTGGACCTGACCCGAATTTGAGCAATATAGGCATCATTAGCTTTCTTTAAACGTTTGTATGCTATATTTCAATGTTATAGTTGATTTTGAGGCAGGTTGTTAGGGGGAGGCTTCATGTTGAAACACTTTAAACTGGGATTTCATCATTTGAGGTAGGTTATGGCTTAATTTCTTTCAGATTGAGCTAGGTAGTTAATGAATAATTAAAGCATGAGATAGGTTGGGGAAAATAGATATGGGATTAATATTTTAAGACTATTTTTACTATTTTTTTCCTGTGAGAGGCTTATATTCTATTGTGGTTGATTTGTGATATCTGATATTATGCGTTGCCCATGTGGGGGCTTTATTTAGCATCATTGGCCTTATTTGTGCATTTAAATATCGTTATTCTAGATATGATGCTCGTATGAGGGCTTATTTGCTAATATATGCCTTATTTGAGAATTGGTTGCCTTTATCATGATAAAAATATCTGAGTTGGAGGTTGATATAATTTTAATGATGTCTTACATGTATATTTATTCTAATGATGCCTAACTGGAGTTGATGATCAAGAATTGTAAACATAGTGAGTTTATTGTGAGCATTGAATCCTCATTCCATACATATACATTCATGATAAAGTAGTACGACTGACAAACACTATTTTTGAAAGAAAATAACTTACTTTTATGCAAAATTTCTCGGTGAACATGAGCTAGAGAGGTAAATTGAGATTGAGATTTGAGATATTGTATATGGGTGGTGAACCCCTCATGGGCCCTACCTAGGATATCCAACCTCAATGGGTATATACAAAAAGTCATGTGACAACTTTCACCATTTATCCCATCCACATTGCATTTCATTGCATTCGCATATGCATCTTTCATGATTTCCTTAGTTTTTCTTAACCGGTGTTAATTTTAGTTTTTTTTATGTATGATTGTGTTGTATTCATTTCCTATGTTTGTACTTATATATATTAGAACTGTTAGTGGAGATGGTGTGAGCTACCTTTTTGGACTTTTTAGCCCATATATGAAGTACTCATAGTATATTTTACTTATCTTATTTCTTGCTTTGCTCAGTCAGACTATGATAACTAATGAGTAAAATTGGATTGTACTCACCCCTATTATGCTTTTTTAGTGTAGATCCGATTATAAGTACCGAACGTGGTTGTTGATTCTTGTGGATTCGAGTGGTGTTCAAGGTATTGGGTTCTCTAGTTTTTTTCATATATGACTGTGGACCTCCTCTTATCATTGCTTTATTTTTGTATTTTGTTTTCTAAGACAAACTTGTATTTTTAAATTTTGTTATGTACTAGTTTCTCTAACACATTGACACCAAATTATGGGGACTTAGGAGATTTGTCTCAAACTTCTATTTTACTTACGTTTTGTATGAGTTTTACTTCATTCTAAAAGTCTTGTGCTAGTTTATGTTGTTGTCAATTTTACTTTTCCTTCATCTAATTAGGTGATTGGTTTGCTTAGCAAGGTTGGGTTGGGATAAATGTCACCGCGACCCGTTTTGGGGTCATGACAAATACTTAGAACAATGTAGAAGGACTTTGTGTGTGATTATATATAGATATATACATATCTATGGTTCTCATTAAATTTTCTTAATTCAAATAAGATAAATGTAAGTAGTGTGGAAAGATTACGTACTAACGCAACTATAAACCCTAATTAATAATATTTTGGTTGAAAGGAATTATGGGATTGATAAACCTACGTGTTTGTGTGTTCTTGATGGTGTGTTTCCCTTGAGGTTGGTGATTTATTCTTGTAGTCTGGATATGAAGTGTGAATCAATGTCATAACATAAATGTCCAACGAGAAACATAACTAAATGTTAAAGTATGATATATAGTAAAAGGTGGATAAAATATGGTTGTCTTTGTACATAGAATATTGATAAACAACTTGATAAATGGATAATAATGTGGTGTTCATCAGTGTGATAGTAATATTAATGATGGGTCCCCACAAGCTGGATTCAATGATCCTTGGCATAATAATCGTTGTTGAGTAACTGAGAGGAACTTATGGCTGTTTATTTGGAGTTACAGTTGATTAAGCCTTTTGTATGTATTGTAATTGAAAAGCATGTTGATTGATCTTCAAACATAATTATATGAAACACCCTAGATTTTGCACATTAGAAAATTTCCTGGAATTCTGGTCTCTGGTCCCAATACGACTCATGGGTACAAGCCGTATGTTGGGGTACGAATGGTATGGTCCAGTTGTATGGTGACCAGTGTTGGTTGGTGGGATGGATTTTGGTCACGGGAACGGTTACAACTTGGTGGTACGTCTTGTATGGTTTCATACGGATTATTTGGTTCCTTTACTTAACCTTAGACTTGGTAACTTAAGTTGGATCTGAGTACAAGTGACTCACCAAGAGCCATAAGCTAGGGTACGAGTCGTATCCAAGACTCGTATGGTGGATAGTTGTAACGCCTCGAGTTTAGTAACCGAAATGTCATACGGTGCTCATAATCCCAAAGGACCACAAGCTAACCCATGACTGGTACCTTCTTTAATAACTAAGTAATAACACTGTATAATGCAGAATAATGGACTGAAATGCCATAAGGTTTAAAACTGAAATACTGATGAAAAAAATGATATTCTGATTAAACATCAGAATCTGAAATACTAAATACTGTCTAAACATTTGATCCGAAAAACCTCTAACTAAACTGTCTGAACTGTGGAGTTGATGGGAAAATCCCCCAACTAATTCCATCTACTGAAATGCTGAATCTAATGAGATAATGAAACAAAAGAATATCCTCGAATGATGAGGAATCACTGCTAGTCTACTGCTGCTGGCTGAATATCTGAACCGCTAAGAATGCTTTGGGCCCCATAGGTCTAAACCTATGGTATAAAACACCATAGCACAAAAGAAAAGTATGCGTCAGTATGTGTGAATGCACTGGTATGCAAAGTGAGGTACGACTGAATGTAAGGGTTCATATGCATGAACTATAACTGACTAAATAACATGAACATGACTGCTTGAGAATACATCCATGAATACATAACTGTAACTGAAGTCATAAGGATTTTGAATATTGAGTTTACTAATAACATGGATTACTAATAACTGATATACTATTTGCTGAGTGACTGTGCCTGACAGTCCTGTTTCTGATGGAACTAGCTGAGTTCCGTACTGAGCTTAGTGACTGTATCAGACAGTCCTAAAATCTGTAGAACTATCTGAGTTTTTTACTGAAGATTGAGACTGAGAGTGTGGGAGGTAATCATCTAACCGAAATGCCCCTTTTTAAATAGATTTAGGGCCCAACCTGTAACCCAATTGGAAGGGTGCCAGTATCGTGCCACGGGTAAAGACACTGAAGAGATACCCTCATCTGGCAGGTTCTCAAATAAGAATGGTGGGACCCTCAACTATTAGGTTGGGCTACCTCATCAACCCTCAACAAGAAGGTTTTGATGTCTCAACCTACACTGGCTATGTAGTTCTGGTATGCAAGGACTGCTTCTAAGGATCATACCCTTTGCTAGCAGGTAAGTCCCCATCCTTGGGTTCACTCGGTGCTGAATCCTACTCTCAACTGTATGGACACTAAACTGATTTCCTAGTTCATACTGGGCTGTACAGATCTATTACTGATTGTACTGATTAACAGAACTGAACTGAGTTTACTGATTTCCATTGACTAATGGAATACTACTGAGTTCCGTTATCAGACTGAGTTTATTGAAGACTGAACTGAATACTAAATGGGGCTAGATTGATACTGAGTTTACTGAGTTTTTCCTGAGTTCTGTAACTGAACTAGAGCACTACTGATCATGACATGATCGAGACTATTCTGTAACTGACACTGGCTCAAGGCATTTCATTAATTCTTGAATACTTGATAATAGTCAACAACTTACAATATGATCTATAAGGCATTTCATCAATCACTTAAAAGTCATGAACTTGTACATGAATAGGAATGCATACTAACACATCCTAATTTCATTAAACCAATCAGCATTCCATCAAACACATACAAGGTAAAGCTTTAACATGAAAGACATTTTGAACATGTGGGTATAGCATAAGTTCATCATTTAGACCAACAAAGGATCACAAAAGCACCATAGTCTCAATTTAGCATTTTATCAAACACATGGTAGGCGTAGCTTTATAACTAGGTATGATCAACAATGCTAATACACATGACTTCATAACTCAAGGTTATCAATATAAGATAATCAAAATTCAACTTACATGCTATCATATTATCAAGAAACATATAAATATTCCAACTTGGAACACATTCCACAACATCAACATGATTACATTCAAATCCACAACATAGAAATCACAAGTCATGTTTTTAAAAGAAGTTTCTTGAACTCCAAGGGTGGAAGGGACCCTTGAATGAACACTTTACATACCTTGTTGAAGAATTTCTCGAAATTAATGGAGGAATATTGAGTTTTTGATTTGAGCTTTAAAAACCCTAAGGCTTGTTCTTGAGAGAAATTGAGAAAGAATGGGTTTATTTGCTTCCTAGGGTATTAAATTTCGTGTTTTGGGGGATGATATTTAGGGGAAAAAAACCAAAATACCCCCAAGAACGCGGTCTTTTTATGAGTGAAAATTGGATTGCCAACGCGCAGGTCGACGCGGCGCGTCGATGGCACCGATGCGATATCCAATGCGTCGCGCCAAGATCGTGCTGACTCACTGGATTTTGACGCTGGTAGCTAGGAAAAATATTAACCAACGTGATAGTCCATGCGGTGCTCTAAGATTACGTTGGTACACTATTTTGGGATTCTAAAGGAGCTTCAAACGAAGTGAAAAAAATTTGAAACTTGTCGAGGAACACCTTTTGACTTCCCTGATCATGAATTAACTAAAATATAGACATTTAAAGGACTTTAAGGTTACGAAATGAGATTACCAACTTTTGAAGGCCTAAAGTAAACTAAGTTTGAATACTTAGCTAGAATTTTCTAAGTCTGGGAATCCTTAACAAGCTTAAAGGACTAATTTAAGCTAGGAATTTTGTGAGATCTTACAATATCTCTCCCTTGGTAACATTTATCCTTGAATGAGACTGACTGAACTAAGAGTACTATTAGGATGAATCTACTTACTGGAAATGAACATGTGGACATGGATATAGGACTGATATTATGATATACTGAATTATCACACTGAATATGCATATCTGATGCATGAGTACATAACTGAGATGATTCATGAATACATGATTGGGAGTACTGATAAGCTGAGTTTCTCATACAGATCATGCATATCTAATGCATGAATACATGACTGAAATGACTCATGAACATATAATTGAATATGCAGAGGTAAATGATACCAAGTTTGTAATGGAAATCTGAGCATGAAACTGAATAAGCTTAAGGAAAGCCATTACCTTGGGATGATTCTGGATTAGCGGAGAAAAGGTGAGGATACTTGGTTGACATGTCTTCTTCTTCTTTCCAAGTAGCTCCCTCAACGGACTTATTCCACCAAAGAACTTTGACTAGAGGGACTTCTTTATTCCTCAGTCTGTGAGTCTGATAGTCAAGGATTTCGACTAGAATCTCTTCGAAAGAGAGGTTGTTCTGAACATCTATGCCCTCTAAAGGGACTACAACTGCTGGGTAACCTATGCACTTCTTTAGCAAGGAGTCATGGAATATTGGATAGACTGAAGATAAAGTTGAAGGCAATTCGAGTTCGTAAGCTTCTTTGCCAAAGCGACTGAGAATTTTGAAGGGACCGACATATCAGGGACTGAGCTTTCCCTTCTTGATGAATCTCTTCACTCCCTTCATGGGAGAGATTTTCAAATACACATAATTGCCAATCTTGAACTCGAGATCCTTTTTGCGCACATCAGCGTATGATTTCTTTCGGCTCTGAGCTATCTTGAGCCTCTTTTTGATTAACTAAAATTTCTCTAAGGTATCGAATACTAGGTCAGGCCCTACAACTATGGCCTCACCCACCTCGAACCAAGTAATTGGAGATCTGCATCTCCTACCATAGAGAGCTTCAAACGGAGCCATCTGAATGGTGGAATAATAGTTGTTATTGTATGAAAACTCAATCAAAGGCTAGTGGTTATCCCAACTACCTTTTAAATCTACCGGACAAGCTCGCATCATATTTTACAAAGTCTGAATGGTCCTTTCTGCTTCTCCATCTTTCTAGGGATGAAAGGCTGTACTGAGATGAACTCAGGTGCCAAGACCCTTTTAGAACACTTTCCATGAATAAAAGGTGAAATGGGTACCTCTATCTAAGACAATGGACAACAGAACACCATGTAATATGACCAACTCTCTGATGTAGAGTTTGGCATAATCCTCGACTGAATAACAGGTATGAACTAGAAGAAAATGAGCTGATTTAGTCATTCTGTCTATAATGACCCAAACTGAATCATGCTGAAGATGTATACATGGAAAACCCGTCACAAAGTCCACGTTCACTTCTTCCTACTTCCAAGTAGGAATACTAAACTTTTTCATGAAACCACTAGGCTCTTGATGCTCAATCTTAACATGCTGATATGTCGAGAACTTATCCAAAAACTTTGAAATATCTCTCTTCATCCCACTCCACCAATAGATCTCCCACAAGTTGCGGTACATCTTAGTGGCCCCTGGATGAATAGAGTAGCACGCACCATGCGCTTTTTCAAGAATTCGCTATCTTAAGTCATCAAAACCTGGCACACACAGATGACCCTGACAATGAAGAACACCATCTCCCCATTGGGAGAAAACCTCAACCTTCTGATCTCTAATACATTCTTTCAACTTGACTATACTAGGATCTCTATCCTAATTTTCCTTTGCCTTAGAAACTAGAGATGATTCTGAACTACTCTGCACCCATACACTACCTTCTGCTGAGTCGACTAAGTGGACCCTAGTCAGGATAATTAATGTACTTCCTAGGATAACTTCTTCTTACTGTTCTCAACATGAGCAACACTACCTATAGATAGTCTACTGAGAGCATCAATCACTACACTATCCTTGCCCGGATGATAAATAACACTTATGTCATAGTCTTTCAACAACTCCAACTACCTTCTTTGATGGAGGTTTATATCTTTCTAAGAGAACACATACCGGAGGTTCTTATGGTCAGTGAACATATTAATGTGCATCCCATACAAATAGTCCCTCCAAATCTTTAAGGAAAAAACTATAATTGCTAACTCAAGATCATGAGTAGGATAGTTCTTCTCATGAGGCTAAAGTTGTCTAAGGCATAGTCTATGAATTTACCATGCTTCATGAGGAAACAACCCAAATCTACTCTGGATGCATCATAGTATACCACAAAGCCATTTGGTAAAGCCAAGACTGGGGCTGAGGTAAGTCTAGTCTTCAACTCCTAAAAAATCTTCCCACAAGGATATGAACATTGAAATTTGACTTTTTTCTGAGTCAATCTGTACATAAAGGATGAAATAGATGAAAATCTCTCAACAACCCTATGGTAATAACCATCCAAACCCATGAAACTCTTGATATATGACGGAGAGATGGGTCTAGGCCAATTTCTCACTACCTCAGTCTATTGGGGATCAACTCTAATGCCATCACCAGAAATGATATGGCCAAAGAATTCTACTGACCTCAACTAAAATTCTTACTTACTAAATTTGGCGAATAACTGATAATTTTTGAGAGTCTGCAATACTGTTTTGAGATGGTCTGCATGATCATGTTCACTGTAGGAGTAAAACAAGATGTCATCTATGAAAACTATGACGAACGTGTCCAAGTACTGCTTGAACACCCAGTTCATCAAGTCCATGAAAGCTCCTCGGGCATTGGTTAGACCAAAGGACATGACTATGAATTTGAAGTGACAATATTGAGTTCTAAAAGCTGTCTTCGGGATATCACATTCTCTGACTCCGAGCTGATGATAGCCTGATTTGAGGTCTATCTTTAAAAAGTAACTAGTGCCCTGAAGTTGTTCAAACAAGTCATCGATTCGAGGAAGGGGATACTTGTTTTTGACCGTGACTTTATTTAATTAATGGTAGTCAATGCACATCCTAAGAGAACCGTCTTTCTTATGCATAAATAAAATTGGTGCACCCTACGAGGACATACTAGGACTAATGAATCCCTTATCTAGGAGATCCTTCAACTATTCTTTCAGTTGGCGGAATAGATATGGGCTGAGTATCTGGGAAAAGATCAATTACGAAATTAATTTCCCTTTTGGGAGAAATTCTGGGAAGATCTTCGGGAAATACATCTAGGAATTCACATGCTACTGACACTAATTCAAAAGTAGGGGTTTCTGAACTGTAGTCCTTGACTCACACAAGGTAATAGACACATCCCTTAGATATTATTTTTCTCGCCCGAAGGTAAGAAACAAGATGACCCCTAAACACTGAAGTCCCCTTCACTATAGGATGAGTTTATTTGGGAACTGGAACTGGACAATTCTATTTCTGTAGTCGATTGAGGAATAGCAGGAATGAAGCCAATCTATGTCGAGAATGACATCAAAATCAGTCATCTCTAAATCTACTAAGTCTGAAGAAGTTATTTTCTGAGATACCATAACCAGACTATTCCTGTATACCCGTCGGGCTATGATAGATTTACCCACTGGGGTAGAGACTAGAAAAGGCTCTACTAGAATTTCAGGACTAACTCCGAAATCAACTTCTATATAAAGAGTAACAAAAGACAAGGAAGTTCCTGGCTATAGTAAAGCATAAACATATAAGTGATAAACTTGTAACGTACTAGTGACCATGTCAAGAGAACTTTCCTGATCCTGTTGGGATCGAAGAGTGTAAAGTCTATTTGGACGTTTCCCACTGGTGGCACTGGATGAGGCACCCTGCTAATTTGGGCGACTGGACTAAGCTGGAGGATGGTTTCGCTGACCCTAAGAACCTGACTAGGAACAATCTCTGACTCTTTGGCCTGTCTTGCCACATCCTAAACAAACATCACTGTCAGCTCTATAAACACCCTGATGGTTTTTGCCACAAGTCTGACTAAGAGGATTAGTTTGGGCTCTACTGACACTACCCTGAGACTTAGAGCCTGGTGCCCTATCTCTATTGCCATCTCTAAATTTTTGCACTGGAGTACTAGATGATGATGGAGCTGGAACTGAAGATTTTGGGCAAAACTGAGAACGATTCCTACCCTCTGACTTAGGCTAAGAATATTTGAAACTACTTGTTCTATATCTCTTATTCTTCTTCTTTATCTCCTTATTCTTTTGCTTCTCTATCTGCTAAGCATGGATCACCAGCCTAGCCAAGTCCATCTCACTAATCAACATTGTAGTCCTATACTCTTTGACCACACTATCATTCACTCCAAACACAAAATTACTCATTCAGGATTTGCTATCTGCCACTACATAAAGAGCATATCTAGCTAATTAAGTAAACTTGAGAGATTACTCTTTCACTATCATATTTTCCCTGCTTCATATTAATAAACTCTAACTTCTTAGCTTCTCTCATATCTAGGGGGAAAAAATTATCTATAAAATAAGTGGAAAACTTTTCCCATTCAATGGGCCCTGCATCTACAACCCTCTCTGCTTTCCACTATTTGAAACAAGTATGAGCCACATCCTGCAACTGCTATACTATTAGCTCATCACTCTTACTAGTAGTTACCCACATAATGTCAGTAATCTTTTGCACCTGATCAAGATACTCCTGAGGGTCCTCATTCAACTTAGACCCAAAACAAAATGGAGGGTTCATTCGGGTGAAGTCCTGAATCTTGGTTGCTACAGTATTGGCCACTGGGTTAGCCGGAACGGTAGCTAGATGTTTATTCTAGGCTACCACAGAATGAGCTAGGGAGGTGAATGTTGCTCTGAACTCCGTGTAGGAGACATGTTCACTTAAAGGATTGGGCTGGTCTGGCTAAGGGACTGGTTGATCTTCCGTTTCTCTTCCCTGAGTCCTCTTTGGAGGCATTTTCTGTAGATGGAAGAGAAACTTGTATTAAAAGAGAGTTTATTTGGAGCTCATGCTGACTCGCACGACATGAATACTGAAAAAAATAATTTGTTCCTAAAACATCTCGTAGCCTTCTGTCCAAAAGTGCGGCGTGCTACACACCCATGCACAAGACTCTATTAGATGCGACTTTCAGACTTCCTAGGACGCTATTGAACCTTAGGATTTGATACCAAATTTGTAATGCCCCGAGTCTGGTACCTCATATGCTACACGATGCTCATAATCTAGAAGGACCACAAGCTAACCCATGAATAATACCTACTGCAATAACTGAGTAATAGAACTGTATAATGCAAAATAATGGACTAAAATGCCATAAGGTTCAAAACTATAATACAGATAGAAAGAAAATGATAAAGTCAGATAAAACATCAAAATATGAAATACTGAATATTGTCTGAACATCGAGTCTGAAAAGCCTCTAACTAAACTTTTTGAACAGTGGAGTTGATGGGACAATCCCCCAACTAACTCCATCTACTGAAATGCTGAATCTAATGAGATAATGAAATAAAAGAATATACTCAAATGGTGAGGACTCACTGCTAGTCTACTGCTATTGCCTGAATATCTGAACCGCTAAGAATGCTCTGGGGCCCAGATGTCTGAACCTATGGTATAAAATACCAAAGAACAAAAAAAAAGTATGCATCAATACATATGAGTATACTGGTACGCAAAGTGAGGTAAGGCTGAATGCAAGGGTTCATATGTATGAACTATAATTGACTGAATAATATAAACATGACTGCGTGAGAATACATGCATAGATACATAATTGTAACTCAATTTATAAGGATTCTGAATACTAAGTTTACTGATAACATGGATTACTGATAACTGATATAAATGTATACAGAGTGACTGTGTCTGACAATTCTGTTTTTAATGGAACTAGATAAGTTTCGTACTGAGCTGAGTGACTGTATCAAATAGTCCTAAAATCTGTAGAACTATCTGAGTTTTTTACTGAAGACTGATACTGAAATTGTGGGAGGTAATCATCTAACTGGCATGCCTCTTTTCTGAATAGATTTAGGGTCCAACCTGTAACCCTAGTTGGAAGGTTGTCAGTATCGTGCCACGGGTAAAGACACTGAAGAGATACCCTAATCTGGTAGGTTCTCAAATGAGAATGATGGGACCCTCAACTGGTAGGTTAAGACACCTCATCAACCCTCAACTAGAAGGTTTTGATGTCTTAACCTACGCTGGCTATGTAGTTCTGGACTGCAAGGACTGCTTCTAAGGATCACACCCTCTGCTGGTAGGTGAGTCCCCATCCTTGGGTTTACTTAGTGCTGAATCGTACTCCTAACTAAATAGAAACTGAACTAATTTTCTAGTTCATACTAGGATGGACTAATCTATTACTGATTTTACTCATTAACTGAACTAAAGTGAGTTTACTAAGTTCTATTAATTGACGGAATACTACTGAGTTCTGTTATCTAACTGAGTTTACTGAGGACTGAACCGAATACTGAATGGGACTGGATTTATACTGAGTTTACTGAGTTTTCATGAGTTCTGTAATTGAACTAGAGCACTACTGATTATGACATGATTGAGACTGTTCTATAACTACTACTGGCTCTAGGGACACAACTAAATTATTGGGTATTAAATATCCCCAAGACTCGATTGCATAAAAATAATAAGACATAAGAGTTCTTGAATACTTGAAAATAGGAAATAACTCACAATACGATCTATAAGGCATTTCATCAATCACTTAAACGTCATGAACTTACATATGAATAGGAATGCATACTAACACATCCTACTTTCATTAAACCAATCTCATGAGCATTCCATCAAAAACATACAAGGTATAGATTTAACATGGAAGGCTTTTTGAACATGTGGGTATAGCATAAGATCATCATTTAGACCACCAAAGGATCACAAAAGCACCATAGTCTCAATTTAGCATTTTATCAAACACATGGTAGGCGTAACTTTATAACTCGGCATGATCAACAATGGTAATACATATGACTTTATAACTCTAGGGTTTCAATATAAGAGAATCAAAATTCAACTTACATGCTATCATAATATCAAGAAACATGTAAAGATTCCAACTTAGAACACATTCCACAACATCAACATAATTACATTCAAACCCACAACATGGAAATCACAATTCATGTTTTTAAAAGAAGTTTCTTGAACTCCAAGGGTTGAAGGGACCCTTGGATGAACACTTTACACACCTTGTTTAAGAATTTCTCTAAATTAATGGTGGAATCTTGAGATCTTGAGTTGAAATTTAAAAACCCTAAGGCTTGTTCTTGAGAGAAATTAAGAAAGAAACGGTTTATTTGTTTCCTACGCTATTAAATTTCATGTTTTGGGGGCTGAGAGTCAGGGGAAAAAGACCCAAATACCCCCAAGAACGTGGTCTTTTAATGAGTGAAAACTAGATTACCGATGCACAGGTCAACGTGGTGCGTCGATGGCACCGATGCGATATCCAATGCGTGGTGGATAGGTGATGTGTGGTATCTGATGGTGGTAGGAAGACTTTGGTAGATTTGTTTGAACTTGATATGGTGGATGTTTACGTTATTCTGGGGATGGAATAGTTACACTCTCATTATGTATCCTTGGATTGTTGGGACTTGAAAAGTTATCCTTAGGTTCCCTGGTGAATCGGTTATATAATGGGAGGGTGGTTATCTAGATCTTAGGGGGACATTTATTTCTTATCTTAGATATCGGAGGTTAATCTCTAAAAGTTGTATCTATAATTTGGTCGGGGATAAAGATTCTAACTTGCAAGCTCCATCTTTTCTGTCAGTCCCGATGGTTAAAGAGTTTCCTGAGGTCTTTTTGAATGATCTTCCTGGTGTTCCTATGGATAGTGAACTAGAGTTTGGTATTGATTTGGTTCCGGACACTCGTCCAATATCTATTCCTACTTATAAAATGGCTCTATCTGAGTTAAGAGAACTTAAGGAGCAACTTAAGGATCTTCTGGATAAGGGGTTTATTTGTCATAGTGTATCTCTGTGGGGTGCATTGGCGTTTTTCGTGCGCAAGAAGAATGGTTCCCTTAAGATATGCATTGTTTAGAGGAAGTTGAATAAGGTAACGATCAAGAACAAGTATCCTCTACTAAGGATAGATGATTTATTTGATCAGTTGCAAGGTGCCAAGTTCTTTACTAAGATAGATCTTCAGTCTGGTAATCATCAGCTAAATATTGGGGAGGTGGATATCCCTAAGATGACTTTTTATACTCTGTATGGCCAATTTGAATTCTTGGTGATGTCGTTTGGATTGACTAATGCCCGACGACATTTATGGATTTGATGAACAAGGTTTTTAAGAAATTCTTGGATCACTTCATCATTGTGTTTATTGATGACATTCTGGTTTATTCCAAAAGTGAGGTGGATCATGCTAATCAACTCCATGTGGTATTGTAGACCTTGAAGGAATAAAAGTTGTATGCCAAGTTCTCCAAGTGTGAGTTTTGGTTGAACGCTCTGACTTTTCTTGGTCATATTATTTCTAGCGAGGAGATTATAGTGGATCCGCAAAAGGTGTCTGTGGTTAAGAGATGTCCTAGATCGATGACTCCAACCAATATTTAGAGCTTCTTGGGCTTGGATGGGTATTATAAGTAGTTTGTGGTAGGCTTTTTGTCAATCGCTGTTTCTTTGACTAAGTTGACACAAATGAAGGTTAAGTTTTCTTGGTCGAATACTTGTGAGGGGAGTTTTGAGAAGTTGAAAGATAAGCTGACTTCGACTTCAATTCTAACTTTGTCAGAAGGCAATGATGGGTTTATGGTCTATTAGGATGCATCTCGGGTTGGTGTTGGTTATGTTTTGATGTAACATTGGAAGGTGTTTGCCTATGCTTCCAGGAAGTAGAAGGTAAATGAGAAGAACTATCCTACTCATGATTTGGAGCAGTTGGCGGTTGTGTTTTCTTTGAAAATATGGCGGCATTATGTGTATGGTGTACATATGTATATCTTTTTTGATCATTAAAGTTTACGGTATGTGTTCACAGATGGTTGGAGCTTCTCAAATCCTAGGACATGAGTCTTCACTATCACCCAGGTAAGGCTAATGTTGTTGCTGATGCTATTAGCAGGTTGTCCATGGGGAGTTTGGCTTATGTAGAGAATGGATAGCGGGAATTATTGAAGGATATTTACCTCTTTGCTAATCTTTGAGTTCTCCTCTTGGAGTCCAAGAATGCAGGTGTAATGATTCAAGAAGTGGTTCGATCATCTCTTGGTGGAGAGATCAAAGAGAAATAATTGTTAGATCCTATCTTGATAAAAATCAATGGTGATGTTGGTGGGAAAAAGTGATGGTATTTGAGATAAGTGGTGATGGTACTTTACGTTACCTAGGAAGGTTGTGTGTGCCTGATGTCGTTGGTTTACGACAAACGATTCTGGCTGAGGCGCATGAATCACGCTATGTTGTTCATCTCGATTCCATGAAGATATATCATGACCTCAAGGAGATGTATTGGTGGAATGGTATAAAGAAGGATGTGGCTGACTTTGTAGCCAAGAGATTCTTTTGTCTGAATGGAAATGGAGGTAATCAATATGGATTTCATTACCGGTCATCCTCGATCTCGTAATCAATATAATTCAATTTTGGTCATCGTGGATAGGATGACGAAGTCTAAGAACTTCTTGGTAATGAGGACTAGCTTCTAAGTGGAGGATTATGCGAAGCTTTATCTTCAGGAGATTGTGAAGCTACTTGGAGTATCTGTTTTGATTATTTCTGATCGTGGTACTAGTTTATGTCTACTTCTAGCGGTCTTTTAAGAAAGGGTTGGGGACTAAGGTGAGTCTGAGTAGTGCTTTTCATCCACAGACAAATGGGAAAGTAGAAAGAACTATTCAGACGTCAGAGGATATTCTTTGGGCATGTGTGATTGATTATGGTGGCAGTTGGGTTGAGCATCTACCTTTTGGTAGAGTTTGCTTACAACAATATCTATCATTCTAGTATTGGTATGGATCCTTTTGAGGCATTGTATGGTAGGAGGTGTAGATCTCCTATTGGTTGGTTTAAGCTTGGGAAGGCGGATATGTATGGTCCCAACTTGGTTTACCAGGCTATGGAGAAGGTGAAGGTGATTCGGGATAGGCTTAAGGCTGCCCAAAGTCTCCAAAAGTCCTATATGGATGTTAGGCGTAGAGTCTTGGAATTTGAGGTTGGGGATAAGGTTTTCCTCAAGGTATCTCCTATGAAGGAAGTAGTGTAGTTTGGTATGAAGGGGAAGCTCAGTCCCTGGTATGTTTGTCCTTATGATATTCAGCGGAGGATTGGTAATGTTGCTTCTATCCATCATGGGATGATGAGGACTCATCAAAGATAGTTGCTGAAGCAGTTTGGTAAAATACTAACTGCGATGATGAGACTAAGTTATCGAACCTATATCATAAGATGATACAAGACAAAATCAAGTAATGCAAATAATACTTTAGGTGTACTAAGAATGTTTGATATACAAGAGGTAAAGTAAAACTGATCATACTAAAAATACAGATATAGTGTATTAAATGCAAGCTGAGTGTAAAACCAAACTGAATTGTAGTACAATCACCTATAATGATATGCATAAGTACTAATATGTAAGGATAATATGAAAAGTCATATGTCAATGCATTTTAAACGAAACTGAGGGTCGTGTACAAAGATACCATGTCTGAATTATTGGGAGAGTCTGTTAACCGACATAAACCACGTGAGATAACGTGGAGTTAAATGTGTATGCTCCATCAAGAGGACTCAATATACTTTTCCAAGGGTATAAATACATAACTGGCATGATAACCAAACCGATTCCTAAATTTGAAGGGCTAAATAGTCCTACGGTGGCACACAATTTTGAAACTTTGGGTGAGATTGAGGCCCTAGTCTAACTCGATGGTAAGTACTACTCCCAAACTTATAATACATACTAACTGCTCATAAAAATATAATGTTCTTATAAATAGGTTAGAACCTATTTAATCTAAAAGTGTTCTGAATGCATGTATACTTAAAATTGTAATAATCTGAAACATGCTTTGAAAATATTACTAAAATATGTGAAAGTTATTGGAAATCATGCTAGTATTAAATTCTCATATAATAACATCATATTGTGCGTAAAAATCATAGAAAATATCATCTAACTATATAGGGATCTTAATGAGACTGAAATTCAAGAGAAATAATATCTTAGGTATGAACCCTAATTCATAAATCATAAGGAAAGCTAGAATTCATTGAGTATTTTTGTACAGAAGGGTTAAAGGATACCTATTGTTGAACTCCCACATAGTTATATGAAGATTTCTTGATAAGAACAACTGGAATTTTGAAGCTTTGAGAAGACCCATAGATTTCTTTCTTTGAGAGTTTAATCACCTTCTTATTCCATTTTCTAAGTGTTTAAGAATACTGAAAGGAAAAAAAATGCCTTAAGTCCCTTTAATCTCCTCCTAATAAACCTTAATATGAAGTAGTTTAGGATTAGGATTTATGGAAATAACAAAAACACCCTTAATAAAACATAACTGATTTTCTAGAAATTGTCATCACGGGTTGTCGTCGAATATAGATTTTCTAGAAATGCCTATAGTTGACAACAACATCAAATATAGTAATCCAACAGATGTTGTTGTCGAATCCACAGGGAATAGGATGAATCTCTCTCTCAAATTTACTAAAGTAGTTGAAAAAATAAAGAAAAGTAAATGGGGGGATTTGCTGTGAAAACAGTGAAGTAGTAACAAGTCTTGATATCTATAGGATGAAATCAATCTGAGATGTACACTAGGACTTTGTTCCCCCGGCTTCCTAACTCCATAGACTTATCATGCTCAATCAAACTATCTCAATGCCCTGTATGCAGAATCTGACAAGTTATGTATCACCAATCTTCTTGTGAACACATTTGGTAAATTTCATTCTTAACCTTGCGAGTCTCATAGTGACAGCTTACAAAACCTTGGCTTTGATCCTATATTAGCTATATCCTTTTCGGTGTCAAGTTAATTCAACGAGGGTTGGTAGCCCCATTTTTTGCTGTGATCTTCTTTTCCTAATCTCAACCACTCTTGTGAAGATGATCCCGAATACATACAAGTTATTAACTTCTGCATTAGTTAAGAAATCATACAAACCGAAGATGATCACAACACATGCATAAACACTAATTTAAGACCTCACACTTCCTCTACCTCATTATTCTGCCTCGGTTCCCACAACCCTAGTTAAGTGGTTTAGCCTGTCATGTTTGCAAGAATATCCACGAAATTCATAAATGAAAGCATAAGATCAATATCACTATAGTTTTAGAAGAAAACCTAAAATCTCAAATTAATGATGAACTAAATAATCAAGAACAAATGATTCTTAGATCAAAAGTTGAATCTTAGAATCAATATATGTTTGTGAATGTAAAGTGTTTGTAAGATAATACAAAAATATCAAAAGGGTATTTAACATCAAAAGGGTATTATAGAATACATATAAACCCTAAAAATCCTAACCAAAATGAATAAGTAAAACTGGGTCGGTGACTAATTACGAACCTACTTATAAGTCATAAGTGGTACTTACACCCTATAAGTAGGTGTCGTAAGTGTCAGACATCTTCAAAGCTACAAAACTTCTACACACGAAGGCACTTATGATGATTTAAGTGGTACGTGTGCCACGTAAGTGTCCCTTCAAAATATCAGACAAAATCTACAAACTTTAAATTCTCATGTTTTTCTTCTGACACTTATAGAGGGACCTACGACCATCGTAGGTCACACTTACAGGGCGTAAGTGGTCCTCCTGCACTTTTTCATTATCTTTTCTTTTCTTCATCATCAAAAACCTATTTTTTCCAAAAAACACAAAAAACATCATATCTAACAAAACAGATCTAAGTATATTCATATTTTCTGGTTTTAAGCATCAAAAGTTCCATGAAACCATGACACATCAACACCCTCAACTTAGAACATTTTCATATCCTCAAGAAAAAAAAACATAACATAAATACAACACGATGCTTAACCAAGAGAAACCTAAGGTACCTATGACAGACAATTCAATTTCAACTAAAAAACATCACCCATCCTATTTTTAACTTTTCAAAACCAACTGTGTCGATCTATGTAGCCCAACAATGAAACACAAAGTAATCAAGAAATGGAATTATATAAATAACAAACAACCAAGTGGATATGCAAGTTACACTACCCAAACATATAAATAGCTAGCAACACAACCAAACAACCCTTACAAAAACAAGTCCCACTGTCACAATATAATCATGCATGTCAAAGTAGGGAAGAGATTGAGACACTCACACTCACAAAAGAAGTTTCAATCAATGTGCATAGAATACCGTAGGTTTTACCTTATTTTCTTTACCTTAGTTTTTGGAGCAGTCGAACTAGGATTATTATAAGACTTTATTCGGCTTATAATGTAGACTTTGAGACTGGTATGATACATGTGAGAATTGGTGACTAACTCTCCTTGAAACTATAATTACATTTGGTGTCGACTTCTCAACCATAATTTTTCCTTTGTTTCTCACTTATTTCACCTTTATTAGTTATTCAGGTTAGGTGCGGTTTCTTTTATTCTTTCTTTTTCTTTTTCACTTTTTTTCTCTGTTTTTTTTCATTCTTTCTTTTTTTAAGAAACCCAACCTTACTTTCTTTTCTCTTATTCAAACCCTTCTTCATACACAAATTTTAACTATATACCCCTATGATTACCACCCTCAACTTAAGTAATTTTCTTGAGTTGAGGTGCACTATGTCCAAAGAGGGACCAGGTACAAAATATGTTCATTGTACTTAAATTGGGTAGGTGAAAGGTGAAAATAAGAAAATAGGTCTATGTAGAATCAAAATAGGAAGCAAGGAATACTTACTTATATTTGGATGGTCATTTAGGCTAGGAGTCGACTAAATTAAAGAATGGACTATGATCATATCGTAACCAACTGTCCTAAAACCTAGGCGAGACTAACCAGACAAGTTCTGGATTAAATACTCAAAGAAAATTAGGTAACTATCTCGCTTATATAGAGTACAGGGTAATATTACTAGCTACTACCTATTTGTTTTATGCCAAAGGTAGCTATGGTTACTTTATCCCTAAGTCCTAATGAAATAACAAGATTCGTAGTGGTCACACATATAAACACATCACATAGTTCAAAATAAACTTTTTGAAGGGGTATTATTTTTCTCAAAATACTTGAACACAATCAAAATACACCAACTACCCTTAGGTTCCTGTTTTTTTTCCTAGTTAAACATAAAAAACATAAAACATATATGACACAAAACACAAAACAACCTAAATATTCTAGTTCTCCTAAGATACTGCAGCCGACAGGAAAAGAAGAACGACAAGAAAAACACTCGGCTGTGGTACACCCCATCCCAACAAAAACAATATGTAGGATCCCTATAGCATAACTATAATCCAAAACAAGGGATGCAGACATACCAAGGATTCTCTAGGAATCCATTTTAGACTCACCCCTATTTGGGCGCAGGAGATGGCACAACTAGCTTAGGTGGTTGTAACGACCCAAGAACCTATCCCGAGACGTCACACGGTACTTAAGGCCACACGTGGTCTCAAGCTAACCCTCTAAGCCTGTCACCCCTTTTTTAACTCACTTTGACGGTAGTCATGGCTAAATAAGAAAGGATATCATATCATGGACATGCTCGAAAGCAAAGATATGTTGTCATGTACAATCAAAATACTGACATTCTGCACATACTGATACTCTATTCTGACAAAGCCTCTAATAATAAAGACTAACGAGCCATTAGGAAAACCCCCAACTGACTGAGACAGTACTAAAAGCCATAACAACAGAACGATATCACAAAAAATATAGACATGGTCCTCGAATCCTGAGGACTCACCACTGAGGGAACATAGTTAAGGCACTCAAATATCTCTAATGCGGCTGCGGCTGAGTACCTGAACCTACATTATGAGAAAATGTAGCCCATAGGAAAATATGTGGGTCAACACTTTGGAATGTACTGAGTATGTGGGGGTGCATGCAACAATGTAAATATCATCATCAATTTTATAAAAAATATGCATATGTACAATGATGGCTCACTTGGCCTGAGTTAGATTGAAACAAACTTTTCATGATCTTATAGTAAATAAATAATATGATAAAAACCTCATAAATCATCATAAACAACTCAACTCTTAAACTCAAGACTCGGAGTGACTCGTTAATTAAAGAAACCCAACTCTTATGGATAGGAAGGTTCTTATAACCAATATAAACCATGTGAGCTACATGGAGTCCAACATTTTTCCCTCCTAAGGAGAGAACCCCACATTGGCAGGAGCTTCGTTCTCTTGCCAGGGAGTACAACCTCAATTTAGTGATAACAATCTCATACTCGGCCTCTGGCCCAAAAATATCAATACCAATCCTATGGTGGCACGTAGTTTCGGGGGGGAAATACCATATTTTCCGCTCGGTGCTAAATACTACTCCCAGATACAAGCTCAGAACGCATTAGGAAATCCACCAAAAACATCACAAGGGTCTATCATGAAGATCAAATCAAATCTCTTTCTCATTTATCATATCATAATCAATTTGTGGATTCCTAACTCGACTCAAATCAAATCAATCATTCTCAATATTAAAATGTATCAATTCATTAAATCATGGCATCATCATTAACTTTGAGGAACTATTAAGATTCGTTGTAACAACTCAATCTCATGAACCAATATACTCAATAATCCAATTTGTCATAAGGAAGCTTAAAGCTTGACACGTATCTTGACGGCACTTGAAATATCAACTCATGGTAGAAATATGAAATTCATAATATTAAATATCAAGTCAAAACTTGGGAATAGTTAAATAATCATGTATAACAAAGCTTGAACAATTTATTTTCTCATAGTCTCATGATGAAGTAATTTGGGTTTAAACCCACTTGCAAAATCATATTAATCCATAATAAAAATCAAAGCTTTGGGCACAAGAACGAAAGGATTGCTCTTGTTCAAAACCCCACATACCTTGGATTATAAATTTACAATGAAAAGACTTGATTGGAAACTCTTCTTCATACTTTTGAGCTAAGTTTCTTGATGCCTTTGACTTGGAGAACTTAATTCTTGAACAACTTGGTGAAATCTATTGAAATATTCTTGAATTTCTTGGAGGAGATTTGATTTGGATTTGGAAGAGAGAAACCTTAGTTCTAGATATTTCTTGGAAGAGAAATAGAGAAGAATGGATTTCTATTCTCTACTTGAATCTATATATAGAGGGCCAAATTGGGTGGAAAGAACAAAATGCCCTTGAGCAAATTCTAAAATTGGAGCCCGATTTTTGTCCCTGGCGTGAAGTGCCATGATCGTGGTCCTTCAATGGATTTTAGACAACTGGGAAATTGCTCAGTGGCGCAACGCGGTGAAATCGTGTTGCCACCTTGGTTATGCCTTGAAAGTGCATCGCGACGCGGTGGAATCGCGTTGGTGCACTGGGATTTGACAATCCTGATATTGAGCCTTGGCGCGATGCGTTAATATCTTGGAGGCTCACTGGAATGTGACAATTGGGATATTACTTATCTCCGCGATGCACTGAGGGTCTAAATAATGATGTTTCACGACTGGGACTTCAGATAGTCATAACTTCTTGCTCCGATATCCGATTTTGATGAAATTGGTATTGACGGAAAGCTTATTCGAATATCCACTTGATAGAAAGTAGAAATTAGGGAAATAAATCATGGTTTAAACATTATTCACTTTGGAAGTCTTTCTCATTCGTTCAAAAGACGAATTTAGGCTTATGAAACGGTCAGGGTATTACAATATCTCCCCCTTGGAAACATTCGTCCTCGAATGCTGCTAGTTAAACTCAAGGTCAAAGAGGACACTTGAAAATTACCTACAGAAATAATCTATTCAATAGCCTTACTTTACTCTAGACTTTCAGATACCTCACTGAATGCACGAATCAAGATGGGAGACAACTATATAACCGAATACACTGGATTAGGAGGAACTTGAATTAAGGAAAAATAATACCTTCATCTTGATTTGAACTTGCCAAGAAGAGATGGGGGTACTTAACTCGCATATCTGCTTCTGCTTCCCAAGTAGCACCCTCAACTAATTGATTTCACCACAAAACTTTAACCAAAGGAACTTTCTTGTGTCTTAGTCTACGAACTTGATAATCTATGATTTCAACCAAAATCACTTCATAAGAAAGGCTATCCCAAATGTCTAAGTTCTCCGATGGATCAACAACAAAAGTGGAATCGCCAATGTGCTCCTTAAGCATAGAAACGTGAAAGACAGGGTGGACAACTGACAACACTGTAGGCAACTCAATCTCATAAGTTGCTTTCCCAACACGATTCAAAACTCTGTAAGGGACAACATATCGGGGACTAAGCTTTCCTTTCTTAACAAATATCTTCACCCCTTTCATGGGTAAAATTTTTAGGTAAACTAAATCATCAACTTCAAACTCAAGAGCTCTTCTTCTAACATCTGCATATGAATTCTGACGACTCTGGGCTGTCTTCAACCTTTCTCGAATCATCTTAAATTTCTCCATAGCTTCAAATACAACATCAGGTATAATCACAGCAGCTTCACCTACTTCAAACCAACCTATGGGTGATCTATATCTCCTTCCATATAAAGCCTCAAATGGAGCCATTCCAATGCTAGCATGAAAACTGTTGTTATAAGCAAATTCAATCTATGGAAAATGTTCATCCTAACTTCCTTTGAAATCAAGAACACATGCCCTCAACATATCCTTCAAAGTCTGGATGGTCCTCTCAGCCTGACCGTCTGTTTGCGGATGAAAAATGGAACTAAGATGAACTTGGGTGCCAAGACCCTTCTTAAAGGCTCTCTAAAATTAAGAAGTAAATTGAGTACCTCTATCGGAGATGATAGACAATGGAACTGCATACAACCTCACTAACTTTCAGATGTACAACTTAGCATAGTCTTCAGCAGTGAAAGATGTATGCACTGGCAAGAAATGCGCGGACTTAGTTAACTAGTCTATAATGACCCAAATCGAATCACGATGATAATGAAAGAGAGGTAAACCGATCATAAAATCCATGTTCACCTCTTCCCACTTCTAAGTAGGAATGCTAAATTCTTGCATCATACCACCGGGTCTCTAGTGCTCTATCTTCACCTATTGGCAAGTTGCACACTTCTCTACGAACTTAGATATATCCTTCTTCATACCATTTAACCAATAGATTTCTCGCAAATCGTGGTACATCTTGGTAGCACCAAGATGAATAGAAAACCGCACGCCATGCGCTTCAGCCATAATTCTTTTTTTCAAACCATCAATGTCAGGCACACACAACCTATTCTGAAGCCTTAATAAACCATCTCACACTTGGGAGAAAACCTCCATCTTTTGGCCTTTAGTTGACCCTTTTAGTTTGACCAAACGAGAATCCATATCTTGTTTCTCTTTTACCTCCGAAACTAGAGAAAATTCGGAACTACTCTTGACCCAAACATTACCCTCAGCTGAATCAAGCAATCTAACACCCAACCTCGTCAAACAATGCACTTCACGAACTAACTCCTTCTTACCTTTGTTTACAAGCGCTACACTACCCATGGACGACCTGCTAAGGGCATCTTTCACTACATTGGCCTTGCCCGGGTGGTACAACACACTCATATCGTAATCCTTCAACAGTTCTAACCATCGCCTCTGTCGAAGATTCAACTCTTTTTTAGTAAAAACATACTGAAAACTCTTATGATCTGTAAAGACATCAACATGAACACCATACAAGTAGTGTCTCCAAATTTCTTTATTAAAAACCACTGCAGCTAATTCGAGATCATGGGTCGGGTAATTCTTCTCATGTGGTTTCAACTGCCTGGAGGAATAGGCTATAACCTTACCTTTCTGTATCAATACGCAACCGAAACCAACTTTAGAGGCATCACAACACACCACAAAATCATCTACACCATTAGGAAGGGTCAAAACAGGGGCTGAAGTGAGTCGAGTCTTCAACTCCTAAAAACTTTTCTCGCAAGAATTTGACCACTAGAATTTGACTTTCTTTTGGGTTAACCGAGTCAAAGGAGATGTAATAGAAGAGAATCCTTCAATAAAATGATGGTAGTAGCCAGCTAGACCCAAGAAACTCCTAATATCAGATGGGGAAATATGTCTAGGCCAATTCCTCACATCTTCTACCTTTTGAGGATCAACCTGAATACCTTCAAAAGAAATAATATGACCCAGAAAGGCAACTGACCTTAGCCAAAATTCACACTTGCTAAAATTAGCAAATAACTGATGACCTCTAAGGGTTTGAAAAACAATTTGGAGATGATTTGCATGGTTGTTCTTACTTCGAGAGTACACAAGAATATCATCTATGCACACAATAACAAACATATCCAAGTACTTTCTGAACACCCAATTCATGAGGTCCATAAAAGCTGCTAGGGCATTAGTTAGCCCGAAAGACATAACCAGGAACTCAGAATGACCATAACGGGTGCGGAAAGCCATCTTTGGAATATCACACTCTCTAACCTTGAGTTGGTGATAAGTGGATGTCAAATCTATTTTCGAGAAAAAATTAGCACCTTGCAACTGATCAAACATGTCATCAATTCTAGGAAGAGGATATTTGTTTTTGACAGTGACCTTGCTGAGCTGATAATAGTCAATGCACATACACAATGAACCATCTTTCTTTCGCACGAACAGAACGGGTGCGCCCAAAGGAGACACACTAGTCCTTATGAAACCCTTATCAAAAAGATCTTTGAGTTGCTCTGTCAACTCCTTAAGTTATGCGGGGGCCATACGATATAGAGGAATAGAAATAGGCTGTGTGTCGGGAAAAAGATCAATCCCAAATTCTATCTCTCTATCAGGAGGTAACCCTGGGAGATATTCTGGGAAAACATCAAGAAACTCATTGAAAACACCGATAGATTGAATAGTCGGAGTCTCGGACTTTGTATCTTTAACTCGAACCAAATAATAGATGCAACCCTTGGATATCAATTTTCTGGCTTTAAGGTAAGATATGAAATGACTCTTAGGGATACAGAATTTCCGGACCACTCAAAGACTGGTTCGTTGGGAAACTAAAACTTGACTACATGGGTACGATAGTCTGTAGATGCATAACAAGAGTGAAGCCAATCCATACCCAGAATAATGTCAAAATAGATAATGTCTAGTTCAATCAAGTTTACAAACAAGACTTTGTGAAGGAAAGTGATAGGACACTTCTTATACACTTGTTTAGCAATAATAGATTCGCCTACTAGGGTAGAAACTAGGATAGGCTCAGGAATCTTTTCAGCACTGATCTCAAAATTCACAGCCACCAACAGAGTCACATAAGAAAAGCTTGACCCAGGGTCCATCAACATATTCACATCAAAATGAAAGACACGGAGCATACCAGTGACAACATCTGGAGAGTCCTCCTGCTCCTGGAGAGGTAGTATAGCATAGAAGTGATTCTGGCGCGAACTGCCAATAGTACTAGAAGAGGCTCCCTGAGGAGGAACTGGGCGGACTACGGGAATAGGGGAACTAGTAGCCTGACTCTGGGGACGAGCATCTCGACTCCCCTGTCTAGTATATGGACAATATCTAAGTCAGTGGCCCAACTTTCCACAACCAAAGCAACCCCTCTGATCAACAAAAC
Organism: Capsicum pubescens; assembly: GCA_030864215.1. Classification (NCBI taxonomy): domain Eukaryota; kingdom Viridiplantae; phylum Streptophyta; class Magnoliopsida; order Solanales; family Solanaceae; genus Capsicum; species Capsicum pubescens. Next base: position 215,750,355 of record CM061543.1, on the reverse strand, counting down.
ACTCGCTAAAATAATCTCTACCACACTTAGCATATGAAGAAGGATGAGGTCGGTTACCTATACTTCCCTGAGACCTGGACGGGATAGGCCTGTTCCCCTGCTCCTGCTTGCTTCTAGGTGAGGGAACACTAACTGAGGAAGGCGCGGGCATAAATAGACATCCCTGGAATTGAGGGCGGTTCCCTCCATGGAATTTGGACTTACCAGATCCATACTTCTCTGATCTAGATCTTTTATTCCCTCTTACTCTCTTCCTTTCTTTCACCTTATCAACTTCAATCTGTTGGGCATGTATCATCAACCGAGAAAGGTCCATCTCCCTATTAAGAATAATAAATCTTCACTCTTTCACAATGTAACTCAACACATCGGTCAAGAACTTACTCATGATGGTCCTGGAGTCAGCCATCATACTAGGAGTATATTTGGATAACTGATTGAATCTAAGACAATACTCTTTAACAGTCATGGAGCCTTGTCTCAAATTCATGAATTCCTCTATCTTTGTTTTCCTCATCTCAAGAGGAAAGAATCTATCCAAGAATGTATCCTGGAATAACTGCCAAGTCATTGGAGGGGTATCCTCCCCCTACTCTTCCCCCATATCTCCACCCAATCATATCCAATATTTTTTATTTGATAGGTAGCCAATTCAACACTCTCCTCCTCAATCACGTGCATAATCTGGGTGATCTTTCTAACTTCATCTAAGTACATCTATGGGTCTTCACCTACCTTTGACCCATAGAACTCTAGCGGATTCATCCGCATAAAGTCATGAACTCGAGCTGCAACAAAATTATTCTCTTGTGGAGGCAGAATAATAGCCTGGGCGTTAGCTTGAGCATTGGCAGTAACTGCTTGGGCTAGTGCCTGAAAAACTTCTCGGAATTCTACATGAGACACATGCTCGTTCAAGAGATCAACGGGTTAAGGTTGCTCATTGTTTCTACGAGCTCAACAAGGAGGTATTTTCTATTATAAGAGAGCACGAGTTAATTGTAGATAAAGAGACAGTTGTCGGCATGATAAACTTTAGAAAGAAAGAAACAACTTTTTCTAAAATATTCCGTAGCCTCTTGCTCATAGATGTGGCGCGCTACACACCGATGATCAAGACTCTATGTAACGTGGCTTGTTAGACTCCTTAGGATTCTTTAAACCTTAGACTCTGATACAAAGCTTGTAACGCCCCAAGAACCTATCCCGAACATCACACGGTACTTAAGGCCACACGTTGCCTCAAGCTAACCCTCTAAGCCTATCATCTCTTTTTGAACTCACTTTGACGGTAGTCATGGCAAAATAAGAAAGGATATCATATCATGGACATCCTCGAAAGCAAAGATATGCTGGCCTGTACAATCAAAATACTGATATTTTGTACATACTGATACTTCAGTCTGACAAAGCCTCTACTAATCAAGACTAAAGAGCCATTGGGACAAACCCCCAACTGATTGAGACAGTACTGAAAGTCATAACAACAGAACGATATCACCAAAAATATAGACACGGTCCTCGAACCATGAGGACTCACCACTGAGGGAACGTAGTTGAGGCACTCGAATATTGCTAACGCGGCTGCGGCTAAGTACCTGAACCTACATTACGAGAAAATGTAGCCCATAGAAAAATATGTGGGTCAACACTTTGGAATGTACTTTGTATGTGGGGGTGCATGCAACAATGTAAATATTATCATCAATTTTATTAAAAATATGCATATGTACAATGATGACTCACTTGGCTTGAGTTAGACTGAAACATACTTTTCATGATCTCATAGTAAATAAATCATATGATAAAAACCTCATAAATCATCATAAACAACTCAACTCTTCAACTCAAGACTCGGAGTGACTCAGTAATTCAAGAAACTCAACTCTTATGGATATGGGAGGTTCTTATAACCGACATAAACCATGTGAGCTACATGGAGTCCAACGTTTTGCCCTCTTAAGGAGAGAAACCCACATTGGCAGGAACGTCGTACTCTTGCCAAGGAGTACAACCTTAATTTAGTGATCACAATCTCATACTCGACCTCTGGCCCACAAATATCAATACCAATCCTAGGTGACATGTAGTTTCGGGGGAAATACCACATTTCCGCTAGGTGCTAAATACTACACCCAGACATAAGCTCAAAACGCGTTAAGAAATCCAAAACAAATATCACAAGGGTCTATCATGAAGATCAAATAAAATCTCTTTCTCATTTATCAAATCATAATAAATTTGTGGATTCCTAACTCGACTCAAATCAAATAAATCTTTCTCAATATCAAAATTTATCAATTCATTAAATCATGGAAACATCATTAACTTTGAGGAAATATCAAGACTTATTGTGACAACTCAATCTCATGAATCAATATACTCAATAATCCAATTTGTCATAAGGAAGCTTAAAGCTTGACACGTATCTTTAAGGCACTTGAAATATCCACTCATAGTAGAAATATGAAATTCACAATATTAAATATCTAGTCATAACTTGGGAATAATTAAATAATCATGTATAACAAAGCTTGAACAATTTATATTCTCATAGTCTTATGATGAAGTAATTTGGGTATAAACCCACTTGGAAAATCATATAAATCCATAATAGAAATGAAAGCTTTGGACACAAGAACGAAAGGATTGCTCTTGTTCAAAACCACACATACCTTAGATTATAAATTTAAGATGAAAAGACTTGATTGGAAACTCTTTTTCACACTTTTGAGCTAAGTTTCTTGATGCCTTTGACTTGGAGAACTTGATTCTTGAACAACTTGGTGAAATCTATGAAAATATTGTTGAATTTCTTGGAGAAGATTTGATTTGTATTTGGAAGAGAGAAACCCTAGTTCTAGATATTTCTTGGAAGAGAAATGGAGAAGAATTGATTTCTCTTCTCTACTTGAATCTATAAATAGAGGGCCAAACTGGGCGGAAAGACAAAAATGCCCTTGAGAAAATTCTAAAACTGGAGCCCAATTTTTTTCCCTGGCGCGACGAGCCATGATCACATCCTTCACTAGATTTTGGACAACTAGGAAACTGCTCAGTGGCGCGATGCAGTGAAATCGCGTTGCCACCTTGGTTATGACTTGGAAGGGCACCGCGACGCGGTGGAATCACGTTTGTACACTGGAATTTGACAATCCTTATTTTGAACCTTGGCGCGATGCGGTAATATCACTGAGGCTCACTGGAAAGTGACAACTGGGATATTACTTATCTCCGCGACGTGCTGAGGGTCTAAATAATGATATTTTACGACTGGGACTTCAGATAGTCATAACTTCTTTCTTCGATCTCCGATTTTGACGAAATTGGTATCGACGGAAAGCTTATTCAAATCTCCACATGATAGAAAATAGAAATTAGGGAAATACAACATGGTTTAAACATCATTCACTTTGGAAGTATTTCCCATTCGCTCAAAAGATAAATTTAGGCTTATGAAATGGTCGGGGTATTACAGTGGTGGTGGTATTACAATTGGGATATTACTCATCTCCGCGACGTGCTGAGGGTCTAAATAATGATATTTCATGACTGGGACTTCAGATAGTCATAACTTCTTGCTCCGATCTCTGATTTTGATGAAAATGGTATCGACGGAAAGCTTATTCAAATCTCCACATGATAGAAAATAGAAATTAGGGAAATACAGCATGGTTTAAACATCATTCACTTTGGAAGTATTTCCCATTCGCTCAAAAGATAAATTTAGGCTTATTAAATGATCGGGGTATTATAGTGGTGGTGGTATTACAATTGGGATATTACTCATCTCTGCGACGTGCTGAGGGTCTAAATAATGATATTTCATGACTGGGACTTCAGATAGTCATAACTTCTTGCTCCGATCTCCGATTTTGATGAAATTGGTATCGACGGAAAGCTTATTCAAATCTCCACATGATAGAAAATAGAAATTAGGGAAATACAGCATGGTTTAAACATCATTCACTTTGGAAGTATTTCCCATTCGCTCAAAAGATAAATTTAGGCTTATGAAATGGTCGGGGTATTACAGTGGTGGTGGTATTACAATTGGGATATTACTCATCTCCGCGACGTGCTGAGGGTCTAAATAATGTTATTTCATGACTGGGACTTCAGATAGTCATAACTTCTTGCTCCGATCTCCGATTTTGACGAAATTGGTATCGACGGAAAGCTTATTCAAATCTCCACATGATAGAAAATAGAAATTAGGGAAATACAACATGGTTTAAACATCATTCACTTTGGAAGTATTTCCCATTCGCTCAAAAGATAAATTTAGGCTTATGAAATGGTCGGGGTATTACAGTGGTGGTGGTATTACAATTGGGATATTACTCATCTCCGCGACGTGCTGAGGGTCTAAATAATGATATTTCATGACTGGGACTTCAGATAGTCATAACTTCTTGCTCCGATCTCTGATTTTGATGAAAATGGTATCGACGGAAAGCTTATTCAAATCTCCACATGATAGAAAATAGAAATTAGGGAAATACAGCATGGTTTAAACATCATTCACTTTGGAAGTATTTCCCATTCGCTCAAAAGATAAATTTAGGCTTATTAAATGATCGGGGTATTACAGTGGTGGTGGTATTACAATTGGGATATTACTCATCTCTGCGACGTGCTGAGGGTCTAAATAATGATATTTCATGACTGGGACTTCAGATAGTCATAACTTCTTGCTCCGATCTCCGATTTTGATGAAATTGGTATCGACGGAAAGCTTATTCAAATCTCCACATGATAGAAAATAGAAATTAGGGAAATACAGCATGGTTTAAACATCATTCACTTTGGAAGTATTTCCCATTCGCTCAAAAGATAAATTTAGGCTTATGAAATGGTCGGGGTATTACAGTGGTGGTGGTATTACAATTGGGATATTACTCATCTCCGCGACGTGCTGAGGGTCTAAATAATGTTATTTCATGACTGGGACTTCAGATAGTCATAACTTCTTGCTCCGATCTCCGATTTTGACGAAATTGGTATCGACGGAAAGCTTATTCAAATCTCCACATGATAGAAAGTAGAAATTAGGGAAATACAGCATGGTTTAAACATCATTCACTTTGGAAGTCTTTCCCATTCGCTCAAAAGATAAATTTAGGCTTATGAAATGGTCGGGGTATTACAGTGGTGGTGGGGTATGACTAAAAGAAGTGCCCACTATTGTCTAAGCTCGTCTTTACTCATCAAATATCTGGGACACCCTATAATCCATGGTTGCCTTTCTTAGGGCCCTATCAAATGGTATAGTGTGGTCCTCTAGCTCTTTCTCTCGACTTTTCTTGGTCCCAACAGTCGAGACTGTCTCTTCCTCAACAAATAAATTAAACCAGATAGATAAATATTGAGTCAATAGTTGTGTGAATGAGAGAATGATTAGGGGAATGGATGAAACCTGACTCTCTACAAGAGAGCGTAGCTTAGTGCGTAAGGTGGCTATCTCCTCCTGAATTCCATATAGTTCTGAAGCATGTACCTCTTTAAACTTTGCACTCACCCCATAAAGGCATAAATTTGGGCATGCAACTCACTCGTAAACTCCATTATCTTAGCCCTAATTTGAGACATAAGATTCTCTAGAGCCGTCTAGACCCAAGGCCTAATTTGTTCAAACAACTTTGCAAGTTGTGTCTCTAAATCAATAAGGCGGGTTATCAACTCATCCCGTTACTCTACAACCACAGTAGGAACTCATGTAGAACCCTAATAAGACCAATAACTTTGGGTTGAGGGGAAACAGTGGATGCCTCAGTCGGCTTAAATATAAAAGTCAGGTATAAAGTAACTATAGTTATGGCCCTCTCTTCCTTAGTAGTAATCTCTGGTGTAACTCATAGCTTGCCCATCTAAATATCATCACAAATGTCCGACATCTCAATAGGTTTGACCAAAATTGAAGGTCCCTAAAAATAAACCAGAATCACAATAGGAGGTAGCTGAGCTCTCTCTGCAAGGATCCGGTTTGATGGATCCTTGATCAAATTAATATCTGCTATGCTCGTTATCTCAATCTTCTGATAAAACATTAGAAATATCTAGCATACCATCTACATCATGTAGTCACTAGATAAGTCAAGGGGATGGGAGAGTGGTGGTCTCATCGAATGCACGAGCATGATTCTAAAACAAAATTAGTGCCACAAAATCTATATCTTATCCAACAAGTAATCTAGTAGCCAATATGGCTATCTCCCTAGTCAGTATATTATTCGATGCAGTCGAACTCTGTCTGAATCGTACCAAAGTCCACCAAAATTTTGCAGCTTAATGCAATATTGACTTCTTAATCTCCCCCTTACCCTTAATCTAGAGGGCATTAATGCCTAAGTCAGATACCTAGACAGCTATCCACCTAGAAAAATCAAGCCTCTATCGTCATAAATTTGTATCCCTTATAGCGCGTTTATCCCGTGCCAATCTCATCCTAAAATCAAACTCTCTTTAGATATCGGTCCCATATACTTTAACCCAAATAATATTCAGCAGATGGTTGTCGCAGAAATGTCCACCCTAACCCATCTGACTAAAGTATGCTCCAATAGGGACTGCTTAACTCTTCTATCCTCCCATGAAGTAATCAAGTATATCGTGGAGGCATAAAAAACATAGAACTCCTTGACTAGAGCTGGGCTATAAAAACCTTGGGGCTAAGTCATGCACCGCAGCCGATACCGATCTACAGAATCCCGCAGGTCTGGATCCCCTTCTAACCCAGTCAGGTCAATCCTCCCCTCAATAGCAATACCCCTCCTAGGCCAACAATACTGTATGATGAGGTTGTCCCTATCAAATATATATTGCATCCCTTTTACACACCATCTTGGGTTTATCTCAGCAATAGGCACAACTGAGACGTATGTAGAGTACATCCCTGGGGATGCAGGTGGTGAAATAGAAGGGTGGGTGTCCTATTGGTGGAGTATCCTGGGATGATGATGAAAAATATCCTATGGGACCTGGTTTACACCCTCCTTAGACATGAGTGCAATCGGGCCCGAAGCCGACTTACTACCTGACTCAAACACATCCTCCAACCCCTCCACAAACTGGGAGTGGAGTGCGTCCTCCTCTTCTGTGGACCCTAATGCAGATCTAGACTCAACCTCTTATTTGAATGTTGGGTGTGAATATACCTCATTCACAAAATCTTCACAAGAAGCACCCTCTCCCTCCTTAGACTGGGAAGAGTGTGGTGGTGAGGTCTAGGTTTCTTCTTCCTCGTCCTGGAAAAAGTTTAAGAGCAGTCGTCTGGGCCTCGACCTATGATGGTGCAAGCTGAGTGTTCAGTTGAGAAGGTGCTGGGGCAGGCTGGGTGCCCAATGTGGCCACATGTCACCACTCGATTTTTGAGTCATGATGGCACCTACTAAAACCCACCAGTAGGTAAGCCGACGTCTTAACCCAGAGCTAAGGCAATGGATTACCTTGGTGAAAACATCCAAAATGGAAAAAATATACGAACACAATATAAGCAACAATGTTCCATATAAAAGAATATAACCAACGAACAAATACCAATACCCATGACCTAGTAGTATCAGTACAAGAGCATCTAAGTTTGACAATAGGAATTACAACTCAAATTCTAAATTGTCTTAAATAGTCTTATACATTCATCTAGAATAAAAAAGACAGGAAAAAGATAGAGAGGAAATGGGTGACCCAAAATACAAGAGCTCACCCTGTCTACGGAAGATCAACACAGCTGGATGAGTACTAAAACACGGGTACTCAGTAGGCATCATCGGCCGTTTGAGCTAAAATATGATATAAAGTAAAACAATAACTGTAGGTCAAGATACAAAATCAAACCTGAATCGTCTCCATTATCATTATACAAAACACTACCCAACTAGAACAATAATACGACATCTCATATCAATACGTACCACAACCATCTTACAAAGTGAATAACCAATCCGAAAACATAAAGCAATGTATATATATTACAATGGCATAAATAGTACACTCAACAAGCATACAATCATTAAGGAATAAAGTAAAAGAACATACCACAACATTCTATACCACCGGGAAGTACATCCAAAAGAACACAAAGTAAAGAACTCATCACGGCATCCCATACCATCAGAGAGTGCACTGTTGGATAAATTCAATAATGCATCAAGAATATAAATATATATGTACACAACCGACTAACATATACCACGACTTCCATGCTTCCATTAACAGTCCTTTGCTAAGCCCATACTCGTCATCCATTATCGAGATCGAACAACATATACCAATGTAATTGCAACCATAGTTATATTGTCATCTAGACCTCTACTCCATGATATACTCAATCTAGTCTATATTATCTAACTACCAATTATTACTAAGCTACTATTTTACTAGTTATAATAAGGTCTCTAACCATTAGACTACCAAATTCCTCATAACTCCTTCATGGAATAACAACTAATTATGATTCATTAGATAGTCAACATCCATATCTAGACAAAATGCACCATTAAACCATAGCAACTATTTAAATGACTCATTCTTGGTTATCGTAAGTATACTAGTCATCATTTAGTGAGAGGCTAAATATCACTAACACATTTATCTATTTATTAACTGACGCCATTTTCTAGTTAACATTTAATTATCTAAGTCTTCATTTAAGCAACCAACGACATTACACACTAGACATCAATATCACTAACCATAAAAAGCTAAGTCTATTACCATCATAAGCCATTTGACAACCATAACAACTAGTTACCACATTTTAACTCAACAAGGTCCACCAACTAGTAATCTAGGCTTCTAGCTATCAACTAACATAACCACTTTATATAGACAACTAGTTATCAAGATAACATATTTTTACAAGGCAAAATTTCATAACATAACCATTTATTCAAGCCAAATATATTCACAAAGTGAATACTTAATTTTTCACATTATTACACTTACCAATTAGTCTTAACTCAATCATTGGCATATTCTACTTCTAATCACTATTTAGTATTAACAAGAGCCACACCACTTAACTGGCACGACCCGAACCCATACCTTATTATAATGGGCATCTTAACTCCAACTCGGATCGGAGACCACCCCTGATACACAATCCAACCAACCAACATATACCTTAAGTCGGATGATTTCTGAACACATAACAAGATAGCGTATTTAACAATGTAATGACTTTGGGATAAATCTATCTTCGAGACCAACCCAACCAAGTCAATCAATCCAATAAATAACCAGCCAAACTATATGTGATAATTTAATATGTGTGTGTATATATATATATATATAAATGATAACCATTCCATACCCAAGTCCATAGTTGTCCATACAAAGCATCTAAACCAAACTAAAGAGCATCTAGTCGGGACATGCCCCTGACCATAGACAAAAGCTAAGTCTATGAAGAGACAAAAGTATATAAAGAGACCATAACATGAAATGGATGCCTTCTGAACTATGGAAGTTCACCAATTCAATTCAACACCAATTGTCCCCGAATTAGATCAATGAGCAGGAGGAGTAGTATGGCCGATTCCTACATCGAGTGGGGATATAGTGCCCGAAGATGGGTTAGCGGGTGAACACTTGCCTGCACTCAGGATAACGATAAAATAATGCCAACCTTTAAACTAAGTAAACCAACCACATGCATTCACACCATACAAATATATATATATATATATATATATATATATTTAATCATATATATATATATATATATAAAATCCATGTCGGGAAAGCGAATCGGGATTAACATACCTCTAAAACCATTAACTTGGGTATGTGTAGTGGAACCATAATAGTTCACCAATGGTCTATATAGGTCCAATGTTACCCCCTCGATGGGCCCCGATGTGTATAGCCGTATTAACCGAAGATACCATAGGAGTAGGGGATTCTTATATACCCTTCGCTCTACATGATACATATATACAAGTGTTATGGGATTTCCATTTACCCCTCAAGTACATGGTCTCCATGAACAATCCTCATGTTAAAAAAGATGAGTTTCCAGTGTCCGTCCTTGGACTCACACCTTTATGTTTAGCTGTCACACCTCGCCATTATTGCCCAATTAAAACAATTACAATATAACCAAATCTCCAATTCCATTTACTATTAACCAAGGCTATAAGTAGTAGTATAGTCATACCAACTATAACTTGCAAGAAATGTCCTTAGCCAATCTTAGGGGTTTCCCACGTACCCCATAGGTTATATTATTTAGTTTACTTGGGGGATTGCCATGTACCCCACAAGTACATCATTATTAGTCTTACTTAGGGGATTCCCGTGTACCCCACAAGTATTTAATAATAAGTTTTGCTTAAGAGATTCCCATGTACCTTATAAGAAGTTCATCATTCAAACCAATTTCATTATTTCATTCACTTGGGGGATTCCCATGTACCCCGCAAGATTTTCATTTAAATCAGTTTCATAGCTACCAAGGCCTTACCATTTAACCATCCCAAATCATTTAAAATCATTCAAACCAACACAAACCAACTTAGGTTCCATTACTATAGTAAACTATGCAAAGCTTCAATGAAAGTTCAAAAATATAACCAAAACCATTCTCATAGACATTTTATCAAACATGTTGAGGGCATACCTTACCAAAACCAAAACCAAATCATAAACCATCAAGTTAAGGGATACCCATGACCTATTTTTTAAACCATAACCAAGAAGCATCCACATGTGCAAACCATCACAAAAAATATGTGAAAACATAATTTAAACCAAGAGTAAACAATACTCAAGAATATGCATCAAAACCCTCACATTGGTTTTCAAAGACACCATTTAGGATTCAAAAGAAATGTTTGAAAAACCTTAAACCATGCCTTTAGTTGGAACTAACAATGAGGGATGAGTACATTCCTTATACAAGAAGATTCACGGAAGTAAACTTTACTCTTGAGCCCTTTGAAGAACATTTGTAGATACCCTAGCCTCAATCTTCAGGAGAGTGTTTAGAGAGAGTATTTGGAGTGTTTTGATCTTCTAATGAGTGTTATGAGAGGCTACAATTAGTTATATAGAATGGGGACTTAAGGGTTTTGGGGTGGGAAATGTATGGAATGCCTTCACCTTAAAAGTTGAAAAACACACTTAGGAGGGTATGACTCACCCCTCTTAAACCATACCATAAGGTATGAGTGGTACCCTTACTCATACTTTAAACCTCTCCTGGACCCCCATACTAATCAACATACGACCATACAAGGCGAAGTCGTATCATAGCATACGAGTGGTACCCTTAGAGTCATACCTTGGTCAGAATAATCAAGACCATATTTATGACATCATACGACTTGGTAACATACCCCTCATACTCTATCATACGATTGGTATAATGACTAGTCATACCTAGGGAACAAACCAACCCATACCCACTGTCTCATATATAAGAGAGGGAATACTAAACCATATTTTAGAATACAACCTATACCCATGAATTGTACCTTATCCAGATGCCCAAAACTTAAGAAATTTTGCAAGGGCTAAAGTTTAGGGTGTTTTATTCTCCCCCACTTAGGATCATTCATCCTCTAATGACGGGTAAAGGTGATCACAAGCATGAGATAACACATTAACACACATCAAACTTCCCTCCAACCAAATTAGAAGACAAAAACATAAATCAAGATGAGAATATCATCACATGCCCCAAGAACGATTTACACCCCAACACCTCTAACTAAGTTTGAAAACAAAGATGTAAGGAAATCCAATCCTTTATTTAACTAAGTTAGAAAACAAAAATGTGACAAAGAACATATACTTTCCGCACGAGTTTTTGGAATGAAGAACCAATGCAGAAACTTGGACTCCATGTCTTCTACTATATCCTAGATGGCTTCTTAAGACTTTTGATCCACCATAAACCTTCACCAAAGCCACACCTTTTGTTCACATACGGCGAACCTGCCAGCCCAAGATCTTTACCGGGACCTCCTTAAAGAACAAAGAATCAGAAATATTGATGCCACCCAAAGAAACCAACCAACGAAGGAAGACCCATACCTTAGCTCACATAAATATATGAAATACCGGATGAATGGAACTCATGCTAGAGGGCATGTCCAATTCATCTTAGAATTTCCAAGAGGCATATCACTAAGAGATCTTGAGTCTAGCTATACATCATTTCCATATTTAAGCCCATCCATATCTAAAAAGAGTTAACTTAAGCAACGGGGATCTATTCCTCTTATCTATCTAAAATGTTACTCCGCTTCCATCACAAAAGCAAAGCATCAGGCCACACCAAGCTCCTTAAGTTCCCAACAAAACAATTGGTATATCTATTAACCACAATAATCAAACCTACCTTTTCTATACCCACAATATGGTCTACCTTTCCAAAGATTTAGTAACCTATATCATTTTTCACAAGGATTCTTTACCACCTACTCCTCTCCTAACCATTTCTCATGGCTAAACCTTACCTTACCCTCTCGTTCTTTTCCATAAACTTAGTTTTAGTAGTCACCTCAGGCTCTCCCCCACTTGGGACCTCTATTTTATCTATTTCAAAACATTACTATGCCTTCAAAGCCATTACCACCCTAACATAAGAAGGGTCATTAAAGAACAAAAGCACAAGCATTAAAATGAGGGGAGTTATTCCCAATCACAACTCTTATTTACTATACTACCCAAGGTGAGACTTGCTAAATGAGATACAACACCGTAGTCATGAAGTGCTTTATAGAAACAAACTAGGTCATATATGAAGATCCATCTTGACACAACACTTCATAGAAAAAGTCATTAGGACTGGACACTGAAAGACACACGACCATATATATCATAGGTAATGCAATGCAAGGTCAAGATTCATATCTAGGGAAGAATACGAGTGCAAAATGTGAACCTTAAGCATAAATGCTATTAGAATGCATGCAACACTAGTAGAGCACCTTATTAACTAAGATAGGAGGGAATTACTAGAATATAAACCCGACCTTCCCTCAAAGTCCACCACTAGAAGAAAATTCAAGATTAACCATCGACCCTCATCCCATGACACCTAAAAGCATAATACACCGCTCTAGTGGGAATCACCAAGGGATATCACCAAGGAAGCTTTGTTCTCCTATACCTAAAACCTTATCCATTCAAATTCTACCCAGATTCCACAAAAAATGCCTAAAGCTATCCCTAAGCTAACATACTCACTTTACTACAAACAATGCCTAAAGTTCAAACACAATGTCTACCGACTATTATGCCCTACCAAAAAAGTACCCCATAGACAAATATATATATATATATGGTTGATACGCCCAAATTACAACTCTCGTTAGAAAGTGTAAGCGGTCGCTGTCAAATATAGAACCCAACTGGGTTGGGTGTCGAATCCTACAGGGAATACTCTGGTTACTAAGTGTTGCAATTATTAGTAGACTGTTGGTTGAAAATTCCAAGAAAAAAGGGGGGTTTGGTTTAGGCGTGAACTAATATTATCAAAGTAACGATGGAACGATTTGCGTAGTAAGATTTAATCACAGAGATTGATAAGTTAGGGTTATGTACATCTTATAAGTTCTACTTCTCTATTAATTATGAGTAACGCGGAATTTAGACATGCATGCACTTATAGAGAATCGTATTCTAATTCTAAATCCAAGTGTTTCTCAACCATCAAGGATTTATTTCGCTTTAGCTCTCTCGAGCCTAAAGTGTATAACAAATGGTACAAATTCTCCAAGAAGTTAATCCGGTTAAGGCATTAACGTGTAAAAAGAGGTTGGAAACCCTATTTCCTTGTCACACTCTCTTTTCCAAACATGTAACTTTTCTCTCAAACAAGTTAATGCGATAATGGTGTATTCTCTATGTTTGCAACCATAAGAATTCAATCAAAACGAAGAGAGTAATGATATAAGTAGCATAACACATCAAGAATTCACAAACTCATAGTAATAGATAGTATCTTATAAGGTTTCCATAACCCTAACAGATAAGTTTAGATACTCATGAATACAACGGAAATCAAAGTAGAAATCATCATCATACCAAAACTTAGAGAAATCTCATCTATGGAGATGAAACGTGTCTTCTTTCTCCGTTGCTCAAGTGAGCCATTTTCTGTTCTCAAAACTCATACAAAATCCTCCAACGTGAATTGTCAATAATGTCGAATGATAATAATGCTGAAAAATTCAGCAATAAGGTTTTTAATAGCATCCTTGTCTAATAAGTTGCTACTGCATCCTTAAGTATTTAAAAATACTGGGTTTGCCCGGGAAAAAGTTCCCATGCATCACATTCAGTCCAAAAGATGCCTTCCCTCTTATGTGAAGTTTTCCTTTGCTGCCCACAGGTCCACAAAGTGCTGAAATCTTCATCATTAGTACCTGAAAAACATGCTAATCACATAGGTCAGCTCACTTAAAGGAAAATGGACTAAAACTGCAAGAATTATATATTTTATCCTCAAAACTTAGCCAAAACATGGGTAAATTATGGTGCTTAGACGTATAAATACGCCCAACATCACCACCCCACACTAAAAACTTTGTTTGTCCTCGAACAAAATATTACATCCATGCAAACATCTAACTAGAATTTCACAATAGCAACACAAAATTTTCAACAAGACATGCACGACAATTATTAACAAAGAGTAGGTTTCTTGATCATTACTAGAAACAACTCAGCCTCCAACATAGACTCATTAGGGTGTTCAATTCGTTATACACAAGTTAAGCCACAAAGAATCATATAAAACCACCCAACAATCATCAACCATGTGTGCTCACAAAAGATATCACCCATAAACACTCATATTTTTACATTTTTTGAAACTTGGGTATAAGATTTTCCTTGCGCTCACTCTCACAAGGAATTCTTATATTGCAACTGATGACCATAGGCTTGCCCTTAGTGTAATGCTCCACTAATATCAGAATGCTAAGATTAGGATCAAATAGGTCTTTACAGGTTGTAATGTAGGCTAAGGGACAGGTAGGACTATTTTGGCCAGAAATAGTGACTATGTTCCCTAAGAGCTTTAATACACTATAATATGCCATTTACACTATCTTTTAACAACCACTCTACCTCTCTTTCATCTACCAACCCCTTTTCACCCATTTTGTTATTCAATCATAAAGACAACTATCTTTTTGTTTTTCTAATTTTTTTTTTATATATATATTTTTTTCATATTAAGCAAGCATCCCTATAATAGCCACTCTTTTTCACAACAATTTCAAGTACCAATACACCCTGAGGCATCATTTTCACCATTCTCCTTTTATTTTTCCACATGATTCTACAATTTTAAAGCGCTTAGGAGTTTGGATCAAATTATGGTCTTGAAAAAAAATAGATTAGGCTACATATGAGGCTGCCAAAGAAAATAGCTAAAGGCTCAAAGGGGGTTCACTAGGACAATGTACAAAGGTAGGTAAAAAAAAAGGTAAACAATTTCAGGGCTGCCAAAGAAATGCCTAAATCATCTCCTACACTCACAATCTTTATTTCGCTTCACACACACACCAGGCAAGTTCTAGCATCAGTCACAACAAAGAATATACAATATCCTCACACACACAAGGCACAACATCATTGGGAGCATTATAGATTCTTGACCCAACAGATGAATGAATTAAACCACAACAATTTATCACACAGTGAGTCATAACTTAGAGCCTAAGCGTCTCAATAGTAATGATTTAGCACAAACTCTTGTTATAATATACCATGCCGTCTATCAGAACAATTTCATACAACATCTAAAATCTACTAACTAATTACAACTAACTAACTAACTACTAATTCAAACAAACAAGAATAAATATAGGCAAAGAAATACAATACAACAGACATATACCCGCACCCCACACTTAGACGGGACACACTGTCCTCA
The DNA here is from genome assembly GCA_030864215.1 of Capsicum pubescens. Taxonomy (NCBI): domain Eukaryota; kingdom Viridiplantae; phylum Streptophyta; class Magnoliopsida; order Solanales; family Solanaceae; genus Capsicum; species Capsicum pubescens. Next base: position 215,734,460 of record CM061543.1, on the reverse strand, counting down.
GTGGAAATAAATAAGGAAAACCTGATTAGTTGAACTCCTCTTCTATGTCTGGGGTCATACCCCCTGCGTCAGAATCATCATCAGAGTCGTCGTCATCAGAGTTGTCCTCCACTTCTGAGTCTGGCAGTCGATGATCATCGTCAGTCGGCACGTCATCGTCGAGAGGTTCCTCAAAATGTACCCCCACTTCACACATGTCCCGCGTATGCTCATTAAGCGGGTAATCATAGTCCAACTGCTGAAGATCTGCATCAGTCGGAACACGACCCCCATTTATTAGTGTAAATCTAGTCATGCCATATAGATAGCGGAAAAAACTTTCATCTCGAGCATGTCTTTCTGCAGTGGTGAGGTTGATGCCTTGACCAGTTTCTGGCTCTTTAACCTTCGTGAGATCAACCTTCTTTGGGTTGTGTGGTAGCTTATGATCCACGGGTTCCTCTTCAATGTGTTCTTTCCTTAAGATCGCAGTCAATAAGTTGCCAAAACTGAAATGGGACCTTTTGTGCAGCCTAGCCTTGCGCATTGATGATCGTATAACCGCACCAATGTTGATGGGAATATTCTTCATCAAAGTGTACACCAAGCAGACTCGATCACATGTGATCTTAGTATATTATGTCCCAGGAATCAAGCAAGAGTTGACTATCCTTAACCATATGCGAGCTTTCCTGTTCAAAGAGGCATACGGGTAGGTGTTGTGGCGACCATTATCCTTGTGCCGAATCCACCGTGCCATTGAACTTGATCCACACAGTGAATGTCTGATGGCCCTCTAGGGAGGTCTGTGATAAAGCTCCTTGAGCGGTGATGGATCCACAGATGGAAGACCCAGAAAAGAGTTGAAGAATTCCGCATTCAGTTGCAAGACTTAGCCCCGGATCTTTACTTCACTTCCAGTAGTCTTTGGGGACCAATTGGCATAAAACTCTCGCGTTAGATCAAGATTGCATTCCCCCATATCTAGGAAAATGAAATCAAGATTTAGTGCCATGATTTTAGCCAAAATACGGGTCTCTCTGTTTGCTAGACTCTCTTTCTGTATCAAATCCACGTGAACATATTTTTTTACTTTTTTGTTCTTGTACCACTCCTTTTCTTCCTCCTCTAGTACCCACTTTATCCCGAAAGTTCATCGAGGAACTTGCAAAGAGGAGGACTTAGCCTGATCTTTTCTTGCCCTTTTCTGCCCCTTTTTGGAGGTGGACACTTTTTCTTTTCCTTGTCGTCCTTTTGGGGCCATTCTACCTGAGATCACAATAAAGTTACGTTAGTTTCATCATGGAAGATTTACTATAGTCGAAAAAGAAAATCGTGATGATACCACCCCACACTTAATCCGTTTGCACAATGTTAATAATCATGTAATCTTGACTATCCTTTCCGACTTTATTTTAATGGATTAAGGCAATGTTTGAACAAGACTACCACATAGCAATCTTATCAGGTTTTTGCATTGAAATAACCAAACCATGTTATACTTGTGGTCAATCATGATCAATACCTTCGATGAACGAGTCATTCAAACATTCAAGCTTACAACTTTCAAGATTATGCATTAACTTCACAATTTCGACTTCATAAAAATACGACAGTGAATACCAATCAAATACAAGTCGGAGTAAAGTCAAGAATACCCACAAGAATCCTTTCACTCAATGAAATGCATCATAACAAACCAACCATATTCTCGTCACCAAGCACTACTTCAAAATCTAATTCACCATTATAAGCGTAGCACTGCAACAACTACGGAATATAAAAGAGCAACTTACTTATTGATGGATCGGAAAGGTGTGTTCGCAAGATTAGATGAGAAAAGAGGAAAACTTGGAGAGGATAAGGGAGCTTGGGCGGCTCCTAGGTTCAACAAACAATTGAGTGGTGTTCAAAGGTAGAGGGTCTATTTAAAGAATGAGCCATGGGTAGGTTTTGATCCATGTACAATCGGGTTAGGAGGCAAAAAAAAGATAAGTAGGCGACGCCTAATGCTTTTCCTATGCTTAGCATAGGCGGCGCCTTTAGCAATGCCTAGATAGGCATAGGCGGCGCCTTGCCTATAGCCTAGATTGGCATAGGCGGCGCCTATAACATTGCCTACATTGGTATAGGCCTTGCCTTGTCCATTGCCTATATGAGGCAATGAGCATAGACAATGGCATAGGCGGCGCTTATAGCATTGCCTACATTGGTATAGGCCTTGCCTTGTCCATTGCCTATGTGAGGCAGTGAGCATAGGCAATGGCATAGGCATTGCCTTATCCGTTGCCTATATTTGCATAGGCATTGCCTTGTTTGTTGCCTAGATTGGCATAGGCAATGCCTAGCCTATAGCCTTTGCTCCATCATTCCTTACTTACCACCTTTAGCATGGCTCACTTTCAAATCAAAATTTGGGAATAATCTCCTCCTTTGTATATCTTGCACCTACACTTAATCAAAAACAACAAAAATGATTAGCAGGATGGGTTGCCTCCCACCGAGCTCCTTAGTTTTGGTCGTGGCTCGACTCTTCTTTTTGAACTTTTATTTATCAAAAACAAAATCCTAACGAAACAAACTCCTAGTGAAACAAAAATGATTAGAATGATGGGTTGACTCCCATGTAGCGCTTGATTTATTTTCGCGGCACGACATAGTTATCTCGAGTACTCAGACTTTCTCGAGATATATGGTGGCTATACATTTTATCGAATCGGTTGGACCGATATATAGCTTCACTCTTTGGCCATTAACCTTAAAGACACCACCATCATTGTTTTCTAACTCCACTACTCCAGATGAGTAAACTTGGCTGATTCTGAATAGACCAGACCATTTAGATTTCAACTTACCTGGAAACAGCTTCAGTCTGGAGTTGAAAAGAAGTACCAAATCACCCTTCTGAAAGTTTCGTTAGACAATCCTCCGATCATGGTACTATTTCATACTTTCCTTGTAGAGATCTGCTCTTTCATACGTATGTAGACGGAATTCATCCATCTCATTCAGCTGTTCCAACCTCAGATTAATAGAATCATGCCAATTCAAGTTAAGCCGCTTCAGCGCCCACAATGCTTTATGTTCTAGCTCAATTGGCAAGTGACAAGCCTTCCCATAAACTAGTTGATATGGTGACATGCCAATTGGTGTCTTAAACACAGTCCTATATGCCCAAAAGGCATTATCCAGCTTTTTGGACCAATCTTTCCTACTGGCATTCACAGTCTTCACAAGGATTAGCTTGATCTCCCGATTAGAAACCTCTACCTGCCCACTAGTTTGTGGGTGATATGGTGTAGCTACCTTGTGTTGCTTAACCCCATATTTCACCAATACGGCTCTGAACATCTTGTTGCAAAAATGTGAACCTCCATCGCTTATGATGGTATGAGGTACCCCAAAACGAGATAAGATATTTCTCTTTAAGAATGCTACAACACGCTTACCTTCATTATCAGCTAGCGCTACTGCTTCGACCCATTTGGATACATAATCCACAACAACTAGGATATATTTCATCCCAAACGAACTCACAAATGGGCCCATGAAATCAATACCCCATACATCAAATAGTTCTACTTCAAGAATTTTAGACATAGGCATCTCATGGTGCTTCGATATAGAGCCTTGCCTCTGACACTGATCACATCTTCTCACAAAATCGTAAGCATCCTTGAATAATGAAGGCCAGTAATAGACACTTTGGAGTACCTTCCTTGCCATTCGATCACCTGCATGGTGACCCCCAACTTGGGAAGCATGAATTGCTTCCAGTGTGCTAGGCACCTCCACATCTGAGATGTATCACCTAATAATACCATCAGCACATCGTCGAAAGAGATACGGTTCATCCCAGAAGTAGTGTTTCACATCATGCATGAACTTTCTCTTTTGATGAAAGGAGAGATTCTCAGGAATCACTTTACTTACCACGTAGTTCGCAAAGTCTGCATACCACGGTAAGTCTTCCCCCATAGTGGCTAGGATTTCTTCGTCGAGAAATGCATCATCAATATCAAGGTCGGGTTGCACTATGTGCTCACTCTCAAGTCTAGATAGATGATCAGCTACTTGGTTTTCGCAACCTTTTCTATACTTTACCTCGAAATCAAATTCTTGAAGCAGTAACACCCACCTAATTAGCCTTGGCTTAGCATCCTTCTTTGCCATTAGATATCGTAGATCCGCATGATCTGTATGAACCACTACTTTGGTTCCTAACAAGTAAGCACAGAATATTTCAAAGCTTAAATAACTGCTAGAAGCTCTTGTTCAGCGACGGTATAGTTCTTCTGTGCTCCATTCAAGGCCTTGCTCGCATAGTAGATTGGATAAAATAGCCTTTCTCTTTTCTGACCAAGTACAACACCCAAGGCTACCCCTCTTACATCACACATAACTTCAAAAGGTAGAGACCAATCGGGTGCTACAATAATAGGAGCTTCAACTAGCTTTCCTTTGAGGCATTCAAATGCCTTCAAGAAATCTTCACCAAAGTCAAATTTTGCATCCTTCTCCAAAAGTTTGCATAATGGGCTAGCAATCTTGGAGAAGTCTTTAATAAACCTCCGATAAAAACCTGCATGACCGAGAAAACTACGCACCCCTTTTACAGAAATTGGAGGTGGTAATCTCTCGATAACTTCAATCTTGGCTCGATAAACCTCAATTCCCCTTTAAGAGACTTTATGCCCAAGAACAATGCCTTCCTTAACCATAAAGTGACACTTCTCCCAATTTAACACCAGGTTGAATTCAACACATCTCTGCAAAGCCATACTCAGATTTGCCAAGCATGATTCAAATGACTCACCTACAACAGAAAAGTCGTCCATAAACACCTCCAAGGTGTCTTCGACCATATAAAAAAAATAGACATCATACATCGCTGGAAAGTAGAAGGTGCGTTACATAGCCCAAATGGCATTCGTTTGAAGGCAAACGTACCATACGGGCATGTAAAAATGGTCTTCTCCTGATCTTCAGGAGCAATGCAAATCTGATTGTATCCGGAATAACCATCTAAGAAACAAAACCATCCCTTCCCTGCTAATCGATCAAGCATTTGATCCATGAATGGCATTGGAAAGTGATCCTTTAACGTCCACGAATTCAGCTTCCGGTAGTCCATGCACACTCTCCACCCTGTGACAGGTCTGAGTGGAATTAGCTCATTTTTTTCATTTGCGACTACGGTCATGCCCCCTTTCTTGGGCACACATTGCACTGGACTCACCCATTTACTGTCTGAAATTAGGTACACCACCCCTGCATCTAACCACTTAATAATTTCTTTCTTCACCACCTCTTGCATAGGTGGATTCAAACGACGTTGGTGCTCAATGGTGGGTGCGCAATATTCCTCGATATCAATCTTGTGCATACATATCCCAGGAGGGATACCAATTATATCAACAATAGTCTAACCAATGGCTCTCTTGTACCTATTCAGAACAGAGATGAGAGTCGTTACTTGCTGTTCACCTAAATCAGCCGCAACAATAATCGAAAGTGTATTCCCACTTCCCAAGAATGCATACTTTAGATGATTGGGGAGGTCTTTCAATTCTAGCACTGGTGGCTCTTCAATGGATGGTTTCGCTGGTAGTGACGGTCGATTCTTAAGGTCAAGGTCCAGCTTCTTAGGGGCATGAGAATAGGACCCCATTCCTGTTAGAGCACGAATAGTTTCTTCATACTCTTCAACATCCTCATGCTCAAAGTTCAACAGTACAACAGACAATGGCTCAACAGTAAGATGCTTCTCTACAGATAATTCTTTCTCGTCCTCATAATAAACATTAGCAATAGAGAACACATTCATATCTTTAGGCTGCTTCATTGATTTGCATACATCAAAATGGACCACTTCGTCATTCATCCGAAATAAAAGCTCGTTTGCTCATAAATCAATAAGCACACTTCCTATTGCGAGGAAATGGCGTCCCAAGATTATGGGAACTTCAGAATCTACCTCGCAATCCAAAATAACAAAGTCTGCAGGAAAAATGAAGAAAGAAACCTTCACGAGTACATCATATAAGATACCAACAGGTCGTTTTACCGACCTATCTTCCATCACGAGCCGCATATTAGTTGGTGTAGGATTGCCCAACCCCAACTGTTTATAAATAGATAGCGGCATCAAATTGATGCTAGCCCCCAAATCGCACAATGCCTTAGCAAAATCCAAGGATCCAACCGTGCAAGGAATAGTGAAAGCACCAGGATCTGCCTTTTACTGTACTAAAGATCTCGTGGCAATTGCACTGCAATGATGAAAATTATCTGCCAGTTCATAACTTGCTGCCCTTTTCTTTGTCAAAAGGTCCTTCATGAATTTGGCGTACCCTGGCATCTGCTCCAGTTCCTCCACCAAAGGCACATTAATAGTCAGTTGCTTCAGCATGGTCATGAATTTACTAAACCTGGTGTCATCAGCCTTCTTCTTCAGACTCTGAGGAAACGGTGGTGGTGGATTTGGAAGAGTCTTTTCCACCACTTCCTTTTGGTTTTTCTTCCGATTATCAATCTTTTCAGGCTGGTGACATCTAGGTGTAGTGTCATGAACGTTCTCATTCTGATTTTTAGCATCTACAGAATCATCACAATCTTCTTCAATAACATTCTCTTCTATATTATCAACCACCTGCTTGCCTTTGGATGGATTTTCCAACACCTTACCACTCCTGGTAGTAATAGCTATACATGATCCATCATTCCGTGGATTTTGCACAGTGTTACTAGGTAAAGTGCCAGCTTTTCTTTGATTGAATGTCGCTGATAGTTGACTCATTTGTTGTTCCAGCTGTTTTATTGCAGTGGAATGCGAGTCAACTAATTGATTTATTGAGGACAAATCATTTTTTGCCTCAGCTAGTCCCGTGTTGGTTGCCTCCACTCCTTTCAAAAGGTTGTCCATCATGTCCTCCATGGACATCTTCCCAGAACTAGTTGCAATAGCTTCACGATTTTTAGGAGGGACATACAAACCACTCCTGTCAGTCTTATTCTTGAATCCAGATTTTTCATAATAGTTCCGACCTTGGTTTCATTGGGCATTGCCTCGGAAACCCCTCTAATTATTCAAATAATTCGCTTCCTCCTCAGAATCGGATTCAAATCTACCCTGTGATACAACAACATTGACCTTTTCTATCTTCCCTGATAATAAATACTTGGTAAGAAGGTCCATCTGCATTTTCATGTGAGCCATATCTTGGTCACGTTCCTCTTCTCTTCGCCTCTGTTCTGCTGTCATGCCAGTAGATACAGTAGAGCTTGCTACCTCAGAATCCCTGGTATGCTAAGCTCTACTCTGCTTTGTCATACGGTCCAGCATATTACCAGCCTCAATAAAAGTAAGGTCCATGAATGACCCACCTGCAACATTATCAACCACTGGCTTAGTCACCGAGTTCAACACCCTGTATAATATTTCCATCAAGTGGATGTTGGTCATCTGATGATTTGGGCACCGCATAAGCTTCTTCTTGAACCTCACCCATGTTTCATGGAGAGCTTCAGTTAGAAGCTGTCAAAAATTGCTGATCTCATCTCGTAACTGTGCTCTCTTGGATGGCGGAAAGAATCTTTCTAGGAAAGCGTCTTTCAGTTGCCTCTAATTAGTAATAGAGTCAGGAGTCAGCCCGTTCAACCATAGAGTTGCCTCTCCAGATAGAGACAATGGAAATAAGCGCAGTCTAATTGCATTCTGTCCAACTCCTGGATTGTCAAACAACTAGTATGTTGAGATAAAATTGATCAGATGCATATTCGGATCATCGCCTGCAAGTCCCCCAAATAACCCTTTGAGTTGTAATAGCAGGATCATGGTGATGGTGATATTGAACTTGGCTCCGGGTGCCAAGGGTGGAGGAATAATAGCCCCTGTGGCACCAGCCCCGTCCAAGTCGTCTTCATCATCATCAAAAGCGATTTGCACAGCTCAGCGTTCAGGTCTAATTCTCGCTTGACGATCTCTGTTGACATTCCTGTTCACTGGTGCAGCCACATCATCTGTACGCGTTGGATTTAATAACTCATCATCACCCAGGTCCTCTTCATCAAGATTTGTTGCCCGACCTGGGTTATCAATATTCCGTTGATGCACTTGAGCAGCTGCCAATGCAGCTAATCTTTCCTGCTCCTGTTGAGCTGCCAATTAGATGTGGTTTAGGATTTATAGGTAATAACAGTTGACTAGAACTTTGTGTATTTGGCATGCATTCCAATAAACCTGAACAAAACAAAAACAACAAACAAAAAGTAAAATTCGAGAATCTTTGAACAAAGGGTCTATTAACTATCACAAACTTAGTTGACAACCGTATTCCCCGACAACGGCGCCAAAATTTGATACGCCCAAATTACAACTCTCGTTAGAAAGTGTAAGCGGTCGCTGTCAAATATAGAACCCAACTGGGTTGGGTGTCGAATCCCACAGGGAATACTCTGGTCACTAAGTGTTGCAATTATTAGTAGACTGTTGGTCGAAAAATCCAAGGAAAAAGAGGGGTTTGGTTTAGGCGTGAACTAATATTATCAAAGTAACGATGGAACGATTTGCGTAGTAAGATTTAATCATAGAGATTGATAAGTTAGGGTTATGTCCACCATATAAGTTCTACTTCTCTATTAACTATGAGTAACACGGAATTTAGACATGCATGCACTTATAGAGAATCGTATTCTAATTCTAAATCCAAGTGTTTGTCAACCATCAAGGATTTATTTCACTTTAGCTCTCTCGAGCCTAAAGTGTATAACAAATGGTACAAACTCTCCAAGAAGTTAATCCGGTTAAGGCATTAACGTGTAAATAGAGGTTGGAAACCCTATTTCCTTGTCACACTCTCTTTTCCAAACATGTAACTTTTCTCTCGAACAAGTTAATACAATAATGGCGTATTTTCTATGTTTGCAACCATAAGAATTCAATCAAAACGAAGAGAGTAATGATATAAGTAGCATAACACATCAAGAATTCACAAACTCATAGTAATAGATAGTATCTTATAAGGTTTCCATAACCCTAACAGATAAGTTTAGCTACTCATGAATACAACGGAAATCAAAGCAGACATCATCATCATACCAAAACTTAGAGAAATCTTGGCTATGGAGATGAAACGTGTCTTCTTTCTCCGTTGCTCAAGTGAGCCATTTTCTGTTCTCAAAACTTGTACAAAATCCTCCAACGTGAATTGTCAATAATGTCGAATGATAATAATGCTGAAAAATTCAGCAATAAGGTTTTTAATAGCATCCTTGTCTAATAAGTTGCTACTGCATCCTTAAGTATTTAAAAATATTGGGTTTGCGCGGGAAAAAGTTCCCATGCATCACATTCAGTCCAAAAGATGCCTTCCCTCTTATGTGAAGTTTTCCTTTGCTGCCCACAGGTCCACAAAGTGCTGAAATCTTCATCATTAGTACCTGAAAAACATGCTAATCACATAGGTCAGCTCACTTAAAGGAAAATGGACTAAAACTGCAAGAATTATATATTTTATCCTCAAAACTTAGCCATAACATGGGTAAATTATGGTGCTTAGACGTATAAATACGCCCAACATCAATGGTCCACCTGACAAGGAAGACACTTTAAATTCCTTATTCTTCCACCGACAACCTATGCATTTCTGGGGAAAACCATCACTCTTATGCATAAAAAAAATGAAACACTCTATAGAGAATCACTAGGACCAGTGAAACCTTTTTCTAAAGGGTTTCTTTAATGGCCCCTTAAACCCCTTTAACTCAATCGAAACCATTCTACAAAGAAAGAATAGAAATTTGGACAAGTGTTCGAAATAATACCAATCAACAACTTAATCTCCCCACTAGAAAGACACTATGAGGGTTATCAGGAAGGACATCAGGAAAACCCATTCACCATAAAAACTGAGTACAAGGAAAGAACTTTTGAGTTAGAATCTTTAACCTGGGCCAGATAATAGAGACACCCCCTTTGGAGATTAATCTCTAAGCTCTAATATATGATATAACCTTTCCTTGTAAGAGCGAGGAAACCATCCTCCCATTCCATATTCGATGCACCAGCGAGTCTAAAGACGACCTTACGTGTCCGATCGTATAATGACACATAGCACGAATGTAACTAATCCATACCAAGAACAACATTAAAATCCACCATATCCAAGTCAAAAAAATCCACCAAAACCCCTTTACTACCAATAGATACACACCCCCTCCTATAAACCCTTTTGGAAATCACAGAGTCACCTACTGAGGTAGAAATAAAAAAAGGGTCCAAAACATACTCCAAACTAAACCAAAATACACAACCACAAATAGGGTAACATATGAAAAAGGGGACCCCAGACCAAGTAAACAATACATATAATGGGAAAAGAATTTTCAACATACTAGTGTCAGCATCAGAAAATGCCTCGAACTCCTGAGGGATAGTAAGAGCATTGAGATAATCCCGACTAGTGTTGGAGGCAGAAGCAGCACCACTTGGTGCAAGAGCTAGAGAAGTGGCAACTGGTATCCTATTTTTCTAAGCGGCAATCCTTACGGGAAACTTCTATTGCATGTGACCAAACTGACCATAACTAAAATAATAACTCATTCCTTCCTCACAACAACTATGCTGCGACCGACCATAAAATCTACAAGAAAGGTAGGATGGTACAGATTGGGCCCCATAAACTTGAGATTAAGAACCTTCTGCCCTATAGGCATTACCATTCTAAAAGTAACTATCTCCCAATGGCTTTAGGTAGGTAGAACTAGCCATATAACAAGAGTTAGGATCCATAAAACTCTTCCTCTTGGACCGCTTACCACCATACTATTGGCCTGTACTTCGTTCCAAAAACTGAGACCTTTTATTCTGACTATTTCTAGACTTTGTCTTATTCTCTCTCATACCAATAGGATCGTACTGGCATGATAGAGTTGTCACTATCTGGGTCAATAACTGAATATAATGTCTAAACTCAACACTGCTAATATCTCCTAGAGGTAATCGAGCATGAGTGCCACCTTTCAAAGTAGGGTCAGTGGAGACCAGTGGAACTCCATGAGGAAAATCTGAAACTACGACCCTTGACCAGGTCTATTCCCCGTGAGTTAGACAAGATCAATCCATGTAGTCCTCAAGTGGGACAGGTGAGTTTCCATGAACTTTAGATCATTGAGAGGATATGATTTGAAAGATAAACCAAAATAAGATTTAGGGAAATATTTGAAATCATAGACTCTATATCCCAAAAGTAGAACAACAAGAAAGTGGAATATTCCTAAATGAATTGTAGTCTTCTTATTATAAGTGTGGTGCATAACACACCCATAACCAAGACTCTACTCGACACGGCTTTATGGACATCCTATGACACCATAAACTAGGCTCGAATACCAACTTGACATGACCAAAAGTAGGTCCTTATCATAATAACCCTATTAAGTCTAACCCAGACCAGAGACCAACCCTGATACCCAATCCAACCAACCAACATAAACCCTGAGTCGGATAAATTCCAAACACATAACACAATAGTGTATTTAACAAAGTAATGACTTTGGGATAAGTCTATCTCCGAGACCAACCCAACCAAGTCAATCAATCCAATAACTAACCAACCAAACCATATGCGATAATCCAATGTGTATATATATACATACATAAATCATAACCATTACATACATAAGTACACAGTTGTCCATACAAAGCCTCTAATCCAAACCAAAGAGTATCTAGTTGGGACATGCCCCTAACCATATATAAAAACTAAGTCTATGAAGAGAAAAAAGTATATAAAGAGATCCATAACATGAAATGGATGTCTTCCAAACTGTGGAAGTTCACAACTTCAATCCAATATCAACTATCCCCAAATCCGATGCATGAGCAAGATGAGTAGTATCGCTGGTTCCTGTATTGCGTGGGGATATAGAGACCAAAGATGGGTTAGCGAGAGAACGCTAGCATGCACTCAGGATAAGGATAAAATATTGCTAACCTTTAAGACTAAGTAAACCAACCATAAGCATTCACACCCATACATGTTGCGAAAAGGAACCAGGTTTAGCATGACTTCAAAACCGTTAACCTGGGTATATGTAGCGTAACCATCATAATTCACCCACGGGCTATAGGGGTCCAGTGTTACCCCCTGGATGGCCCCCGATGCGTGTAGTCGTATGAACCAGAGATACTATAAGAGTAGTTGATTCCCATGTACCGTTCTCTCTCCATGATACATATTTATAAGTTTTAGGGAATTCTCGTGTACCCATTAAGTATATGGTTGCCATGACCAATCTTTATGTCGGCTAACATGAGTTTCAAGTGTCCATCCATTGGACTCATACCATCACGATTAACTATCACACCCCACCATTATTGCCCAATTGAAATAATTTCCATACAACTAAACCATCAATTTCATTTATTATTTACCAAGGCTATAAGTAGTGGTATCGTCATATCGACTATAGCTTGAAAGTAATGTCCTTAGCCAACCTTAAGGGATTCCCGTGTACCCCATATGTTACATTATTTAGTTTACTTGGGGTATTTCCATGTATTCTGTAAGTAAATCATTATTAGGCTTAATTGGGGGATTCTGACGTACCCCACAAGTATTTCATTATAGGTTTTTCTTGGGGGATTCCCATGTACTATACAAGATGTTCATCATTCAAACCAATTTCATTAATTCACTTACTTGGGGGATTCTCATGTAACCCACAAGGTTTTGATTTAAATCAACTTCATAGCCAGCAAGGCCATACCAGTTAACCATCCCAAACCATTTAAACCAACACAAATAAACTTAGGTTCCATTACTATAGTAAATCATGCAAAGCTTTAATGAAAGTACAACAATATAACCAAAAACATTCTCATAGGCACTTTATCAAACATGTTGAGGGCATACCTTTAGCATGACCAAAACCAAATCATAAACCATCATGTTTAGGGTTACCCATGTCCCTTTTGTTAAACCATAACCAACAAGCACCAATATGTGCAAACCATCACCAAAAACATGTGAAAACATAATTTAAACTAAGAGTAAACAATACTCAACAATATAAATCAAAACCCTCAACATTGGTTTTCAAAACCACCATTTATGATTCAAAATCAATGTTTAAAACACATTAAACCATGCCTTTAGTTTGAACTAACAATGAGGGAGGAGTACATACATTATACAAAAACACTTGTACATACCCTAGCCTTAATCTTTAAGAGAGTGTTTAGAGAGAGTATTTGAAGTGTTTTGATCATCTAATGAGTGTTATGAGAGGCTAAAATAAGTTATATAGTGTTAGGAATTAAGGTTTTTGGGGTGGGAAATGTCTGGAATACCTTCAGCTTAAAATATGAAAAACACACGTAGGAGGGTATGACTCACCCCTCCTAAACCGTACCCTAGGGTACAAGTGGTACCCTTACTTGTACCCTAAACTTCCCTTTAGATCCCCAGATTGATCAACATACGACAATAGAAGTCCAAGTCATATCATAGCATACGAGTGGTACCCTTGGAGTCGTACCTTGGTCAGAATCATCACGACCATACTTAAGACATCATACGACTTGGTAACATACCACTCGTACACTATCATACGATTGGTATGATGCATATTCGTACCTAGGACTGAAACCAACCTATACCCACTGTCTACCATACGAGAGTGGGAGTACTAAACCGTATCTTAGCATACTACCTATACCCATGAATTATACCTTTTCCAGAATTCCCAAAACTTAATAAATATTTAGGGGCCAAAGTTTAGGGTGTTTCATTAACTAGTGATTAATGGTAGAGAATTATAGATAACTTCCCAAGGAAAGCATAATGTCTTATGTACGCACAATGACTTAATCATACAAGGGAATAACCAGACATATAACTATTAATTCATATATGCTTGCTATACATAATATCACCACAATATCAATATATCCTCCTAATTCACCAGGAATCATCATAACATCAATACCTCTTCCAAATTCACCGGGCATCATCATAACATCAAAGTATCCTACGGATTCATTGAGCATCATCATAACAACTATACCTCTTTGGAATTCATCGGGCATTATCATAATATCAATATATCCTCCAGATTAACCGAACCTTATCATAAAATGAATATATTCTCTGAATTTATCAGGCATCATCACATCACCAATAATAATCATGATAATAATAAATACATGTATATAGCCGAAGCAAGAATAAGTACAAGCCACAATCAATAGAGTGTAAGAAAGATGAGGAAATACATATCTAGGTACTTTACCATTAATCATCACCATATTATATGAGTAGATACTTAGACACGTATATCTAAATACATGACCAAGCACCACCTTTTCGAGCTTAACATGATTATTAGCAAGTCAACTATAAGTCATGGGTATGCCTTAGAGAATTCTTCTTTACTCACATGGTCCACAATACTAGTGCAAGGAGTTTCTTTTACACAACTATTAGCTTAGTCATTAAGCCAAGGTCATAACAAAAGTTCTGACACCATCCGAGGCTCATATAGTAAACTAGCCAACTAGTTAAGTGATAGCATAATCATAGATTCAATTAAATAGATTTCCTATGCTATCCTTATCATGATAAAAAGATAATCAATCATGTATACACATTATGTGAACATCGACAACATGCATTAACCACTTATCATGTTTATCCATTATATCACCAAAATCATAAACTAGGCATTCAACACCTATCTAGGTCACTAAGAAGCTACATAGTTTCAAGATTAAGGTGGGTCAAGTACCATTTCTAATAATCCCCATAAGTTCTCTTCCACAAGTCTAAATTTTACCCAGAATTAGGCTAAGTTATCTAAATCATGCCTTAAGGGATTACCAATCCACACTAGTTCTATGGGACAATTTTTCTTCGAGGATTACTCCTAAGTCACCACAAGAACCAATAGTCATTGCACAACTAAGCATATCTAGGTCAGCATGCCTTAAAGATGAGTGAATAAGGTCACTCTCATTACTAGATCAACTAGAGTATTCTCATGCTATTCATGAGATTACCAGTCCAACTAACCAAGGATCAAGGCAATAGGTCAAGCATCACACTTTACAAATTCAATAGCCTAAGTGTTCAACTAATCTCAAGAAATATCATCTACCATTTCAAATCCTAAAACCCCACCCAATCTTATAAAGATATCACAATTTATATTACAATAAAGCTCAATCTAACATAAGTAAGCCTAACCTACCTTGAGTCCAAATAGCTCATGAACCAACAATCTTTGCTTTCTCTTTCCTTGAATCTTACTCCATAATCAAGCTATCAACAACATAATATATGCAATATTACAAGACAAACAACACCCATATCACACCAATTGTGCTTTGGGTCCAAAATGTCACTAAAAACCCTCAAGTGGAAAACGAGGTACTGAGACCAATCCATTGTTCAAATACCGTTAGGGACTTATAACCCTTAAGAAATTTGAGCAAAACAACCATATTTGGGGCCAAAATCAAGCGTCAAGTCATTAGGGGTCTTGGGTCTAATAAACAAGAATTCAACACCAAATATTAAAGGATTTATACTTTAGATTCGATTTTAGTCATGAAAACTCAAGATCTTCAAGTTCCCAATAAACACCCAGCACACACTTTAAGGATTTTACACCCTATTTGGGTTTAGGGACTCGAAGCAATGGAGGAAATGACCAAATTTTGGCCAAAAAAGCTTTTAAATGGACCCTTCCAGACCTCAGGAGGAGCGATCACGCATATGCGCTAGACCGCAATCGCAACCATCACAATTTCACCCTATCCTCACTCTATTATGGTACCTCAGGAACAACACTATGGATGAAACTTGGAATCAAATTCCTAGTTTTGGCTAGGGCCTCGAAATACATCCAGAGTCCGATATGAGAAAATTAGATATGTAACCATATAGATTTTGATGTTCCAGACACATTGGTGAAGTCAAATTTTCCATATGATATCATTTTCTTGAAGTTTCAGCTCGATGTCCCTTTGGAACCAATGAAGACTTCTAAATAAGGAAATAGTTCTAACATCCAAATGAACCATCGGGTAACCGAACTATCGATTCCAACAAATCATAAATAACATGGGGAAGTTATGGGAAAGATCTAATGGTGAAAGTGAGAAGGAATCCTAGAAAATGACCTAAAGGGTCATTTCAACATCTACTACTATAGAGCTTTCATCCTTGAAAGTAAAAGATGAAGAAAATACCTAAAGTCTCAAACAAATGAGGATACTAGGCCTGGATGTCACTATCGATATCCTATGTAGCCTCCACCACTGGGCAATGCCTCCACTGAACCTTTACCATAGGAATTTCTCTAGTACTCAACTGTCTCACATCACTAGCAAAAATAAGCGCGGGCTCCTCCACAAAGGCCAGCTACCCATTTAACATTGAGTCCTACCTAAGCACATGAGATGGATCAGGAATATACTTCTACAATATCGACATATGGAAAACCAAATAGACAATAGCAAAAGATGGGGGCAAGGCTAACTTATAAGCCACCTCGCCAACTGAGTGGAGAATCTTAAAAGGACAAATATAATGAGGGTTGACCTTACCCTTCCTTCTGAATCTCATCACACACCTCATAAGAAAACACACGAATGAATACATGATCACTAATACCGAATCTCAAGGAACAGAGTCTATGGTCGGCATAGGCTTTTTGCCTATTCTAGGCTGGTCTCAGCCTATCTTGAATTACCCAAACTCTATGCAATGAGTCCTGAACCAAATCCGTACCACAAGGTCTAACCTCAGAAGTCTCAAACCATCCTATGAGAGATAGATATCTCTTACCATACAAAGCCACATAAGGATCCATCTAAATACTTGAATTATAGTTGTTGTTGTAAGAAAACCCCACCAATGCTAAGTGTTGATCCTACTGCCCTCTAACATCCATAACACAAGCTCAGAATATATCCTTAAGCCCCTGAATGACTGTTCGGACTGGCCATCTATTTGTAGATGAAAAGTTGTACTCAAATCCACTCGAGTACCAACTACCCTTGAAACACTCTCCAAAATCTCAAACTAAATACAAAACCATGGTCAAATATGATGGAAATAGGAACTCCATGCAAACAAAAAATATCTCAAACATAAATATGGACTAATCTATCAACAATGAAGGTCATCTAAATGGAGATAAAATATGCCAACTCAGTCAAACGATCCATAGTTACCCAAATACCGTTAAAACCATAGGGAGTACAAGGTAAACCACTAATAAAGTCCATAGTAATCCGCTCCCACTTCCACTCAAGAATGGCCAATCTTTAAGTCAACCTACCTAGACACTGATGCTCGGCCTTAACATGCCGACAACTGTAACACCCCAATTTTCTGAATTGGAATACTACACGGTGCTCATGACCCCGAGGGACCACAAGATAACCCATGAATGATATTTGTACCTGCATACTGCATATATAACATAATAATACGGAAAACATAAACATAAAGTCCATAACGTTCAACTGAATAAAGAATCTATCAAAACATAATATCCATATGGGTGAAAGATACCCAACACAACTGAAAACGGAATCAAATCAAAACATAAATCAAAATACTGAATCTGAAAGCCTCTAAGTACTTTCTGAATAAGGAGTTGAAGGAACATGTCTCCAACTAACTCCGTCTAGCAAAACTGAGCTAAAATAATAAATGAAATAAAATAATATCGCCCTCGAATGGATGAGGACTCACTGCAACTCTGCGGCTGGATACTACTGCTGATCTGAAGCTCGTGTCTCTGAACCTATGGTGTAATATAAATGAAAGTAGCATAGCACAAATGCGTTAGTACAACTGGAGTACTGAGTATACGAGTGAGGCAGGCTAATGCAAAAGGGTTTACATGCATGAACAATGCTAACTGACTGACTGATATGAACGTGAGAGTGTAAACATACATACATAGTAACTAGGATCATGAGTACGTGATAGATAGATCTGTACGCTAATACATGGTTTACTGATAACTGACATAGCTGAAACTGTAGTTCTGATAACATGGACGACTGTATCTGACAGTCTTAAATCTGATGGAACTATCTGAGTTCCACACTTTAACTGAATTTGACTATATCTGACAGTCCTAGTATACTGATATCTAAAGAACTATCTGAGTTCTTTTACTGAGACTAAGTATGAAACTGTGGAAGGTAGTTGTTTAACCGAAATGCCCCATATATACTATATTGCTAAGATGGGGTCCAATCTCTACCCTGACTGGAAGGGTGTCAATACCGCGCCACTAGTAAGGACAACATGTGAGCAACCCTCATATAACAGGTAACTCTACTAAGAACGGTGGGAACCCTCATATAAAAAGATTAAGCCACCTCATCTACCCTCATATAATAGGCTGCGATGTCTCAACCTATGCTGGCTACATAGTTCTGGAATACAAGGATGACTGCTAAGAATCACACCCATATATACAGGTGAGTTCCCATCCTTGGGTTCACTAGGTGCTAACTCCTACTCCCATCTGAAGAGACTGGACATGATTTAACTGACTTTACGTAAGTGGAACTTACTAAATTTTGTTGACTGACGGAATACTACTGATATCTGATAACTGACTGAGACCATAAGGTTTCCTATGTCACATGACTGACTAAATTCTACTGAATCATGGCTTGATTTTGTATATCGTGAAACATGACATAGCTCTAGGCATACAACTATAGTTTTTGGGTACGAATACCCCCAGGACTCGATGGAAGGAAACTGACACAACATTACTGACTTGATCATAAGATTGGAGTCCACAATTCACATTATCATAAATAGTGGATATTACACAACATGTAGTTCCTCAACATATTAAGCATGGTAGGGAGTGCATAACTATATTTCATGTGCATATTGTATATCTCAATTATGATACATGTTTCATACCACAACAATAGCAACACATGAAAAGCATGGAATTCATATTACAGTATATAGCTAACATGGTCTTGTCATTTAGATATCATGGAACCATATAAACATGAATTTCTAGCATCCTAAGCATTTTATCAAACACTTTGCATGCATTCTTTAAGGCATAGGTGTGTTTCATAACTTGTACCATTTTACACCATCTAAGGTTCATAGTTTTATACTAACAAGCATATATATTCCATGAAAACACCTCTAGATATCATCTTGAAACTTTAACAACAATCATCAACATGTACATGCTCATATCACACAAAAAGTTCAGAAAATAGTATTTAAAACATGGTTCTTGAACTCTATGAATGGATTGGATCCATAGACGGACACTAAGCATACCTTAGAAAGGAAACCTTGATGATTTGCTGGAGAGTTCTTGGATTGGGAAACATAGTTCTTAATTATCTTGGAAAAAGGCTTGAATCTTGCTTGTGAGAGATGAGTTTGATGGAAACCTTAATCTTATGGTTGAGAGCGTAAGAGAGGGTTTTTAGGATGCTTAACTGAAGAAAAAATGGGAAAAATTATTCCTCTTTAGGTTTATAAGTCGTGGAAGGTGATGAAAATGAACAAAATACCCTTATGAAATAAATTCCTAGTTGCTGAAAAATCATAGCTGACTATATTTTTGAGAAGGCATAAAAAAATATGACAAGCCATCAAAAATGTCATCACACAGGAGATGGAATTGATGGTTTCTGTCTAAGCCTGATGACATTTATGACAAGGCATCAAAAATATGACAGGCCGTCAAAAATGTCATCACACAGAAGATGGATTCTTCCTAAGTCTGATGACATTTTTGACAAGGCGTCATAAATGTGGTAAGCTACCACGAATGTCGTCACTTAGGAGATGGTTTCTGCCTAAGGCTGACGACCTTCGTGATAGGGCATCATAAATGTGGTAAGATACAACAAATGTCGTCACTTAGGAGCTGGTTTCTACCTAAGGCTGAAGACCTTCATGATAGGGAGTCACAAATGTGGTAAGCTACCATGAATGTCGTCACACTCTTTCCATCCTGACATGCTGGAGTAAAATAGGAATAACTCTTTGCTCCGATATTGGATTTAGGCAAAATATGTATCGTTGGAAAGATAATTAGATTATCTATCTGATGATAGGTCATGATCTCAAAAAATCCAAGTATAATGATATATATACTTGTTTGAAGTTGACTATACCAATATCCTTCTCAAGAATTCAATCGGTAAGGAATGTTTTGATTCGTCTGATAGCTGGGAGTTATTTGAAGCCTTAATATACATCTATACTACTCATAAAACTATAAAATAACCATGATATACTATGCATGAGCTTGGTACATGGCTCTAATATTGGTTTGGATTTTTTGGGGTATTACAATATCTCCCCCTTGGAAACATTCGTCCTCGAATGATGACTGCTTCAGAGGGGAGAAAAAATAAAATGACGCATACACTGATCATGCTCAACTGGCACATGATTTTAGGACTAAATTGAATTCTAAACTGAATATAGCCCAACTGAACATGCATATCTAATACATGACTTATAAGCTGAACTCATGAATGCATGATAAGTTATGCACTGATACTTGATACCAATTTTATACTGGAATTTTGAACATGTACTGAATAAGCTTAAGGAAAATGGTTACCTCAATCTAAGTCTGAATTAGCAGAGAAAAGATAAGGTTACTTGGTTCGCATGTCTGCTTCTGCTTCTCAAGTAGCTCCCTCCATGGACTGATTCCGCCATAGAACCTTGACTAGAGAGACTTCTTTGTTCCTCAGCCTACGAGTCTGATAGTTGAGGATTTTGACTGGAATCTCTTCATAAGAGAGGCTATTCTGAATGTCAACGCTCTGAATAGGGACTACAATTGTTGGGTCACCTATGCACTTCTTGAGCAAAGAGACATGGAAGACTGGATGAACTGAGGCTAGATCTGAAGGCAATTCGAGCTCATAGGCTACCTTGCCGAAGCGACTGAGAATCCTGAAGGGACCGTCATATCAGGGACTTATCTTTCCCTTCTTTCCAAATCTCTTCACTCCCTTTATGGGAGAGATCTTGAGATAGACATAGTCATCGACCTCGAATTCGAGATCCTTTCTACGAACATCCACATAGGACTTCTGTCGGCTCTGAGCAGCCCAGAGTCTTTCTATGATCAACTGAACTTTCTCTAAGGCATCCTATACTAATTCAGGCCCTATGACTGTGGTCTCACTAACTTCGAACCAACCAATCGGAGACCTACGTCTCCTACCATAGAGAGCTTTGAATGGAGCCATCTGAATACTGGAGTGATAACTGTTGTTGTATGAGAACTCAATCAAAGGAAAGTGGTCATCCCATCTTCCCTTGAAATCAATTGCACATGCCCTTAGCATATATTCTAAAGTCTGAATGGTCCTTTCTGCTTGACCATCTGTGTGAGGATGAAACACTGTACTGAGATGAACTTGGGTACCAAGACCCTTTTAGAATGCTTTCCAGAAGTGAGAGGTGAACTGGTACCTCTGTATGAGATGATAGATAGTGGAACACTATGTAGATTGACCAACTCCCTAATATAGAGTTTGGCATTATCTTTGGCTGAGTAAGAGGTATGAACTGGAAGGAAATGAGCTAACTTGATCATTCTGTCTAGAATGATCCAAACTGAATCATGTTGATGACGTGTTCTAGGAAAACCCGTCACGAAGTCCATGTTCACTTCTTCCCACTTCCAAGTAGGAATAGTGAACTCCTGCATGGAACCACTAGGTTTCTGATGCTCTATCTTAACTTGGTGACATTTAGAGTACTTATCCACAAACTCTGCAACGTCCCTCTTCATCCCGCTGAACCAATAGATCTCCCACAAGTCGCGGTACATCTTAGTAGCCCCTAGATAAATAGAGTATCATTCACCATGAGCTTTTTCAAGAATTCTCTGCCTTAAGTCATCTACACAGGGAACACACAAACGACCCTGACAATGAAGAGCACCATCTCCCCCTTGGAAAAAAACCTCTACTTCCTGACTCTGAACTGACTCTTTTAGCTTGAAAATACTAGGATCCCTGTCTTGCTTCTCTTTCACCTTGGAAACTAGAGATGACTCTGAACTACTCTGAACACATACACCACTCTATGAAGAGTCTACTAAGAGAACACCTAGTCTGGTAAGCTGATGAATTTCCTGATCTAATTTCTTCTTACTATCTTCAACATGGGAAAACACTACCCATGGACAGTCTACTGAGTGCGTCGGCCACTACATTGTTCTTGCTAGGATGATAAAGGACACTCATGTCATAATCCTTCAACAGCTCTAACCACTTTCTCTGACGAAGATTGAGATCTTTCTGGGGAAAGACATACTGAAGGCTATTATGATCTGTGAAGACGTCTACATGAACACCGTATAGATAATGCCTCCAAATCTTTAAGGCAAAGAAAACTGCTGCTAACTCAAGGTCATGAGTAGGATAATTCTTCTCATGGGGCTTTAACTGTCTGAAGGCGCAGGCTATGACTCTACCATGCTGCATGAGGACACTACATAAATGTACTCTGGATGCATCACAATATACTATGAATCCATTTGAACCGTTGGGAAGTCCTAAACCTGAAGCTGAGGTGAGTCGAGTCTTCAACTCCTGAAAACTCTTCTCGCAAGGTTCTGACCACTGAAACTTGACCTTTTTCTGAGTCAATCTGGACATAGTAGATGAAATATAAGAAAATCCCTCAGCATACCATCGGTAATAGCCAGCCAAACCCAAGAAACTCCTGATATCTGATGGAGAGACAGAGAGAGGCCAGTTTCTTAACATTTCGATTTTCTGAGGATCTACTCTAATGCCATCACTGGAAATAATGTGGACAAGGAATGATACTAATCTTAGCCAAAACTCGCACTTATTGAACTTGGCGAACAACTGGTGATCCCTGAGAGTCTGAAGAATAATTATGAGATGGTCTGAATGATCACGCTCTGTGAGAAAATAGACCAGAATATCATTTATGAAGACTATGAAGAATATGTCCAAGTACTTCTTGAACACCCGGTTCATCAAGTCCATGAAAGCTGCAGGGGCATTGGTAAGACCAAAGGACATAACTAGAAATTCAAAGTGACCATACCGAGTAAGAAAAGTTGTCTTCAGAATGTCACATTCTCTAACTCTGAGCTGATGATAGCCTGATCTGAGGTCTATCTTGGAGAAATAACTAGCACCCTGAAGTTGGTCAAACAAGTTATCTATCCTAGGCAGCGGATACCTGTTCTTGACCGTGACTTTGTTGAGCTGACGGTAGTCAATACACATTCTGAGAGAACTATCTTTCTTGCACACGAATAAGACTGGCGCACCCCATGGGGATACACTAGGCCTGATGAATCCCTTATATAAAAGATCCTTCAACTGATCTTTCTATTCCTTGAGTTTTGCTGGTACCATTCTGTAGGACGGAATAGAAATAGGCTGAGTATCTGAGAGAAGGTCTATGCCGAAGTTTATTTCCCTTTCAGGAGGAATGCCTGGAAGATCTTCGGGAAAGACGACTGAATATTCATTAACAACTGGGAGTTATTCGAGACTGGGAGATTCAGAACTGTAATCCTTAACATGCACGAGATGATACATACACCCCTTAGAAATTATTTTCCTTGCCCGAAGGTACAAAACAAGCTGACCCCTGAAAGATGAAGTGCTACCCTTCCACTCTAGGATGGGCTCATTCGGGAACTGAAACTGAACTATCCTGTTTCTGCAGTTGACTGTGGTATAGCAGGAATGAAGCCAATCCATGCCGAGAATGACATCAAAATCAGTCATCTCTAACTCGACTAAATCTGCTGACGTGGATTAGACTGAGAGACTGACTTGAAATTATGCTTACTAGCACGACATGAATACTAAAGAAAGGGAATTGTTCCTAAAACATGTCATAGCCTCCTGTACATAAATGTGGCGCGCAACACACCTATGTACAAGACTCTACTAGATGTGGCTTTCAGACTTCCTAGGACTCTAATGAACCTTAGGCTCTAATACCAAGTTTGTAACGCCCCAATTTTCTGAATCGAAATGCTACACGGTGTTCATGACCCCGAGGGACCACAAACTAACCCATGACTGATATCTGTACCTATACACTGCATATATAATGTAATAATACAGAAAACATAAACATGTAGGCCATAAGGTTCATCTGAATAAAAAATCTGTTAAAACATAATATCCATATGGGTGAATGATACCCAAAATAACTTAAAACTGAATCAAATCTAAACATAAGTCTGAATACTGAATCTGAAAGCCTCTAAGTACTATCTGAATAAGGAGTTGAAGGAACATCTCTCCATCTAACTCCATCTAGAAAAACTGAGCTGAAATAATAAATGAAATAAAATAATATCGCCCTCGAATGGATGAGGACTCACTGCAACTCTGCGTCTGGATGCTACTGCTAATCTGGAGCTCGTGTCTCTAAACCTATGGTGTAACATGAAAGAAAGAACCATAGCACAAATGCTTCAGTACAACTGGAGTACTAAGTATACGAGTGAGGCATGCTTATGCAAAAGGGTTTACATGCATGGACAATGCTAACTGGCTGACTGATATGAATGTGAGAGTATAAACATACATACATAGTTACTAAGATCGTGATTACGTGATAGATAGATCTGCACGCTAATACATGGTTTAATGATAACTGACATGGCTGAAACTGTAGTTCTGATAACATGGGCGACTATATCTGACAGTCTTAAATCTGATGGAACTATCTGAGTTTCGCACTATAATTGAATTTTACTGTATCTGACAGTCCTGGTATACTGATATCTAAAGAACTATTTGAGTTCTTTTACCGAGACTGAGTCTAAAACTGTGGGAGGTAGTTGTTTAACCGACATGCCCCATATATGCCATTATGTCTAAGATGGGGTCTAATTTTTGCCATGACTGGAAGGGTGTCAATACCGCGCCACTAGTAAGGACAACATATGAGCAACCCTTATATAACAGGTAACTCTAGTGAGAACGGTGGGAACCCTCATATAACAGGTTAATCCACCTCATCTACCCTCATATAACAGGCTGCGATGTCTCAACCTATGCTGGCTACATAGTTCTGGAATGCAAGGATGACTGCTAAGAATCACACCCTCATATACAGGTGAGTTCCCATCCTTGGGTTCACTTGGTGATAACTCCTACTCCCATCTGAAGAGACTGAACATGATTTAACTAACTGTACGTAAGTGGAACTTACTAAATTCCATTGACTAACGGAATACTACTGATATCTGATAACTGACTGAGACCATAAGGTTTCCTGAGTCACATGACTGACTGAATTCTACTGAATCATGGCTTGATTTTGTATATCGTGATATATGACATGGCTCTAGGCACATCACTATAGTTTTCGGGTACGAATACCCCTAGGACTCGATGGAAGGAAACTGACACAACATGACTGACTTGATCATAAGATTGGAGTCCGCAATTCACATTATCATAAATAAAGGATATTATACATCATGTAGTTCCTCAACATATTAAGCATGGTAGGGAGTGCATAACTATATTTCCTATGCATATTTTATATCTCCATTATCATACATGCTTCATACCACAACAATAGCAACACATAAAAAGCATGGAATTCATATTAAAGTATATAGCTAACATGGGCTTGTCATTTAGACATAATGGAACCATATAAACATGAATTTCTAGCATACTAAGCATTTTATCGAACACCTTGCATGCATTCTTTAAGGCATAGGTGTGTTTCATAACTTGTACCATTTTACACCATCTAAGGTTCATAGTTTCCAACTAAAAAGCATATATATTCCATGAAAGCACCTCTAGATATCTTCTTGTAACTTAAACAACAATCAACAACATGTACATGCTCATATCACCACAAAAAGTTCAGAAAATAGTATTTAAAACATGGTTCTTGAACTCTATGAACGGATTGGATCCATAGATGAACACTACGCATACCTTAGAAAGGAAACCTTGATGATTTGTTGGAGAGTTCTTGGATTGGGAAACTTAATTCTCAATTATCTTGGAAAAAGGCTTAAATCTTGCTTTTGAGAGATGAGTTTGACGAAAACCTTAATCTTGTAGATGAGAGCGTAAGAGAGGGTTTTTGAGATGCTTAACTGAAGAAAAAGTGGGAAAAATTATGCCTCATAGCTGACGACATTTGTGACAAGGCGTCAAAAAATGTGACAAGCCATTAAAAATATCGTCACACAGGAGCTGAAATCGATGGTTTCTGCCTAAGCCTGACGTCATTTATGAGAAGGCATCAAAAATGTGACAGGCTGTCAAAAATGTCGTCACACAGAAGATGGATTCTGCCTAAGGCTAACGACATTTTTGACAAGGCGTCACAAATGTGGTAAGCTACCACGAATGTCGTCACTTAGGAGCTGGTTTCTGCCTAAGGCTGACGACCTTCATGATAGGGCGTCACAAATGTGGTAAGCTACCACGAATGTCGTCACTTTGGAGCTGGTTTCTGCCTAAGGCTTACGACCTTCATGATAGGGCGTCACAAATATGGTAAGTTACCACGAATGTCGTCACTTAGGAGCTGGTTTCTGCCTAAGGCTGACGACCATTGTGATAGGGCATCACAAATGTGGTAAGCTACCACGAATGTCGTCACTTGGGATCTGGTTTCGGCCTAAGGCTGACGACCTTCGTGATAGGGCATCACAAATGTGGTAAGCTACCACGAATGTCGTCACACTCTTTCCAGCCTGACATGCTGGAGTAAAATAGGAATAACTCTTTTCTCCGATATTGGATTTAGGCGAAATTGGTATAGTTGGAAAGATAATTCAATTATCTATATGTTGATAGGTCATGATCTCAAAAATTCCAAGTATAATGATAGATATGCTCGTTTGAAGGTGACTATACCAATATCCTTCTCAAGAATTTAATCGGTAAGGAATGTTTTGATTCGTCTGATAGCTGGGAGTTATTTGAATCCTTAATATGCATCTAACCTACTCATAAAACTATAAAATAACCATGATATACTATGCATGAGCTTGGTACATGTCTCTAATATTGGTTTGGATTTTTCAACGAGCTACAAAGTCTGTCATATCTCTCTTCATCTCATCCCACCAGTAATCCTGCCTCAAATCTCTATACATCTTGGCTGTACCAGGATGAATGGGATATCTAAAGTTGTGAGCCTCATCAGGAATTGACTTAATTAAGTCATCAAGTTGGGGAACACAAATACGACCCTGAAACCTTAATATACCCTCAGAATAAATAGTGTGCCTCCCAGACTCACCACTTATCACCTGATCACAGAGATAACACAACTTACTATCCTCATACTGAAGGTCACAAATCTTCTCAAATAAGGAGGACCTCACCTCCACACAAGCCAAAATCCTAGCAAGATTTGAAATATCAAGGCAAACCATCAAATTGACTAAGGACTGAATGTCCCGTTCCATAGGCTTATGAGAAATAGAAATACAAGCCAAGCTACCCATACTCACTGGATTGGGACTCCAGGAATCATCTATCTTGAATTACCCTGACTCTATGGAATGAGTCTTGAACTAAATCTGTACCACAAGGTCTAATCTCAGAACTCTCAAACCATCCTATTGGAGATGGACATTTCCTACAATACAAAACCTCGTAAGGATCCATCTCAATACTCGAATTATAGTTGTTGTTATAAGAAAACTCCACCAATTCTAAGTGTTGATCCCACTGCCCTCCAAAATACATAAAACAAACTTGGAGCATATCCTCAAGCCCCTGATAGTCCGCTCGGACTGGACATTTATTTGTAGATGAAAAGCTATACTCAAATCCACTTGAGTACCTAACTACTCTTAAAACACTCTCCAAAATCTCGAAGTAAATACAAAACCATGGTAAGATATGATAGAAATAAGAACTTCATGCAAACGAACAATCTCTCAAACATAAATATGGGCTAATCTCTCAACACTGAAAGTTATCTAAATGGAGATAAAATGTGCCAACTTAGTCAAACGATCCACAGTCACCTAAATACTGTCAAGACTATGGGAAGTACAAGGTAAACAACTAATAAAGTCCATAGTAATCTTCTCCCACTTCTTCTTGAGAATGGGCAATTTCTGAGTTAACCTACCTGGATAATGATGCTCGGCCTTAACTTGCTGATAACATCGGTAACGAGCTACAAAGTCTGCCATATCTCTCTTCATCCCATCGCCCAGTAATGCTGCCTCAAATCACTATACATCTTGGCTGTACTAGGATTAATAGAATATCTAAAGTTGTGAGCTTCATGAAGAATCACCAAAATCAAGTTATCAAGCTAGGGAACACAAATGCGACCCTGAAACCTTAATATACCCTTGGAATAAATAGTGTGTATCCCAGATTCACCACTAATCACCTAATCACAGAGATAACACAACTGACTATCCTCATACTGACGGTCACAAATCTTCTCAAATAAGGATGACCTAGCCTCCACATAAGCCAAAATCCTAGTAGAATCTAAAATATCAAGGGAAACCATTAAATTTACTAAGGATTGAATGCCCCATGTCATAGGCCTATGAGAAATAGAAATACAAGCCAAGCTACCCATACTCTTCCTTGTGAATCAAGGCATCAGCTACCACATTCTCCTTACCTAAATGATACAAGATAAAAATATCATAGTCCTTTAATAACACCATCCATCTGTGTTGGCGAGCATTAAGCTCTTGCTGGGTCATAAGATGCTGAAGGATATGATGATCGGTGAAAATATCAAAATGCACACCATACAAATAATGCCTACAAATCTTGAGAGCAAAAACTACCACCGCCAACTCCATGTTATGAGTGCGGTAGTTGCACTCACGCACCTTAAACTGTGTAGAAGTATAATAAATAGCATGACCCTGCTGCAACAAAACACAACCAAAACCAACACCAGAAACATCACAAAACACAGTGAATCCCTCACCCTTAACTGGAAGATCTAACACTGGAGCTGAAGTAAGACAATTCTTGAGCTTTTCAAAGTTTAGCTCACACTTCTCGGACCATAGAAAAGGTCAATTCCTTATGATTCAATCTAGTTATAGGGGATAAAACAGTAGCAAAGCTCTAAAAAAATGCCTGTAATAATCGGCCAAACTAATAAAACTGTGAACCTCAGTCATAGACGTAGGCTTAGCTCAATCACAAATCGCCGAAATCTTAGTTGGGTTTACCATAATTCCCTTTTTAGACACAACATGTCCAAGAAAAGATACTGACTCAAGACAAAACTCAAAATTGAAGATCTTGGCAAAAATCACATGATCTCTTAGGGTCTGGAGCACGACTTTTAAATGTTGTACGTTCTCCTTACTACTTCTCGAATACATAAGAATATCATCAATGAACATACTAATAAAGGAATCTAGGTAGGGACTGAACACACAATTCATCAAATCCATGAACGCGACTGGGGAATCAATCAGCCCAAAAGACATCACCAAAAACCCATAATGACTATAACGGATTCTAAAGGTTGTCTTAGGGATATCCTCAACTTATGATAACCTAACCTTAAATGTATCTTAGAAAACACGATTGCGCCCTAAAGCTAGTTGAACAAATCATCAATGCAAGGCATAGGATAATGTTTTTTCACCGTCACTTTATTAAGCTACCTATAAGCAATACACATACACATCAAACTATTTTCCTTCTTTACAAGAAAAATAGGAGATTTCCACATGGACACACTCGGTCTAATAAAACCCTTACCAAGAAGATCCTGGAGCAGAGAGTTCACCTTTTTTAGCTCAGCAGGAGCTATATGGTAAGGTGCCATAGAAATAAGTCAGGTGTCAAACTCAAAGTTAATAGCAAACTCAACCTCCCGGTCAGGGGGAATACCAGGCAGAAAACACATTAGGAAACTCATACATAATAGGAATAGAGTCAAGTGATGGACTCTCTTCATGAGTAACACATACATATACGAGATAAGACTTGTAACCCCTCGATATAAGCCTTCTAGCACAAATATAAGAAATAATCCCCAATGGCTCATGGCTAACCACTCCCTACCACACGACTAGGGGTATGCCAGACATGGCTAATGTAACAGTCTTGGCAAAATAATCCATGACTGCATGATAGTGGGATAACCAGTCCATGCCCAGAATTATATTGAAATACAACATATCAAGAATAGTAAGATCAGCATAAGTATGAACATCACTAATTGTACTGACACATGATTGAAATACTCGATATACTACTAAAGAATCACCCATGGGAGTAGATACGCTCAAAGGCACAAATAATAAATCACTAGTCAGGTCTAATCATTGTGCATAATAAGTAGATATATAAGAAAAAATGGATTTGGGATAAAAAAAGAAAGAGCTGACTTATGGCACACCAAAATCACACCTCTTATAACAGCATCTGAAGCATCAGCCTTAGGTATAGCAGGTACTGCATATAGCTGACCACGCTCGCCACCTGGCTAGGCACCTGACCGATCTCTTGTCTTGTCTTCCTAAGTACCACTTTGAGCACCCTGGTAACCACCCCTATGACCTCACGATCCACCTCTACCTGAGGGATAAACTGCCCTAATAGGAGTAGCACCCTGGGATGAATCAACCATCATCCCACAACTAGGAAAATCCCACAAAAATTATTGGGAAGCCCACAAGTAGAACAAAAATAATAAGTAGAACCAAACTCACAGATTCGATTTAACTAGAGCAACTACAACGCCTAACACGACTTGTAGATTAACCTCTCAACGAACAATCACCACCCTTATTTAGGGCGACCACTAGTACCAAACTAACCTCCGCTAGT
Source organism: Capsicum pubescens (assembly GCA_030864215.1). NCBI lineage: Eukaryota > Viridiplantae > Streptophyta > Magnoliopsida > Solanales > Solanaceae > Capsicum > Capsicum pubescens. The sequence continues at coordinate 215,703,604 of CM061543.1, read as the reverse complement.
TGTCTAAAGAGCTTCCTGAACTGGTCGACTAGTTTGACTCTGAGGATGAAAAGATGGACATGGAGGATGTCCAATAAAAAGAGTACCACCTGTGAATTAGGAACTACTATGACTCCCACCAAATCTGCCCTGATACTTAGGACTCTAATCACGGCTCTTATGATTCATGTCCTCTATAACTCTACCATAATCAAAGACCTCAGCAAAAGTCCTACCCGCGATAACTAGACTCTGAGTAGCCATCAGAATAGGAAGTTTCAATCCCCTCACAAAGCAATGAACTCTCTCATACTTACTATCCAAGATAGAAGTCGTATGTCTAGAAAACTCATGGAAATGAGCCTCATACTCAGCGACTATCATAGAACCCTACTCCAATCTAGAGAATTGATCTCTCAAATGATCCCTAAGGCTGCATGGAATATACTTCTCCAAGAACATCACGGAGAATTGAGTACATAAAAAGGGAAAAGATCCCTCTAGCCTAGAACTCATAAAACCTATCCACTAGCATTGAGCAAACAAGTCCAGCTAAAATATGGTGTAATCCATACCGGGAGTCTCAATAAGGCCTAATCTATGAAGCCTATCCTCATAAACAATCAGAAACATAAATGCATCTGTTGAGTGTCAAATATACACGCAAGTGCACATGATCCTACAAGTAGTATAAAGACGTAGACAGTCAGATATCGTTCACACGTGGACTAAGATACTAGATATTTAATCAACTTTTAGTTTTAGACAACTCGGTGTTAAGTGTTATAGAGTATCAAGATGATTGTATATTTGTGAATAAAAATGTAAAATACTAAACAAGAAATAACAAGTGGTGACTAGATCAAAGCAAGCAATGGTTGTAATCAATAATGATGATCATTCCAAAGTTGAGGCATTTCAAATAATTATACAATTCTCTATTCTTATCACAGTCTAATTGGTTATCGGCTTGTTGATTTGCAAGGTTTATGCCACGATCTTGGTCTCCCAACCTCAAATCTTCTATCTATTGAATTTTGTGGCTACAACTCCCGCAGAGATACAAAAATTCTTCTAGATTCGTAAAATTATCTTCTGGCAATTGAACCAAGCAAGGCTTCTAGGTATATCCCTATCTTAGATGCTAATTCAAACCACTTATTTTATAAAAGGATTAGAATCTTGCTCCTTAATTTCTTCGTTCTATTCGACGATTCTCATCCTAGATGCACATAGAAATATAAATTTATTCTAATGGTCACCACTCATCAAAATAGTAAGCTCAAGAAATTAAGAACAACCCAGATGATAATCCAAAAACAAACTATGAATAAGAATATAAAAAAGTAATCATGTTCTTAGCCTCAACCCTATAAATAGGGTATTTAGCCAATCATGTTTGAATTCAACATCCAAAATAAGTAATTAATCATACCCAAAATAATTCTTGAAGTAAAGAAGTTCAAAAGAAATATTAAGAACCCTAAAAGAGAAAATTTTATGCTTTTTCACCGCTGCTATGCTTTCCAAAAAAATTATAATTGTGCACACGTGTTCCTTTTATACTTGGAAAAATTTCACCAGATCTGCATCCTTAACGCGACACATCACAAATTGTGTTGCGACAACCAACGCATCGCATCAACATCGCATTGTCACACAGGAATTCATCTTTGAAATTCAAGCAAAGTCTGTTTTTCACCACACAACGCAACGCGTTGACATTGCGTTGTGTCTCTGGAAGTTGCTTCTCAATATTCAGCTAATTGTCAAAACCTGAAGCATCGACGCGACACGTTAATATCGCATCGATGCACTGGAAGTTGCATATGGAATTTCTACTAAGTCACAAAAATCACGCATCGATGCGACGCATTGACATTGCATCGATGTACTGGAAATTGTTCTTCAAATCTAGCTAAGGCACAAAATGTTACCAGTTGACGCAACACATTGATATTGTGTCGTATCACTGGTATTTTTCTCCAATTTCTTTTTTTCATCTCATCTACCCTCAGCTCTTTTCTTTTTTCTTTACTCTTGTGCATCTCCATATGTTTTTGCCTTCGATACGCATGTTCCTTTACCTCATCATGATATTTATCCTATTTTCTTCCAAATCCATGGTAAATCAACCCTGTTTCTCTAATCACATCGGTTAGCCACGAAACACAATTTAACTAGCAGTTCAATATATTTAGCATACATTTTATTCTCGAAACAAGTCCAAATATGGGTAAATGGTGGTGTTTGGACATATAAATATGCCCAATATCACTACCCCACACTTAAACCTTGTTCGTCCTTGAACACCATTAGGAAGCACAATCATCAAACCTTTTAATCACAACCTAAGAATCATGCTATTTTTGGGCACATAAAATTTTATTTCACACTTAATTGTCCTAATAGTGGCATTCAATTTATTAGCAAACTTAATATAAGCATGAAATTAGGCATTCAATAAGTAATCCGGACTTTCATCCGCATGCACCCTCATAGAAAGAAAGTTTTCTCATATCACTCACACTTTAACAATCTTAATCAAAATGGGAATATTAAAATTCAAACACTCGCTCTCAATAAAGAATTCACACATATAAGGAGATGAACCATAGGCTTGCCCTCAGTGTATTACTCCACTAATAGTTAGGTGTTGAAATGTAGGATCAAATAGGTCTTTTCATGGTTGTAATGCAGGCTAAGGGAACGGGTAGGAACTATTTTGGAAATAGTGACTAATCTTCCTAAGCACTTTAATACATAACTACCTTCAATTAAAATCACATTCTTTTCAACTAAACTTTTTTAGCTCATTATCTTTACACATCCCTTGTTTCACTTGGCTCTTTCTAAGCACATTAACACACTTTTGTAGGAGTCTTTTCTTTTATATTTTAACTTTTCTTCACATCGCAATTCTTACTACATAGCCCTCTAATAGACACCCTCAACCTAAGTAATTTTCTTTAATTGAGGTGCACATTGTCCTTATGGACCGGGGAAAAAATAGGTTCATTGTAACACAATAACCGGGTAACAATAATTGAAATTTTAATCACAAATTATTTTCTAACTCCTAACCTTCCGATTTAAATGCGCAAATTACTTCTCGTAGAGCTTCACTCTCACCTTTTTCCCTATTTTCCTTTTCAACTTCCTCCTTATTCCATTATGTGATTAAAGTGCTTAGGACATATGGATAAAATTAAGGTCTTATAAAAAAAAATCTGCTACATATGAGGCTACCAAAGAAATTAAGCTATAGGCACAATGGGGATGACTATGAATATGCATAAGGGTAGGCAAATAAAGTCTTTAAAATTAGGTTAACAAAGAAATGACTAAATCACTTCCTACTCCCAACACCCTTTATTTTGCTTTGCAAACACACCGGGCAAGTTCTAGTCATTCCCATACATGCAGGATATAAACAATTACTGACACACTCGGTGCATGCTAAGAATTAAGTCAGATCCTTAAGGTCTCCGATTTTTGCACTTTATCAAATTCAATGATTAAGAAAATCAAATCAACTACACCCGTTGAGATTTCATATTTAAAAAAATAATAATTTCCCTACACTAACATTTCTCAAAGGTTGCAATCGGGATCTTACTACTTTCTCGGCTTCTAACGATGCACTCCCCTTAAGACGATCGTCATCCATCAATCATAGAGGAAGGAACTAACTAAATATGATTGCATAACGAAATTTGCGAAAAAGGGCACACATTGCACATAATTACAGTAATTTGAGATTGTACCACAAAGGGTAAAACTAAAATACTAAGTAACATAAACAAAAAATAAAATTTTGCCAAAAAGGGCAATACTTGTCAACTTACAATTTCACCAAAAACATAAAAAAATAATTGTTCATTCAACCAACTCAACCACACATCGTGGGTAAATAAAAGAGATGAAGATGAAGATGAAGTAAAGACCAACCACCCCACACTTAAGCCGAGCACTGTCCCACTGCTAGCAATAAGGCATAGTGTCTTGGTACTCCCTTCTCAATCAAATGACACCATGGCCATCACATCATCAGCCTCAGTATCATTGCCACAACCAAATTCATCACCTGAGTCATCATCATCTTCAGACTGCTCCTCTTCCTCAGACTCATCATCCGAGTATGCCATGTGTCTCTCCACATCTATAGGGATATCATCATCCACGAACTCATCAAAATCATCACCTATATGCAATATGGTCTTGGCATGACTCCCTAATGGATAGTCCATCTCTACTGCATGAATTTTTTATTGGGTGACTGCTCGTCCTGAAGACCTCAGCAGCAAATTAGTAAACCCATACATCCTGGCCATGACTTTGTCATTCCGAGCTTGACGCTCGGGCATAGTCAGATTTTTCCCATGAGGAGCTGGCTCTTTGGTGTGTGAAATGTCAAGTGTCCTGTCACCCATAATCGGTAAATAGTCTGCATTTTCTTTAGGAACCCCATGTTGCCTCAAATATCTGGTCAGTAATCCATAAAACCCATATCGATGCCCCCTAAAAATCTGGCCTTCCTCATTGCAGAGAAAATAATGGCACCCACATTGACATCCACATCATCATGCATTAAGGCATAAATCAGACATACTCTATCACGGGTAACCTCTTTCATATGCGTCCCATGAATTAGATATGCATAAATGATTTTATCCCATAAACGGGTCATGTTCAGATAAGAAAATGGAAGTGAAACATGTGTACCTCCCTATTTGTAGTGAATCCACCTCACCATAGATCGAGTGCCGCACAGAAGGTGACATATATGCTGATATGAAGGTTCAACTATTATCCTCTTCAGAGGCTCAGGATCAGCATAGGGTGCATGTACACCTAACAACTCATTAACAGTATTTTCCATAAAAGTAATTGTCTGACCCCGCATCTCGATTCCGACTATCTCGGGTTCCAGTTGGCATAAAATTCCCTTACCAGGCTTAAATTGCATTCTCCTAGATGCTCAAATAGAAAACTCATATGCAGGGCCTCTATCTTTCTCACCATTGAAGGATACTCTGTTATCAAGGTCCTCCGATTGATAAACTGGTCAGTAGAATATTTTGAGTCCTTATGCTGCGAGTACCATTTTCTACCCGTTTCTACTATAGCTTTTGTTCTGAACCTGCGATGCCCCCTAGGAATATGCGGAGCTGCTGGTAGTCTATCAGCTTGTCTGCTCCTCTTGTGTACAGACCCAGTTGTCGTAGCTATATTCTTTCCCTTGCTAGATATGTTACCTATTCAGCATATCAGCCCAAAACTTCATCAAACAATAACCTTACAAACTAGCAGCCATTAAGTATGGAATTCACCCCACACTTAATTTCTAGCATAGGTTTATAAACTGGTGAATCAAGGTACTTAGAATTCCCTTATTTATTTCACAAGTCTAACACTCAGTTATCCAACATTAACACACAGAGAAATCTCGTAGTTGCACATTTTCTAAACATGGCTTAAAATCTAAACAACTTATTCTACAGACGCATATCCCTTCATTACACATTACCACTCTTCAATTCTAGTGCAAACATGCATTCAATGTATTCGAGCCTAAACCACGGTTAACTTTACTCAATTCAATAAATTATGGCTAACAGTAAAATAGTGTCGGATCAAGATCCCCCCAGACTTAGTTTCGATCGTATAATAGACATCAACATCCCTTTAACAAACAAAATCCAAAATCAAACATCACATGTGGGAACTCAGCAAATAAACATAACAGAGGAACCTATCATCGTACAAGATCCTACATCGCTTTTAATCAACAACCCCAATTCAGTTTCCAAGTGTCACTCGTTATTTCAACTCACGCAAACACCTAAACAATCTAATATTTTCTCAACCTATACATTTATTGTCACTAATTCACTTGAATATACCATTTGTATTCACAAGTCCACAATTAATAACAAAATCATGCCCTTAATCACTAATTATTTAGCCTTCCAAGCATTATTTATTATTTACCATGTAAATCAATTGTGAATCATTAATAAAAGTAATATAGGACTTACCTTATTGACTTGAAGAAGAAAATTGAGGAGAAAAATAGGACGGCTACGGTGCTAGGGTTAGGTTAGGAGTGAAATGGGTTGAAGTGGTATTTATAGAGTTGACCCAAAAATGAGAGTTTACGCGATGCGTTGTATATCATGTTGAATAATCAACGTGACACATCAAGTTTGCATTGGTTCTATGGATTTTACATCAAATATTTCATCTAAGTGTTGCCTACATTATAACCGATGCGGCGCGATAATTAATGCATCGACAGACTGACGCGATGCATCATAATTGCGTCGATTTTTTGGAAATAGCCTTGAAAAAAATTTCTAAGTGTGGAATTTATGCCCATCAAAGAGACGCGCCAAGATAGCATCAATCCTCTAGAAATTGCATCCAAAAATTTTTCTAAGGACAAAATTCTTAGATTTTTAAGCATATTTTCTTACCTCTTTACCTTTTCCACCACTTATCAGCTATTTACTTACTTAATGTCCCATATTCACCATCTTGTTTATCTCTACCTAATTTCTCATTCTTGCACATCAATCAAAATCAACAAAATTACGTAAGCAAAAGTGGTTTGCCTCCCACGAAGCGCCGTATTTTCGATCGTGGCACGACTCATTTTTTATTCTTCAACTACTAAAAATTAAACTACCGATTACATTATATTTATGGGTTGCCTCCCACATATTTCCTTATTTTACGTCGTGGAATGACTTAGTTCAGAATTACTCATCAACAAAAGTGATAGATTCCTTGTGCTTATTTGGATGATCCACCCAATAGTGCTTTACACACTGTCCATTTACCAAAAACTTCTCTGTATTCTCTTTATTCCACAAATCCACAGCTCTATGAGGCGTCATATGCACCACCTCAAAAGGTCCAGACCATTTCTACCATAATTTTCCCGAAAACAACTTAAGCTGTGAATTGAATAACAAAACAAGTTGTCCGGGTTCAAATAATCTGTCTTGAATTTTCTTGTCATGCCATATTCTGGTCTTCTCCTTGTATAGATTGGCATTTTCATAGTCATGGAGCCTAAACTCATCAAGCTTATTTAGCATCAATAACCGTTTCTCTCCCGTATCCTTCATCTCAAAATTTAGCCTCTTTACAACCCAATATGCTTGGTGTTTCAGCTCCACAAGAAGATGATAGGCTTTACCATATACTAAGCGACATGGAGACGTCCCAATGGGCAATTTGTAAGCTATTTGGTAGGCCTAGAGTGCACTATCTAGCTTCTTCGCCCCATTTTTTCTCTGCCCGCATTCACGATCTTCTGAAGTATTTGCTTAATCTCCTGAGATGACACCTCAACCTATCCACTCGTTAGGGGATGGTATGCAGTGGAAACCTTATGCCTAACACCATATTTAGCAAGAATATTTTTGAACCAAGTGTTAATGAAATGCATACCTCCGTCACTGATTATTACTCTTGGTGTACCAAATCTAGAAAATATGTTCTTCTTCATAAATTTCAGCACCACTCTTGCATCATTAGTCGGACTCTCCATAGCTTTCACCCATTTTAAAACATAGTCCACCGCTACAAGAATGCATAAATTTTCTTTTGAATGTGGGAATGGGCCCATGAAATTGATCCCTCAATCATTAAAGACTTCTACTTCTAAAATAATATTGAGGGGCATCTCATGATGCCTAGATATGGTACCCAACCTTTGACATTGATCACAAAGGCAACTAAATTTCTAAACAATGTAGGTAAGAAAAAACCTGACTGCAACACTTTTCTCCCAGTCCTCTCACCCCCATGATGTCCACCATATGGAGATGAGTGGCAATATCGTAGCACTTTTGAAAATTTAGCCTCTGGGATACACCTACGAATGAATCCATCTGGACCCTGCTTAAAGAGATAGAGTACGTCCCAAATATAGGGACGAGAATCATGGAGTAATTTCTTCCTTTGTTGTGTGGTGGAATCAGGAGGGTACACGTCATAAGATATCAAGTTCACAATATCAGCATACCATGGGAAATCAACTGCATCTAAAGACATTAACTTCTCATCAGGATCTCTTCCTTAATACTAAGGGAGTCATCAATAATATGGTCTCAATTTTCTAGTTGTGACAAGTGATCAGCAACTTGATTTTCAACTCTTTTTTTATCTAGCACCTCAAGATCAAATTCTTGTAGTAGCAGAATCCACCTAATCAGTCATGCCTTCACATCTTTTTTTTTCATAAGATACTTAATAGCAACATGGTCAATATGAACAATGACCTTAGTGCAAACTAAGTAAGATCTAAACTTGTCAAATACGTACACCACTACCAATATCTCTTTCTCTATAACCGTAAAGTTAACTTGAACATTATTCAACACTTTGCTAGCATAGTAGATTGAGCAAAATACCTTATATCTTCTCTAACCTAAAACTGCTCCAACAGTAATGCCACTAGCATCACACATCAGCTCAAAAGGTAACTCCCAGTCTGGTGAGATCAAAATAAGTGCTTCAGTCAACTTCTTCTTAAGCTTTTTAAAAGCTTCCTGGCAATCAGACCCAAACTCAAAGTTGGCTTTTTTCTTTAACAATTTCCACATGGGTCTTGCAATTTTTGATAAATCTTAAATGAATCGTCTATAGAACCCTATATATCCCAAAACCCTCTGCACTCGTTTGACTTTGATTGGATGAGGCAACTTTTCAATCACTTCAACCTTCTCTTTGTCCACTTCGAGTCCTTTGCATGACATTTTATGGCCTAGGACGATTCCTTCCTTAACCATAAAGTGGTAGTTTTCCCAATTCAGCACCAAATTTATTTATTCGCATCGAGCTAGGATTCTATCAAGATTCTACAAGCATTTATCAAAAGAATTACCATACATAGAGAAATCATCCATGAATACCTCCACAAATTATTCCACCATGTTTAAGAATATCGCTATTATACATCTCTGAAATGTAGTAGGTGCATTGCATAAGCCGAAGGTCATGTGTTTGAACGTATATGTACCGTATGGATAAGTGAAAGTCATTTTCTCTTGGTATTCCGGTGCTATGCTTATCTGATTTTAGCCAGAGTACCCATCCAAAAAACAATAATACTCTTGCCCCGCCAATCTATCTAGCATTTGGTCAATGAAGGGAATTGGATAGTGATCTTTACGAGTTGCTTCATTCGACATCCGATAATCAATACAGATCCTCCAACTAGTCACCGTATGTGTGGGAATCAAATCATTATCATAATTGCTCACTACAGTCATTCCTCCCTTCTTTTGTAAATAGTGCACCAGACTCACCTATTTTCTATCAGAAATTAGGTAGACAATACCACTATCTAACCACTTAATCATTTCTTTTTTGACTACCTCCTTCATCACAAGATTCAACCTTCATTGTTGCTGCACTCTAGGTCTGTAACCCTCTTCCATGTAGATGTTATGCATGTAAAATGCTGGATTAATTCCTATAATATTGGGCATCTACCAACCAATCTCCTTCCTTCTCCTCTTTAGAACTGTTATAGGTTCTTTTACCTGTACATCTAGTAATCATGCAGACAAAATAACAGGAAAAGTATCTTGATCACCAAGAAAAACATATTGTAAATGAGGAGGGAGAACCTTAAGCTCTAAGTTAGGAGCTTCTTCAACTGAGGGCTTGGTCGATAGACCAATTGGACTATTCAAAGGCTTGAACGACACTTTTTTTGTCTCAACCACTACCAAATTCATAACCTGGACAAATTCCAATGCTTCCACGTTTCCATACAAATCATGAACCATCAAAGCTCTCTCTAATGGATCATTAGAAAATAGCAAATTCCAATCCAAAGCAAAATCAATAACTGATATAGAAGACAACTCCTTATACATGGCTGGTAGTTTCAATGCTTTGTACACATCAAAAACTTCTATCTTATCATATGCTCGCATTATTATTTTTCTAGATGCTACATCAATGAGTGACTATCCTGTTGCCAAGAAAGGTTGTCCCAAAATAAATGGAACAACAGGATAAGCCTCAAAGTCAAGAATTACAAAATCCACCAAAAATATTCAAGATCCTACTTGCACCAAAACATCTTTAATAATACCATATGGCCTAGCAAGGGACCTATCTGCCAACAGCAAAATAATATTCATGGGTTTGGGACTCCCAATACCCATCTTTCGGTACCATGATGTCGGCATAAGATTTATGCTAGCTCCCAAGTCACACAATCCACGTGCACAAATAGTCTGTCCAACGGTAATCTGCAAGGTGAAACTACCTGGATCCTTCAACTTCATAGGCAGTTTATTTTAAATTTTGGACGTGCACTCTTGAGTAAGTGAAACTGTAGCATACTCGGTCAACTGATTCTTATTGGCAACTATATCCTTCAAGTATTTCACATATTTTGGCACACTCTGGAGAATGTCAACAAGAGGAAGGTTTACTTGAACCTGCTTCAGAAGATCTAGGAACTTCTTATAACTTGCTTCTTCTTGATTCATTCTTTCCCTTTGAGGGAAGGTCAAGGGGACAGTCTTCTTGCCCACAAGAATTTCCTCACTTGCGTCTTTTTTCGTGACTTATTTTATGCATCATCTTTAGAACTGTCATCAATGAATGTGGAATTATCCTACTCCTGAACCGTCTCCTTAGTTTGCTACCCACTCCTTGTTGTAACCGCATTTACCTGCTTTGGATTGGACTTTATATCGATAGGTAATGATCCTTGTGGCCTTGTATTCTATGATCCTACAATTTGATCCAACTGCAACTCTAAATTTCTTGAAAGAAATTGTTGAATCTTCAACTCAACTGCAAACTATTCCTGTTGAGTCTTTATGTTCACCGCAAATTGTGCTTTTTAAGCCATAAACTGCTTAATTAATTCCTCCATATTGCTATTCTGAGCGGTCTCCTGATTATTCTGAGATGGTTATGGATTTGGTTGTACTGGTCCCTTGTACTAATTTGCATTCTGTGCCTGATTTCCACCCCATAAAAAATGGGGTGTTTCCTCTAATTGGGATTATACGTGTTGCCAAAATTTTGTTGACCCTGACTATTTGCATCCCCTATATAGTTGACTAAATCTGGATTAACAGAACATGCGTCTGTTGTGTGCTCACCACTTCCGCAAACTTCACACCAAGAATTTACCTGGTGAACTGCATTTGTGGTGGCTGTTGGTTGTGTAACACCCAACTTGAAGTTGTTCAACTGAGTAGTCATATGATTTTGCATTACTGCAATCTGTACCTGTAATGTAGTGTACTGATCTACCCCCAATACCCCTACAACCTTCTTGGGATCACTTCTTGAGTATGCATGCCAATCAGGATTCCCTTGTGAAATTCGATTCAACAATGTATACAATTCTTCATAAGTTTTCTCCAAAGCTTGGCCTCCTGTTGCTGAAACTAAGAGAATCTTTGTATTCGACTCAAGGCCTTCTATAAATGTGTGAACCAAGACATCATTCAATTGATGGTGATGAGGATAATTTTTGAGCATGCCTTTAAATCTCTCCTAATCTTGGTAGAGATTTTCTCCATCTTTTTGTCTGAAACTCAAGTCTCACTCCTCAAATGTGCAGTCTTCTGCGATGGGAAGAATCGAATAAGCAACTTCCGAGCACAATCTTCCCATGAAGTGATGGAATGTGGTGGTTCAGCATGTAACCACCTCTTTGCTTCCCCTTTTAGAGAAAAAGGGAAGAGTGTCAATCTGACATAATCAGTATTCACCCTTTCAGGAATGTACATATAACATATTTCCAGGAAGGTCTGTATGTGATGCTGAGGGTCTTCATGTGAAAGGCCATGGTATTGCCCCGCTGAATTCAACAGTTGCACCATATTCTACTTCAGTTCAAATCAACCTCCTAGCCCGGGCTTCCAATGCTATTAGTTACATAGTTCGTAAGTGGGATTGCCATCTCATGAACAAGTCTTGCAGCTGGTTGAACAGAAACAGCTGGAATAATCGAAGCTGGAACATTTTCGGCATTTAGTTCAACAGGAGTATTGGGACAAAAAACATTCGGTTCTTCTATTTCAGCCATTTGATCCTGTTGAATGGAATGTTGAGCTCTTAGCCTCTGATGAAAAATCAATTTCGGTTCTGCAAAAGGCTCTACCAACTCTATATCTCTGGCCAGTCCCCTATTCAGCTAAACCTACAAAAATTCAGTTGCAAAATCAAGTTGTTAATACTTAAACTTATTATAAAAAGCCAAAAATTAAGCAATTTACTAATTATACTAGTCCCCGAAAATGGTGCCAAAAACTTATTGAGTCTCAAATGAACACACAAGTGCACGTGATCGTACAAGTAGTATAAAGACTTAGACAGTCAGATATCGTTCCCACGAGGACTAAGAAACTAGAAATTTAATCAACTTTTAGTTTTAGACAACTAGGAATTAAGTGTTATGGAGTATCAAGATGATTGTAAATTTGTGAATAAAAATGTAAATTACTAAACAAGACATAACAAGTTGTGACTAGAGCTAAGCAAGCAACGGTTATAATCAATAATGATGATGATTCCAGGGTTGAGGCATTTCGAACAATTATACAATTCTCTATTCCTATAACAGTCTAATTGGTTATAGGGTTGTTGATTCACAAGGTTTATGCCACGATCTTGGTCTCCTAACCTCAAATCTTCTATCTATTGAATATTGTGGCTACAACTCCCACAGAGATACAACAATTCTTCTAGATTTATAAAATTATCTTCTTGTAATTGAACCAAGAAATGCTTCTAGGTATATCCCTATCCTAGATTCTAATTCAAACCCCTTATTTTATAAAAGGATAAGAACCTTTCTCCTTAATTTTTTCATTCTATCCTACGATTCTCCTCCCGGATGCACATAGAAATATATATTTATTTCAATGGTGGCCACTCATCAAAATAGTAAGATCAAGAAATTAAGAACAACCCAGATGATAATCCAAAGAGAAACTATGAATAATAATATAAAAGAGTAATCATGTTCTTAGCCTCAACCCCAGAAATAAGGTGTTTAGCCACTCATGTTTGAATTCAACATCTAAAATAAGTAATTAATCATACCCAAAATAATTCTTAAAGTAAAGAAGTTCAAAAGAAATATTAAGAACCCTAAAAGAAAAAAATTTATGCTTTTCCGCCGCTGCTATGCTTTCTAAAAAAAATTGTAATTGTGCTCACGTGTTCCTTTCATACTTGGGAAAAATTCACTAGATCTGCACCCTTGACGTGACACGTTACAAATCACGTTGAGACAACCAACACATCGCATCAACATCGATTTGTCAAACTGGAATTCATCTTTGAAAATCAAGCTAAGTCTATTTTTTCACCACACGACGTGACGCGTTGACATCGCGTCGTGTCGGTTGAAGTTTCTTCTCAATATTCAGCTAAGTGTCAAAATCTAAAGCATCGACACAATGTATTAGTATCATGTCGATGCACTGGAAGTTGCACATGGAATTTCTACTAAGTCAGAAAAATCACACATCGACGCGACGCATTGACATCGTGCTGATGCACTGGAAATTGTTCTTCAATTCTGACTAAGGCACAAAATGTTACAGGTTGACACGACGCGTTGAGATCACGTCGTGTCACTGTTATTTTTCTCCATTTTTTTCTTTCATCTCATCTACCCTCAGCTCCTTTCTTTTCTCTTTACTCTCATGCATCTCCATATGTTTTTGCCTTCGATCCGCATGGTCCTTTGCCTCATCATGATATGTATCCCATTTTCTTCCAAATCTATGGGAAATTAACCCTGTTTCTCTAATCACATCGGTTAGCCACGAAACACAATTTAATTAGTAATTCAATATGTTTAGCATACTTTTTATTCTCGAAACAAGTCCAAATATGGGTAAATTACGCTGTTTGGACATATAAATACACCTAAGATCAGCATCCTCTCCAGGAGCACCAGAAAGTCTAGGCAAACCCAACCTTAAGAACCTACCCACCATTTTCTACTCCTCAGCCGACATAGAAGGCTGGGTCACAACTGGGTGAGCGACCACCAACTGAAAAACTGCCTGTATAGGAGGATGTCAACTCCAGGAGCTCCAGCTATAGGCTGAACTCCTACCCAGTAGTCTCTGAACCATCAATAAAACCCAACAACTGAACCAAAGAATATCTAAGAAAAGAAAAGGGAATAAAACCTGGTGGAGCCTGGGCTGGTCCCTAGCCCATCGCTGGCTGAGGTGGACGAATCTCTGGCTCAAGTGCAGGAATCAAGTTTTGGGGAGGCCCATCCTGATCCCAAATCGGGGATACATCTCGAGGTCATCCTCAAATAGGGGAAAGATCCCTAGACTAGGTCTTGAGACCCTCATCATGCATAGCTACAACACGTGTCCTGGGCATCTGCAAAAGAGTAAAGTCAAGATAACATCCTACAAAGAAACTCAGACTCTTAGCACAATACGAGTGAAAGAAGTGAAGGAATCCTAAGAATGTCCTATAGCCTCCTGAAAATAGGAAACAGATGTCAACATTTCAATACGTAGGACTCTTCTAGACACTTGCTCTTGTACCAATAATACCAGTGAAACCTAGGCTCAAATACCAAGTTGTCACAACCCAATTTTTGAGTCATGATGGCACCTACTAAAACCCACCAGTATGTAAGCCGACGCCGTAACCCGAAGCTAAGGCAATGAGTTACCTTTGTGGAAACGTCCAACTTGGACAAAATATACGAACACAGTATAAGAAATAGTGTTCCACATAAAAGAAGACAACCAACATATGAATACCAATCCCCATGACCTGGTAGTTTCAATACAAGAGCATCTATGTTTGACAATAGGAATTACAACTCCAATTCTAAACAGTCTTAAATAGTTTTATACATTCATCTCGAATACAAAAGAGAAAAATAAGATAGAGAGGAAATGGGTGGCTCAAACTCCAAGAGCTCACCTTGTCTTCAAAATATCAATGCAACACAATCTCAATTTAATGGCGGCAACTAGTACTCGGGACTGCACCAAAAAGGTACAATAGTGTAGTATGACTACCAAGACATAGGTACTCAGTAGGCATCATTGGCCGACTGAGTTAAATTATGATATAAAGATGATATATAGTATGATAATAACTATAAGTCAAGGTACAGAATCAAAACACTAACCAACTAGAAAAATAATACAATATCTCATATCAATACGTACCACAACCGTCTTGCAAAGTGAATAACTAATCTGGAAACATAAAGCAACATACATATATATTACAATCGTATAAATACCACACTCAACACACATAAAATCATTAAGGCATAATGTAAAATAACTTACCACATCATCTCATACCATACCACCGGGAGGGTACATCCGAAAGAACACAGAGTAAAGATCTAATCACAGTATCCCATACCACCGGAGGGTGCACCAATGGATCAATAATATATATATATATATATATATATGTACACAATCGACTCGCATATACCACGATTTCCATGCTTCCATTACCTATCCTTTGCTAAGACCTATAATAATCATCCATTACCGAGATCAAACAACATATACCAATATAATCATAACAATAGTCATAGAGTAAATTAGACATCTACTCCATAATATACTCAATCTAGTCTATATTAACTAACCACAATTTATTACTAAGCTACTAGTTTGATAGTCATCATAAGGTCTCCAACCATTAGCCTAACCAATTCCTCATATACTCCTTCTTCATGGAATAACAACTAGTTATGATTCATTGGATAGTCAACATCCATATCTATACAAAATACACTACTAAACCATAACCACTATTTAAATGACTCATTCTTGGTTATCGTAAGTATACTAGTCATCATATAGTGAGAAGCAAAATATCATAACACACTTATCTATTTAAAACCAACGCCATTTTCTAGTTAACATCATAATTATCTAAGTCTTCATTTAAGCAACCAACGACATTACTCACTAAACATCAATATCAATAACCATCAACAAACCTAAGTCTATTACCATCATTAGCTATTTGACAACCATAACAACTAGTTACCATATTTTAACTAGACAAGGTCCACCAAGTAGTACTCTAGGCCTTTATCCATCAAGTAACATAACCACTTTATATAGACAACTAGTTGTCAAGATAACACATTTTTACTAGGAAAAATTCCATAACATAACCATTTATTCTAGAAAAATATATTCACTAGATGAATCCTTAATTCTACACATTATAAAACTTACCAATTAGTCTTAACTCAATCATTGGAATATTCTACTTATTTAGTATTAACAAGAGCCACACCACTTAACTAGTGATTAATTGTAGAGAATTATAGAAAACATCCCAAGGAAAGCATCATGTCCTATATACCTACAATGACTTAATCATACAAATGAAAAACCACACATATACCTATAAATTCATATAAGTTTACTATACATAATATTACCACAACTTTAATACATCATCTGGATTCACTAGACATCATCAAAATATCAATGCCTCTTCCGGATTCACCGGGCATCATCATAACATCAATATATCCCCCGGCTTCACTGGGCATCATAACATCAATACCTCTTCTAGATTCACCAGGCATCATCATAACAACAACATATCCTCTGGATTTCCCGAACATCATCATAACATTAATATATTCTCTGATTCATCGGGCATCATAGCATCACCAACAATCATCATGACAATAATAAATATATGTATAAAACCAAAGCAAGAAAGTACAAACCACAATCAATTTAGTGTAAGAGAGGTGAGAAAATGCATATTAAGGTACTTTACCATTAATCATCACCACATTATATGAGTAGTTGCTTAGGCGCATATATCTAAGTATGAATAATCACCAACTTTTTGAGCTTAGCATGATTATTAGCAAGTCAATTATAAGTCATGGGTATGCCTTCTAAAATCCTTATTTACTCACATGGTTCACAATACTAGTGCAAGGAGATTCTTTTACATAACCATTAGCTTAGTCATTAATCCAATATCATTATAAGAGTTGTGACACCATCTACAACTCACATAGTAAACTAGCCAACTAGTTAGGTGATAACATAATTATAGAACCAATTCACAAGACTTTTCCATAATAGCCAAATCATGACAGCAAGATAATCAATCAAGTATACACATCATGCCAACGTCGACAACATGCATAAACCACTTACTGGGCTTAGCCATTATATCACCAAAAGCATAATTTAGGTGTTCAACACCTATCTGGGTCACTAAGAAGTTACATTGAGTCAAGCTTAAGGTGGGTCAAGTTTCGTTTCTAATAATCCCCAAAAGTTCTCTTCCATAAGTCTAACTTCTACCTTGAATTAGGTTAAGTTATCTAAATCATTCCTTAAGGGCTTATCAATCCACACTAGTTCTATGGGACAATTCTTTTTCAAGGATTACTCCTACATCACCACAAACACCTAAAGTCATTCCACAACTAAGAATATCCAGGTCAACATACATTTAAGGCGAGTGAACAAGGTAACTCTCATAGACTAGAGAAACTATAGTATTGTCCTATTATTCATGAGACTATAAGTCTAACTAACCTAGATTCTAGGCTATAGGTCAAGCATCACACTTTACAAATTCAATAGCATAAGTGTTTAACTAATCTCAAGCATTACCGTATACCGTTTCAACACCTAAAACCCTTCCTAGTTTTATCAAGATATCATAATTTATATTACAATAAAGCTCAATATTACACAAATAAGCCTAACCTACCTTGCATCCAAATAGCTCACAAACCAACAATCTTCACTTTCCCTTTCCTCGAAGCTTCTTCCAAGAGATAAGCTATCAATAACAAAATATATGCATTATTATGAGACTAACAACACCCATGTTGTAACAATTGTGCTTTGGGTCCAAATGTCACCAAAAACCCACAAGTGGGTCCTACATAAAGAAAATGTGTTTCCTAGACCAACCCATTGTTCAAATACCATTAGGGAGCTATAACCCTCAAGAAATTTATGCAAAACAACCATATTTGGGGACAAAATCAAGCCTCAAGCCATTAGAGTTTTTTTGGTCTAATAAACAAGAATTCAACACGAAAAATAAAGGATTCATACCTTAGATTAGATGTTAGTCGCAAAAAACAAACTCTTCAAGCTCCCAATCAATAACCATCACACACTTTAAGGATATAACACTCTATTAGGGTTTGGGGACTCAAAGCAATGGAGAAAATGAAATGTTTTTGCTAAAAAAGGCTTTTAATTGGACCATTCGAAGCCTTAGGAGGCGCAATGGTGCATATGTTCTAGACCGCGATCGCACCCTATCCTGATGAGATCTCGGTACCTTGAGTACCAGACGATGGTTGAAACTTTGAATTTGTTTCCATGTTTTGGCAAAGGCCATTAGAAGCATCCAGAGTTTGATATGAGCAAATGAGATATGCTACCATATGGATTTTGATGTTTCGCACGTGTTGACAAAGTCGGATTTTCCATCAAATATTATTTTACTAAAGTTTTTACTTAGTGGACCTTTGAACCAGTGAATACTTCTAAATAGGGAAATGGTTCTAACAACCAAATGAACTGTAGGGTAATCGAACTATCAATTCTAGTAAGTCATAAATAAGTTGGGGAAGCTATGGGAAAGATCTAACGATAAAAATGAGTAGGAATTATAGAAAATAACCTGAAGGGTCATTCCACTACAACTACTACAACTGCAGTCTATCTTGGAGATTGGCCCTTGGTCTGTGCTAGGGCCAAGTCTCATCCTAAAGTCAAACTCTATTGTATTTATCGGTCCCACATACTCTAGCCCAAATAATATTTGGTGGATGACCTCAATAAAAATGTACACTCTAACCCCTTTGACAAAAGTATGCTCTAAAAGTGTCAGTTTAACTTCTCTATTCACCCCTTAAGTAATCAAGTAGATCGTGGAGGCGTAAGAGGTATAAAACTCCTAGACTAGAGCTGGGCTGTAAGAACCATAGGGCCATGTCATCCTCCCCAACTGATACCAATCTAACGAGGATCAAAGGTCTGGTCCCCCTACTCATCCAGTTAAGTCAATCCTTCTCTCAGCTGAAATACCTCTCTTAAATTATTCATTCTCCATGATGAGGCTTCTTCTATAAAATATATGATGCAACCTCTCTACACATTATCTCAGGTTTAGTTCAGCTATAGGTACAACCGAGATATCTGTAGAGTCAGATCATAGAGTAACAGGTGGTAGAACAAAAGGTTGGGTAACCTATCATAGAGTAATAGGTGGTGGAAAACAAAGTTGGGTAACCTATGCAACTGGTAGAGCATCCTGGGGTGATGATGAAGAAATTTCCTATAGGACCTATTTATCATCCTCCTTAGATAAGAGTGTAAATGAGCCCAAAGTCGACTCACTAGCTTACTCAGATTCATCCTTTGACCCCTCCTCAGACTGGAAGTCATGTGTGTCCTCCTCCTCTACAGACTCTGATATTGATCTATACTTAAATTCCTATCCAAACCCTGAATATAAATCTACCTCATCCTTAGAACCATTTTTGGAAGTACATTCTCTCTCTCCTTAGACTAGGAAAAGTATGGTGGTAAACTTTGGGCCTTCTTTATCCTCATCCTAGGAATAGGTCTAAGAGCACTCGTTTAGGATCCAACCTATGTTGGTGTGGCTGAGTTCCTAGTGGAGTCGGTGTTGGGGTTGGCTAGGTGCCCAATGTGGCCACAATTGCTGCAACTGTAGCCTATCTCAAAGTTCGGCCATTGGTCAGTATAGAGCCACTAGAGTGTTGTCTGGGCTAACAGGTACCCCTCTATGGATCCACTCTGCTCTAGCGACTGGTCACAATGTCTCAACTGAACTCCCTTTTTCTAGGTGGATTTTGGTGCCATCATACCTGAAATAGTAGTTGTTAGTGTTTGAAACAAAAGAAGGGAACAAAAAAGTTTTTAAAGAAATAGAAAACCCAGGTTAGGTTGCCTACAGACCATAAGTGCCACTTACAAGGAATGTAGGTGCCCTCGTAAGTGTCACCAAAGCCCTTAAACTTCAGGACTTCAACTCTGACACATACGAGGTCACGTACAACCAGTAAGTACTACCTACGAGTCTTGTAAGTACCTTGTAGGTACCATAATGAGAGTACTTCAAATTTTTCAAAAATATTTCATCCCGCATTGTGCATTTTGCAATTCTAAGTCCAATGTCATGCACAAAAACATTTATCAAGTTAAAATTCATAGTTAGTGCACAAGAATTTATATATTCATTTTCTTTTTCAATTTCTACTTCTGTATATACATGATCACAAGGTTCTCAAACAAGACCAATGTAAAACGTTTACATTCTAACCATTATAGGCTCCTAATTATAAAGATTTTATGAGTTTTACTCTATTATCAGGATTACTTTAAGTACAAACTCAAGTTCTTTGTAAATAACACTATTTATAACTAATAGGAGCTAAGAATTTTACCTTAGTTGAAAGTGATGGATGAGAAAGTGATTAAGACTAGTGTAAACCCTAGTTTTGTATGCTCTGTGCGTGCAAGTGACAGGGAATAGGAGTGGTTCTTTATTTTATAGTGAGAAAAAGGGAGGTGGAGAGTTTGAATTTAGGTGGAAATTTACAAAATCTGTGAAAGTGGGGAATACAGATGTGGTATGGGGTTTTAAGGCCGTTAGTTTGCTAGATCGGGTCGGATCCACTTAGGTCAAACACAGATTTTAAAATCTTTATCCCTAGATTTTACGTGCACTATAGGGCCACTTACGACCCATAAATGTGCCATTGTAAGTGACCTAAAATTCCTGCTACCTCATGAATTTTAACTATGATTTCAACAACCACACTAACGAGGTCGTAAGTGATACTTACGATCCCCATAAGTGGGTTCATAGGTAAAACTTCAGAGATCCCTAAAATCTTAGATTTTTACTCTGATATTTAATACATCACTTACCTAGCATAGGCGGGACTTATGACCCCTATAAGTGGGTTAGTAAGTCGTCTAACTAGATTTTTTTAAATTTTGCAATTTTTACGATATCCAGCTGTTTTCCCAAGCGTTGAACCATAAAAATAAAAACAAAGTGAACAGTAAAATATTGGGTTATCACCCAACCAACATTTGATTTAACATCATGGCACGACGTTGCTATGTTGGTTACTCAGACTTCACCAACAAGCCCATGGGTTTTCTCCGATGAAAAGCATAATTTGATGTTACAAAATGACTTGGTTTCCTTGGCTACGCAGAATTCGCCAAGGCTTATGTCGATACAAACTTTCACTTTATTAGTATTTCCCATATAGTGTTTAACACGCTACTCGTTCAGCTTAAACGGGGTTTCACTGATTTATTTCAACTCAATAGTACCATATGGGAACACTCTAAGCACAGTGAATGGTCTATACCACCTAGACATTAACTTGCCAGGAAACAACTGAAGTCTAGAATTATACAAAGCTAAACTCTAATAAGCTAAACTCAAACACTCTTTTTTTAATCCTTTTATCAATATACAAATACATCTTCTCCTTGTGCAAATCTAAACTCTAATAAGTTGTAACATACCGAGTATGTACCCTGAATGCTACACGGTGCTCATATTCTAGAAGGACCACAAGCTAACCCATGACTGGTACCTACTGCAATAGCTGAACAATGATACTATAAAATATGCAAAAAATAGGTAGAAAACTGGCCATAAGGTTCAATACTATTAATAATACTGAATATGGTATCTCAATACCAAAACTCAATATCAATAATATAAACTGAACAACTATCTGAAAATACTCTAGTCTGAAAAACCCATAAACTGTCTGAACTGTAGAGCTAATGTGACAAGTACCTAACTAACTCAGACTACTAAAAATAAATTAAAATGCTAAAATATATAATCACGTCCTCGAACTATGAGGACTCACCACTAACTCTGCATACTGAGAATCTAAACTGCTAAGGGTGCTCGGGAGCCCGTGTGTCTGAACCTATGATATAAGACATCATTGCGCAAGAGAAAAGTATGCATCAGTACTTTGAATATACTGGTATGCTCAGTGAGGTAGGTTGAAATGCATGGGTTCATATGCATAAACAATACTAACTGAATATCACGAATATGACTGAATGAGAGTACATGCATGAATACATATACTGTAAATAAAATTATGATAATAGTAGATACTGAATCTGAATAATGATTAACTGATATTTGAGTATACTTATACTTAATTACTGAAAATAGAATGAATGTATCTAACAGTCCTGAATCTGTGGAACTATACTAAGTTTTGAACTGAGATGAGTGACTGTGTCTGACAATCCTGAATCTGTAGAACTAAAATGAGTTCTATACTGAGACTGGATCTGAAACTAAGACTGTGGGAGGTAATCATCTAATTTACATGCCCCTTCTCTAACTGATTTAGGGTCAAACCTATAACCCCAGTTGGAATGGTGTCAATACCTTGCCACGGGTAAGGACAAGCTACGAGTTAACCATCTCTGATAGGAAGATCTTCCGTCAACCCTCACTGGTAGGAAAACTCAAATGAGATATATCAACCCTAGTCTTGCAGAGAGATATCTTAACCTACACTGGCTATGTAGTTCTGGAACACAAGGACTGCTTCTAAGTATTACACCCTATACTAACAGGAGAGTCCCTATCCTTGGGTTCAGTCGGTGCTGAATCCTACTCCTAATTGAATAGAAACTACACTGAATTCCAAACTGTACAAGGTTGTACTGAACTGTTACTGATCATATTGTATAATTGAACTGAACTAATTTGACTAAACTAAATTGGACTGATTCCGAGCTCTCTAAGTACTGAACTGATTACTGACTGAATACTGTGAACTGATTGAGTTTACTGAGTTCTGAACTACATACTACTATGTTCTGAGCTAACTACTGAACTAAGACTGATTACTGAGTACTACTGAATTTTTCTGAGTCCTGTAACTGACTTAGAGTAATACTAATAGTAACATGACTTAGATTATTCTATAACTGACACTAGCTCTAGGTAAACAACTAAATTGTTGGATATAAATACCCCCAGGACTCGATACCATGAAAAGTAAAGCATAACATGGTAGTAAAAGTCATAACAATGCATACTAGTCCATAGTTCATTCATAGAGACATTAACTCAAACCGTTGTAATGCATTAAATTGTGCATGAATGGGGAATAAATGTTAGCATGCTATAATTTCATTATTCAACTCACATGAACAATTCATCAATCACCTGGACGGCATAGTACATGCACATAACACTAGACAACAAGAGAGAATCATAATTTCAACACCAAATTCACAATCTCAAGGCTTTAGCATGAATTCACATTACTCTACACAAATAATAAATGATTTCACATGAATCTTGTAACTAATCATGGATTAGAAATCCCTATCAACATAATAATCATGAACCTAATAGTCAAATCAAATCATAAATTTCATTAAACCCTTAACTTGTAGTTTTCAAAAAGGTTTCTTGAAGTCCAAGGGTGGAAGGAACCCTTGGATGAACACTTCACATACCTTGGTTGCTAAATTCTGGAAGATTGGTGGTGGTTTCTTGAGTTCTTGATTTGAAATTGATCCCCCTAAGGTTTTGTTCTGGAGAGATTTTTTGAGAAAGCAAGTATATTTTGCTTAATGAGGGTTGAATCTCCTATTTTAGGGCTGAATGGCGGTGGGGAAATAACCCATTTACCCCTAAGGACACGCTATTTTAATTAATAAAAAATTAAATCATCGACGCACAGGCTGATGCGTCGCATAATTGGCATCGATGCGATAGCCAATGCATCATGTTAAGTCCGTGTTGATTCACTGGAAATTGTACTGAGCTGAAGGAAAAATTATATGTCGATACGAGGGAAGATGCGACGCATCAAGATTGCATCGCCTCACTATTTTGATCATTTGAACATGGTCTAAACGAGGTTCGAAAAATTTAAAACTTGTTCGGGAACACCTATTGACATTCCTGATCATGAATTAGCTCAAATATCAATATCTAATGGACGTAAAGGTTGTGAAATAATATTTCCAACTTTCAAAGGCTAAAATAACACTAAGTCTGAATACTTAGCTAGAATTTTGTAAGTTTGGAACCCCTTAACAAACTTAAAGGACTTAATTAAGCTAAGAATTTTGCGGAGTCTTACATTACCTCCCCCTTGGGAACATTCGTCCTTGAATGAGACTGACTAAGATGAGAATACTAGTAGACTAAACTTACTTACTAAACATGAACATCTGAAACATGATTATCTGACTGACATTACTGACACACTGAATTTCATACTGAACATACATATTTGATGTATGAGTACATGACTAAGCTGATTCGTGAATGCATGACTGGGATTTATGATAAGCTGAATATTCACTGAACATGCATATCTGATGCATAAGTACTGACTGGACTGACGTATAAATACATGACTGAGTATGCAACGATAACTGATACCAAGTTCGTAAAGGTAATCTGAACATGGAACAGAGTAAGTTTAAGGAAAAACTGAAAAATATACTGATGAACCCAAGATTATTTTTGGAGTACGCATGAATGGGAACATGAGAACATGACTAAGACTGGAACGTGATACAAGAACTGAATATCATGAAATGAACTAAGCCCTCTTGAATATGTGGCTTACGACTGAGATTGGAACTTGAGGGTCAACCTATGAGTACCCACTACTCCAAACTAAATTTGTTCCGTGTAGAGAAATAGAAGGTTTAGGATATGAAAGCTCGGGGTTATAGTGCATCTCCCCCTTGTGAAATCATGTCCCCCAAAGAATACTGACATCACTGAGATACTGAGAAAAATTGAGGTGATGCACAAGGCACCTACGAACTGAACATGACTGAATATCTGGGACCTGAAACTGAAACATGATACATGAGCTGAAATGAGAACGCAATTTCCTGTGTGCTCCATCTTAGAATAGTTACATTCATAATACTTCCGATAGTGCGACTAGATGTAAAGATAAAAAACCAAACCATAAGACCTTGTCTGCCTGACTGCTAAACTGAATTAGTAGCTTTAAGAACTAACTCATACTGAAAACTTATTCTCAAATAGAGATTTTCTCTAACACTCTTTCAACTACACTCTCTACCTCATTACAACACTTCACCTGAGAATAATGAAAGTACTCACATAGGCGTTGAGCATGAATTAATAAATATACTAACTTATCTGATTAACTGAATGACTGATAGCTGAATACTAGATCTGCAAGGCTGAACTATACTTAGTCTGAATAACTGAACTGAAACTGTAGAATATCATGTATACAAGGAAGGGACTGACTGAGTGACATGAGATAATCGAGCATGAACTCCACATTCTGAGAACTGTAAACACATATGATTCTATGCAAAGTACGTGAATATAAGTTGTGTTCATGGAGTTAAGACATTATGCATGCATAGGTATCGTGATGACTGAAGTACAAAACTTTTAACTAAGGTAAATACGGGTTGGGCATCATTCTCACCCATTACTTTTTTACTCATACTAATATTACTACTAAAATTCGGAAGCCAGACTTCCTAAGATATCATAATCGGATAGTTCCTGTATAACCGTGCGACTATGATAGACTGACCCACTAGAGTAGAGGCTGAGTATGATTTTGTTAATATTTTGTTTGACTTTAAATTTAACTTCTATGTAAAGACTTACAAAAGATAGAGAGGCTCCTAGATCTGATAATATATAAACATATATATAGAAGGTCTATAACATACCGATGACCGCATCAAAGGAACTTTCCTGATCT
This sequence comes from Capsicum pubescens, assembly GCA_030864215.1. Lineage (NCBI taxonomy): Eukaryota > Viridiplantae > Streptophyta > Magnoliopsida > Solanales > Solanaceae > Capsicum > Capsicum pubescens. The sequence continues at coordinate 215,677,779 of CM061543.1, read as the reverse complement.
AGCCTGGACTGAACTACATAAAGCCTATTTGGACGCTGCCCACTTGTGGCACTGGAAGTGGCATCTTACAGATTTAGGCGACCAAACTAAGTTGAAGGACGACTTTGCTGACTTTATAGACCATCCTTAGGACAGTCTCGAACTCTCTAACCTGACATTCCATATCAAAAACACACATCACTACCAGCTCTACACATACTCTTATGATTCTTACCACATTCTTCGTAATGTGGATTACTTTGAATACCGCTTGCACTACTCTAAGTTTTGGATCCTGGCGCCCCATCAAAATTTTCATTCATGAACCTTGGTACTGGTGTACTAGTTGAAGGTAGAACTACGGTTGAAAACTCCTGACTAAACCGAGAACAGTCACTACCCACTGACCTTGGCTGGGCAAAACTAATATTATCCATTCAGCTCTCTTATTTTCTCTCTCCTTCTTCTTAAGTTTCTGTTCCTCAATCTATTAATCATGAACCATAAGCCTAAATATGTCCATCTCCTTAATCAACATTGTAGTCCTCTACTCTTTAACCACTCTCCCCGACACCCCAGACACAAACTTGCTCATTCTGGATCTATTATCTTCTACTAATGGGGAGCATAACTGGTTAACGAAGTAAACTCGAGGGAATACTCTTTCATACTCATACTTCCTTTCCTGAGATTGATGAACTCTCGCACTTTGGCTTCTTTCAGATTTAAGGGAAAAAATCTATCTAAGAAGGTCGTAGCAAACTCTTCCTATTCTATGGGCTCTGCATCTGTACCCCTAACTACCTTCCACTTCTTAAACCACGTATGAGCTACTTCTTGTAGCTGATTGGTGGCTAACTCAACATTCTCACTGGATGTCACTCCCATGATATCTGTGACTTTCTTAACTTGATCGAGGAACTCTTATGGATATACTTCAGACTTAAAACCTGAGAATAAGGGAGGATTCATTCAGGTGAAGTCACGAATCCTGGCTGTAGCAATATTGGCCACTGGGTTGGCCGGAACAACAGCTGGCCATTTATTTTGAGTTGCAACTAAATTGTCTAGAGTAGTGAATGCAGCCCTGAATTCTTCATGAGAGACGTACTCATCCAGAGGATCTGCCTGAACGGGCTGAGGTTCTGATTGGTTTTCCATTCCTCTTCCCTTAGTCCTCTTTAGAGGCATATTTTGTATGAAGAAGAGAAAGAATTAGACTGATAATTTAGCTGGAGACCATGCTCAATGGCACGACATGAATACTGAAAGAAGGGAAAATTTTCCTAAAGCATCTTGTAGCCTCTTGTCCATAAGTATGGCGCGCAACACACCCATACACAAGACTCTACTAGATACGACTTTCAGACTTCCTAGGACTCTATTAAACCTTAGGCTCTGATACAAAGTTTGTAATGCCCTGAGTCTGTACCCCGAACGCTACACGGTGCTTATAATCCTGAAGGACCACAAGCTAACCCATGACTGGTACCTGCTGCAATAGCTGAAAAATAATACTATAAAATATGCTGAAAATAGGCAAAAAACTAGCCATAAGGTTCAATACTATAAATAATAATAAATATGGTATCACAATACCAAAACTGAACATCAATACTAAGAACGGAAAAACTAACTGAAAATACCCTTGCTTGAAAAGACTCTAAACAGTCAAAACTGTGGAGTTGATGGGACAAGTCCCCAACTAACTCTGACTACTAAAAATGAACTGAAATGCTGAAATAAATAATCACGTCCTTGAACTATAAGGACTCACCACTAACTCTTTATACTAAGAATCTAAACTGCTAAGGGTGCTTGGGAGCCCGTGCGTCTGAACCAATGATATAAGATATCATAGTGCAAGAAACAAGTATGTGTCGGTACTTTGAATGTATTAGTATGATCAGTGAGGTAGGATGAAATCCATAGGTTCATATGCATAAACAATATTAACTGAATATCATGAATATGATTGAATGAGAGTACATGTATGAATACATATACTGTAACTAAATTCATGATAATACTGGATACTAAGTCTAAATACTAATTAAATGATATCTGAGTATACTGATACTAAATTACTAATAACTAAATGACTGCATCGAATAGTCCTAAATCTGTGGAACAATACTGAGTTCTGAACTAAGCTGAGTGACTGTGCCTGACAGTCCTGAATTTGTAAAACTGAACTGAGTTCTATATTGAGACTAGATCTAAAATTGAGATTGTGGGAGGTAATCATCAAATCGACACTCCCCTTTTTTAACTGATTTGGGGTCCAACCTGTAACCCTAGTTAGAAGGGTGTCAATACTGTACCACGGGTAAGGACAAGTTGTGAGTTAAACCTATATGACAGGAAGTTCTTCTATCAACCCTCAGTGGTAGGAAAACTCAAATGAGATATATCAACCCTAGTCTTCCAGGAAAGTATGTCAACCTACGCTAGCTACGTAGTTCTGGAATGCTAGGATTGTTTCTAAAGATTAAAGCCACTACTGATAGGCAAGTCCCCATTCTTTGGTTCACTCGGTGCTAAATCCTACTCCCAACTAAATAGACAGCGGACTACATTCTAAACTGTACTAGGCTGGACTGGACTGTTACTGATCGTCTAGTATAATGGAACTAAACTGATTTCACTAAAATAAATAGGACTCATTTCGAGCTCTCTGAGTACTGAACTAATTACTGACTGAATTCTGTGAACTGACTGAGTTTAGTGAGTTCTAAAATAGATACTACTATGTTTTGAACTGAATACTAAATGAAGAGTGATTACTGAGGACTACTGAATTTTCCTGTGCCCTGTAACAGACTGAGAGTACTACTTATCGTAACATGACATAGATTATTCTGTAACTGACACTAGCTCTAGGTAAATAGCTAAATTGTCGGGTATAAATACCCCCAGGACTCGATACCATGAAAAGTAGAGCATAGCATGGTCGTAAAAGTCATAACAATGCATACTAGTCTATAGTTCTTTCATAGAGACATTTACTCAAACACTTGTAATGCATTAACTTGTGCATAAATGGGTAATACATGTTAGCATGCTATAATTTCATTATTCAACTCACATGAACAATTCATCAAACACTTGGACGGCATAGTACATGCACATAACCCTAGACAATCTGAGAGCATCACAATTTCAACACCAAATTCACAATGTCAAAGCTTTAGCATGAATTCACATTACTCTACACATATAATATATGATTTCACATGAATCTTTTAAATAATCATGGATTAGAGAACCCCATCAACATAATAATCATGAACATAGTCAAATCAAATCATAAATTTCATTAAACCCTTAACTTGTAGTTTTCAAAAAGGTTTCTTGAAGTCCAAGGATGGAAGGAAACCTTAGATGAACACTTCACATACCTTGGTTTCTAAATTCTGGAAGATTGGTGGTGGTTTTTTGGGTTCCTGATTTGAAATTGATCCCCCTAGGGTTTTGTTCTTGAGAGATTTTTAGTGAAAGCAAGTATATTTTGCTTAATGAGGGTTGAATCTTATGTTCTAGGGATGAATGAGGGGTGGGGAAATGACCTATTTACCCCTAAGGACGCGCACTTTTAATTACTGAAAAATTGAATCATCAACGCACAGGCCGACGCACCGCGTAGTTGGCATTAATGTGATATCCAATGCATCGCGCTGAGTCCGTGTCGATTCACTGAAAATTGCACTGAGCTGAGGAAAAATTATTTGTCGATGCAAGGGACGACGAGACGCATCAAGATTGCATCGACTCACTATTTTGGTCATTCAAACATGGTCTAAACAAGGTTCGAAAAATCCAAAACTTGTTCGGGAACACCTATTGACATTCCTGATCATAAATTAACTCAAATATAAACATTTAGTGGATGTAAAGGTTGCGAAATAAGATTGATAACTTTTGAAGGCTAAAATAACACTAAGTCTAAATACTTAGCTAGAATTTTCTAAGTCTGGGACACTTTAACAAGCTTAAAGGACTTAATTAAGCTAAAAGAATTTTGTGGGGTCTTATATTAGCTGCCCCTTTGGAACATTTTTCCTTGAATAAGACTGACTAAGCAGAGAATACTGTTAGACTGAACTTACTTACTGAACATGAACATCTGAAACATGATTATCTGACTGACATTACTGACATACTGAATTTCATACTGAACATGCATATCTGATACATGAGTACATGACTGAGCTAATGCGTGAATGCATGATTGGGATTTATGATAAGCTGAATTTTCCCAAACTGAACATGCATATCTAATGAATGAATACATGACTGAATTGATGCATGAATACATGACTGAATATGTAATAATAACTGATACCAAGTTTGTAAAGGTAATCCAAAAATAGAATTGAGTAAGTTCAAGGAAAAACTAAAAAATATATTGATGAACCCAAGATCATTTTTGGAGTATGCTAAATGGGACCATGAGATCAGGACTGAGACTGGAATGTGATACAAGAACTGATTATCGTGAACTGAACTGAGCCCTCTTGAATACGTGGCTTACAGTTAAAATTGGAACTTGAGGGTCAACCTATGAGTACCCATTAGTCCAAACTAAATTCATTACGTTAAGAGAATTGGGAGGTTTAGGACATAAAAGCTTGGGGTTATAGTGCATCTCCCCCTCAGGACATATTATCCCCCGAAAAATACTGACATGGATGAGATACTGAGGAAAAGTTGAGGCGATGCATAAGACACCAACAAACTGAATCGTGACTAAATATCTGGGACCTGAAACTGAAACATTATACATGAACTGAACTGAGCAAGAAATTACCTGTGTGCTCCATCTTAGAATAGTTACATTCATGAGACTTCGAATAGTGCGACTAGATGAAAATATAGAAAACGAAACCATAGAACCTTGTCTTCCTAACTGCTAAACTAAATTACTAGTTTTACAGACTAACTCATACTAAAAATTTATTCTCAAATAGAGCTTTTCTCTGACACTCTTTTAACTACACTCTCTACCTCAGTACAACACTTTACCTGAGACTATTGAAAGTACTCACATAGGAGTTGATCATGAATGCATAAATATACTAACTTATCTGATTAACTGAATGACTGATAGCTGAATACTGGATCTACAAGGTTGAACTATACTTAATCTGAATCACTGGACTAAAACTGTATAATATCACATATACGAGGAAGGGACAAACTAAGTCACATGAGATAATTGAGCATGAACTCCTCATTCTAAGAACTAGAAATGCACGCGATTCTATGCAAAGTACATGAATATAAGTTGTGTTCATAGAGCTGAGATGTAGGGAATGGATAGATATCGTGATGACTGAAGTACAAAACTTTGAACTGAGGTAAAGATGGGTTAGGCATCATTCTCACCCATTAATTTTCTACACATACTAATATTACTATTGAAATCTAGAATCCTACCTTCCTGAGATATTATAACCGGACAGTTCATGTATACCAGCCGAGCTATGCTAGACTAACCCACTAGGGTGGAGACTGAGAAAGGTTTTGTTAATATTTGGTCTGACTTTAAAGTTAACTTCTATGCAAAGAGTTACAAAAGACAGAGAGGCTCCTGGATCTGATAAGACGTAAACATATAAATGGAAGGTCTATAACGTATCGGTGATCGTATCAGGGGAACTTTCCTGATCTTGCCTGGAATGAAGTAGATAAAGCCTATTTGGGTGCTACCCACTGGCGGCACTGGGAGTGGCACCCTGCTGATTCAGGCGATCGGACTGAGCTGAAGGACGACTTTGCTGACTTCATAGACCAGCCTTAGGATATTCTCAAACTCTCTCACCTAACTCGCGACATCAAAAATACACATCACTACTGGCTCTGCACATACCCATATAATTCTCACCACATTATTCACAAAGTGGATTAGTACGAACACCGATTGCATTACTCTGGGTTTTGGAGCCTGGTGCTCCATCATAACTATCATTCCTGAACCTTGGTACTGGTGTACTAGATAAAGATGGAACTAGGGCTGAAAACTCCTAACTAAACTGAGAACTGTCACTACCCTCTGACCTTGGCTGGGCAAAACTAAAGCTACCCATTCTGGGTCTTTTATTTTCTCTCTCCCTCTTCTTAAGTTTCTGTTCCTTAATCTGTTGATCATGGACCATAATACTAGATATATCCATCTCCCTAATCAATGTCGTAGTCCTGTACTTCTTAACCACTCTACCCGATACCCCAGACACAAACTTACTCATTCTGGATCTATTGTCTTCTACTATATGAGGAGCATACTTGCTAACTGAGTAAATTTGAGGGAATACTCTTTCACACTCATACTGCCTTTCTTGAGATTGATGAACTCTCACACTTTGGCTTCTTTCATATCTAAGGGAAAGAATCTATCTAAGAAGGTCGTAGCAAACTCTTCCCATTCAATGGGCTTTACATCTGCACCCTTGTCTACCTTTCACTACTTAAACCATATATGAGCTATATCTTGTAGCTGATAGGTGGCTAACTCAACACTCTCACTGGGTGAAGTCTTGAATTATGGCTACAGCAGTATTTCCCACTGGGTTGGCCAAAATAAAAATAGGCCATTTATTCTGAGTTGCGACTGAATAGGCTAGAGTAGTGAATGTAGCCCTGAATTCTGCATGAGAGATGTACTCATCTAGGGGATCTTCCTGAATGGGCTGAGGTTCTGACTGGTCTCCCATTCTTCTTCCCTTAATCCTCTTTAGAGGCATATTCTGTAAGAAGTAGAAAAAGGATTTGACTGATAATTTAGCTGGAGATCATGCTCACTCGCACAACATAAATACTAAAAAAAAGGGGAAATTTTCCTAAAATATCTCGTAGCCTCCTGTCCTTAAGTGTGGCGCACAACATACCCATACACAAGACTCTACTAGATACGGCTTTAAGACTTCCTAGGAATCTATTGAACCTTAGGCTCTGATATCAAGTTTGTAACGCCCGGAGTCTGTACCCCAAATGTTACATGGTGCTCATAATCTCGAAGGACCATAAGCTAACCCATGACTGGTACCTACTACCATAGCTAAAAAATGATACTGTAAAATATGCAGAAAATAGGAGGAAAACAAGCCATAAGGTTCAATACTGTAAATAATACTAAATATGGTATCTCAATACCAAAACTGAATATCAATATTGAAAAATGAAAAACTAACTAAAAATACTCTAGTCTGTAAAGCCTCTAAACTGTCTGAACTGTGGAGTTGATGGGACAAGTCCCCAACTAACTCTGACTACTGAAAATAAACTGAAATACTGAAATAAATAATCACGTCCTTAAACTATGAGGACTCACTACTAACTCTATATACTGAGAATCTAAACTGCTAAGGGTGCTCGGGAGGCCGTGCATCTGAACCTATGATATAAGACATAATAGCGCAAGAGAAAGGTATACGTCAGTACTTTGAATGTACTGGTATGCTAAAATTCATAGGTTCATATGCATGAACAATATTAACTAAATTCTTGAATATGACTGAATGAGTGTACATGCATGAATATATATACTGTAACTAAAATCATGATACTACTGGATACTGAGTCTAAATATTTATTAATGGTATTTGAATATACTGATACTAAATTACTAATAACAGAATGATAAATCTAATAGTCCTAAATCTGTGGAACAATACTAAGTTCTGTACTGAACTGAGTGACTGTTTCTGATAGTCCTGAATTTGTAGAATTGAACTGAGTTCTATACTAAAACTGAGACTGTGGGAGGTAATTATCTAACTGACATGCCCCTTATCTAATTGATTTGGTGTCCAATCTGTAACTCTAGTTAGAAGGGTGTCAATACTGTGCCGCAAGTAAGGACAAGCTATGAGTTAACCCTCTCTGACAAGAAGCTCTTTCGTCAATCCTCACTGGTAGGAAAACTCAAATAAGATATATCAACCCTATTCTTGCAGGGAGGTATCTCAGCCTATATTGGGTACGTAGTTCTAGAATGCAAGGACTATTTATAAGGATTACACCCTCTACAGGTAGGCGAGTCCCTATCCTTGGTTCACTTGGTGCTAAATCCTACTCCAAACTGAATAGACACTGGACTGAATTCTAAATTGTACCAGGCTGGACGAAACTATTACTGGTCATACTGTTTAACTGAATTGAACTAATTTTGCTAAAATAAACTATTTTGAGCTCTCTAAGTACTGAACTGATTACTGATTGAATTCTATGAACTGACTGAGTTTACTGAGTTCTGAACTGGATACTACTGTGTTTTGAACTGAATACTGAACTAAGACTTATTACTTAGTACTACTAAATTTTTTTTAGTCCTGTAACTGACTGAGAGTACTACTAATCATAACATGACTTAGATTATTCTATAAATAACATTGGTTCAAGGTAAACAGTCAAATTTTTGGGTATAATAATGCTCAGGACTCGATATCATGAAAACTAGAGCATAGAATGGTCGTAAGAGTCATAACAATGCATACTAGTCCATAGTTCATTCATAGAGACATTTACTCAAACACTTGTAATGCATTAACTTGTGCATCAATGGGGAATACAAGTTAGCATGCTATAATTTCATTATTCAACACACATGAACAATTTATCAAACACTTGAAGGGCATAGTACATGCATATAACACTAGACAAAATGAAAGGATCACAATTTCAACATCAAATTCACAATCTCAAGGCTTTATCATGAATTCACATGACTCTACACATATAATAAATGATTTCACATGAATATTGCAACTAATCATGGATTATAAAACCCCATCAACATAATAATCAGGAACATAGTTAAATCAAATCATAAATTTTATTAAACCCATAACTTCTAGTTTTCAAAAAGGTTTCTTGAAGTCCAAGGGTGGAAGGAACCCTTGAATGAACACTTCTCATACCTTGGTTGCTAATTATTAAAGATTGGTGCTGGTTTCTTAAGTACTTGATTTGAAATTAATCCCCCTAGGGTTTTATTCTTGAGAGATTTTGAGAGAAAATAAGTATATTTTTCTTAATGAGGGATGAATCTCATGCTTTAGGATTGAATGGGGTTGGAAAAATGGCTCATTTACCCCTAAGGATGTTGTCTTTTAATTACTGAAAAATTAAATCATCGATGCACAGGCCGACACGCCGCGTTGTGGAATTGACGTGATAGCTAACGTGCCGCGTCGAGTCTATGTCGATTCACTGGAAATGGCATTGAGCTAAGGGACAAAATATTTGTCGATCCTATGGACAATGCAACGCATCAAGATCGCATCAACTAACTATTTTGGTCATTCGAACATTGTCTAAACGAGGTTTGAAAAATCTAAAACTTGTCTGGGAACACCTATTGACATTATTGATCATGAATTAACTCAAATATCAACATTTGATGGACGTAAAGGTCGCGAAATAAGATTGCCAAATTTCAAAGACTAAAATAACACTAAGTTTGAATACTTGGCTAGAATTTTTTAAGTCTGTGACCCCTTAACAAGAATAAAGGACTAAATTAAGCTAAGAATTTTGCGGGGTCTTACATAAGCTCATAGACAGAATTCATCAAACCCATTCACCTTGCTCATCCTCGAAATAGTTGCATCACTTCACTCAAAATTAAGTTTTTTTAATGCCTATAGTGCCTTGTTCTCAAGCCCAACCTGCAAGTTACATGCCTTGTTGTACATAACCTGATATAGATAGGCACCTATGGGAGTCTTAAAAGTTGTCTGGTTGGCCTAAAGAATATTGTCTAACCTTCTTGACCAATCAGTACTATTGGTATTCACATTCTTTGCCAATATGATCTTGATCTCACAATTAGAGACTTAAACTTACCGACTCCTATGGGGATAGTAAGGTGTTGCCACCTTATACTTCACACCATATTTTTGAGTAGGGCCTTAAATAAATAATTACAAAAGTAGTTCCCACCATCAGAAATAATAACATATGGGGAGTTAAATTGAGAAAAGATGTTCTTTTTCAAAATTATGGTGACATTTCTTCCCTCATTATTGGGAAGCGCAACCTTCTCCACCTATTTAGAAACATAGTCAACCGCCACCAATATATACTTTAACCTGTAAGAGCTCACAAGCAGACTGGTGAAATCAATTCTGCACGCATCAAATAACTAAAAATCCAAAATAGATGTCATGAGGATTTGTGTTTCCATGAAATATTACCTTGTTGCTGACATTGATCACAAGCTCAATAAAAATCATGAGCATCCTTGTAAGAATTTGGAAAATAGTACCCACACTACAAAATTTTGTAGGTTGTACGAATACCACCATGATGACCCTTAGCTGGTGATGAATTACAAGCCTCAAGGATGATCATCATCTTAACCTCAGGAATACATCTCAATATAACTCCATTTGCACAAATTCAAAAAAGATAAGGCTCAACCTAGAAAAAATATATGGCCTAATACATGAACTGCTAATGCTACTAAAATGATAAATCTTTTGGGACAAGATCACTTGCAAAAAAGTTGGTGAAATTTAAAAACCAAAGAATTAAGTCTTGAGATGCTCTAAGACCCTCTCATCTAGAAAAGTATCATTTATATCAAGATCATCCCTAATTTCAACATTACCTCCTCTTTGAGGTGAGATAAGTGATCTGCAACCTGGTTTTCAGTGCCTTTTCAACCTTTCACCTCAAAGTCAAATTTTTTCAAAAAGAGTACACAATGAATCAACATCGGCTTAACATCTTTATTTGACATAAGATACCTCAATGTTGCATGATCAGTGTGAATAAGACTTTGGTCTCTATCAAAGAGGACCAAAATTTCTCAAAATCAAAAACCACTATGAGTAACTCCTTTTTAGTACCTGTATAATATTTCTAGGCAGGATTTAATGCTTTTTTGGAATAGCAAATTGGGTGAAGGATCTTCTCATCTTACTACCATAGGAAAGCTCCCAAGGACACCCCATTAGCATTGCACATCACCTCAAAAGGTAAGGATCAATCAAGAGACAAAAAAATAAGAGTTGAGATCAACTGCTCCTTAAGGAACTCAAAGGCCTTGAGCAAAGAATTATCAAATACAAACTTTACCTCTTCCTCTAAATGATTGCATAATAGATTAGAAATTTTAGAAGTCCTTGATGAATATCCTATGAAACCCAACATGACCAAAGCATCTTCTGATACCTTTGACTGATATTGGAGGAGGCAATTTTTCAGTCACCTTTATTTTTCCCTATCTATCTCATATAATGACCAATTAGGTCACTTCTTGTATTTCTGCTAATATTCACCATAAAAAATTTCCTACTGACTCCCAAGTCATTTATGACTTGCTGGGACTGATAGTTCATTTATTGAGCAGTTCATTTGGTTTTTAGAGTCAATTTCATATTTTAAAGTCTTCATTAGTTTAAATTAGCTATCGGTCAAAAACATCAATTAAATGACCTTGTATACCAATTTTGACTATTCCACTAGATCTAGAATTTTAATTTTAGGCAAGGTAGACTCGTGGTTTGGGTCTCGAGGCACTTAAACTTTTTTTGACCTATTGGTCAAAAAGTTAAGAAAATAAAAGTTAGGTGTGGGACCCGTTTATGTCAAAGTGACCTCAGATAGAAATTTAGATTGTTCCATTGATTTTGAAATATTTAATTTAATAGGGTAGCATAGTCCATTTGCACATATGAGATATCTAATAAATACCAAGGGGCTGGCAGAGACTTGGAAAATTCCAAGTTTCAGTTGTGTTTGTGCACTCGCCATTAGCTATCCATGGGTTGTGGTCGCAATACCCTGGGAAGGTTACCATATACCACGATTATGATGCATTAAGTCACAAAATTAACTCACCTAGAAACCATTATATGTCACGACTGCAATAGTCAGGTCGCGATAGTCGGGTCGCAATAACATCTTCCGAGCACCTAGGAAGGGTATAAATATCCCTATTTTGGCCTATTTTCACGCTTATTCATCAATTTATAGTGTTTTAAACCCTAAATATTGATAATGATTAGTATTATATCTTATGGTGATTTGAAGAGCTTGGATAATGATTATTACACAGTTTTTCTTTGAAATTGTGGTATGATTTCTTTATGTTCTTAGTTGATTTCCCCTTTTCTTCAATAAAATCTCAAAAACTTGGTGACTTGATTTTAGTACCAATGTATCTTGGATTCTTTCCATCTTTTAGGGCTATTACTCTTTGAGCATAGGGGAATGTTGGATTGGCTTCAGTAATGCGATTTTAATAAATGGGACCCATATGGGATTTTTGATTAATTTTGGACCGAAAGCACAATAGTGCAATATGGGTATCATTGTTCTTTCCTTGATGAGTAGATTGTGATTACGATAGTGGGGAATCTTAAGGAAACTTCTCAAACGGGAAAGTTGGTGATTTAGTTGATTCTTCGAGCTTTGTTTGGTGTTCTGGTAGGCTAGGTTTCACCCTCCTTATATATTGAGCTATTTCATAGTATATTTATGACATTGTTTTAGATTTAGGATGCGTTTTAGGTTTTGATGGTGTGGTTGGAAATGCTTGGGTTAGTTGACCATTTAGGCTATCCAAAAACCATAATTTATGCATAATTGGCTTAGTTGCTCATGTTTTAGGTAAAATCAATATTTTAGGGTTGATTGTGTCTTAGTTAACATCTAAGTGTCAATTTAGGTACCTTAGCCTAGTTCGAGGTAGAATTTGCCTTGTAATAGATTTTGAGAATTTAGAAGTGGGCCCTTTAACCCACCTTAGGCCAAGATTTATGTTAGATATTGAAAACCTATTATATGTTTTTATACACCTTGAAAATTCTTATTGAGGTCGTTTTAGTAAACTTTGGTAATTGATGGTTATGATAGGTTGGTATTGAGAGTTCATGCTTATTGATTATGTTAGAAAATGTGCTATTGATTATGCTTGCAATTATGCTTGTGATTATGATATTGATCATGCTAGTGGTTATGCTATTGATTATGATAATGGTGATATAATTATTGGTTTGAGTTTGGATATTAAAGATGATATTGATGACGTATATACCTAGTTTAAGTCTGAAATATGATTATAACATTGCTTATATATATAGATATAAATATATATATAGATATATACCAAGTTGGAGTCTAGTGGATGATTATGTTATTGATTACATACTTAGTGGTTCAAGTATAGTAAATTTTGCTATAATATTAGTTATATGACATTGACGACTTTGGGGTTTACTATTGAGAATAGAGTTACTGGTTAAGTCTAAAAGCAATAAAATAGTTATAATGAATCACGTCATGGATGGATTCTAGTTGTGTCATGGAAGTTGGTAAATATTGGTGGGTTGGATTGTACTATCTTGATTGTACCCTTCAGGCTTATAGGGGCCTATGTTGGGCTATTTACTTTTTCGCATTTATTGTCTTATGGGGGAAAATTCTGTAGTTATAATTATATGAGTGGCATGTATGATCCTGATTTATTTAATTACTTAAATACAACCATGTTGAAGTTGTTCAGGTTCCCTTAATTACCTTGACTTAGTTAGGTTATCTTGAATTTTATCATATTTATATCATGATTTAGCTCAGTCATCCAATGATGCCAGCTGAGTACCCATGGTTTTGAGGCTCTTACTACATTTCTATACCTTTTTGGTGAAGATCTGACTACTATATGTCATTGTTGATTTGACGATCATACTTTGGTTGATTCAGAGATAGGGTGAGCTCTTGGAGTCGAAGTCATTCCCTTTTCTTATATCTTATTTATGGCTAGTTCATTGTTTTCATATAGATTTTACCAGTTACTTAGAAGTTAGGTTGTATTTACATTGCTCTTATACTGGCTCTACCAGGTCGTGGGATGGTTATATATATTGTTGGTTATCATTTGTCTATTTCTATTGCTTTACTTTTTTATAATTTTCAATTATCTATATTTTGCCTTTTTGGGCATTTTCCACCAAGTTAGCCAATTGTGAATAGATCTAAGGTATGGTTTCACTTACCTACTAACGGGTTTTGGTAGGTTCCATCATGATGCGTCAATCGGATCGTGACAAATTGGTGTCAGAGCCAGGTTTCACTGAAATTATGGGTACAAGAGAAAATGTCTAATAGAGTCCCGTGGATTATAATAATGATGTATGTTTCTTTTCTTTGAGAGTATATAGGGCATTCTTAGGAGTTTTCTAATTTTTTCACTCCTTTCATGCTAAGTGTTTGAGTTAGTTTCTAAGATATTCCCATGGTTTCATAATTTTGCAGATGGCTAGGGCATGTGCTACCTCTACACGAGATGAGAATCTCAAGATTGAGCCTAAGGATCCTATCACTGATTGTGGATAACCTAGATGGCGCGGATATTCTCAAGATGCAACCCCAGCTAGGGGCCAATATAGGAGGCCTTCACCATACCCTATTCCTGCACCTAAGCTAGATATTTTTCCGCCACAGTTAGCGGCGGGCCAGGGACCACCCCAGTCTCCTCAAGGTTTATTTCTTTTTTAGTGCTTAAAGACGCTTTGGTTTATCTTCTAGGGTTAGTTGGTGGTGAACCATCTGATGGTGCACAGTCTACAAATTAGAATGGTATAGAGGCAGGGGAACATCTTGTAGCTACGGCTCCTAGATTTGTGGTTTCTCCTACGCTAATAATTGCTCAGTCGTTAGTTGCTCAGTCAATGGTTTCCCATCCTGCTATGTCTATTGAGGAGTAGAAGATATTGGGAAAATTCTTAAGATTAGCTCCACCTAGGATTTCTGGTGAACCAGGCAAGGATGCATATGAGTTTCTAATATCTTGTTAGGATATGCTCTATAATTTGGGCCTACTTGAGACTTGTTTTATGGATTACACTATTTTCAATTGGACTTTGAAGTTCAACAGTGGTAAAGAGGTCATCTTGATTCTAGGCTAGCTGTATCTTTCCCTTTGATATGGACTCAACTCTTCGAGATTTATTTGGAGAAGTACATGCCTCACAACCTTATGGATCATTTAAGCAATCAGTTTTCATGATTAAATCAAGGGTCCATGATAGTTGTGGAGTATGGGGCTCATTTTCACGAGTTGGCTAGGCTTATTATTTGTAAGACCCCAGAAATTTTCCGCATCTTTAAGACTTTGGAATGAGCTAAGTGTGATAAAAACATCAAAATTTGACTAAGTGTTTAGCCTTGTTTCTACACTTAGTTTTATTTTCATCCTTGAATCTTCGATGAATTATTTCGAGACCTTCCCGACATTTATTTTCTGAGATTTTTATTGCGTTGCGATGGGGCAAGGTCGTAGGATGTTCCGGGTGAGTTTTGGAATTTCTAGACGATCCTAGGTCGTGCTTGGATTGCAGCACTAAAAGCCAGGCGTCGCCTGCCTTATCGCGCCTGGCCAATTCTTTTAATCCTAATCCATTTCAGCTGAGGATTATATGTATTATTTTATTCCATATCACGGGATTAAACCACACTAACTCTAAAATATCCATATTTTCCCTCAAGAACACCAAGAACAAAGGTTAGGGTTTTCATAGAAAAAATAAGGTAGTTCGTGAATCGTTCATCTCCTCTTCAAGATTTTTATATATTCGGAATCCTTATCGCGAGGGCTACGTGGGAAACCAAAAAGTTTGCGAAGATCATTCCTTTTCTCAGGAAGTCATTTTTGAGGTTCAATCCTGAGGTATGTGGGGTTTTTCAACAAGAGCACTCTTGCGTTCTTGTGCCCAAAAGTGTTTTTCTTTATAAAGATATGAATTTTGTATGTTTAATAGGATTTTGAAGCATAAACCCATATCATATGTTGATTTTCATAAGATTATGATGTTTACAATATTTGAAAGTTGAATTTAAATGTGTTTATGATATAAAGCATAAATCTTGAAAGATTTTTCCATGATTTTGATGTATGGGTCTTCGAACCCCATTTGAAATCGTATTTTGAGAAAATATGTGCTTTACGCATGTTTATATTGAATGTTTTGAGATGATAAAGAATGATTTGACCTTTTGGTTGTGAATGAGTTATTTTAAATTCGGCTGTGAAAGAAATCCACGTTTTTATTGATTATGATAAAGGGGTAGCATTATGGCTCCCGTTATGAGTTGTTAAAATTTGTGGTGGTGGATTTTCTTTTGAAATGATCTGAGCTAAGTTCGAGAGAAACCTTTAGCACCGACTAGAAGGTATAAAGTGACCTTACTTCCCTAGAACTACGTGCCCCCGTAGAATGTGAGCCTGAGGCTGATTTATATATAGTGATCACTAGTGTTTTTGGATTTGATATTGATAGTCCCACTCCGATGGCAAGGATGGGGTGTCTCTCCCCAATGTGGGTTGCACGTTGGACTCCGTGTGGCTCACACGGTTTATGTCAGTTGTAAGATCTCCCAGTGTGTGTGTGTTTTCTTGTGTTTATGGTGAAAAGGTAAAGTGATTTGAAAGTAAATTGTGAAAGTTATCCTTTTGAAAGATTTAAATGATAATGTTATTATGAGAATTGCTTATCTTGATGAACTGAAAGTGATTGAGAAATTATATGATGATTCACATATTTTATTATACTTATTTCATTCTCTCATGATTATGATGATTTTCTTCGAGCTATGTGAGTCTTTCATATATCATGCATGTTTCTTATAAATGCTTTGGATGATGACATTATAAAACTGCATACACCCCATATACTTGGTCCATTTCCATGGTACTGACCCACATCTTCGGATGTGGGCTGCATTTTCTCGAAATGTAGGTTCAGGTGCTCAGTCCCAGGTTCGACAGTAATTCTTCGGGCACGCTGTTCTACATCCTCTGTTATGGTGAGTCCTCATGATCTGAGGACGTGATGTTCTGTTGATGGGTTTGTTGAGTTGGCTATATTTCGATACCGAGTATGAGTCAGTTGGGGTATGTCCCAATGGCTCGTTGGTTTTTATTGATTTCTTAGAGGTTTGTCAGACTAGACTAGATGTTGGGAGTTGTTGAGATGAGTTGTATTTTGTTATTTTTTGCATTTCTTTTTTATTTGTGGATTCTGATTACTCTAATGATATGTTGAGGGTTATTTATGGAAACCCTATTGATAAGTGTTGAACTGAATGAAATAGGCTCAAAGGGTTAGCTTGGGGCTACTTGTAACCTTAAGCACCGTGTGATGCTCCGGGACCCGTTTTCGGGGGCGTTACATTATTTCTATTCTATCTACTCAGTACGAGAGGGTTTGTTGCTTTGTTTGAGAAATGAGAATTATTTTTTACTTATCCACTCAAAGTTTTCTTACTACAGGTAGATCTTTGTCTGAGGTGTCTGGTCATGCTCAGGTAATGGAATAGATGCATCACAAGGCCTAAGGGGCAGTGATACCAGAACTTGATATTAGGGTAGTTTAAGTGAGATTCATAGTAGCTCTTATTTTAGATGTAGTGGTGTTCAGGGTAGGTACCCTTCTCTTCAGTCATATTAGCCGAGTAGATGTGTTCAGGTAGCACTCCACATTACTAACGGAGGTCATTGTAGTGCCAGTGATCGCCCTAGTCAAGGTAGTGATTAGTATTTGAGGAGTTCATCTTCTGGTTATTCTAGTTGTGGCAGTTACTCTAAGTTAGTTAGATCTTCTAGTTCTGGTATAGCTCATAGGATATTTTATAGTTGTGGAGGTCGTAGTCAGTATTCGCGTCATTTCCCTTGTCATAGGGAAATTATTACTTCATCTCAGAGTATTCCCCCCATTAAAGCACTTCACCTCTCAGCTAGAGGTGGTATATATGGTGGTAAGGGTGGTCGCTAAGGTACTCGCGGAGGATCTCAGGAAGGTAGGGGTGATCGTTCAGGAGCTTGATTGTATGCAACACCTGTTAGGATCAAGGCTGGTCTTCAGATTTTTTTGTCACAGGTACAATTTTTGTAGGCCGTCAGTCAGCCCTTGATTTATTTGATCTAGGATATACTTATTCTTATGTGTCTACTTATTATGCTCCATGATTAGAGTTATCATTGGATTTATTTTATGTGTCATCAGGTGGATCTACTCTCCTGGGTGATTCTATAGTAGTGGATCGAGTTTTTGGATCATGTATTGTGACTATTTAAGATGTTGATTATCATGCTGATCTTATTATTCTGTACATGGTGGATTTTGATGTGATTTTGGGCATGGACTGGTTATCTCACTAAAATGCAGTCATGAATTATTTTTCCAAAATTGTTACCTTAGCCATGCTCGACATACCCCCGATCATGTGGAATGGAGTTGTTAGCTGCAACCCGACAAATATTATTTCTTATATGTTTGGTAGGAGACTTATCTCGAGGGTTTATAAGTCTCATCTCTTTTATATTAATAATGTTAGTATGGAGAGTCTGTTGCTTGACTCTGTTCCTATACTACTTGATTTTTATAATGTTTTCCTTATCTATCTAAATGGTATACCTCTTACCCATGATCTTGATCTTGAGCCTAACACCCAACCTATTTCTATGGCACCTTACTGTATGGCTCCTACTGAGCTTAAGGAATCAAATTCTCAACTTTAGAACCTTCTTGGTAAGGGTTTTCTTAGACCAAGTATGTCTCCTTGGGGAGATCCTATGTTGTTTGGGAAGATGAAAGATGGATCTATGTGGATGTGTATTGATTATAGGCAGCTTAATAAGGTGACAGTGAAGAACTATTATCCTATGCCTCGCATTGATGATTTGTTTGACTAGATTCAAGGTGTATTAATATTTTCTAAGATTGATTTGAGGTCCGATTATCATTATCTTAGGATTTGGGCTGAGGATATCCCAAAGATAGACTTTAGGACCCGTTATATTCATTATGAGTTCCTAGTAATGTCTTTTGGGTTGACTAATTCCCCTACCGCGTTCACAGATTTGATAAATTGATTTTCAAACCTAATTTGGATTCCTTTGTGATTGTCTTCTTCAACGAAATCCTTGTGTATTTAAGGAGTAGAGAGGAGCATTCTTGGTATTTGAGGATTGTACTCCAGACTTTGAGGGATCGTGTGTTTTTTTCCAAGTTCTCTAAGTGCGAGTTTTGGCTTGAGTCAGTGACATTTCTTGTGCATGTGATGCCTAAGGATGGGATTATGGTAGACCCAACAAAGATTGAGGCTATTCATGATTAGGCTAGACCTACATCTCCGAATGAGGTTCATAGATTTATAAGCTTGGTCTGCTATTATAGACATTTCATCGAGGGTTTTGCGACTATTTTAGAAGTTATGACCAGCCGAAGGAGGTTCTTTTCAGATGGTCCAAGGAGTGTGAGTTGAGTTTTTGAAAGCTGAAGGAGTTTCTTACATTGGCTACTATTTTAGTTCTTTCTGTTGTAAGTGAGGGATTCACAGTATATTGTGATTCTTCTACTGTTGGTTTTGGTTGTGTGTTAATGCAACAAGGTCGTGTTATTTCTTATGCGTCAAGGTAGCTTAAGGTGCACGAGTGAAACTACCCCACTCATTATTTAGAGTTGGCGGCGGTAGTTTTTGCAATTAAGATTTGGAAGCATTATCTTTATAGTGTGCATTGTCAGGTTTTCACTAAGCATCACAGTCTTTAATATCTTATAACCCAGAGAGAGAGTATAATGCTAGGAAACATAGATAGATGGAGTTGCTTAAAGACTATGATATCTCCATCTGCCTCATGTGGGAAAGGCAAATTTAGAAGCAAATCCCTTGAGTCGAAAGGCAGTGAGTATGGGTTGCTTGGCCTGTATTTCAGTCTCTCAAAGGCCGTTGGCACAGGATATTAATTCCTTAGCCAACTTGATTACGCGACTTGATAGTTCTAATCCTATGAGGATTCTTACCAGTTTTGAAGCTAGGTCTTCATTATTTGAGAAAATTTGGGATCATTAATTTTAGTATAATAGACTTTGCATCCTTCGTGATCAGGTATTTAGTGGTAAGTCCAAGAAGGATACCATAAATTCTGAGGGAGTCTTGAGATTTGATAGCTGTATTTGTGATCTGAGGATTGATGGCTTGATTTAATTTATTTTGTATGAGGCTCATAGCTCTAGATATTTTATTCATCCGGATCTAGCTAAGATGTATAGAGATTTGAGGCAACATTATTGGTCGAGTGGTATGTAAAGAGATATGGTAGATTTTGTAGCTCGTTGCCAAGTTATCAGCAGGTGAAGGCTGAGCATCAGTCATTGAGTGGTTTGGTTCAGAGGTTGCCCATTCTCGAGTAGAAATAAGAGTAGATTACCATGGACTTTGTCAGTGGCTTGCCTCGCACTTACCATGGTTCTGATGGTATTTGGGTCATTATAGATCAGTTAACCAAGTTAGAACATTTCTTTCCTGTTCAAATATCCTTCAGTGCCGAGAGGTTTGCCAGCATCTATGTGCATGGGATAGTCCATTTTTATGGTATGCTTATATCAATTATTTCAAACCGAGTTTTTGTGTTCAGTTCTAGCTTTTGGAGAGCTTTCCAATAGGATTTGAGTATTCAGGTGGATCTTAGTATAGTCGTTCATAAGTAGATTGATGCCAGTTGAAGAGGACTATTTAGATTCTCGAGGATATGCTCTGAGCATGTGGTATGGATTTCAGAGGTTAGTGGGAGCAACACTTAGCCTTGGAAGAGTTTGCATATAATAACATTTATCATTTGAGTATTGAGATGGTGCCTGTTGAGGCTTTATATGGTAGGTAATGACTCTCTCCGATTATATGGTTTGAGACTTTTGAGGTTAGACAACATAGTACTGGCTTGCATCAGGATTCGTTAAGTAGAGTCAGGGTGATTCAGGACAGGTTGGAGTAGCCTAGAGTTAGCAAAAGACTTATGTAGACCATAGGTTTCATGACTTGAGGTTTGGAGTTGGTGATCGGCTATTCCTCTATGTATTACCTATGAAGGGTATGATGAGGTTTGGGAGGAAGGGAAAGCTTATCCCTATATATATTGGACCATTCAAAATCTTCGCACAGTTGGTGAGGTGTCTTATAAGTTAGCTTTACCTCTAGATTTTTCTGTTGTCCATCTGGTTTTCCATGTTTCTATTTTACGGTGATACATTCCTGATCTATCCGTTGTGCTTATTTGGTATTAATATCAAATGGATGAGTGGTTGACCTTTGTGGAGTAGCCTATGCTCACTTTGGCTAGTGATGTCAGGAGGTTGCACACTAGGGAGATTTATGTAGTTAAGATTCTAGGGCGGCACCATTCGGAGAGGAGGATACTTGGAAGATTGAGAGTGAGATGCACACCTAGTATCCTCACCTATTCGATACTTAAGGTACATCCTAATCCTTAACTCTCGCAGACGAAAGTCCTTTTAGTAGTAGATATTGTAATGACCCTTTAGGTCATTTTTCATATATCGGCTAATCTTCACCGTTAGAGATTTCCTATAGCTGCCCAAGTTATTTATGACTTGTTGGGACTGACAGTTTGGTTATAAGTTTCTTTGGTTTTTAGAGACACTTCCCTGATTTGATGTTTTTTCTAGTTCATATTGCCTATCGGATAAAAACTTAAGTCAAATGACCTTATATGCCAATTATGACTATTCCAACAGCTCCAAAATATCATTTTAGGCGAGGTGGACTCTTAGTTTGGGTCGCGAGGAACTCAGGCTTATTTCAACTTATTGGTCGAAAAGTTAAGAAAATAAAAGTTAGGTATGGGACCTACTTTTTTTCAAAACGACCATGAATGGAAATTTCAACTATGCTATTGAGTTTGGAATGTCAAATTTTATAGGGTAGCATAGCCCATTTGAATATAAGGGATTCCAGATGAATCCTAAGGGGTTGGCGGAGACTTGGAAAACTCTCAACTATGTTGGTGCACTCGCTCACAGTGAGCCATGGGTCACAATATCGATACCCTTGGTAGGGAACCGTATGCTACGATCGCGGTGCATTATATTGAGAAAGCGACTCACCTAATAACCACTATATATTGTGAACTCAATATTCGGGCCACGATACCGACTCCCAAACACCTGGGAAGGGTATAAATATTCCCTTTTTTGCCTTTTTTACCCTTCTTCATCCATTTCCAAGATACTTAAACCCTAAATAGATACTTAAACCCTAAATATTGAGAAAGCTTAGGATTAGAGGTTGTGGGTGATTTAGGGATCTTGGATAACGATTATTACATGATATTCCTTCGAAATTATGGTAAGATTACTTTATGTTCTCGGTTGATTTCTCCTTTTCTTCTATAGAATTCCTAAAACTTGGTGACTTGATTTAGCACCAATGTAGCTCAGATTCCACCCATTTTACAGGTTAATTACTCTCTGAGCATAGGGGAATGTTGGGTTGGCTTCAAAAATGCAATTTCTGTAAATGAGACCCATATGGGATTTTTGAGTAATTTTGGACCCTAAGCACAATAGTAAAATATGGCTATCATTGTTCTCATCTTGATGAGTAATTATGATTTTGATATCATGGCATGTTGTGAAAGTGTCTCATAAGGTAAAGTCGGTGATTTAGTGGATTCTTAGAGTTTTCTTCGGCGTTCAAGTAGGCTAGGTTTCACCCTCCTTATAGATTGAGGTAGTTCATAGTATGTTTATGATATTGTGTTATATTTGGGATGGATTTTAGGTATTGATGGTATAATTTGTAATGCTTAGGTTAGTTGGACCGTTTAGGCTATCCAAAAACTATAATTTAGGCATAATTGTCTTAGTTGCTCATGTTCTAGGTAAAATCTCTATCTTAGAGTTTATTGTGGCTTAGTTAACATCTAAGAGTGGATTTAGATAACTTAGCCTAGTGCGGGGTAGAATTTGTCTAGTAATAGATTTTGGGGATTTATAAGTGGGCCCTTTAACCCACCTTAGGCCAAGATTTGTGTTATCTATTGAAAACCTTTTATACAATTGTTGTATGCCTTGAACATGCTTGTTTAGGTAATATTGAGAAACTTTGGTATTTGACAATTATGATGGGTTTACATTGGGAGTTCATGCTTATTGATTAAGTTAGTGATTATGTTATTGATTATGCTACCGATTATGTTACTGACTATGCTAGTGATTATGTTATTGATCATGCTAGTGATTGTGCTATTGAGTATGCAAGTGGTTATGCTATTGATTATGCTAGAGATTCTGCAATTGATTATGCTAGAAATTATGCTATTAATTATGCTAGTGGTTATGTTATTGATTATACTAGTGATCATGCTATTAGTTATGATAATGATGATATAATTACCAATTTGAGCCTGGATATTGATGTCATATATACCTAATTCAAGTCTGAAATATGATTATGACATTGCTTATAAATATATACCCCGCTCGAGTCCGGAGGATAATTATGTTATTGATTACATATATACCATTTTGAGTTTGGGAAATTTACTATGATATTGATCATGATATTGATGGCATGACATTGAGGACTTTAGGGTGTACTATACAGAATAGGGATGCTGACTAAGTCTAAAAGCAAGAAAATGTTTATAATGAGCCATATCAAGGATGGATCCAGTTGTATCATGGGAATTGGTAAATGACGGTTGGTTGGATTGTACTATCTTGATTGTGCTCTCTAGGATTTCTATTGGGGTATTTAATTTTTCGCTAAACTATGGCCGAATCACTACAAAGTTCAAATGGCATCCTCTTGAATACAAAATTACCATATGGGCAAGTAAAAGCAGTTTTCTCTTGGTCTTCAGGGGCAATATAAATCTGATTATACCCTGAATAATCATTAAGAAAATAGTACCAACCCCTGCCTGGAAGTCTGTCTAGCATCTGATCTATCAAATACATAGGAAAATGATCGTTTTGTGTCCAAGTATTCAACTTTCGGTAATCCATGCACACTCTTCATCCAGGAACCGGTCTCATGGGCAATAACTTATTCTTCTCATTTGGGATCGGAATGATCCCACTCTTCTTTAGTACACATTGTACTGGGCTCACCCACTTTCTTTCTGTAATGGGGTAAACAACACATGTATCTAAGCATTTTATAATATCTTTCTTCACCACCTCTTGCATAGTTTGAACTTCATCTAGTCCATCTCCATCTCAACCAATGCCTGACCCATAGCTAGGAAGGGCCTTCCCAAGATAATAGGGACTTCAAAGTCCACCTCATAGTCAAGGATCAAAATATTAGCTGGAAATATAAAGGTTGCCACCTTAATCAACACATTATATAATATACCGATCGGTTTCTTCATAGTGCAATCGACCATCAATAACTTCATAGACGTCGGTTTGGATGTCCCCAACCCCAGATGCTTATACACCACTAACAACATCATATTGATACTAGCTCCCAAATCACATAAAGCTTGAGAAAAATTGAAGGACCCAATAGTACATAGAATATTAAAGGCTCTGGGGTTCTCCTTTTTCTCTACTAAAGATCGGGAAGCAATAGCATTACAATGGTACTTATTATCAGCTGACTCAAAAGTCACCATCCTCTTCATCGTAAAAAATATTTTATGAGCTTTGCATAGCCTAGCATCAACTCTAATGCTTCAATAAGAGAAATATTAACAGAGAGTTCCTTCAACATCGAAATGAACTTATTATACCTTTTTTCCTCTTGTTTCTTCTTCAATCTCTGAATAAAAGGTGAAGGAGCTCGTGGAATAGTCTTCACTATAGACTCGACTGCCTTTCCCTTTCCTTTATCCTTCTCAACTCTCTTATCCACACCCATCAATTTTTATGATAATTCACCGCTAGTCACCAACTTTTTAGGTTCCTCTTAGGGTGCAACATAAACATCTACAAAATCATCCCGTAACTTATCAACTACAAGCATAGGGGGATCAATAGTAGCCTTACCAATTTGAGTGGTAATGTCCGAGTAGTGACTGTCATTCTTCAGATTCTGCACAGTATTACTTGAACGTGTGCTTGACTGACGTTGATTCAAAGTAGCTGACATCTAACCAAATTGTTGCTCAAATTGCTTGATCGTAGTAGCATGTGATTCCACTTTATGGATCAAACCTGAAATATCTGCCTTAATCTCCTTATGACAACTCTCTTGATTCTCTGAACCTTTAACCAACTTAGTGAGAAACTACTCCATCCTCGAATCAGTATCACGATTCCCCGGTGGAACATATACCCCAGCCTTTTCCTTATAGTGATCCTTGAGCTTCCACTCACCATCTTTCTTGCTATGCTCTGATCCTTATATCTATCCCTATAGTTGTTCTGACGTTAAGTCCATTACCTAGAGTTCCAAGTGTCTTGAGTAAACCTATGTCCCATGGCACAAAAACCCATAATCTCCCTCTTAAGGTGCTTCACCTCTTTCTTGATATCTTAATGATATAGCTTAGGATTTTTACCTTATGCGCCCACAACATTCACCTTTTTGAAATTCATAGCTGCAAATTACTTTGTCAGTACCTCGATCTTCATCCTCAGCTATGCAACTTCTTGAGCCACTTCATCATTTATGGTTCTTTACTCGCTGTAAGAACCAATAGCATAACTGACTCTTTCTACCTCACAAGAATTCCACCCTCGATTGGTGATCAAGACCCAGTCTAAGATTTCCAAAGCTGCCTCCTAACACATAAAATCTCCCCCAATAATAGTACGTGTAACAACTTTCAAATTGATATTTAGGGTAGGATAGAATAGCTCAATCAAATTTCTCCCTTAAATCCTGTGATTGGGAACCATCATCAACTTCTTTTTGAACCTCAACCATGCCTGATAGAGTGGTTCAAAATGTTATTTCCTAAAATTTTAAATCTCATCCTTCAACTGTAGCATCTTAGAAGATGAGAAGAATCGGTCCAAGAACTATTTTTGCAAGACATTTTAATAAATGATGGACCCATGAGGTAGTTCCTCTAGTTATAATGTTGCTTCACTAGACAAAGAGAATGGGAAAAACCTGAGTATCAAACCCTCCTGAATCGCCCCAGGTAAATTATATGAAGTACACATCCCAATGAAATTCATGATGTGTATGTTTGCGTCATCAATCGGCAAACCTGCAACACATCCTTATGATTGAGGAACTTAATCGTAGTACTTTTATATCGATATTCACCCCTAGGTAAATTCAAGAGGAATGATGGATCCTATCTCAAGTAGGATCAACAAACCCCAAGTCATCCTCTGGATAATCATATGCTGGCAAATACTAAAAAGTTGGGGCCATTTAAACTTTATCTTTTCTACCTTTATCGAGTTTTGCTCTACATTATGCATCTTAACTATGTCTTGTCTGTTGAGCTGCATGACAGGCAATTGTATCCCTCCTAATATTTGATTTATCTAGTAACCGTACAGTAGTTAGCATAGCTATCTCTTGAGAATCAATCGGAGGAGGTGGATTCAGTGCAAAGGATCATCTAGATAATCCTCGTGATGAGCTTCACGGTCTTGTTCTGACATTCTATGATTCTGTCGTAGGGTTATATAAGCTCTAGATCAGGTGGGATCAAGGGATTGCCTTGAATCCTAGTATTGGGTATACAGCAGTGTATACCCCAAGAATAATAAAAAAGTAAAATCCAACAATCTTAACAAAATCTGTTGGTCAATCCATAATCGCACTCCCCAGTAATAGCACCAAAGTTGGATGTCGCCCAAAACTACACCTCCAAGAGGTATAATGTCATCGATGTCAAATATAGTAACACAATAGAAGTTGGGGTCAAACACACTGGGAAGAGACTGAATATCTCTCAACAATTTGTTGATGTAGTCAAAAAAATGCATAAAAATAAATGGGGGGATTAGTTGTGAACATAGAGAAGTAGTAACAAGTCTTGATCGCTATAGGTTGAAATCAATCTGAGATGAATACTAGGACTGTGTTCCCCCTAGCTTACTAACTCCGTAGACTTATCGTACTCAATCCAACTATCTCAATGCCCTGCATGAAGAATATGATGCACTATATATCACCAACCGTCTTGTGAACGCCTTTGGTAAATTTCACTCTTCACCTTGTGAGTCTCAAAGTGTCACCTTACTAACCCTTGGATTTGATCCTACGTTAACTGTCTCATTTACGTGTCAAGTTAATTACACAAGGGTTGGTAGCCTTGAATTTCTGTTGTGATCTTTTTTTCTTAATCTCAACCGCTCTTGTGAAGATGATATAGAATACAAGAAAATTCTTAACTTCTGTAGTAGTTAAGAAATCATACAAACCAAAGAAGATCATAATGATTTAGAAGGACCTCAAAATTCCTCTACTTTGTTATTCCGTCAAAGTTCCAACAATCCTAGTTAGGTGGTTTAGCCTCTCATATTTACAAGAATATCTATGAAATTCATAAAAAATAAAACATAAGATTAATATCATAATAGTTTAAGAAGAAAACCCAAAATCTCAAACAAATAATCTACTGAATAATCAAGAACAAAGGATTCCAAGATCAAAAGTTGAATCTTAGAATCAATATATGTTTGTGAATGTAAAGAGTGTGTAAACTAATATAAGAACATCAAAAGGGTATTTATAGAATACATTAA
The DNA here is from genome assembly GCA_030864215.1 of Capsicum pubescens. Taxonomy (NCBI): domain Eukaryota; kingdom Viridiplantae; phylum Streptophyta; class Magnoliopsida; order Solanales; family Solanaceae; genus Capsicum; species Capsicum pubescens. Next base: position 215,650,330 of record CM061543.1, on the reverse strand, counting down.
AATACTAAAAATCCTAACCAAAATGAATAAGTAAAACTGAGTCGGTGACCACTTACGGACCCACTTACGAGCCTTAAATGGTACTTATGCCCTTAAGTAGGTGTCATAAGTTTCAGACATCTTCAAAGCTGCAGAACTTCTAGACATAAAGGGAATTACGATAGTGTAAGTGGTACTTCTTCCACGTAAGTTCCCCTTCATAACTATCAGTCAAAATCATCAAACTTTCAATTCTCAGATGTTTTTGTTCTGACACCTTCGGAGGGATCTACGACCATCATAGGTACAAGTTATGAGCCGTAAGTGGCCCCCCGTAAGTGGTCCTCATACACTTTTCATCTTTTCTTCTCTTCAACTCCAAAAACCTAATTTCCTGCAAAACAAACAAAAAATACATCATATCTAACAAAACAGACTTAAGCACTTGCATATTTTCTGGTTTCAAGCATCGAAAGTGCCACTAAACCATGACACATCAGCGATTCATACTCGAACTAAGATATGCACTGAAAGGGCAGAGTTGGGGTTAGTACAATCCAATTTTACTCTGTAGGTATCATAGAACAACTAAGTAAAATAGAAAACAAAAACCAATAAAAGATACTATGAGCACGTAACCTGCAAATAGAAAAGTTCTCAATGTTAGCTCACACTATCTCTAATAACAAATCTACGCTATATAATATGCCAAAAGAGATAGTTGAACATGAAATATGTATAAGAAAACAAAGTACAACAGTAAAGTATAGAGGAATATAAATGATACAATGCAATGTAATGCAATGAAATGATGCAATGATGGTGAAACTTTTGTATACACCTTCCAAGCCTCAATGATTCAGGACAGGACCCATGGAGGTGTTTGCAGCCCATATACATTATCATAATCTCAATATCATATCTTAATCAAACCAATGGGCACATCCTTCTGTATAGGCATTTTATATAGTGTCTCATTCTTTGTCACAAATCAATATTACTAAATCAACCCCATCAGCATATCCCTCAGTATAGGTGTTTTATAAAGTATCTCATTTTCTATCAAAATTAGTATTTCTCAATGGTACCAATCACATAATTATGTATAGTTTAATAATACTCACAACCAATCAACATGAAGATAATATCAATTCAATATAAGTATATATAAGCTTAGATTTAACTCAAGACGTTAGTAATTCATGTTATCAGCCTCACTTGACATCACTACAATGATTATACATGTAAGACATTAATAATATCAATTTTAAAAGGCAATAAATACTCATGTAAATCCTATAATAAAAAGTCAAGGTCACACTTAGGTGACACAATAATTAATAAGGCAAGTCAATGCACAAATAAGGCCTACAATACCATACAAAGCCCATACTCAGGCCTTACAACAAATTTATTCTCCCAAGTCAACAACAATATACAAATAAGTCCCCCACAGGAACATGATAAGATAATAATGCCTAAATATGACTCCTACAAATAAACTCCCTAACCCATAGCATGCTTTACATGTTTGTTTACAACCCAGTCCATTCTGAACAAAATTTTGTCATAACGTACATAGAAGCATTGAAATCAAAGCCCAAAACCTTCAATATAGATCCTTTTCCCTTTCTAAAGTCCCATAATGAGCTAAAACTTTCAAAAACATTATCACATGTCAAACGAAAGCTAATGATACCCATATCAATTATATTTAATACAAGTCTAAATTAATTTAAAAAATGCATTTGACAATAAAATGGGTAAAACTAGAATTTTATTTTGAAAACATGTTTTCCATATAAAAAGGAAACTACAGTTGAAAACCCACTTAAAATTAGTTGAAATCAATGTTCAAATCCAACAAAAATCATTTTATAAGTTTACCGGCCAACCCCTCCCCCCAATTTCTATCTGAAATTAAGGATCTAAAGATGGATTAGTAGGGAAATCATTGGAAATTGACAAAATAAGGTTTTAGAAGTTACTAACATGAGGTTCGATGACCCCCCCACCCCTACCCCGAAATTGCCTCCACCCGAGCTCTAAAAGCCTAAAAAATAAAGAAAAAGGTTTTTGAATGAGGAAAGAATTATATTTTGTCCAGGAACTAAAATTCCCTTCATGAATGTGATCCCAAGGTTGATAACGCAAAGTCCAACTCCACCTGAGTCCTACATTCGCGATTAAACTTCAAAAACCAATAAAGGGCAGCCCAAACTCAAACTAATTAACCCTTCATGAAAGCGGTATAATCCTCGGTATCACGATGAACAAAGGAAAATCCTCCTACGTGAATGAAGTCCCACAATCACATTCCCAATAAGTAATATTCTCCTTCTCTGGGAATGTGGTCAAGAACCTATGAATACAAAGAAGGTATTATAGTTGCACCAAAAACAATAGTTCAATGATTAGAATTTAGAAAATGGTATTGAATCCTTGGGATTTTATTAGGACCCCACAAAACTAAACCATATATTCTACTAGGATATTTTTGATGTTTTGGACTTAATGGAAACATAAGATTTTTGAAAAGAGATCATTTACAAGAAATTAGCCCCCGAGATCCTTAAAAGGTTAATTTCACTAGTTTTCAAATATGATTGAAATTCTATATAAAGGACACAGACCCTAACTACCCATAATACTAATCAGAAATTTGCATTTCAGATATAGTGAAACTGTCCAAACCACCATCCGACGCCTAATACCCAAGATGCTGACAAAATTCAAACTAATGGCTTTTAAAGCCTCAAATAGCCTCAAACTCTCCCAAATCACTCCTGAATACATAGGGGACTATCCCAACCATCCCCACATCTCATAAATAGACTGTAACAACCAGAGGAATTAAAAAATAGTCAAAATACATAAACAGGGAAATTTCACTATTAAGGATATTACATTATCCACCATTAAAACACTAGTTTGTCTTCACACTAACAAGCTAATAAAGTATCTAAAATAGTAAGAAGTCGGGGGCACCTATGACGTATGTCGGAATCAAACTCCCAAGTAGCCTCCTCAATAGGGTGACGTCTCTACTAGAACTTCACTAAATCAATATTCTTAGACCTCAACTTCCTAGTCTGCTTGTGTAGTATGGCTATAGGTTTCTCCTCAAAGAATTAATCATGGTCTAGTATAATTGAACATTATTGAATCACATACACATCATCAAGATAGTATCTCTACAACATGAAAAGTGGAATACAAGATAAAAAGTTGATAGATATGGAGCCAAAGCTAGCTGATATGCCCTATCCCCATACTTCTCAAGAATCTCAAAAGGGATGATAAATCACGGACTAAGCTTTCTTTTTTTTCAAACATTATCACACCTTTAATGGGTAAAACCTTAAAAAACCTCAATCTTCAAACACGAATGATATATTATCGACTTGATGGACGGTAAAACTTGTGTACCTATTCTAGGTAGCTAATAGCCTTTCCTGAATCAATCTTACGTGATCTATCGAATCTCTTGCCAAATCTACACCCCAAGGCCTCACCATAAATACGTCAAACCATACCACAAGTGATATACGTCGCTGACCATATAAAGCCTCTAAGGGTGTAATTTAAATACTAAAATAGTAACTGGTGTAGCAGGCAAACTCCTAGGAGAAAGTTTTAGTCCCAATAACTACCAAATTCCATGACACAAGCTTAGAGCATATCCTCTAATATCTGAGTAGTCCTCTTATATTGACCATTGGTCTAAGGATTAGATATTGTGCTTAAATCAAGAACCCAACTCACTCTGAATAGTACTCAAAAAATCTAAGTAAACTAGGTACCTCTATTATATACTATAGATACAAGGACACCATGCTATGAAATAATCTCTCTAATATAGATCTTGGTAAACTTCTCCACATTATAGTTTTCTTTCACCAGTATGAAAGGGGCTTATTTGGTCAATCGATCGACAATCATCCAAACAAAGTCAAACTTCCCCAAGGTCAGGGGTAGGTTAGATATAAAATCCATGGCCACTCCTACTCCCACTCCGGTATGGTCATCCTTTACATAGTACCTCATGGTCGCTGATGCTCATACTTCACATATTGGAAATTAAGACACTTATGCATGAAATCCACAATATCTTTCTTTATGTCATGCCACTAGTAATACCTCTCTAAGTCATGATACATCTTAGTAGCTACTGGGTGATTAGAATATCTAGAACAATAAGCCTCCTCAAAGATAAGCCTAACCCATCAACCAACTCTTTGTAAGTAAACTCGGCCATAAATCCTTAAAACCCCATTAGAATATAGAGAAGCTGCCTTGCCCTTACCATTCACCCTATCATGAATCACCCTCAATCTATCACCATTAAATAGTTGAGATCAGATCTTCTCCATCAAAGAATACCTAGACTCCACAAATGCAAAAACATGCCCATGTGAAGATAAATCAAGCCTAACCAACTGGTTCTCGAAAGACTGAAACCTCTCAGGCAAAGGTCGCTTATAGGATAAAAGATAAGCTAAACTCCCCATACTCGTGTTTCCAGATCAAGGCATCTGCAACCACATTCTCCTTGCCCAGATGATAGGGAATAGTGAGATCATAATCTTTAAAAAAACTCAAGACAATTTTGTTTTGTCACATTAAGATCTCACTGGGTGAAGAAATATTGAAGGCTATAATAATCAAACAAAATATCACAATAAACTACATATAGGTAATATCACCAGAACTTTATAACAAGTATAATTATGGCTAACTCCAAATCATACGTAGGGTAATTTTTCTCATAAGGATTCAATAATCAAGAAATGTGAGCGATCACCATACCCTCTCATATCAACATCGTACCTAATAAAACTCAATAAGTATTAGATAATACTATATAATAGATGTCTTCCTTGGGCAAAGTCAAAATAGGAGGTGAAGTCAAAAACTCCTTAATCATTTGAAGCCTACCTCACAGTCATCCGACTACTAAATACCATCTTCTTAAGAGTTAACTTAGACAAAGGATCCTTAATAGAAGATAAACCCTCTACAAAAAGAAGATAATAACTTGCTAAACTAATGAAACTTTAAATCTCAGTTGGAGAAGTAGTTCTAGCCTAATCATTAACCATTGTTATCTTCACAGGATCAACCATAATACCATCCTTAGTCCACACATGATAGAAGAAAGAGATAGAATCCAATTAAAACTCACACTTGGAGAACTTTGCATATTACTTGTCATGTTTCAATATCTAAAGTACTATATTAAGTGTCTCACTTGATCAACCTAATTCTTTGAATAATCCAAGATATCATATATAAATACAATCACTAAAAAGGAGTCAAGAGATGATCAGAATACTCAATTTATCAACTCCATGATTGGGGCATTGGTTAACCTAAAGGATGTGACCAAGAAATCATAAGGACCTTACTGAGTCTGAAAATCCATCTTTGGAATGCTTAAAGCACTAATCCTTAGCTGGGGATATCCGAATCTCAAGTAAATCTTATAACACATCAAAGAACCATAAATCTAGTCAAATAGATTATCAATCTTAAAGAAGAGGATACTTATTCTTGATGATTTCCTTGTTTAATTGCCAATAGTAAATACACATATACATAGAACCATCCTTCTTCTTAACAAACAATATAGGAGCATCCCAAGGAGACATATTAGGTCTAATGAAACCCTTACTTAAGAAATCCTAAAACTACTCCTTTAATTTTTTCAACTTAACCAGGGCCATTCTATAATGAAGAATAGCAATTGTTTTAGTGTCTGGCTCCATATCAATAGAAAAAACCATCACGATCCAAATTCATACAAAAAACACATCTTAAATATCCCTAACAAGTCAAACATAATCCAAAAAGGGTATTGAAGAAGCACTAGTATCGCAAATGAAACTCATGTAAGATCAACATCTTTTTTCTACTATGCGGTAAGCCTGTAGCTCGGATATAACTCCCTTTCAACTTAAATTTAGATTACCCTTCCAAGATATCCTTGGTACACCTCACGATATTAGTATACCCAAGTCTCACACCCCGCAAAGGTTACTAAACAAGATTAGTACACCTAATCCACAATAAAAAAAATCTCCTACTAGGGTAGAAACAAGAACAGGTACAACACGGGACTCGTATGCAGCATCAAAACTAGTAGAAAAATATGAAGAAGTATGGGAGAATGTAGACCTAAGGTCAAATAACACAGGAGATATTAGTAGCAAACTAGGATAATACCTATAATGACTGCATCAAAGGCCTCTGCTTTATATCTCCCAAGTATAACATAATACTATATATGCCTTCTCCTAGATTGAGCAACTCTATGTCTATTACCTCTCGAGTTATATCTCCAGCACCTCTAATACCACCCTAACACTCTGTAAACCACCTCTAACCATAGAAATAAGAGTAGGGAAAAGTTGAAGATAAAAACTCTACTAGGCAGCATCTAATACATGCCAAGGACAATCCCTCACAATATGAAAAGTCTCACTAAAAATAAAACATTATCAGCTACTCAACTCATACTAATAAGGCCTAAAACAGCCAAAATTTCCTCCCTAAGATATAAAACTAAGATTGGAGCCTCTACATACATGACCTAAATCCTAACTACCTGGAGCTACATAGATCAAAGACCTACCACCTGAACCCTATAAAGTTGTCTGAACTATTTTACCATGATAACTATGAGAAATTCTACCATAAAACCCTACCTTACGTTGAATGTCCACTAAATTCACACAAATAACATCCCCTCTTAGCACCACCACCAGATTGACTCAAGCATGTTGTTATGCTAAAAAATATACTCTAAATGGAAACTCCTGACACCACCATCTAAGTTATAGCTAACTAACAAAAGCCTACCAAACTCTTGACAAATACCTAATCCTTTCAGACTCGGTGCAAATACTAGCAACAAAATATTTGGATAATGTATGGAAATATGAATCATACTCTACAATAGACATAGAGCCCTTTCCAGGTGATCAAGATCATCTATCATTTGATCTCTCAAATATAAAGAACGAACCTCTCCTGAAAAGCCTATAAAACTCGATCTATGTAATAGTAGGTGAACCCAATGGTCTATAATTAGAAAGAGAACTACACCATTTTTTGGCCATAATAGTTAGCTGATAAGTAAAATAAGCAACACTATAGGTCTCAGAGGATATAAGGTTATGCACCACTCTTGACAGTAAAACAAAAAATCATAGGTGTCCTTTCTAGTGGCACCACTAAACATGGAAAGATCTAAGTGAATGAATTTCTCAAACCTCTTTTGATAATAAAAAAACATCATAAGACCTGAAGTAACAGGAGAAAAAGTAAGTCTACTTGGTACTAAAGCCATATGTGGGGGGTACCATAGAAGATGGTCATACCCCCATGTCAGAATACCATAGGAGTAGGTTCTAATGGTTGAATGTCTCCTAAAGTTTAATAAATACTTGATACACTCAAAGGAACACTAGATTGGGGAACACAATATAGATAACTCAAGAGATGAATTAATAAATCATGTAGCAATAGGGTATCAAATGAGTAATGTAGGACCTTATCTATCCTCGCATGCTCTGTTTGATAATCATCTTGAACATAATCAACCTCAGGCTTGGGAAAGTCCTCCTTAGAACATCTTTTATTGGTGAAGCTCCTTCTTCCCTTCATCTACCTCTCTGTCATCCATGAACCTTACCTTGAACCTTGATTAGGACTCCTAATACAGGTGTTGGATCAGCATCCCTAGCATTTCTAGACCTATTCATCACCATCTGCATAGAAAAGAATGGAATACAAGTTTAGAATAAAGGGTATGAATAACCTGCATAATAAGTAATCAAATTAGAGAAGTTCTACTAAAGAAATCATATAGCCTAACAAAGATAGATACAGACATCAACATACCCATCTATGAGACTTTACTAGCCATTCCCCTCTTACACTTATGAGACTGGTGAACCTAGTGCTTTGATAAAAATAATTCACGACCTATAATTGAGGCCATGATGGAACCTACCTCAACTTATCCTTAGTAGGTAAAATAATTCCCATAAATAAACAAAGATTAATATAAGAAAATAAACCCATAAATGTTAGAATTCTAGAATAAATTCAGGTAATAACATATAAATAACAAGAGATTAAAATAAAATATATAAAATCCATAAGATTTAGGTGTCACAATGTAAGGAGAATAATACAACTCAAAAAAATAAGAAGCAATACATAAGTTTATCTTCAATAAGTAAACAAATAAAACTAGGATAAGATAAGGTCTGGAATTTTCCCTGAACTCTCAATCTTAACAGTACCTTAAAATGTCAACTCTGATAGCATAAACACAACTTCTATGATTTGTACCTTAACTAGTATTTGCATTAAAAGTCATAGTAGGGGTGAGTACAGTCCACTTGTACTCAATAAGTATAATAGATCGACTAAGTAAAGCAAAAAATAAAACCAAATAAAAGATGCTATCAGTACATAACGTGCACTTAGAAAAGTTTCCAAATGGTAGCTCACACTTCCTCTACTAACAACTCTACGATATGTAATATACTATGTAGAATTGATAAGAGATAATATGATTAGGCTTTCTGTCATGATGTTTGGATGGATAGTACTTAGAATAACGTAAGAAGGACTATGTGTGATATATATATATGTATATATATATATGAGGTTATTATTAGTGGTGGAAATATTATGCACTAATGCAATTATAAACCCAAATTAATAATATTATGGGCTGGAAGGAAATACGGGATTGATAAACCTATTTTTTTGTGTTCTTAATGATGTGTCCACCTTGAGGTTATTGTTCTTGTATTCGATATATGAAGTATAAAACAAGGTCATAAAATATATGTCATAAGAGAAAAGATGACAAAATATTAAAGTATGATATGAAGTGAAAGGTGGATAAACTAGGTTAACATCAAACATTGAATGTTGATAAATAGCCAGATAAGTGGATAATGATGTGATGTTCATCAGTTTGATAATAATATTAATGATGGTTCCTCACACTTAGAAACTAGATTCAACAATCCTTGGTGTAATAATTGTTGTTGAGTAATTTAGAAGAACTTATGGGTGTTTATTTGGATTTATATTTACTTAGGTATTTTTTATGTATTGTGATCGATAAGCATGTTGATTGATATTTGAATATAATTTCATGACCTGAGTCTACACCCTAGGCATAATAGGATGATTAGAGCCACAAGTGGCCCCAAGCTAACCCATGGGCTAGCATAGTATTAATCAACTAGATTAACTGAATAAATATGCAGAAGCTAAAATAATTTTAGTAGATATATATAAAGTAAACCAAGTCTGAATAAAATTAATCTAAAAAGATACCAATACGAAAGTAGATATAGAAAGATAAAAGTCTTAACTTTATGCCTAAAAAGCCTCTACTACTAGTGAGTTTCTAGGAGAAGTCCCTAGCTAACTCTTAATACTAAAATTGAAACATGCAAAAAAAACAATACTAAACTTACATCCTCGGATGATGATAACTCACCAAAGATAGCTGCTAAAGTAGTTCTGCAGTGTACCAACTGCGATATTAAAATTGAGTAGTGGGACCTATATCATAAGATTATATAACAAAAAATAAAGTTTAATGCAGTTAGAACTTTAGATGTACTGAGCATGTGAGATATGTGAGATATAAAATAAAATTGATCATACAGAAGATACTGAAAAGTTGTACTGAATGCAAGTTAAGTGTAAAATTGAACTAAATAATATTATAATGACCTATAATGATATGAATTAACAATGATATGTTAAGATAATCTAAATATTCAAAAGGCAGTCTATTTTAAAAAGAACTAAGGGTCATGTACAAATCTACCGTTGATCTTAGGTGAATTTATACACTTTAGACTTGTTATCCGGCTTTAATTAGCCTTGTATTGATTACTTCTTGTGAGATTAATAAGTGGTTAATGATATAATTTATCATATAAGTGCTGAAAGTGTGTTTCAAACAAGTTTGGAATCAATTTGGCCACTAAGAGTTTACACGAGAAAACTAGTGTTACTTGCTTGAGCTATGTGTTGTTCTAGTTGATCTCGATGGATTCTAGTGTGAGTAATGGTTTACTAAATATATAATTGATTAATTATGTGTGGAATAAAAATTTTATAGTGTTTACGGTTTAATTAAAACAATCCAAGGGACAAAACACTAAGTGAAAGATCAAAAGGACAAAGCTAGTACTCTTAGCTTAAGTTACCAGTTCATCGTCTTGGATTGTATGTTGTTTTCAGCTCAAATATGTGGTGTTTGATTCTATAGGATACTTGGTGAGTTTATCATGATGATATATAGTTGATGTAAAATCTATAATTCAAGTGGAAAAAACACCAAAAAGGCTTGGAAAGAATGGACAAACACATGGGACAAGACTTGACCAAAAATGGATGCTTTGGAGTCATTGGCATGACACGGACCTTAGGCACCTTGTTAGGAAATTCCACACCATTGGGAGCATTATAAATAACCAATTGCATAATATCTCCGCCATTAAGGCATTTTATGGACCCTAGGCCACACGATAAGGGTGTGGCACACCCCTATGTCAAAATCGGCAGCTTGTGTCCAAGTATAAATAGGACACTTAGTTGTTATGTTTCACACCTTGGACAAACTTGGGGCTTTGAAATGCAATTGAGGAGGCTTCAATTAGGTTTTTCCTTCCTTTATTTTATTTATGTATTATATCATTGATTCATAAATTTTGATTGTGTGTATGTCCAAGAGTTGCTAAACGCCCATTTTTGGGGTTAAGGCCATGAACATGAATACTTTGCTTGATTAATTGAGTTGGTTTTTTTATTATCATTTATTGTTAACATTTTTTGTAAAATATCTTATGGATTCATGACCCTTAGGATAAACACATAATTCTATCGTAAGCATGGAAGGAGGAACGATCGAACAGAACGTGGAATATGTGGGATTGCATTAAAATATTTAATAAAATTGAGGTAATCATCTGTGTTTAGGGTAGGAATATACCTAATACACCCTATTTTGTCCACAAATGGGAAGAAATATAAAGGTGTTTAGCTTAGCCTTGCATCCTGATGTATGAGCCGATGCTAACACATTTGAAGCTTTTAACTATAAATAATTGTGAAGTCTTAAGCAACTTTTGTTATTTTTCATCATTTTTGTGTGTTAATGTAGATACAAGTGGTAGGGGAGGAAACCAAAGAAAAGAAGAATAAAATAGTTGAAATCTGGAAGAAATAAGCTGAAATGTATATGACGATCATTTTGAAGCGTCATCATACATGGGACAGGTTGTCAAAGTCACCGTCAAGAGTAGACAAAACCTGAGAATATTAGATGAACTGTGATGATGATTTAGAAGGGCTGTCAAATATTTGACATCTCGTCAAAAACGCCATTAACCAGAGGGCAGAGTATATTGATTTCCAGTGAAGTGTGACACCAATTTGCAAGCGCCGTCAAGATCTTTGACACGCCTTCAGGATTACCGTCTGAAGAGTAAGAAGATAAAAATTCACTGGAATCTTTGACGATATCTCGTACACATCATCAGGTGTCTGACGCGTCGTCAAAAGCATCGTCGTCTAATCTGAAGAGAAAACTAAAACTTTAATTTTGTTTCCTTAATTAGGGTTGACTATTTAAAGACTTGTTTTAGGGTTTTTAAGGAGGATTGGTCATTATCTAGGAGATATTAACTCTGAGAAGAGAGGGACGTACATTTCTCTCTTTCATCAATTATTCTTCTTGTTTCTTAACAACTATTTTTGGTCTTCCACCTTGTGATTAAATTGAAGGAACTACTTGTTGTTTTTCATCTATTCGTATGTTGATCCTTATCATGATGAATTCAACTTGTTGTTTTGTTCATCAAATCATGAGCGGCTAATTCCATTATCCGAAGTTATGGGATCCATGGATTAGGGTTTGATATGATGCTAGGTATTAAACGGATTCAAAGAGTAGTAGAACATCTTTAAATTCTGTTGTTTTAACTGAAATCTAGTGGTTGCAAACATTAGATTATGCCTTAGGTTTTATTTGCTTCTAATGGAGAAATAGACTAGAGATCGTGAATTATCAATAGGGACTCGAAAGCTACCAACCTTCTGTTTAATGATTGATGCCATAACTGGATTAATCTACCTGAGATAACATCCTTTTGGAAATTGATAAGTTATCTAAGTTTGAGAGAATTAGATAATAAATTGTCTGGTGAGGTCGAGAGATAAGTCAGAAAGTATCATAGTCAAGGATAGTCTATTGTTATACGTACTTCAAGAATCCTAATCAAGATCTAGTATCTGTCAACTCCCAAAAGCCATGGTGAACATAACTATGGTTTCCCATTTATCTTGATTACCAACACTGAAGCATTAAAAGTGACATTTGACTTTCTGTGAAACTTAAACCCCCATCTTTCAAAAATAGTAAACTATCAGTAAAGACTTTCGTAAACAAATCAAAGTTCACACCCTATTCCCTGTGGGATTCGATACCAACCTAGTTGGATTTTATATTGACAACGATCGCTTACACCCATTCAAGAGTGTAATTTGACCGTTATCAAAAATGGCACAATTGCCAAGGAATACGATTGTAGACTAAAAGTTTGTACGCGAAAATTTGTTGATAGTTAATTTTCCTTGATTTATGTTTATTTGTTGTTTTTGTTTATTGTAGGCACTGTGTTGTTTTTCCCAAACACAAGAAGTTCCAGAGAACCACTATTACCAATCAATCTGGAACCTCAACTGATAGGAAGAATGGTTGAATAATAGGAACCAGAAAGACTAGCTGCTATGGCCAGAGCTCAGGTGAATGTGCAAAATTTGGGTTAACAAGAACATCACCAGAACCCTGATGATGAAGACTTGGGTGATGAGGAATTACTGAATCCTCAAAACCCAAGGAGAGCTGAACAAGTTGCTGCACCAGTGCAGCGAAAAATCAACAGAAATCGTCCAGTCCGAGGAAGATATGTGCAACAGCCTATGCAATATGAGGATGATAAAGATCTTTATGATGAAGGAATGGATGGAGCTGGTGCAACGGGTGCTATCATTCCTCCACCGTTGGCACCAGGTGCAAGATTCAGCATAACAAGTGCCATGATCCAACTCCTGAATCTGAAAGGGTTATTTGGAGGCTTACCTGGTGATGATCCAAACATGTATTTGGTGAACTTCATCACCATTTGCAAATCCTTTGACAATCTGGGAGTGAGCCAGAATGCGATCAGGTTGAGATTGTTTCCTTTGTCTCTGTATGGAGAGGAAACAATATGGTTGAATGAGTTAGAGCCTTATTCTATAACCAACTGGAGACAATTGAAAGATGCATTCCTAGAATGGTTCTTTCCACCCTCTAGAAGAGTACAGCTTCCGACTGAAGCACTGTACGAAACCTGGGAAAGATTTAAGAAGAAACTTGCACAACGTCTAAACCATAATATGACCGATTTACACTTAATGGAGACTTTGTATAGAGATTTTAACTCTGTGACGAATCCTATTGTTGACAATGTTATAGGTGGTTCGTTCATTGACTTATCTTTTCTAGATGCTTCTGACATACTGAATAGAATGACTAAGTAGAGTCGGGCTTGGCACATTAGTGATTCTGTAGTGGCTAGCCCGACTGTTGCTGATGGTATTACTACAGAGCAGCGTAGAAGGGATGAGGAGTAAGATCATTACATAGCCCACTTGAAGATGCAGATGGACTTGTTGGCCAAGCACTTGCTATCCTGTAAGACTAAAATGGTTACGGCTGTGGAATCTCAGGGTACTGTGTCTACAGGTGTTGATGCTAAGGCAAACTATATGATTAATCAGGGGGTTTTTTGAGGTAATAGCCAAGGGAACCAAGGTCGCACTTTCTATGACAAACCTGATTATAAAGATAGGGAGCAGGGACATTAGAGAAATAATAATGATAGGAGTGGTTTGTATAATCCTCCTGGAAGTCGGGATACTGCGATGACTAGTTCTGGTATGTCCATGGAGGACATGATGGAAAAGTTGTTGAAGGGAGTTGAAGCTACCAACTTGGGGCTAACTACTATGAAAAGCGAATTTTCTACCCTCAGTCAGTTGGTTAGATCACACTCTGCTTCTATTAAGCATTTGGAGCAACATATGAGCCAACTTTCGTCTACTTTGAACCAAAGAAAAGCTGGTACTTTACCTAGTGATACGGTTCAGAACCCACGGACTGATGGCTCTTATTTAGATATTACCACTCGGAGTGAAAAGATATTATCTGGCCCTTCTATGGGCAAAGTTGTAGAGAAAGAGGTAAATATTGATGAATCAGAAGGAAGTAATCCAGTGGAGTCTAAGAAGATAGATGGTTTTGCTGATATTTCAGAGAAAAAAGACGAAAAGAAAGGGGAAGTGGTATTGAAAGAAATGACAATACCACCACCTCTCTTTCCTCAGATATTGAAGAAGAAAGCAGACAACGAAAAATTTAGCAAGTTCATGGAAATAAAAAAACAACTAACAGTGAATGTGCCATTGATGGAGGGACTTGAACAAACAACTAACAACTAAATTTATGAAGGAATTGCTAACAAAGAAGCGGAAGGTAAGCTGTGAGCCGGTAGACAATATCCACCACTGTAGTGCTATTTCTTCACAATCCTTAGTGCAGAAAAAGCCTGACCCTGGAGCATTTACCATACTGTGCACAGTTAGGTCCATGAATTTTACCAAAGCTTTATGTGACTTAGGAGAAAGTATTAATCTGATGCCCCTTGATATCTACAAGAAGCTTGGACTGGGTGAACCTACCCCTACAATGATACATCTTACGATGGCAGACAGGTTGGTGAAATGACCAGTTGGTATATTGCACGATGTTTCGGTGAAGGTGGATGACTTTATTCTGCCTACAGACTTTGTAATATTGGATTGTGATATTGATTTTGAGGTACCAATCATCTTGGGTAGACCATTAGTATCCACGGGAAGAGTGTTGGTTGATATGGATCTCAATGAGCTAAAGTTTAGGTATGGAAAAAGAGAGGCTAGATTTAAAATACATCCACATGTGAAGCAGTTAGAAGAGATGAATATCTTCTCGGTCATCGATGTATTCCAGGAAAATGGTAATGAGGTAGTGATATGGCATCTTGATGAAGTTTGAGTAGTCGAGATAACCCAGTCATGCTGCGACATTAAATCAGGCATTGTTTGGGAGGCAACCCAATGTTTTTATTTTATTGCACTTGTGTTTTTAATATTTGAAGCTAAGAGTCGTACAAAGGAGGTGAACTGGGTTCAGTTAACTTAAGGAGGATTGACGTCAATTTTGATGGGCTGTCACAATTATGACAAGCCATGAGAAATAGCTTCAAAATACTCAAGTTAAAGCCCTATTTTGTTAAGGCTGACGACAATTTTGAAGCGCCGTCAGATATCTGACGCACCGTCAAAAATATCGTCAAAGGAGTTGAGCCCAACTTAAAATTTTCAGGCTAACCCAACCCAGTCACAGTTGTTCATATTCCTGCGTACCATAGGTTTTTTCCTATTAGTTTTAATTTTCTTTCCTTAGAGAGTTATTTCCTTTCCTTTTTCAAATTTAATCCCTTCTAAGGCAAAATTTTAAGACTTTTCTTGTAGAAGCCTGAGAGTTAAGTCAAGAAATCTTCTCCCTCTCTCATCTTATTCATCTCTCACTCACAAGTCTAGGTGCTCAGAGTACATCAGCTAAGTGTCAACATCCAGGTATGAGAAAAACTTCAACTTCATCTTTGTTTGGATCAATTGTGAACTACAAGAAACCTTGGTTTTAAAGGAGTGAGCTGAACCCATTAACGTGCTTCAAGCCTCTTCGAAAACTAGGGTTTGTAGGGGTATACGGTATAATTTCATGGAAATCTCAGTAAAGAACTTGACCTAAGTTGAAATTAAGAATAATGGTAGAAGAAAAATCAAGTAAAAAGAAGTTAGAAATTGTAATGTTGTCTGACAACAATTTTCACGGCCTTGCATCTGTGTGATGGCCATTCAAAAATTCCATCAAAAGCTGAGAAATTTTTTAGATTCTGGATAAGGTTGATGATGCTTTTAAATCGTCGTCACACCTGTGACGGCATATCAGAAAGGTCGTCAAACCTGGGAACTAAAAATAGTATTGATGTTAAACTGAGGTGATCCGTTGTAACGCCCAAAGATCCCATCCCAAGATGTCACACGGTGCTTATGGACCCGAAGGACCATAAGCTAACCCTTTACTGATATATGTACCTGTACACAACATAATATCTAAAGCAAATGCGAAAACTGGCCATAAGGTTCAACATATCTATACATACTCAAAACTAAAAACTGAATACTAATGCATCTGTCTAAAAAGCCTCTAAACTGTCTGAACTGTGGAGTTGAAGAGACATGTCCCAAACTAACTCCGTCAACTGAAAATATAAACAAAATATGATGCAGTAATAGTAAACTGAGATTCATCCTCTAAAGAAGAGAACTCACTGCTACTGTTGTTGACTAGGACTGAACTGATGGGGATACTCCGGATCCTGTGCCTCTGAACCTATGGTGTCAAATAAAACACCATATCACAAATGCGTCAGTACAAAAATATACCGAGTATGTTGACGAGGTAAGGCTAAACGCAAGGGCTTATTCATGAGCATAACTTAACTAAAATAATATGCAAGAGCTGGATTAGCATACATAAAGAGTCTGTAATTACTTAACATACTGCACATACTGTCACTGAGCATACTCAGACTAACTCTGGTAACTAAAACTGAATATACTAAAATTTCTGGACGTACTGAGATTATGAGTATTTGAAGCTTCTGAAACTGATAGCAACCCTATCTAACAGGTTGTCTTCGAATCTGTTAATAATAAGAATGATTGACTGAATCTGAGATCAACCCTATCTAGCAGGTAGTTTCTGAATCTGTGGATACTAATACTTCTTGATAAATGATTTTGAGAACTGATAACTAATTTTGAGATTGGCCTATCTAGCAGCGGATCTTCGAATTTGCAAATAATCATACTTGATGGACTGTATCTAACATCCTTGAATTCTATACACTGAACCGAGCACTTTCTTGAGGTCTGAGACTGATTCTGAAACTGAGACTGTGGGAAGTAGTCTTCTAACCGACATGCCCCGCCTAGATAAGTCAGGGACCAACTAGTGCCCCAGTTGGAAGGTTGTCCATACCGTGCCACCGGTAAAGATAACTTTATGTGACCCTCATCTATCAGGTACTCAAACAAGAATGGTGGAGCCCTTATCTATTAGGTCAAGACACCTCATCAATCCTCAAATAACAGATATGATGTCTCAACCTACACTGGCTACGTAGTTCGGGAGCGTAAGGATTGCGTCTAAGAATCACACCCTCTACTAGTAGGTGAGTTCCCATCCTTGAGTTCACTGGGTGCTTAATTCTACTCCCAACTGAAAGACACTGATCTGATTCTTAATTGAACTTAGACTGAGCTGAATCTGATATTGATCATGTTTTAAACAGATCTGACAGATTTACACTGAGATTACTTAGTTTTCTATCTGACCGAGAAAAGGTATCAAATCATGGTATTTGACTGACGTTACAGAGCTTGAATAGATTACTCAAATCACTTCTGAGATTAGAATTAATCATTTGAATACTATTAGATCTGAGCTGATTTACAGGACTGGGTTAAGATTACAAGCGATACAGTGATTATAGAGATTTTTTAGATTACTGAGTTTTCTTATGTTCTGCACTGGTCTGAGGATACAGAGTTCTGTAGTTCACTGAGTTCTAAGAATTGTGGCTCAATTGGAATTATCATAAAACTGACACGGGTTCTAAACAACAGCTCTATTGTCGGGTATAAATACCACCAGGACTCAATAACATAAAAGTAAAACATAATCACTCTTGCATCATTATGATCATCCATTAATCATCACAATCATGCATTCATCAACAGAAGCATTCATTCATCATCATAATCATTCATGCATCATCATAATTATTAAAGCATCTCTCCAAGTAATTAGAAATCATAACATATTTTCACCTTCAAAATCCTTAAGGCATCACATCACACATTTAGTAAACATAGACCTCTATTCATCATCACAATCACCAAATGATCACTTCCAATATTTAAGGATCATCAACATCAGTTCATCATTATATACTAGCCTAGGGAAAACATGCTATTATATTATACCCCATTCAACAAGGTCTTACATCAAGTGCTTCATACCTACATTAGTCTTGACATGTATTTAGATATCACATCGCTTGGGAAACTTCATACTATCATGTCATAAATTACTTGCTAATCACTTGGCATGTATTAAAATCTTAGCATATATAAAAGAGAACATAATTGGGGAATTTATTACTATCACATCTCCACTTGTTCACAAAGGTCCTTCAACAAACACTAGACATGCATAGGTTCACACTTATTTGTGGATTTCCTACTATCATGGAATAATTCGTTTACTTGGGCATATGATGACACTCACAGTGCTCAAAGCCTTTTACATGGAGGGTAGTGCATATAACAACATGCCATACGTCCATCGATCTAGCTTCACGAGAATTTCATCAACAACCATAACACATAATAATATCTTAGAAGTCATTATTTTCATAAGGGTGTAGCATGCATTTGTTATTAGATCATAATTTAACTACAATGCTTGATTTCTAGTCTCTTATATATTCTATCGAACACCTCATATGTACAACTTAGGCACAGGTATAATAACCCAACTACTCATCATGAACAACCAAATTTACTTGTTTCCAACTCATATATTATCATAGATTCATACAAACCACATAAATATCCCATATTTGAGATCATTCAACATCAATAACAAGTACATAATCCATCTACCACACAAATACCACATACTAAGGACAAGGCTTGATTCTTGTAAACAAACATGAATCACAACTCAATCATAGCAAGAACATCAGTTTCAACTCACAAGAATCATTAAAAATTCATAAACATAAATCTTAGAGATTTAGAAAAGGGTACTTGAGCTTCTTGGATGAAAGGGACCCAAGAATCAACATCTACATACCTTGGGGAAATTTCTTTCTTGAAGGTTCTTGGAGAGATTCTTGATTTCTTGACTTCTCTTGATTTTTCTTAATTTTTATTGAAGAAGAAATAAGGGTTTTGATCTTGGAAATAAACCCTAATTTGATGTTTTGGATGAAGTAGAAGTTATGAGCTTTGGTTTGGGGTGATTGGGTATTAAATATGGTGAAAAATGACCGAAAAATCCCTTTAAAATGGTGCTTCAACGCCTTCTCGTACAATTTTGACGGTCAGAGTGACGGACCGTCCCTCTGGTGACTAACCATCACTCCCACCATCACTTTTGGTACATAAAAGGACCTTAATTCTTCTTTTTTGAAGGACAAAGTGGTGGGCCATCACTAATTTGACGGTCCGTCAGTTTGTCCGTCACTCCTGGACAGCTCGGACAGCTCTCAGTAAAACGGCCATAACTTCTTACTCCTATATCAGATTTTGGAAAAATTGGTATCGTTGGAAAGATAATTCAATTATATATCTGTTGATAGGTCATGATATTATAAAATCTTTGTATAATGGGAGATATACCCGTTTAAATTTGACTATGGCAATGTCCTTCTTAATTATTCAATCGGTAAGGGATGTTTTGATTCGCCTAATAGCTAGGACATATTTAAAGCCTTAATACACATAAAACTTGATCATAAAACTACCAAATAACTAAGATATTTTTCTCATGAGCTTGAATCATGGTTCTACTATCGATTGGGATTCTCGGGGTATTACAATATCTCCCCCTTGGGAATATTCGTCCTCGAATGTCGCTTGATAGACTAAGAATACGGATCAACAGAACTTACTCAAGAAATGAAAACATCTTAAGGCATGACTACGTAACTGGAACAACTGACATATAGAGTTCTCACACTTGGCATGCATATCTGATGCATGGAATACTCGACTGAACACACGCTGACAAGCTGAACTCTTTCTACTAAATGTGCATATCTAATGCATGAATGTCTGGCTAAGCTAACTTTTGAAAGCACGACTTGACAATGCAATAACGACTGATGCTAACTTCACAAAAGAAGTCTGAACATTCATCGGGATAAATCTAATGGCATACAACATCATAATACTATGGGGTATCTCCCCCTTGGGACTCTATGTCCCTCTAAACACACTTTGCTAAAATACTAGGGCGGTGCGAAGCGCACCTACAGACTAGGTCGTAATTGACCGAATGAGATCTAAAACTCATGCATGACTCAAGCTAACATACAAGCTCAAAATGGAAACAAGGGATCTAAAAATGTATATCACAAAGATGAAGGGATCATAACCTACCCGGGTCAATGTCAGGGAAATCATCATGATCATGGTGAGTCTGAAGTGCATAAAATTTGTTATGAGTTTAAGAACGACTGTGCTGACTTCAGGGACCTAGCTTAGTATAGTCTCGAACTTTGTGAATGGTCTCTCCACATCCAAAGAACACATCACTACCGGCTCTACATATACTCTTATGATTCTTACCACATTCTTCACACAGCGGGTAGGTAAGTCCCCTACTCTCACTACTCTGGATCTTGGAGCGTGGTGCACTAGCTGAGGATGGAGATGGGTCTAAAAACTTCAGACTATTGTGAGAATGGTTATCACTCTGTGACCCTGCTTAGGAGAAACTATGACTACTTGTTCTTGCTCTCTTACCCACTCTCTCTCCTTCTTTCATTTTATCTGCCTCAATTTGTTGTGCATGCATCATTAACCTCGAAAGATCCATATCTCTATTGAGTATGGCAGATCTACACTCTTTTAATATATCACTTGATACCCCAGTCAAAAACTTACTCATACTAGCTCTAGGGTCAGCTATCAAGTCGGGAACATACTTAGTTAATTGGTTAAACATAAAAAAATACTCTTTCACGATCATTGAACCCTTTCTTAGGTTCATTAACTCATATACCTTAGCCTCTCTCATCTCTAGCGGGAAAAATCTATCTTTAAAGGGATCCTGAAATACTTATCGGGTCATGGGTGCATCATTATCCCCTCTACCCTTTCTCCACGCTACAACCCAATCATAAGTAATATCTTTCACCCTATAGGAGGCTAATTCTACACTTTCTTCTTAAGACACATGTATAACTTGGGTGATTTTATTTACCTCTTTTAGAAACAACTGTGGGTCCTCACCTATCTTAGACCCAAAGAACTCGGGAGGAATCATCCTGATAAAGTTACAGAGTCTAGCTGCGGCTGTATCATTACCCTGCTATCAAGGAGCAGCATCCTGATTATTGGTATGCACTATAGTTGTCACATCTTGGGCTAGCTCCTGGAAAGATGCCCAAAACTCGGCATATGACACACTGTCATTCTAAGGATCTATTGGCTGAGGGGGCTGATCATCGACCCCACAGACAAAATCTCTGCGAGGAGGCATACTCTGTAAATGGAAGAAAGAAGTGTATTAGACAGAGGATCAACCTAAGCTCATGCTCACTTGCACAATCTGAATACTGAAAGAAGGTAAACTCTCCTAAGAACGTCTTGTAGCCTCTTGTACATAAATGTGGAATGCAACACACCCATACACAAGAATCTACTAGATGTGGCTTTTAAGACTCCCTAGGACACTCTTGAACCTTAGGCTCTGATACCAAGTTTGTAACGCCCCGAGATCCCATCCCGAGACGTCACACAGTGCTTATGTACCCGAAGGACCATAAGCTAACCCATTACTGATATCCGTACCTGTATACAGCATAATATCTAAATTAAATGCGGAAACTGGGCATTAGGTTCAACACATCTATACATACTCAATACAGAAAAACTATATACAAATACATCTGTCTAAAAAGCCTCAAAATTGTCTGAACTGTGGAGTTGATGGGATATGTACCCAACTAACTCTATCAACTGAAAATATAAATAAAATCTGATGCAATAATAGTAAATTGAGAATCAACTAGTTGTTTCATGGAGGACAAATCATTAATTACCTCAGTAACTCCCGCGCTCGTTGCTTCCACTCCTTTCAATAATTTAGCCATCATGTCTTCCATACTTCCAGAATTAGATGTGGTGGTATCAC
The DNA here is from genome assembly GCA_030864215.1 of Capsicum pubescens. Classification (NCBI taxonomy): domain Eukaryota; kingdom Viridiplantae; phylum Streptophyta; class Magnoliopsida; order Solanales; family Solanaceae; genus Capsicum; species Capsicum pubescens. The sequence continues at coordinate 215,628,159 of CM061543.1, read as the reverse complement.
GTCTACCAGGGGGAACGTACAAACCACTCTTTTCATTCTTGTTCTTCCAACTACCTTGGTCCATGTTTCCAGATTTACCATAATAGTTCCGACCTTGGTTTCCTTGGGTATTCCCTCGGAAACCCCTCTGATTGTTCAAGTAGTTGGCCTCTTCTTCCGAATCAGATTCGTCTCTTCCTTTTAGCGCCAAAACTTTTACTTTTTCGGTCTTCCCTGATAATAAATGCTTTGTAAGAAGATCCATCTATGTTTTCATGTGCGTCATATCTTGATCACGTTCTTCTTGTCTTCTTCTTTGGTCTGCAGTCATGCCTATAGATAAAGTGGGGCTTGCTACCTCGGAATCCCTGGTATGCCAAGCCCTACTTTGTTTCGTCATGCGATCTAGCATATTGCTTGCTTGACCAAAGGTGAGGTCTATAAAAGATCCTCCAGCTGCGTTATCCACCACTGGCTTAGTTATTGAATTCAAGGCTCTATATAATATCTCCATGAGGTGAACATTAGTCATGTGATGGTTTGGGCATCTCGCTAGCTTTGTCTTGAACCTCTCCCATGTTTCATGAAGAGCTTCAATGGGAAGCTGACGAAAGTTGCTGATTTCATCTCTCAATTGTGCCCTTTTGGACGGCGGAAAGAATCTTTCTAGGAAAGCGTCTATCAATTGCCTCTAATTTGTAATTGAATCAGGAGTCAGCCCATTCAACCATAGTGTTGCCTCCCCAGACAGAGACAATGGAAATAGACGTAATCGAATTGCATTCTAACCAACACCAGGATTGTTAAAAGACTTGCATGTGGAAATAAAGTTGATGAGATGCATATTCGGATCATCACATGCTAGTCCACCAAACAATCCCTTGAGTTGCAATAACTGAATCATAGTGCTTGTGATGTTGAACTTGGCTCCGAGCGCTAATGGTGGTGGAATTATAGCTCCAGTGGCTCCGGCACCATCAAGATCATCATCATCATCGTCGAAAGCTGGCTGCATAGGTTGGCGATCATGTCTATACCGAGCTTGTCGACCTCTTCTGTTGGCAGGTGTTGTGATTTCAGCATCATTCCTTGGGTTTAGTAACTCGTCATCACCTAAATCCTCATCGTCAGGGTTTGTTGCTCGCCCAGGGTTATCAATGTTTTGTTGGTGTAGTTGGGCGGCGGCAAGAGCATCTAATCTCGCCTGCTCCTGTTGAGCAGCCATCCTTGCGATTTCAGCTTGTGCTTCCATTCTACCAATGCGTTGTGGTTCAGGATTGATTGGTAATAACGGTTGAGCAGAACTTCGAGTATGGGGCATGCACTAAAATAAAAAACCTGCAGTAGACAAAAACAAAAACTAAAAGTAAAAGTATGAGAATCTTTGACCAAAGGGTCTAGTAATTATCACGAACTTGATTGACACTTCGATCCCCGGCAACGGCGCCAATTTTTGATAACGCTCAATCTACAGCTCTCGTTTGAGTGTAAAGCGGTCGTTAGCAAATATTTAACCCAACCTGGGTTGGGTGTCGATGCCACAGGGAATAGCTTGGCCAATAAGTAAGTAAAATTACTAAACTTTTGGTGCAAGTCTCGTAAGAAGGGGGGATTCTTGTTTTGCAAGTAATGTAAACAAAAGCTGAAAATAATAAAGTAAAAAGAGAGAGATTGTTACGTTGGTTGTAAACAATGAGAATTGAAGCGTTGGGGTTATGTCCACCTTCTGAGGTATACGTCTCTATTGGCTATGAGTGTGTAGAATTCTGACATGCAATTGCTTATAGAGGATTGTAGTCGATGGTAACTCCAAGCGTCTCTCGACCTAAACAAGGACTATTTCACTTTAACTCTCTCGAGCTTAAAGCGTGTCTAACGATATGAATTCTCCAAGAGGTTAGTCCAGTTACGGCAATAGCTTTTTAATAGGAAAGGGTGTCCTACTACGTTGACATTATCTCTTTTCCAGACAAATAACTTTTCTCTCGAACAAGTTAAATGTTAGACTGGCGTATTCGTGCGTTTGCAACCGCAAAGAATGTAGATTTAAGATGAAGAGAATAATGATATAAGAAATATACGTGCCTCGAACTCACAAACTCACAGCAATAGATAGTAACTCATTCGGCTTCCATAACCCCAACAGAGAAGTTTAGTTACCTATGAATGCGAAGGAAATCACGATTGACATTGTTATTATATCACGATATTGAGTAATGGCGTGTAGATCAAGTGATAGGCGTGAGGCGTGATTCCTTAGCAAGTAATGATTCTCTTGTTGTGGAGTTTAAGAATAGAAGAGTAGATTAGAAGTGTTTGTAGTGGAAGATGAGAGGGATGGAAGAAAATTAATTGTTGAATGATGAATGTCAGATTTCTAAAAATCTCTAGCATGATAGGGTATTTATAATACCCATATCCTACTCCTACTAAGCTAATGAAATAAATAACCAAATCCTACTAGACTAATGAAATCCTTAACCCAAATGTACTAGGTTAAGGTAACATTATCATAATCCACATAAAATAATGAAATACATAACCTAATTGTACTAGGTTAATGTATCATTGTCAAAATCCAGCTTTGTGTCTGTAAGTCCCCAAAGTCTTCAGAATTGTTGTTTTAGCCTGGGACAGTTTTTCCATGCAGCAGTTTTGGTCCTTTAGGCGTCCCACTTCCTTCTCCTTCGTTCGTGAGCTTTCTTTTGCGTCAAGTTAGCCATAAAATGCTGTATTTTCCATCATTTATACCTGAAACTTTCCTTGTCATGTTCGTTAGCTCATTTACAGGAAAAAGGACTAAAAGTGCATGAAATATATAATTTTTTCTCAAAACTAGGCTAAAATATGGGCAAAATATATTGATATAGGCGTGTAAATCCGCCTATCATCAGTCACCCTACTGGGCCTCAAGTGCTCCATCTTCACTTGTTAACATACTATCCACTTAGCCATAAAATAAGCCATATCCCTCTTCATATTATTCCACCAATAAATCTCTTTAAGATCATGACACATTTTCATCAAACCAGAATAAATAGTATAATGTAACTTATGGACTTCGGCCAAAATTCTTCCTCGCAACCTATCAATATTGGGAACACATAATATATATTTATACCTTAAGATACCATTACCACCGATCTCAAAAATGATCACCTTCTGCCTTCCTACATCATTCTTGATTTACATTAAGATAAGATCCAACATTTGTTTCTCTTTTACCTCGGCACTAAGAGATAACTTTGCCACCTCTTGAACAATCACACCACTATTTTTGGAGTCCAAAATATTAACTCCAAGATTAGCAAAACAGTGAATATCCTTCACCAAATCCCACTTATTTTTTCCCACCTGAGATAAGCTTCCCATGGACAACCTTCTAAGAGCATCAACAACCACGTTAGTTTTACCTGGATGATAGTGAAGACTTATATCACAGTTCTTGAGCATCTCAAGCCATCTCTTTTGCCTGAGGTTTAGCTCCTTCTGAGTGAACATGTATTGCAGTCTTTTATTATCAGAATAAATATTAACATATACCCCATACGAATAATGTTGTTAGATCTTTAATGCAAACTCCACAGCTAACATTTCAAAATCATGGGTCGGGTAATTCTTCTCATGGACTTCCAATTGTCTATAGGCATAAGCAACCACCTTGTCATGCTGCATCAACACATAACCCAGTCCCACCCAAGATGCATCACAATAGATAACAAAACCATCAGTGCCCTCAAGTAGAGTCAAGACCAGGGGTAAAGTCAACTTATCCTTTAGCTTCTCAAAACTACCCTCACAAGCTTCAGACCATAAGAATTTCACCTTCTTCTAAGTCAACTTAGCCAATCTGGACGCAATAGAAGAGAAACTCTCCACAAACCTTTTATAATAACCGGCTAAACCCAAGAAGATCAAAATGTCAGTTGGAGTCGTGGTTCTAGTCCACTTTATAACCAATGATACCTTCTGTAGATCCACCATGATCCCTTCACTAGAAAAAACATGACCTAGATAAGTCACAGTATTTAACCAAAACTCATACTTAGAAAATTTAGCATACAACTGCAGCTCCTTAAGGGTCTGGAACACAAGGCGGAGGTGATTAGCATGATCCGCCTCACTCTTCGAATACACCAAAATATCATTAATAAAGATAGTCACAAACAAATCTAAAAATTGATGGAAAACCCAATTCATCTGATCTATAAACAATGTCAGGGAATTGGTTAAACCAAAAGATACCACAAAATACTCAAAATGGCCATATCGAGTTCAAAAAGTAGTCTTAGGGATACCCACCTCCTTAATCTTCAACCGATGGTAACCCAATCGAAGATTAATCCTAGAAAAGAACTTAGCACCCTAGAGCTAATCGAATAGATTATCAATCCTCGAAAGGGGTCACTTACTCTTCACGGTCACGTTATTTAATTTGTGGTAATCAATATACATCCAAAGAGACCCATCCTTCTTATGCACAAAAAGGACAGAAGCACCCCAAGCACACATACTAGGTCAAATAAAACCTTTGTCAAGAAGATTTTTCAACTGCACCTTGAGTTCTTTCAACTCGACCGAAGTTATTCTGCAAGGAGGGATAAAATAGGGCTAGTGTCCGGAAGAATATCAATCCCAAAATCAATTTCCCTATCAGAAGGAACACCAGGAAGATTATTAGAGAGTACCTCTTGAAATTCACAGACCACAAGGACAGTCTGCAAGAAAGGACCTTTGGATCTAGGATCCTTAACATGCACTAAAAGATAGAGGCACCCTTTGGAAACCAATTTTCTGGCTATAAGATATGAAATGAACCTTCTCTTGGGTACTAAGGAACTACCTTCCTATTCAATTACCGGCTCATTTGGGAAATAGAAACTAACCCTTTAGATCCGACAATCAAGAGACGCATATCACTAATGCAACTAATCCATCCCCAAAATCATATCAAAGTCTAACATATCCTTTCTATTAGATCCAACAAGGTCTCTCTACCATAGACTAAAATCACACAACCCCTATTGACCCTTTTAGCCACAATGAAGTCACCCATCAGGGTGGACATAGAAAAAGAGTTCAAAATACATTAAGGATTTAAAGTAAAAGGGATAGACATATAAGGGGTCACAAAAGATAGGGTAGACTCAAGATCAAGTAGACAATATACATCATGAGAAAAGAGTTTAAGTGTATTGGTAACAATATTAGAGGACGCCTCAGAATCCTGGTCGGTAGCAAGATCATATAGACGGTTCCAACTAGTGTCGGAGCCCAAATCAGACGCAAAACCTTTTGGTGCGGGGGATGATGAAGTAGCGACAGGAATATTATTTTTCCCAGAAGAAACCTTAGAAAGACAATCCCGCTGCATAAGACAAATCTGACCATATTTAAATAACGTGTCCCTCCCTCCTTCAAAAACACCATGGTGCACCTAATCATAAAATATACAAAGAGGGTATGATAGAGTTGACTGAGCCCTACTAGCCTGGGGACGAGCTCCAGGTGCTCTAATCCTACTATTATACTAAGAATAATAATCACCCGATGGCTTTGGATAAAAAGCACTAATCGTATAGTAGGAACTAAAATTTCCCCACTTATTCTTAGACTATGTTCCACCATCTATACCACTTTGTTGCTAACCTTCACCCTAATCTTATTAGCAAACTTCTTATTCTGCCTTTCACTCATCTCTGCTTACTTTTTTTTTGCTCTTCCACTTGTTGCATATACACCACAAGTCTAGAGATGTTTATATACTTATTCAAAGGTAACCTTGCTATCAAAGATTAGTTCACGAAACAACCTAGAGGTGAACTTCCTCATTATATCCCTCATGATAGACACCAATTTAGGAGCATAACGCGACCGATGATGAAACTTCAAGGAATACTCTTTTACTGTCATTCTGCCTTGCTTCAAATTTATGAATTCCTCAGCCTTTTCCTCCCTCAACTCCTGAGGAAAAAAGCAATCAAGAAAAGTACTGGAGAAACATCCCATAAAGCAGACTCGACATTATTGCCCCTAAGATTCTCCCACTCTTCATACCATTGGTATGCTACATCCTTCAACTAATAAGCTGTGAACTGTACACCCTCCACATTAGTAGCATGTATCACATAAAAGATCTTTTCTATCTCATCAATGAAATTTTAAGGATCTTCCTCAAACTTAGAACTAGTAAAAAAGGAGGACTCAACCTCATAAATTGGCCAACTCTAGTGGCCTCAGATGATGGAGCAACAAAAGCAACACACTCAGTCTGGGAGGCCACCAACTGGGTAAGTGAATGAATCGACTGGAGAAACTAGCATTAGACATCCAGGGCTAGGGTGCCTGATGAGGGATAGGGGGAGTGGGTGGAGCTCTCTCAGGGAAATCAAAAGTAGTGACCCGTGATTGAGTTTAAACTCCCAGTGTAGGATAAGCTCCATCTACAATGTCCTCAAATAGGACAGAAGATTTTTCATGAACATCAGATATTTTGGTAGGCATGATCTAAAAAGAGAACATTCGGAAATTAGAGGAGATTTAAGACCTTAGACTCTATATCTTGAAATAGAACAAAAAAGGGAAACATTACTAAATTTGTCGCAGCCTCTTCCTTATAAGTGTAGCATGCTACATACCTATAAATAAGACTCTACTTGACAAGAATTTGTTGGACACCAAAAGACACCAAACCTAGTCTTTGATACTATCTTTTTCACGACTCAAACCAAGGCCTGGTCATGATGGGTATCTCAAGTCCACTAGGGACCGAAAACCACCCTTGTGCACCTAACCAAACCCGACAATATCCCAATGTTGGATGAATTGTGAAAAAAATAAAGAGTATGTCTATAAGCAATAACCATCGACCAACCAAAATAACAGAACAACATCACCCAAGTCCACCGTAATCAAACAAAGCCTTCTAACACATGAAGGAAAAAAATAGTCTTGGTCGGGACATATCCCCGACTCTGATTGATGATAATGATAATGTTAATGATAATTAAACTCTCAACTCTAGTCTACGATAAGAATTGACAAAGTATCTTAATTATTCAAAATTATGGAATCTCCCACCGCACCACAATAAACCAAATAAAAAAGTCGATCCACCTAAATCTATGTAGGAAAAGAAGAGGTATCTCTAGTGCCTACATTGTGTGGAGATTCAATGTCCAGAGATGGTTAGTAGGGTGACGACTAGCATGTAACTCAGAGATAAGGATAACATAATGTCGTGATCGATAGTTCAAAATTATTTAAAACCAATGCACATAATTAAATGCATATACATATATATATCACATGCCAGGTTGGGGAACAAAGCTTTAAATGTACTTTAAAACTTTAGCCTAGATTGTGTAGCTCAACTTTCATAACATAAGAAGGCACCCATATGTAATATGGGCCCAGCTCTCCCCCAGATAGTAGGTCTCTCGTGCGTGTGGTCGCATGAACCAGAGGGTATACATATACATTTTAGGGGACTCAGACATCCCAACATATCAAGGTGACACAAGCACCAAATTATATAGTATAATGTAGGGGAATCGAACCTCCGAATCATATTATAATAATAAGGGGAATTGAACCACTCGGTCATTAAGCCCCCACGTCAACAACTGCAATTTTCAGTGTGGAACCTCGAGACCACCACTTTCACAACTCAGCTACACAGCCCTCATTAAATTCCAATTAAAATAGTTATCACACATTCCTATTCATTAGACCATGATATACATTTAGGCATACATTATTTGTATTGTCATACCAACTACGCTTGCAAAGTAACATAAACATGCCAAACTAATCACCATCACTAAGGGGAAATTCACAACCCCCTTGACTCAATTATACATTAGCTTGGGGAATCACGTGACCCTTTAAGGTTCAATTCAAAAATCATTATGCTTCATTGAATTTTCACATTATGAAATAGTTCATGAATGGTTCAATATGCATACTTTTTATATTCAAAATCAATATCATAATATGGGGTTGGGGTCATAACCATTTTAAAAGTCACAAGTTTGGGAAATCATAATCCTTAGTCCATTCACCATTCTAATGCATCGATTTAATTTTTAAAAACCACTATATAAACATAACCCATGCAGGGATAAACATGAAGCATCATATAATAAAAAATTGTCCAAGACCCTCAATATATGTTTCAAAACTAACATCAACACCATATGAACAACACATTTAACATATGCTTTTAACAAATTAGCAATTAGGCAAGAGTAACATGCCTGATATACCAAGTTTCACAAAAAGAATTCAACCCTTAATCCCTTGGATGGCCTACTTCTTAAAACATTAAGTATGGTTGCTTGAGAGAATTTAAGATAGATTTGGAAGTGTTTAAGTGTGTTATGAATGAGAATTAACCCTTCCTAAGTGCTTTATTAATGTGTGGTTTTAATTGGGGTAGAAAAGAACTGTCCAAAGTCCTATCAATTTTAAATTAAAATTTAGTCGTCAGTGATTGTAAGTCTCTATCCAACTCGTATAGACTCATAATGACTCGTACCACAAGTTGTACCCAAGACAGTCTCCAAGGCACTCATAATTTTTTTACTCTATAATTCCACCTACATGACTCGTAATGGGACCTTACGACTTGTATGGTCCAGGCATAGTCAACCTTGTAAACATTTGGGGTAAATATTGGACACCCTGTAATTTACACCCAATGACTCGTAACAAGTCTTTACAACTCATAGTGAACCACTCGTACTCAGAGTATAAATCAGCAACACACTTTATGATTTGGTTATGATTTGAGTCCAACGACATGTCAAGACTCCCTCCGACTCATCAATAGAGTCGTAGTCAAGAAAGTGAGGATAAAATTTTAGAAATTTTCAAGTACCAAAAACCTGGGACGTTACAGTGTCATAACTATGGGGAAGGGCAAAATGGTTAAACACATAAGGAGGGATATTTCACTATTAAGTGTAATACATGTGGTCATTAGGGTGAAATTATATCTTTCAGAACTTTTGATTTACTACTCAAAATGATTATCATAACGACTCATCCTAGTTGACCATGACTTATACTTTGATTCATGACTATAAGAAACTTAAGCTAGACTGGAATATTTACCATAAGTCAGTCCATGACTTATGGCCTCACTGTATAGCTCGTACAATGAGTTATTTTAAGGTAAAACTTATTGTTTTATGACTTCTTTTCTATACTAAGTCTAAGATAGGATCTTAAGGAATTTTAGGGTGTTACTATATCTCTCTCTTTAGAACATTCATCCTTGAATAAATTCTAAGTATGTTGAAAAGATAAGGAAAGACCAACAATACTAATAATTGAGTTCTAAAATCTAAATTGCTGATACACTAACTAATTTCTAATTGAAATGTAATTGAGCTAGTTTTATATGACATGCATGCATATTATGAGCTTAAGAACAACTGATGGGACATGACATTGAAGAGATTTATGAAGAGGGAACTATTACCTTAAGCTAAAAATGAATTGGAAGGAAAGAGGTGGGGGTAATTGGTCCTCATATTTGTTTCTGCTTCCCAAGTAGCTCCCTTAACTAATTGATTTCTTAAAAGGTCTTTCACTGAAGCAATTTCCTTATTTCTCAACTTACGAACCTGGCAGTCTGGAATCTCATCTTGATCTTCTTATTAAGAGAGACAATCGTTCACGCCCACACTCTCTAATGGTGCAGCTAAATCTAGGTTATTAATTCACTTCTTCAACAAGGACACATAAAATACTAGGTACATTAATGCTAAGTTTTTGGGTAACTCTAACTTAGAGGTCCAGTGCATCTTATAATCCTGACCTACATATCCAGGACTAAATATACCTTTCTTAAACTTTCTACATATCCTCATGAACTATATTAGACCCTATAAAAGTAGCTTCTCCAACCTTAAACCATCTAATAGGAGATCTAAACTTCCTATCATAAATTACCACAAATGGACCCATTTGAATATTAGGGAGGAAGTTGTTATTATAGGCAAAGTCAATTAGAGTTACCTTTTAAGTCAATAACACAAGATCTCAATATATTTATTAAGGTCTAAATCATCTGCTCTACCTGATTTCTATTTCTAAGTGGAAAGTTGTGTTGAGATGAACCATAGTATCGTGGCCCTTCTTAAAAGACTTTTAAAGCTTCAAAGAAAACTCAGTAACCCCAGTTGATATTATAGCCAAGGGGATCCCAATCAACCTGGTCAACTCTCAAATGCAAAGTCTAGCATAATCCTTGGATGAATCAGTGGTATAAACTAAGAAGAAATGTTCTACTGATCTATATTAACCCATATCAAATTATGATATCAGTGCATATGAGGTAACCAAATAATAAAGTCCATATTTATCTCTTCCCACGTCTAAGTAGGAATACTAATATCTTTCATACCTCCTGGTCTCTAGTGCTCACCCTTAGCCTATTGGCAATTTGAACACTTAGCTACAAAATTTGCGGTATCTTTCTTTATGTTATTGAACCAATACACTTCCCATAGGCCTAGGTACATCTTGGTAGCACTTAGGTGAATATAATACTGGGAAATTTGAATTTCTATCAGCATATACTGTTTCAAATCATTAATATCTAGAACACATAAGCAAACTTGATAACAAACAACACCATATTCCCCTTAGGAGAAAACCTCCACAATTTAATTATGGACTATTTCCTTTAACTTGAGCAAAATAGTATCAAAAGAGGGGTCTAAACTATAACACTACCTTCGACTGAATCAATCAAATGAACTCCCAATCTAGTAAGTCTATGAACATCACAAACTAGATTCTTTTTTCATCCTCTACATGAGAAACACTACCCATATAAAGTCTTCTAAGAGAATCAACCACTACAATGGCCTTACATGGGTGGTACAAAATACTTATGTCATAGTCATTCAACAACTATAACCATCTTCTCTAATAACCATCTTCTCTAATGAAGAATTTGGTCCTTCTAACTGAATATATACTAAAGGCTTTTGTGATCAGTTAACATATCAATATAAACTTAATAGAGAAAATGCCTCCAATTCTGTAAGGCAAAAATTCTATCACCAACTCAAGATAATGAGTTTGGTGATTCTTCTCATGAACTTAGAGTTATCTAGAAGCATAGGTTATGACCTTACAGTTTTTCCAACTATAGAAGAATCACAATAAATAACAAACCAGTCTAGATGGACCCTTTGGTAGAGGCAAAACTAGAGTAGAAGTGAATCGACCCTTCAACTCCTGAAAACTCTTCTTGCAAGCATCTAATCATTAAAAATTGGCATTCTTTTGGGTCAATCTATACATAGGATAATAAATATAGAAAAATACTTCAATACAATATCGATAGTAACCTACTAAGCCCAAGAAATTCCTATTAGCTTATGGATATGGCATAGACCAGTTCCTAACTGCTTTGGTCTATTAAGGATCAACTTAAATGCCTAACTAGAAATGATATGAATAAAGAATTCTATTGATTTTAACCAAAATTTGTTCTTGCTAAACCTGGTGAATAACTGTTGATTCTTAAGAATCTACAAAATAATTCTCAAATGATCAACATATTCATACTCACTCCTAGAACAAAAGAAGGATGTCATCTATAAATACAGCAATCAACATGACCAAATATTGTTTGAACACTCTATTCATATAGCACATATATGATGTAGGAGAATACTGTTAGTCCAAAAGACATAACAAAAATTTAAAGTGACTTTACTAATATAAAGGTTATTTTTCAATTATCAATTTCCCTGACTTTTGAATTGATGACAACTGAATTTAAGATCTATCTTTGAGAAGCAACGAGCACCCTAAAGTTGGTTAATAATGTCATCAAACCTAGGAATAGAATACTAATTCTTTATTGTGACCTTGTTAAACTGAGAGTACTCAATCTACATTCTAACGGAACCATCTTTCTTATGCATGGAGAAAACTTGAGCACCCCATAGAGATATTAGGTCTGACGAAATCTTTTTCTAAGAGGTCTTTCAAATGATTTTTAAATTTCTTAAGCTTAATTGGATTCATTCTATAAAGAGGAATTAATATAGGTTGGGTATCAAAAATAAGGTCTATTCAGAAGTCAATTCTAGCTTAAGAGGGACTTCAGGTAGATCTTTGGGAAACACTTCTAGATACTCATTAACAGTAAGAACTTACTAAAAGATTGGGGTTTTGGACTAAAAATCCTTTAACCCACCTAAATAATAAATACAAAGCTTAGATATCATCTTTATCGCCTAAAAGTAAGAGATAAATCAATCTATAGGGGTCGAGGTACTAGCCTTCCATTTTAAGATTGGCTCATTCTGAAATTAAAACTTAACAACTCTGGTTCTGCAGTAGATTATGGCATAATAGGTGTCTAACCAATCAATACCAATAATGATATCAAAATCAATCATATCTAACTCTACTATATCAATTATGGTGATTTTTAAAATAACTAAGAATGGGTAATTCTTGTATTCATGTTTGCCTATAACTGACTCACCAATAGGAGTAAAGACGTGTCGATACTGATATCAAAATCTACTATAGTAAGTCATAAAGAAAAGTATGGCTCTTGAATATAATAATGCATACACATATATATATATGAAAGACTCGAAGTGAACCAGTAACTACATCTGTTGAGCTCTCTTGATCCTCATGAGAAGACAAAGCAAAAAATCATAAAAGTGGTTCTGAAATTGACCACCACTTGTACTAGTAAAAGTACCCTACTGAGCTTGGTGACCTGAATGGGATGATTGAGCTACATTACCCCCATATCCACGTACTACTGAAGGTAAATTCTTCAACCTATGATTAGTTTGACGAACTTCAAAACAACCCTCCTTGCCAATAAAACACTCACTTATTTGGGTCTTACCATACTTTGGACATGCTGAAAAACTAGGGTTGCCTACAGTACTACCCTGAGACTTAGAGCCTGATGTCTTAGTCTTATGACTATTATGAGGTCTAGGATATGGAGAAATAGCTGAAAAAAATGCTAAAGTTAAAGATCTCTATCGAAACGTAGAATGATTACCACTGTTCGGGCTCTGCTTAGAAGAATTAAAAATACCTATTCTTGCCTTCGTGGTCTCCTTCATTCTCTTTAATATTCTCTTCCGCTATATATTTGGCATTAGATATAAGTCTGGATATGTTTATTTCCCCATTAAGAATAGCAGTCTTACACTCCTTGATGACTAATTTTGAGATGCATAATAAAAACTTACTTGTTCGAATCCTCAACTCAATAATCATCTATGTAGCATATCTTGAGAGCTGGGTAAACTTCTGTAATGACCCAAAATATTATTATGGTGAATTATTTAGTAAGATTAATCTTAGCCTTTTTATATACTAAATTTGTTAAATTCAGGGTTAGCCTAGTTTTGGGCAAATTTTGGGTGTTCTGTGACCTAGGAAAATATGATGATTTTTATGGTTTATTGTGGGATTTGATTTGATATTATGTTAGATAACAAATTTAGGAAGTCATGAAAATTTTTGATACGTAGAGAAAGTCAATAGAACTCCGATTACTGGGATTTACATGAAAGGGTTATTACTGATATCAAATTCGATAAAGTGTGTTGTGAAATGGGCAGTGCTAGAAGCTAAGCCCGATCTACTAGTAAAAAATTCCCATTTGATATTTGAACTACTAACTATTGACCAAAGTTAACTATAGCATCTTAAAAGCTTTTAGAAACCAAAACTCGCATAAAACTTCCTGAACACTTTAGGGACCATGTCGCCCGCTCCCGCAACGGAAAGGAAAAAACTGACAAAATATAAAAACTCTAAAAATTACCATGAGGATCGTTATAGTTTTTAAACATTAAAAACCAACTAAATTGCTATGGTTTTGATTTTGAAAAACATTTAATTGATATTGATCCATGAACACCCCTACTTAGAGTGACAAGAATATACTTTTTGCAACCAAATTCGAACCTGGATAATGTATAAATTTCAAATATTCATTCACGAAAAAATAATTTTTGGGGGTTAGAAAACTCTGATTAAAGAAATGATTAATATATTTTTCTTGTATAATTATTGGTTATGTGTTTATTCTATCATTTTTCTCATTTTCGAAGAATACCCATTATGTTTTTCATGATTTTAATTCACTAAGTTGAAATTTAAATCCAAAGTTAATAAATAAAAAAAAATTGTTTGAGGATCAAATTGGGATGACTTTTCATTGATTTTTGGAATGAAAGGACCTTGTAGTATGGAAATCTACATAAATATATTGAATATTAGTTTTTTTATTTTAAACAACGTATGAATATAGAAATTGGGGACTTTGAGCCTAAATTTAAGAAATAATATTTTAATAATTTAAAGGTTGGTTTTAACTCTATTTTTGATAAAAATTTATATTTGAGTTTGTTAAGTTATGGATAATATTATTTTCAAATAAATTTCTATTTTTCTCTAATGGAATAGGAATTGGCCTTTTGCACTCAAAATAGAAGTATGGTAATATGGATTGATAAACTCGTATTCACGTGAACTTATATTCAAAGCAATTTGTGACTATTGTGAAAGAAAATTATATTTGATGATGGTTTATGTTGTATTTCTTCTATTTCAAGGTAGGTTATGACTTATTTTTCTATAAACTTTTCTTGGGTGGGGATTTATCATGTAAAGCAATCTATGAATTAGGTGATTTAGTAATTTAGTATGACATATGAGATGGATTGTTCTGATGATGCCTAATTAAAGCTTATATCATTTTAGTGATGGGATTGAATTTCAGACTTAATATTGAGTCTTCTAGTCTATGTTCTTGAGTTGATTGATATCTTGAGACTTGTACATATTGTTGTATTTGAGTTCCTCTTGTCATGTTGATTATATATATTCATTTATCTCATAGATTGACAAACTGTACAAATGGGGGCACTAATTTGAAAAGAAAATGAATCAACTTCTATTGATCTTATTTTAGGTAAGATTCTAAATGGGAATATATGATACTTTATAACGATTTAGTCTGAGGTAAGGTGTCATATAAGTTTGTGAATTTGCGGTAAGATTTTTGATGTGGTGTATGGACTTCATGAGTTCTCCAAGGGTCCCACATTGTAACACACTGGTGGATGGGGTATATATTGGTAGGCATTTACCTTTATTTCATCACATATCATTGTACTGCAATATTAATTGGTTATTATTGTGCTTTGTGGGGATTCTTAATGATTTATTGATATTGAACTGCTAGGACTTTTTCATTTCCATAGATTTTAGTATTCTTTGTTCAATATAGTGTCTTCTTAAGCTTAGTCATCTGAAGATTCCTATCGACTACTACTGATTGTAAGCACCCCTACTTTTCTACATCCATCTATGCATATCCTAGTGCAAGTGGTCGGCGCAACTCTTGATAACGAGTTGATAATATTTGAAGTTATGGTGAGCCGTCATATTTAGAGAGTGTCTCGATTTCATCTATCTTAATTTTATTTTAGTACTTAGAATTTTGGACAATTTTGTATTTTAGATTGACATTTTATATTAGAGTCATTCTTGTACTTATGATAGTTGAGTTTTGAGATTTCAGATTTTTGTTCAATTTTATTTGAGGATGTCTTTGATATATTATAATTAGTTATTGTATGGATAATTAAATTGTTACCTTTACTTTGTATTATCTATTTTACTGAGTTCAACTTACTTACCATGATTGATTTGGGGTATGTGCTATCACATCCCCTTTGTGATTTTGGGGTCGTGACATCACAATCAAGAGAATAAATAGCTATATTAGCAGAGAAACATCATTAATTAGTCCAAACCAACAATTGAGGAAGTTATAACTCTATCTTTATACATAAACTTTTCCTCAACTCTTTACTGTGATTAGTTCAATTTATCATTTTGTTAGTTAAACTTAGTTAATTAGTTACTCGCTAGAAAATATATATATATGTTTGTGTGTGTGTATATATATACACACACACACACATATATATATCTATATATTCTTGTTCAACATTGATTATTTAGTTATTTGGTCAATTCATGTTTGTCTAAGAGTTTATTTGGATTGATTTATTTTGGGTGACTTTATGCCAAAATTACTTTTAAGCACTTTTATAGTGTTTAGGTAAGATTAAAGAAAGTAATTTTAAGTACTTATTTTAAAGTGAAAATAACAAAACAAAACTTTCTAACTTGGACTTATGCTTATAAGCCATAAGTTGTAAGACCATTCGAAAAAGTCTCTCAGTTCCATGTGGGTTCGACTCTTGAATTGAATTATATTTGCAATGATCGCTATCCTTTAAAAATGAGTTTTGAATATGACCATTTTTAATAAAAGTGAAATAAAGTTTTCTTCAAAAATATTTTTTCAAAAAATCTTATTTAGAAAATACACTTAGAAATAAATTATGAAAGGTTAGTGTAACACTCATTGCTGCTAAAAGTGTTTTCAAATTGATTAGCCAAACTCAATAATTTTTTACCAAAAGTGATTTTAATAAAAGCATTTCTCAAAATGAGTTGATTTTTACAATCTTGACCAAATATGTTATTTCACAAACCACTTAATTTATAGCAAGAATATATGCCAGCCACAAAGATAATTATTTATTTAACTAAAATCCCTTAGAAACAATTTTGATTACTATCCAAAAACTCATATTGCTCGTGATATCACCTACAATCTTCCTTGGATAGTGTCACAACTTAAAATATGAGGTCATGATGACAACTACCCAGACCCAACCTCAATAGGTAAGCCTAACTCCACAATAAATGAAAATTAGAAAAAGAAGATACATAATACCCAAATAAAAGACTTTAGCATAAAGTCAGGCCAATGACAAAACAATAAATTCAAAACTGAAATAAATACAACTCAACTTTCAAAATCTAGTCTCATGAGTAAAGATTTCAAATACTAACACAGAATGCAGAAAATATTAACCTTAGGCATATTTATAAACCTAAGTGACATTAACTACGTGCATTTAGCTATGTTTTGAGGATAATTTGATGTGCTTAATGAAGTATAAAGTGTATATTTATGTATTTGTGTGCTAAGTTTCATGTTTATAATGTTTAATGTGCCTTTGAAATAATTTAAGAGACAAAAGAATCAAATATAGCTTAGACAAAACAAACTAGTTAGGCTAGCCCACATAATGCTTGTTCTTGTGTAGTTTGATGAGATTTATTGTGTTGTGTGACCTAATTTATGTTATGAGTTGTTGTAGGAGACCATTGGAGAAACTATTCAAGCTTAATAAATCACACAAATAAGGAAAAAAGAGTGGAAAAGCAAAGAATAAGTAGATGAGAAGAAGAGAATAAAGATTAGGCGAAACCTCACCTTATAGAGGTAGCCATGCATCACACCCTCATTGTATGAGAGGGGTACATGAGCCGCGCCTTGTAATGGTGCACTAAATTTTCCATGATATAGGCATGTTTTTCACACTCTTGTCCATGCTATAGGTCATGCGTCACAACCCCCTCCCCCTCCCCCCCCCCCAAAAAAGACTAAAACTTGGTCTTTTACTTGGTTTAAGCTGAGGGTAAAGTGGTAAATGTATATAATTCGGTTGGGGAAGCTTATGGATGACCTTAAGGACCATACAAGGAGTACTTATCCTTATTTACAAGATATCTTTGGAATAATACACGATTAGAAAGAAGAGAAGGCATCACGGGCTCTATGTTAGGGTTTTTCTTTCTTTTACTTTTAGTTTTCTTGTAGTTTTACTTATGAATCAGTTAATGGTGATTCCTTGTTTGAATATTATTGGCTAAATTCTCTATTTCTAGGGTTGAAGATTTGAACATGATTTCTTAGAATACAATAAAGTTGGTTAATGTTAATTTTCACAATTGGTTGTTAGTATATTCTTGTACTCACTATTTTATTAATTCACAACCTTTAGAATACATCTATATTTCATTTGTGATCCTAAAAGGATTAATATTCGATTAGAATTTGTAACCTAACAAATGGGTTTTTTTTATTTTATATGAATTAAATAAGACTTGCAGTTAGGATAGGAATATTCCTAATTTAGCCCTTTTGGCTCAGATACGAGATGTGTGTTTAAATTAGTTCCCACATCCCTAATCAATTATATAGTGTTAAGGCTAATATAAATAGACGCTTAAAGGCTTTGAAGATCATAATTATTATATTAACCCCATGAATTAACGATCAAGTTTGGTAACTTAACCAACAAGATTGTATAGCGTTGCGTGATTGTTCAAGATGCCCTGACCCTGGAACTCTCTGAATTATTATTTACAATACTTTTAATTTCCTTTATTATTCATTTTTACTCATAGCATAGTAAAACTTAAACTTTGTTACAAATTGCACTCATTTCACTTTAATAGTAATACTTGAACTGTATTGTCTGCTAAACACCAAGTCCCTAATGGTTTGATATTCAGCTCGCAATATTTACTTTATTATTTTCAAGACCATATACACTTACGTGTATAGTTGGATGTTGTTAAGTTCTTAGTTTCGTTGTCAGGGACTTGAAAAATTAGCAACCTTTTAATTTTTAATTTTACCGTTGTGTTTAATAAGTACTAACCACTTGGTTTTAGCTATTGAATTTGCTGGTGGATATCTAAATCTTAAGAGCTGAAAAGAAAAAAGGGTTTGGTTAAAACATATACCAAACTTGAGAGATGCTTGCACTAACTGCAAAGAGAAGCAACACTTCTTTCTCCAATCCCACAAGTTCAACAGGATGAGACCTTTATTATAGTCATATGGGATACACAACCGGCTCACAAAAAAATGCACAAAATGGCAATCTCACTTGCAACCAATGTGACCTACAGTATCAAAAAATTAGATGCATAAGGTAGATTTTACCTTAAATAAAACATGGTACGATTTTTTCACATAAACGGGCAGTTCACAGGCTTGCCCCATTAGGATCCACATGTTCATCTTAAAATTTTATGGAGATCAGAGAACATTTATTTCCATAGGAGGATATACAAATATATGAGGTTCAGTCTTTTTCCATTCCCATTTTTAGGAGAAGTGAAGAAATGGTTCAAGGCGGAACCTTGAAATTCAAATACAACTTGGGATGACTTACAAAGAAGTTCCTCATTTAATTTTTTTCATTTGAGAAAACTACAATGTTAAGGAGTGAGATCTCAAGTTTTAAGAAGAAGCCATATGAAAATCTATATCATGTATGGGAGAGATTTAAGACTCTACTAAAATATTTCCCATGTCACAAACTGAACACTAAGGTCTTACCTCATACTTTTATTGAGAGTCTTGACCATAAAACAAAAATTTTGCTAGATTCAGCAGTAGGAGATAAGATTTTGGAAAAACCTATGATGGGTTGTATACTCTTCTCCATCATATTACATAAGGTAATCTAGAGTACTAGGGTGATGTATCTAGAATCATGGTGAATAAGCCCATAGGTATGATCAAGTTAGAGAATAGATGATGACTCAGTTCAAAAAATTAAGTGTGGCTCAACCTCATGCTCATGTTAATATAGTTCAGAAGGCTCAGACTTGTTGTAAAATTTATGATAGTAGTGGTAACTCTGCAGACTCACGTGGAGTAAATCGGGAGTTGGTGAATTTTGTGGGAAATAGACAAAAGAGAATCAAAACTATGGTAATTCTTATACTCATAATTGGAAGAGTTTGCCTAACTACTCTTGAGGCATTAATAAGGTTTAACCCTACTAGTTTCACCAGCAACAAGGTATTCAGAACAACATGCAAATAATATAGAAGAGACTTTGAAAAATATTTTGTCCAACCTCTAATAAATGGCTGTAGAGATGAAAAATCAATAACTAGCTCAAAAGAACTTACAAATGAGGATGGGTCAGTTAGCTTAGGCACAGAACACAAGACCTCAACGGTATACCTACTGATATAGAGCAAAATCTAAAGCAAGTTATTGCAATAACCTTGAGGAGTGGTAGATACTTTTTTGGGACACCTGCAAAGAAAAATCATAAGGTGCAAGCAGAGTCGATCACACCTAGCCGATAGAAAACTAAGTTAAATCCAAAAAAGTTGACAAAAATAGAAAGACTGAGTACCCAAATAAAAGGTTGGTTGAGAAATCTCATACTAGACCACCACCATGATTCCCTCAAAAGCATAAAAATCCAATGAGGATGTTGGTTTTAAAAAAAATAACAAATTCATAGAACAACACATTAACCTTCTTTTGTTAGATATTTTGCAAAAAATGCCAAAGTGTGATAAAAACTTGAAGGATGTAGTGATGAACAAAAAGAGTCTTGGTAATATTTAGAGTACGGCACTTACTAAAGAGTGTAGTTCTATAGTTATGAGCAAGATGCCCAAAAAGCTCAAGGACATTAGGAGTTTTATCCTTACCTTACAAATTAGTGAAAGTAATATTGTTCAAGCTTTAAGTGATACGGGATAAAGCATCAATTTATTCCCTTTTTGTGTTTAAAACATTGGGTTTGGTAAAACCAAGGTCTTGTTCAGTTGTTCTCTATATGAAAGACAGAACTAGAGTGGTCCCGAAATAAATCATAGAGAATGTTCTCATTAAGATTGGTAAGTTCATTATTTCTATAAAATTAATTGTTCTTCACTATGATGTAGATGGCAGGGTACCAATTATATTGGGATATCTATTTGTGTCTATCGAGGGAGCACTGTTAGGTGTTAGAGAGGGCACACTCAATATAAGACTGAATAATGAACAGGTGGTCTTCAGAGTGTACAAAGAACTCAATAGGACCTCATACTTTATAGATCTATGCATGATCACAGTGATGGAAGTGGATGAGTATGGTGTGGAGGAGACAAAAACTCTAATTACCTCTTTGGAATCTTTCATAGAGTATCCCAAATTAACAAATAAGCCTTAATTTGAAGGATTGAAGGGAATCCTAAAAACGTGAGTGTAAGAAAAGTTGTAGACCTTGATTGTGAGCACTCAAGAGGTCAAAAAATAAGGAAAAGATGGGCTTTGACAAGAAAAAAAAAGAGAGAATATGGATGATAATTGTGATGTGAATCGTGTCGTGACAATAAATCAAGCGCTGCTTGAGAGGCAACCCAAGTTAAAGAAGTTATTTTTATTTTTTAGTTTTCTTTAGTATTACCTTTGGTTTTGTTTATTTTGTGTTAATGGGTTGAAAATGAAGTTTTAATGCCTGAGATCTCAGCTAAGAATCATGAGAAAAACTAAGTGCGGGGTTCCCCCAGACCTCCTTGATGGATATTATGCTACTAGTTAGGCCTAGAGGTCTCAGGGAGTATTCCTAATTATTATTATATCATTTATAGTTAGAGTATAAATTATGATTTTCGTGTAGGGTGGGAAATCTTCTAATTATTTTAGGGTGAAGTGCGCTATAGGTTTGTCATTTTGTTTTTTTTGTAAGTTTTTGACTAAATTACAAGAATATATTATCTTTATTTATTTTTAGTTTTTGGTATTTTATTATTTTAGTAGAATAACACTTCACCTACCCCATATTTTCTTCAATTCTTTCTCGGGAGAGTCTTTTCAACCCAGTATCCTTTTTTTTATTTTTAGGATAATTTTAATTTTTTTATCATGTGAAATAAATAAAGATGTTCTATCTAGGTGCAACACATGAGATTACTTGTTACAAGTGGTGTTGAATTCTAAGGCATAAAGTAAAAATTAAATGTCTTTTGTGAGACACCTAGGCTCTTATTTTTAACCCTTGTATGATTTTGGCTTAAATTTGAAATCTTGTGATTGTTAGGGTTAGAGTCTATAGGTATTCGTCTTTATTTTAAAATGTGGCATGTGTGTTGAGGTTTTGTTATATTTCATGTTTGTATAGTGATGTCTAGAACTTTTCAGGTGTGTTAAGAAAGCAAAATAAAATATGTTTAGTTTAGGAGATGATATAAGCATTATTTGGTAGCCGCATATGTAGCTTATTCCTTTCAATTAAAAATAATTTGATCTAAGAATATTAAGTGCTTTAGTTGAGAAATTAAATTTAGTAAACAGTAAAATATGAAGAAGAAAAAGAAGTAAAGTTGAAGCCTCAAAGTAATAACTATTGGTGTGTGTGAAACGTTTGCGTGTTGTTCATGGGGAGTAGCGTAATGAAAATAAAAAATTGATCAAAAGAAGTAAATTTGTGTTGATGGAAAATGCTCTCTAGTAAATAAATATAAGCTAGCTTAAAGAGATGAGGCAAAATAAAAGAGAGGTGGAAAGATAAGAGTGTAAAAAATAGATCAGTTGGATATGAGTTTAATGTAAAGTATAGTGTATTAAAGTGCTTAAGGAAGATAGTCACTATTACTTTCTAGAATAGTTCCTAACCATCCCTTAGCCTACATTAAAATTCTCAAAGTCCTACTTGAGCTTAGTTATTCTGATATCAGTGGAGTACTACACTAAGGGAAAACTTATGATTCATCTTATGTGACATATGAATTCTTTGTGAGAGTGAGCAAAATTTGATTCTTACACTCATTCTTGTGATAAATTGCATATTTGTAAGTGAAATTGGGCGACTCTCTTATACTGAGGGGGCATGTTTAATGATGGATAGGTGACTTATGTGGTCTCTTTGATTGAGAAAAATACATGAGTTTTCCAATTTGGTAGAATCAATTCTTCAGGAGAGGAAGAATTCAATTAGTATTCATGTATTTTCTTAACTGTAATATAACACGCATTATGTAAAACTTTCAATTCATGTAGTTGCTGTAGTTCTAGCTTGAGTATCTTAATTCAAGTAGTGAAATTGCTATTCATGTAGTCATTGTAGTTATAGCTTGAGTTTCTTAGTTCAATTAGTGATGTATATTTTTTCTTGATTGTGATTAGTGTAAACAGATATTTGAGGATGAATAGGCTTTAAGTGTGGGATGGTGATCTTAGGCGTAATTATAAACCTAAGGGTCATTATCTACCACGTTTAGCTAAGTTTTGAGGATAACTTGATGTGCTTGGTTAATTATAAAGTGTGTACTTGTGTATTTGTGTGCTAACTTTCATGTTTAGAATGCTTAAGGTTCATTTGAAAAACTATTTGAAAAACTAAGAGACTAAAGAATCAAATAGAGTTTACACGAGAAAACCAATTAGACTAGCCTACACTATGCTTATTCTAGTGTACTTTGTTGAGCTTTATTGTGTTGTGTAGCCTAATTTTTGTTATGAGTCATTTAAATAGACCATTGAAGTATCTAGGAAAGCTTAATTAAACCCACAAACAATCCATAAAGAGTGGGGAAACAAGGAACAAGTTGACGAGAAGAAAAGAACGAGGAATGAATGAAATGTCACCTTGCAGAAGCATCCATGTGTTTCACCCCCTATAGAATTGGAGGGTTCCATGTTCTTCACCCTTCTTTTCCATGATATAGGTCATGCGGTTCAACCTCCCCCCCTTCTTCCCACCCTTAAAAAAATACTAAAACTTAGTCATTTGTTTAGTTTAAGTAAAGTGGTAAATATGTAAAATAAGGTTGGGGCAGCTTATGGATGACCTAAAAGACTATAGAAGTACTTATCCACATTCATAAGACATCTTTCGAACAATACACGTTTGGAGAGATGAAAAGGTATCAAGGGCTCAACGTTAGGGTTTTTTTCCTTTTTCTTTTTGTTTTCTTGTAGTTTTACTTATGAATTCATTAATGGTGATTCTTTGTATGACTGTGTGGCTAAACACTCTCTTTCTAGGTTTGACACTATGAACATAATTTTTTAGCATCCATTCAAGTTGGTTAATATTAATTATCAAATTGGTTGTTCTTATCTTCTTGTAATCACTATTCTATTGATTTGTGACCTTTAAAAGAATCTATAGTTTTTTTGTGAGCCTGTAAGGAGTAACTTTAGATTAGAACATGCAACATAAGAAATGGGTTCTTGTATTTTGGATGAATTAAAGATAGCATTCATGGTTAGGATAAAACTAAACTTAATGTGTCATGTGTGTCTCAAAAATGGGATATAATATAAATGCATTTGAATTAGTTCCCACATCCACGCTCTACGATGTAGTTTTGAGGCTAATTTAAATAGATAATCAAAGGCTCGGAATAGCATAATCATGATGTTGGCCCAGTGAATAAATAACCAATATAGGAAACTATTGCGCCCAAGCGCACACGCAAGTGTACATGGTCCACCGAGTAGCAAAATGGCCTTTAAAATCCAAGTATCGATCCCACAGGTACTTGTGTTTAACAACTATCCAATTTTAGTTCAACTATTAAGATTAATCAAGTGCTATGTAACCAAATATTGTTTGAAAGTTACAGCTAAGGTAAAATTAACAATGCGGTAAATTAAATGTTTGAATAATAAATGAGGACAAAATAAGGGTTAAAGCTTTGAAAACAATCATACTACGTTATAGAACATCATTGGTTGGGTTACTTATCTTGGTTGTTGGTTCACAGGGTCTATACTGTGACTACGGCCTTCCGATCCTCTAGTCAATTATCTAACTTAGCCCTACAACTACATCATTGAGCGGGGTTGCGGGAACTAAGTAAAATGCATTCATATTTTATTCCGTACATGAGCCAAATAGAGAACATAGGTATATTTCTATTCTAAGTGCAAATTATAACTTCATTCGCTTGGAAGATTGCAATTCTATTCTTTCTATCCCATGTTCTATCCTCTTGTTCCTCCTTTCGAGTTCACAAGATGATTATGTATGTATTATAAGGTTCATGAAGCCTTAAAATATTTATAAAAAGGATATAAAATTAAGAAAACATTATAAACAACCAAACCAAATCAATTCATAACCATAATACTCATGTTCTTGACCTGAACCTCGAAAAGGGGTGTTTAGCCGATCATGGATGTGACCGTAATCACAATGAATGAATGCATGTTAAAATCCATAAAAAAAACAAAATTAATGGAATAAAAACCCTAATTGAAGTTTTCTACAGACTCCCTTGAAGATCCAAGGTCGTCCAAGGTGAACATAACAACTATGTGTCCTATTTATAGTAGGACCAAAGTTGCCGATTTTGAATTTGGGTTGTGCCACACACTTATCGTGGTTCTTAGGGTACATGGAGTGACCTAATGGTGGTTAGATACTATAATTAGTCATTAATTATGATCCCAAGGAAGTTTAACATCCCTAAAATGGTTCCTAATGTCTGTGGCACGCCAATGACTCCAAAACGTCTATTTTTGATCAAATCTCCTCCCGTGTGTTTTTTCATCCTTTCCAAGCCTTTTGGTGATGTTTATACTTCATTTACATCTTTTTTTATCCTCCATATATTATTATTATCAACTCAAAACGCAACCTATAGCATCAAGAACCACTAATTAGAGCTCAAAACAACATACAATCTAAGACGAAGAAATAACTTATGTTAAGAGTACTAGTTTTGTCCTTTTGATCTTTAACTTAGTGTTCTATCTCTTGGATTGTTTCAATTGAAACTTAAAAACTATTAAAAAATTATTCCACACATAATTACAAGCTTATAACCTTAGAAACTCATTAGTCTCACTAGAATCCATTGAGAACAACTAGAACAACATATAGCTCAAGCTAGTAACACTATTTTTCTTGTCTAAACTCTAAGTAGTTGTTTGGTGTGAGGTATAAGGGATAAGTAGTCTCGGGATAAAATGAAAGATTATTTTATCCCATGTTTGGTTAGAAGTATTAGTCGAGATAACTTATCCCACCATTTACACCATAGTGATGGGATATGTTATCCCATATGGATGGTGGGATAAGTTATCCTGGGATAACAATTTTCCAACCAAATGACCCCTAAGTAACCAAATTGATTCCACATTTGTTTGAAACACACCTTAATAATTATAATAAAGTTTTTTAACACTTATATTCTCAATTATATCATTAAAATCTCATAAATCTCACAATAAGTCCTCAAAACAAGGCTAAACAAGTATAGATAATGACACTGAGGTGCATAAATTCACCTCAGATCATCACTCCACACTTAAAGCCTTGTTCGTTATCGAACAAATATCTACTCTAATCATAATAATCATAGAATACTCTACATTTCTATAATAAGAAAGAACCTCAAGCTAGTACTACAGTGACTATACAGAATGCATGTTTTTACACTAAGCATGTTATAAACACAATTTAAAACTCTAGAATACTACTTCAAATCATCCGAACCTCAAGAATTGGCTCACCAAGTTGGAAACTCATGCACATTACTCAATCAAAGATATCATAGAAATTACCCAACTATCATCAAATATATCCCCTCACAATATGAGAGTTACCCATAATCACTTACATAGATGTAATTTATCAAAAACTGGTTACAAGAATCGAATTAAGCTCACTCTCCGAATGAATTCATAAGTTACACATGATAAACCATAGCTTGACTTTAGTGTAGTACTCTATTAATATCAAAATGTTAAGGCTTAGGATCAAGTTGGACTTTACAGGTTGTAATGTAGACTAAAGGACAGGTAGGAACTATTTTGTCCAAGAAGAGTGACTATCTTCCCTAAGCGCTTTAATACATCACCCTTTTTCATTCAATTAACCTCTAATAGCCAACTTTCCACCTCATCTAACTTCTCACACATATTTTTTTTGCCCCATATCATTAAGCTAATACACATATACTGGGGAAGGGAATATTCTATTTAACAAACTATTCGATTTTGAACAATCTTTATTCTTTTCATTACACAAGTCCCAACCTCAATACACATCAAATCTCAACACCAATAGCTATGTCTTAGGGGCTTCACTTTCACCTTTTCCGTACTTTCATTTCAGCTTCTTAACACAATTAATTTTTAACTAATGTACTTAGGAGCTTTTGGATCAAATTAAGGTCAAAAAAATAAAGGGGACAGGCTACCAATAAATTGGGCTAGAGGCTCAATGGGCTCACCGGGATTATGCATAAGGGTGGGTCACAAGAGGGTATGAAACATGGCTATCAAAAAATGTCTATTTCATATCTAAAACCCACACTGTTTATTTTTCTTTGCACACATACCAGAAAAGTTCTAGACATCAAATGCACAAGGAATACACAACAACCTTACACATACATGGCACATGCTTAACTTAAGTAGGATCATCATAAACTCTCAACCAAACAATCACATGAATTCAGAATTAAGCCAACAATGTATAAGAATCATAAAGTAGAGCCTAGGAGTCTCAAAAGCAGTAATTTACACAATCAACATGCTCTTTACAATAAAAAAAACTTACATCATGCAATCTCACATATCACCAAAAAAAACATCTAACTCATTCCTAGTCACAAAAATTTTAAATTTACTTCTAAAAAAAAAAGGATATTGGGTTCAAGGGGCGCTCCCGCTCAAAAGAATTGTAAATAACAACCAAGGGGTGGGTGAAGTTTGCACCAACTCAACTATCACCAAAAAAACTAAAAACTACAAAGAAAAATCTTTTTGTAATTTTATAAATTTTCAAATTTAACCCAAAACACACTAAGAAAACAACTAAAACTAATAGTCTACAACATCACTTCACCCAAAACCATAGGAATTTCCCCATACCATACTTAAAACCTACTTTGTCCCCAAAGTGAACTTAAAAGAAGAGATAGAAATACTCCTTGAGGCATCTAAGCTTAGCTAGTAGCATCTTTAAACATTAAGAGGGTCCAGGGACCCCACACTTAGTCTTTGCTATGCACCTTAGCTTAAGTATTTGGTACTCAGACTTCTCATCAACCTGTGACTCAATAAAAAACAACACTATGTGAAGTAAAAACTAAAATACAGAAAACAAAATTCCTACCTTAACTTGGGTTGCCTCCCAAGAAGCGCATAATTTAGTATCGTAGCACGACCCAACATTACTACTTAACCTACTTCCTTTAACCTCTTCCTCCTGATTAGAGGTCATCTTATTATTCATTTCTAACCTCTTGAGTGTGAACTCTCAAGGTCAATAACTTTTTCCATAATAGTCATTTTAGGCTCATCAATCATCATCACTTTGGGCTTAGGTGGTGGCCCGAGTAACTTAATGTGACTATCCAAAGAGGTTTTTGGTGGTGCACTTTCTATCGAGCCATACATATCTACTCCCATTACTGTAATCATACACAAATCTTTAGGAAGGTGGGTTAAGTGGCGTATACACTCTGAAAACCACTGCTTTCTCATCTAATCTCATTGTGAGAGTACCCTCTCTAATATCTATCAATGCTCCTTCCGTGGCTAAGAATGGACGTCCCAAATTGATCGGCACCCTACTATCTATATCAAAATCCATAATAGTAAAATTAGCCAGAATTATAAACTTACCAACCCTTAGGAAGACATCCTAAATTATGTTTTTGGGCTTAACTATGGTTCTGTCTGCCAATTGGATCATCAATGGGCTTGGTCTCAACTCACCAATCCAAGAGTTTTTAACATAGACAAAGGCATCAAATTTATACTCACCCCTAAATCACTCAAGGCATGTACCACTTCACCGTCACCAATCTGAATAGAGACGGTGAAATTTCCTGGGTCCTTAAGATTTTGGGCATCTTTTTTATTACCACAGAGCTGCACTCCTCCATCAGTGTCACGGTCCCAATATCCTACAACTTAACTTTGTTAGTACCACATCCTTCAAGTACTTAGCATACTTGGGCATTTCCTGCAAAACATCTAAAAGAGTAAGGTTAATGTGAAGCTCTCTGAACATGTCAAAAACATCGTAAAGTATGCATCCTCCTTTGCTTTTAGAAATCGCTGTGGGAATGGTGGTGCTGGTTTTCCTACTCAAAAGATTTTGTTTTTTGGTACTCATACTTCCCTAAATTTGTAGCAACTTTGTCAGCAACCAATTGAAGAACCAAATCTACATACACCTCCTTATTTGTCTTTGAAGTCCTATCAATCAAATCTTTACCACTTCTTAAGGTGATTTTCATATCTTGTTTTGGCGGTTCATTATCACTTGGAAAACCACTTAGAGGCTTAGTATTTTATGCGTGATCTAGCTTCCCCAACTACTGCTCCAATTATTTCTATTCAATCTGCTATTTTTTATTTTAACATCCATCTTGTTCTTGGTTCGTCGAAATATTTTTCAAGGTTTCCTCTATGTTATCATCCTACGTATTATGTTGTTGCTGCTGAAACTACTAGTGGGGTTTACTACCTCAAAGGTACATTGGTTAAGTCTTCCACTTTGTATTGTAGGCATTACCATAATTTAGCTTTTGTGCATTGCCCACAAAGTTGATTGAGTCAGGATTGGTACCATACATATCTGTAGAGTGGCAACTATTGCCACAAATCACACACCATGATAGGGTACCCTGCACTGCATTGACCTATTTTTGAATCTGTTGCACACCCAACTTGCTAGATTATGTCATCATCTGATTTGGAGAGCAAATAGTTGGACAGCCAAAGTGGTGATGCTATAAATTTTAATCATCCCTACAATCTTTTTTGATAAGCTCCTTGAGGTATCACCATGACAATCCAAATCTCCTTGGGAAATTTGGTTCAACATGGTGTATATCTCAACATATGTTTTTCCAAAGCTTGACCACCAGCAGCTGAAACTTGCAAAAAATTTGTATTATGGCCAAGAGCTTTTAAAAGGTTTTATCTAATACCTCATTGGATAAAGAGACTTGAATCTATCCCAAATATGAAATAGGTTTTCATACGACCTCTGTTTCAAGAACAAAAACTTACTATAAAGTCTCACAGTTATGCCATATGGGAAGAATCGTATGAGGAAATTTTTGGGCTAAGTCATCCTAATTTGTGATTGAAGTTGATGGATCAGTGTTAAACTACTTCTTTGCTTCCCCTAGGAGTGAAAATAGGAAGAGTGTCCGCCTCACATAATCAATAGACACACCCAAAGGGAAGAATGTGTCACTAATCTCCAAAAAATTTACAGGTGAACTTGTGGATCCTTATGTGATATCTTAGTGAATTATCCACTACTATTAAGAAGTTGCACCATGTTCTGATTCAATTATAATCTATCTCCAGGAGCCGGTCTATGAACAGTGGAGGTCACAATAGTTGCGAGTGGGATTGCCACTTCGCATATTATCCAATGGGATGGTGGATTCTCTACCATAGAAGAAAGATTATCTTGTTACTAATAAATTTGTGAGATACGATAGAGAATGTATAATACCCTGTAATAGTCTAAGATCAATTTAGTTGTAGTTTCATGCTGAAGGGGTCCAAGGCTTAGAATTTTCACTAACTTTTGAGGACTTAGTCATTTTCACAGATTTTTATTTTGGGCTCCCCGACCTTGAGGTATTGGTTTTTGAGTTGATTCATGTGTAGGGAGATTATAGGTATGTCTTGGGAGAGTTTTGGGATTTTTGGATAGGATTCGAGGCATGTTTGGATGGCGGAGACAGACAGCTCCCATGATATGCCTGTGGTGCATTGGTCTCTCTTATTCTGATGGGGTCTGTGGTATGTTTCTCTCTCCCTCAGAGTAAGTGACCCGGCGTACTGGCGCCCTTCATCCAACTTCTTGGTTAATGAAATCTAGGGGCAATTGAGTCTTTTTCCTCAATCCAAGTCATCCATAACACGATTGGGGACATCTATAGGGGCATTATTTTCCCCTTTCTATCAAAAATTACTCATTGAAACACTCCTTCCCAAGAACAAAATCCAATCTCTTTTCCCCAAGAATCCAATAGTTCAAGTTTCACGTTCAAGCAATCTTCAAGAATCTAGCAATTAAGGTATGTGGGGTTTTGAACAAGGTTAATCATTCAACCTTGTGCCCAAATGTATGATTTTCAAGTTGAATTTACATTTTTTAAGTTAGGGTTCATTCCCAAATCCTCGTGTGTTGAAAGTATAGCATTATCATATGATTTAAGGGACTAAAGATCATAAGAGTTGTACTTATACATGTTTTAAATTGCAAATTTGGTGTTTTATCTTGAATTTTGTTATTTTTATGAAAAATTGTTATCCTAATAAGTTTTAATATGTTTCCATGCTTAATTCCATGTATTATACTTATGCATTGAAATGTTCAATGTTTTGAGTCCCTAAACAATGATTTCATCTTACCATTTTAAGAGTTGTTTTCGTGTTTTTGTAATTATTCAGTGTTGGCGGGTTATGAACACTCAATACCTATGTGTTTATTGTTATTTTAGACTTTTCAAGTTACAAGTAATTAGACTATGATTTCATTACTATGTCCAAGTTCAAGTTGATCCTTGCCAGTACAGTACCGTGTTCTGTCGAACCATGAATAACACCAGTGTCATTCAATTGGGAGTAGGATTTAGCACCAAGAAGGATGTATGGGTTCAGTGCATCCTACTTCCTATAAACTACATTCCCTGTAGGATTTTGGGACTCGCCAAAGTGTATATCACTTTTTTCCCAAATTGGGCTTAGTATAGTGATCACTCCAATTCGAGTTCCACTCCGATGGAAAAGATGGAATAGCCCTCCTCAATGTGGGTTAGACATTGGACTCCATGGTAATATCCATGGTTTATGTAGGTTAAGTGATAGCTGCCATAGTTTCAATCAGTATTGGAAGTCTATTTCAGTTCAGTTTTACTAGACCAAGTAGTTAGTTATACAAATTGCACCAGTTATTCAGATAATGACAATGTATTAAAATACTTGGTCTTGCATATTAATTTTTACTTGTTCATGAAATTACTTTCAGTTTTCTTATGTAATTCTTTTAGTCCTTACCTCACGTACCAGTACATTAAAAATATTGACTACATACCTTTATCTAGTGCTATGTTGTCTTATAACATAGGTTCGGACGTATAATTTTCTGATCATCCTTAGATAGCTCAGCAGATCTTCGCACCACTAGTGGTGAGTCCTTATCCATTGGGGACGTGATTATAATTTTATTTATTTCATATTTCATTATGATTCATTTAGTTGGATTTAGTTGGATCTTTGTCCCATCAACTCCTAATGATTCTTAGTGGCTTTCAGACAGTTAGATAGTTATTCAGTTTAAGTTATTATCATTTTTTTCAGACAGACAGTTTAGCTATTCAGCACTTTATCAAATACTTCAGACAAGCCTTTTAAATATTTTCGTATTCATATTGACCATACCTCATTGGTTTATTTTCTTTATATGTTGTTTTACTTCTATTTCATTCGATGTTCATAGCAGGTACCAGATCATGGGTTAGCTTGGGGTCACTTGTGACCTTAAGAACTGTGTCGTGAATTGATAACACTCAATTTACACTGCAATTTAGTGCAAGGCGGTCTTCGTCAACATATTTACCCAACTTTGGAGTCGAGATCGAATCGACGGGGAACAATGTGAGTGGCGAATAAACTAGTTTGAAACTAAAGCTACAAGTTAAATTCAAACAAATGATACGAAAAGATAAAATGGGGGTTTAGGTTTAACAAGTTGTTGTTTGTCTCTTTACTTCGGTGTTTGTAAATCAAGAGTTTATGAAATAACTAGAATTATGTTTATTAGGGCTTCCGGTACATGACAAATGCTAAAGGTGGTTCAAGATTCTCACGGTGGGTAGGATAACAAGCTATCTTTATCGATGTTATGCTTAAATGTCTCTCGACCTACTTAAGAGTTTAATTCCCTAATCATCTCGGACTTAGGGGATTTCTATTTACTCCTCAAATTTTACCTCAGGTTAACAAACCTTGTTACAGCGCTGATTATTAAACGAAGTATTTTTGAGTCCCTGTTGATAATTCACTTCCAACTATATTTGATTTCTTTATCAAGCAAATCAAAGCAGGTGTGTCTACTATTTGCAACCAACAGACGTTGATTAAAACTTCAGAATTATCAAGAAATCCTACCATCTTTTGAATTTTGAATACTTAGCACCTCATCAAGACCTAACCCTAGATCCCATAACTCAGGTTAATGGAATTTAGCCACTCATGATGTAACGAACGAAACACATAATTGAATTCATAATTTGAAAGATAAACTTACAAAGATGAATAATAAATAGTGAATTAGATCACAAAGGAAAAATCCCAAAATACTGATAATAATCTCTCCAAAGCATTGGCTTTTTCAAGCTAGAAAACTAGAGAGAGAAAATATCAAAATACGTCTCTTTAAACTCAACTGCCAACCCCTCAGAAAAACCCTAAACAATGCTTTTTATAGTTAATCCTAAATAAAGAAATAAAATCACAATGTTTAGAAAATCCTTCGGAATAGGTGATGGCATTTGTGACGGCGTGTCAGGGTCCTGACGACTTATCAAGAATGTCGTCAGGCCCTCCATCATTCTTAGCATCTTCTGCGTTAACTGATGACAAATCTTGACGACTTATCAGATACGTGATGACATATCAGAAATTTTGTCACTTCTTCATTCAAAATTTGATTCTCTACCTATACTTGACGGCAACTCTGACACCTTATCACAGTTGTAACGACATGTCAGAAATGTCGTCACAGTTTTACATTAATTCTTCTAACATTGCAACACCTGACGTGATTTCTGATAACTTATCATAGGGCTGACGAATTATCAGGAATGTCGTCAACCACACTTCAGCTCTTTTGCTTTCATTTCCTTAAATTTCCCTTGCATCATGACTTTTACTGCAATATCAAAGTAAAATAATCAAAAACAACAATAGTTGCTTAAGACTTCATAATTATTCTCAGTTAAAATCCTTAAATATGTTAGCGTCTTCTCACACATCAACACCCTCAACTTAAAACAATTGCTTGTCCTCAAGCAACTAAAACACAACACTACGATGCTTAACCAAGAGACACATAAGATACCTGTGATAGTTGATCATCAATTTTAGTTGAAAACACATTACTCTCTCCATTTTCAATCTCTTTAAACCCAGTTGTGTATATCCATGAAGATCAACAATGTTACAGAAAGGAATCAAGATATGGCATCAACTTAGGAACAATAACTATACATATGTACAAATTACACTACCCAAACAAGTAGGAAACTAGCAATGCAACCGATGTGCCCTTACAAAAACGAAGTCCCTCCTCACACATATATGAAATCAAGCATGTAAATGCAGGGATGGTCAAGAGACACTCACTCTCAGAAAGAAATTCCAATCAATGCATGTCAAATACCATATGCTTGCCCTTATTTTCTTTGCCTAAGTTTTCAGACAGTTAAGTTAGGATCACTATAGGTCTTTTCTTTGTCTTTGTAACGTAGGCTTGGGGCTGGTATGATACGAAAGGATATTTAAATTGACTAAGCCTCTTTGGTACTACACTATTTTTGGGTTCTCACTTATCAACCTTTACTTAATTCTCTTCTTTCTTGATCACACATACTCCGGATGGGTGCGGTATTTTTGACAATCATTTTTTTTTTCATAACTTTTCTTTTCTTATTCTTTTTCCATTGCTCCCAACTTTTTATTCTTTTCTTTCATTCTACCTTTCTTCATACTTAGTTTATGTCACGCATCCCTATGGTAGCCACCCTCAACTTAGGCCATTTGCCTCAGTCAAAGTGCATAATGTCCAAGGAGGACCAGGGCCAAAATAGGTTCATTGTGATACAAATGGGAAGGTGATAGGTATAATAAAAAAAATAGGCATTCAGGCATAAAATTAGGATCAAGGGATATTATTCACACATGGAAGGTCATTTAGGCTAAAAGTGGACTATTATAAACAACGGCCTATGATCATTTCCTAACCGCAATCCAACAACCAAGGAAAGACCAACCGGGCAAGTTCTAGATTTAACACACAATGGAAACTAGATAGCATCTCACACACACATGGCACAAAGGTACATCACAAGCTACTACCCATTTGGTTCATGCAATTGTTAGCAGTGATTATCATGTCCTTAGTACTAATTCCATAAAAAGATTCACAATATTCACTTATAGATGCACATCACACAGTTACCAGATAGACAATTGGAGAGGTAATCAA
Source organism: Capsicum pubescens (assembly GCA_030864215.1). Classification (NCBI taxonomy): domain Eukaryota; kingdom Viridiplantae; phylum Streptophyta; class Magnoliopsida; order Solanales; family Solanaceae; genus Capsicum; species Capsicum pubescens. The sequence continues at coordinate 215,593,225 of CM061543.1, read as the reverse complement.
CATTCCAAGAAAAATCAACAAAAATATGTCAACTGTCCTAGATACCTACTTTTCCCCCAGTTAACCACAACATATCACAAAACAAACATAATACGCCTGAACATCACGGCTCTACTAGGAACAAGAATCCAGGGAAAAGAGGCACGGAAAAAAAAATCCACGGAGGACATCAACACCCACAAGTAGCCCCACCTTCAACTTAAAATCATGCAATGTCCCTAATGCATCAAACCAAAAAAAGAGAGTTAGAAATATACCTGTGGCACCACGGGTGTGAAGATCTTATGTCAATCACATAATATGAATACAAACAACAAAATACCTTGGGTTGCCTCCCAAGAAGCGCGTAATTTAGTGTCGTGGCACGAATCAGTTATCTTGACTACTCAGACTTCATTAAGATACCTTGTTGATAATTATTTATGTCTCCACTTGGAGGATTTAAAATGTCGACCCAACTTTTGATCAATACATCTTCAAGACGCATTGGGAAAACATACGGATACAATGACACTTCCTTTATTTCACTACTTTAATGACTTGAATCTCTTACCCAACTTCATATCAAATTTCCGAATAGGCTCATTGGGTATTGATGAGATTATCAATAATCCACTTGATGCACATTGAATTTTGCCTTTACCAACCTTCAAGTAGGGGGTTTCATTTTTCTCTTTTTGAATGCCAAACTCCAAAATATAAGGATTATGCTCCTCATCCTCAAAACACCTCAGTTTCTTGGGTAGGTGGACTTTCATCTCATCCACCAATCATAATGTAGAAAAATGGTTAGAATGAGGTCTTCTCCTTAATTTCAGAGTTGCATCCTTCTGGGCATCCTCACCCCGAATTGGGCTAGAGTCTTTTGCCTCTAGCACCGTTTCCTCAATCTTGGCATCATCTCTTATGGTTGGTTCAGTTGGTTGGAAAATCATCGAGGGTTTCTCAACATCAAGCACAAAATCGATATAGGATTCTTGTTCCTCATATTCACACTCATCCATTGTGTTAAATGACACCACAGACAAGATATCATCTAAACATAATGTGGAAAAGTGCTTTGAATACTTGACCTCTATATCCATATCCTCTATCATTCTTTTTCCTTGTTATTTTGCCTTATTTCTTGATGTATATCACGTATTATATCATTCGTTGTGTCCACACAATCCAATACTAGTTGAAGCATAGCTTCAATGCCACTCTTTTTATGCTTCGTTCTTCCTGTTCTTGACTATAAGACCTATCAAAATCATAAGATAAACTAGAATTTAGGTTAGCATACTGGGGGGAGAGGGCATTTGGGAAATCACTCCAATGTCCATCTTGACCACCACATAAATAACAATCATACTCCCAGTAGGATGGAGATGGTGCATACATCTCTCTCCAGGAAGTATATTTACAATCTTACCAAAAGTAAGGTTCATCACAATATGGACATGGATCATCAAGATACGATTTCCAACCACCAAGCTCGTGTTAATTACATGACACCATAGTAATAAGTAAACAAAAATAAAAATCTACTTAACACCAGAAATAAAAGAAAACTAAAAACAAATATTTACAAGTTTAAATTCAAGCATGTAGGCTAAAATTCCAAACCAACTCAGTACGCCAAATTATTCCCCAGTAATGGTGTAATTTTTGATAACACTCAACTAATATGTCAATTTTAATGCAAGGTGATCGTCGTCAATATATTTACCCAACTTTAAAGTCGGGGTCGAATCCACAGGGAAGAATGTGAGTGGCGATTAAACTAGTTTGAAACTAAAGCTACAAGTTAAATTTAAACAAATGATACCAAAAGATAAAATGGGGGTTTAGATTTAACAAGTTGTTGTTTGTCACTTTACTTTTGGTGTTTGTAAATCAAAAGTTTATGAATTAACCAGAACTATGTTCACTAAGGCTTCCGGTACATGACAGATGCTAAAAGTGGTTCAAGATTCTCACGGTGGGTAGGATAACAAGCTATCTTTATCAATGTTATGCTTAAATGTATCTCGACCTGCTTAAGCGTTTAATTCCTTAATCCTCTCAGACTTAGGGAATTTCTATTTACTGCCCAGATTTTACCTCAGGTTAACCAACCTTGTTACAACACTGATTATTAAATGAAGTATTTCCGAGTCCCTGTAAATAATTCACTTCCTACTATATTTGATTTCTTTATCAAGCAAATCAAAGCAGGTGTGTCTACTATTTGCAACCAACAGACGTTGATTAAAACTTCAGAATTATCAAGAAATTCTACCACCTTTTGAATCTTAAATACATAGCACCTCATCAAGACCTAACCCTAGATCCCATAACTCAGGTTAGTAGAGTTTAGCCACTCATGATGTAACGAACGAAACACATAACTAGTGAATCGCAAATTAGATGACAAAGGAAAAATCCCAAAATACTGATAATAATCACTCCAAAGTATTTGCTTTTTCAAGACAGAAAACTAGAGAGAGAAAATATCAAAATACGTCTCTTAAAACTCAAGTGCCAACCCCTCAGAAAAACCCTAAACAATGTTTTTTATAGTTAATACTAAATAAGGAAATAAAATCACAATGTTCAGTAAATCCTTCAGAATAGGTGATGGCATTTGTGATGGCGTGACAAGGTCCTAATGACTTATCAGGAATGTCATCAGTCCCTCCAGCATTCTTGGCATCTGCTGCTTTAACTGACGACAAAGCTTGACGACTTATTAGATACGTGATGACATATCAGAAATGTCATCACTTTTTATTCAAAATTTGATTCTCTGCCTACACTTGATGGCAACTCTGACGGCTTATCACAGTTGTGATGATATGTCAGAAATGTCATCACAGTTTTACTTTAATCCTTCTAACACTGCAACACCTGACGTGATTTCTGATAACTTATCATAGGGCTGACGACTTATCAGGAATATCTTCAGCCACACTTCCAGTTCTTTTGCATCAATTTTCAACTCTTTTGCTTCCATTTCCTTAAATTTACTATGCATCATGACTTTTACTGCAATATCAAAGTAAAATAATAAAAAAAAAAGTTGCTTAATACTTCGCAATTATTCTCAGTTAAAAACCTTATATATGTTAGTGTCTTCTCACACATCACGAATATTAGGTAGCCTCGGGTCATGACAAAACTTAATATCGGAGACTAAGGTTCTAAAGTGTCCTAGGTTTTTTAAAAGTTGCATTGAGTAGATTCTTATAAATGGGTGTGAAGCACGCCATATTTATGGATAAGAGGCTATGAGATATTTTTAGGAAAGTTTTCCCCTCTTTCAGTGTCATGTCGTGCGAAAGAGCATGGATCTATCGAGTTACTCTTTCTAACTCATCATTCTCACTATTTACAGACAATGTCTCCCAAAAAATACAACGGAAGAAGGAATGAGGATCTGCCCGCACCACCCGCTATTTAGGAAGATCCCCTGAATGACCATGTTTCCCATGCTGAGTTCAGGACTACTTTCATGGATTTATCTCATTTTGTAGCTTCTCGAAACAATAAGCAAGCAGTTTCCCCAGCCAATCCAGTGGCAAAGGCAGCTGTTGTTAGGATTGGGGATTTTACTTGGATGAATCCCCCTTTGTTTTCTGGATTCAAGTCTGAGGAGGATCCACAGAAGTTTATTTATATAGTGTGAAGGTGACTAACATCATGGGTGTCACTTTAAGTGAGAGTGCAAAATTTTTTGCATATCAGTTGCAGGAAGTAGCTCACACTGAGTTTAAGTAGTGGAAGGAATACAGAGGTATGGAAGCAAATCCTATGGAGTGGGAGGAGTTTGCCACGGCTTTCCTGGATAGGTTTTTTCCACTAGAGCTAATGGAAGCTAAGGTTCAAGAATTCATAAACTTTAAAAAGGTAAGTATGAGCGTGAAGGAATACTCACTCAAGTTCACTCAATTGGAAAGGTATGCTCCTACAATGGTGGTTGACAATAGGCCCATAATGAGTATGTTCGTATCTAATATATCTAATAGTGTGGTTAAGGAGTATAGGACCAACATGTTGATTAACGAGATGGACCTATATTAACTATGGTTCAATCTTAGAAGATTAAAAAGGAGAAACATAAGGAGAAATAGAGAGAATAAGAGGGCCAAAATAGGTAGTTTCAACTTTTCTCAGCCAAGGTTGAAAGGAGATAAACATTCTCAGTTCTGCCAAAAATTTTCATCCTAGCTCCATCTTTAGCTAGTCCCCAGTGCCTAAGTTTAGGTAGGACAATCGGGATAGAGCGCCAAGATCTAATACCCAAGGTAGTGTAAATAGTAGTCTTACCAACCCACTCTGTAGGAAGTGTGGAAGGAACCATCAGGGTGAATGCCTGGTAGGAAGTAATGTGTGCTTTAGGTATGTCAAGCCAGGCCACAGGATCAAGAAGTGTCAAGAGGTATCCCTAGGAGGTGGTCATTCATGCAAATAAGGTCAGTATAATTCTTCAGCAGCATCGCCCAACTCAGCAGGGTGCCACTCCAGTGCAACTAGTGGGCCATGTCAGAACAGACTATATGCTCTTCAAACTCGACATGATCAGGAAAGTACTCGTAATGTGGTTATAGGTACATTTCAAGTCTTTTATCTTAAGGTTTATGCACTGTTATATATTGTAGCTTCACTTTCCTTTGTGACCCCTTACATAGTTATATACATTGGTATCAATACTGAAATGTTAGTAGAGCTTTTTTCAATGTTCACCCTAGTGGGTAAGTCTATTATAGCCAGATGGTATACAGAAATTGCCCTATCAAAATGTCTCAAAAAGTTTCCTCAGTTGATCTTGTAGAGTTAAAGATGATGGATTTTTATGTCATTCTCGGCATGGATTGGATCCGCTCATGTTATGACTCAGTTAATTGCAGAAATAAAATTGTTCAGTTCCTGATTCCTAATGAGCCCATTATAAATGGAGGGGTAGTACTTCAATGTTTAAGGGTTAGATTATTTCCTATCTTAAGGAAAAAAAGATTATAACTAAGGGGTGTAGTTACCATCTTGTCCGAGTTAAGGACTCGAATGTTGGAACTTTGAGTCTTGAGTCAATTTCAGTAGCTAGGGAATTTCTAGATGTATTTCCCAAAGATCTTCCTGGAATTCCTCCCGAAAAGAAAATTAACTTCGGAATAGATCTCTTTCCTAATACCCAGCCCATCTCTATTCTACCTTACATAATGGTCCTAGTTGAACTTAAGGAATTGAATGACCATTTGAAGGATCTCTTAAATAAGGGTTTCATCAGGCCTAGTGTTTCTTCTTAAGGTGCTCCAGTCCTATTCGAGCATAATAAAGATGGTTCTCTAAGAATGTGCATCGACTACCATCAGTTGAACAAAGTCACATCAAGAATAAGTTCCCTCTTCCTAGAATTGATGACTTTTTTGACCAACTTCAAGGTACAAGTTATTTATCTAAGATAGACCTTAGATATAGCTATCACCATCTTAGAGTCAAAGAATATGACATTCCGAACACAGCCTTCAAAACTCGATATGGTTACTTCGACTTCCTAGTTATGTCATTTGGACTAACAAATGCCCCTGCAGCTTTCATGAACTTGATAAACAAAGTGTTCAAGCAATACTTGAACATGTTTTCCATAGTCTTTATTGATTACATCCTTGTCTATTTCTGTAGTGAGAATGATCATGCAGACCATCAGAGAGTTGTGCTGCAGGCCCTTAGAGAACATCAGTTATTTGCTAAGTTTAGTAAGTGTGAAATTTGGTTGTAATCAGTAGCTTTTCTTGTTCATGTTGTTTTCGGTAATTATATACGCGTTGATACTTATAAGATGGTATGCTTTCTCTTGGCCTCTTTCATCGTTGTCTGGGAAGGTTAACGATGACCTAAGTATGTGCCAAAATTTCATGGTGTACTTAGTATGTGACCTAAGTATGTGCCAAAATTTCTGTACAACTTCTGCAACTCTCTGGATTTCGACTTCTATAGCATACCTTTATTACATATGGACCGTATGTGGTACATACAGACCATATGTGCCCTTAGTATGTGACAGAGTCTTCCTTTTCCTGCTACTGAGCCTCTGGACTTTAAGTCTAATACATACTTTGATCACCTACGCCCGGTAAGTGGTACATACCCCCAAAAATGCCTCGGTAAGTAGCCAGAAACTCTAATTTCCTTTCTTTTCTTCTGTTTAGCATCCAAAACATAATTTCCTAAAAAATCACTCCTAAAACACATCAAATCTAACAAAGTAGCCTTAAGTACATGTATATTCTCCAAGTTTAAGCATCGTAAGTGCTATAAATTTATAGCATATCAATCACACTCAACAAGGGATCTACACTAAGAAGATACGAAAAGTAGGAGTGAGTATGATCCACTTGTACTTAGTAGACATCATAGGCCGACCAAGAAAAGTAGAAAACTAAACATATAAAGGAAACTATGAGCAATGCTTCTATTTGTATACAGAAAAGTTCCTCATGGTGGCTCATGCCATACAAATATTAAACAGTATAAATAATACAACTGCAATAGTAGTATAAGAGTATCTACACACCAAATATATATAAAGAAAGACCAAATTACACTAATAAGAACTAAATAAAAAGATGCAAGTGAGGAAATAAAATGGGATGATAAAGATATAATGTTACAATTTGACCTCGTATACATCTTTCGAGCATAAGCTTTCAAGAAAGGATCCATGGGGGGCTCACAGCCCATATACTAGCACAATTTCATATCTCAATCAACATCCCTCGGTCAAGGCATTCTTAAAGTGTTTCATTTACTTTGAAAATCAATATTTCTGAGCGGTTCCAATTCCATGAATATGAATGAATGAAGTGAGTAAGCATGTTCTTAACCAAATCAATATCATGTAATTAATCAACTCAATAATGGTATAAATGAGCTCAAATTTCCTTAAATCTCAATAGATTATAATATTAGTCATCACAAGGCACCACAGTAGAAAAGAGTCATGCAAAGACATCATAATATCAATTCAAGCCCCCACTCAGGTATCATGATAATAATATAAATAAATAATACTCAAACAAGATCAATACCAGCCCCACACGAGCATCAAAATAAATAAAATCTCTAATTCAATAAAAATATTCATATAAGCCTTCACAAAGTAACAAAATATAATAATGATCTGAAAATATAAATCTCACTATAAAATTCCCAATTCAGAACATACTTTACATGAATGATTAACTACCAAGCCCGATCTAAAGAAAGTTAAGTCATAGCCTACGTCAAAAATCAAAACATGAGCCTGGATATTTCAACAAGGTTCATTTCCTTTTTGTGCAACCTTGAAATAAACCTAATTTGTCAACAACATAATCTACACATCAAAAGAAGTCTAATAATATCCATATAAGCTCCTTTCATTTTGATTCCAAAAATACTTTAAAAATTAACCTAAAAATAAAAAGGATGGAATCAAAATTTTATTAAAGAATCAAGTTTCCCATACTAAGGGTTCTATATATGAAAAATTCATCGAAAATAAGTTGAAATTGAGCTTGAAATTGGGAAAAAAACATTTTCTCACTTTACTGGGTAAAACCCCAAAAATTTTAAGTTTAAAGTAAAGGTTATGAAAATGTTTTTGAAATATAATCAATGAATAATGATAGAATATATTTAGAAGCTTATCCAGACAGTTTTGATGAAAAATCCTCTTTAAAATTGTCAATCATGAGATCTCAAAGTCTAAAACTGGTAAAAATTGAGAAAGAAAGATTTTATACTGTTCAAGTTTAGAATACCTCATGATCGTGACCTCCTTCACGCGATTGCAAGAATCAATATTGAGATCACCTAAAAGGTCATCACATTTGCGGTAAAAGAGTCATGCAATCACAATAGAGATTCAACCCAAACACGCAACCACGGAGAAACACCACATGATCGTGATAAACAACTATCTAATTCCCCATGATCATGACCTCCTTCCATGCGATTATGATGAGGAAAATACTTGGTGTACCAAAAATTTGCATCAGAAGAGATCTAATTCCAAAGTTATTCCAAACAGACCCTATGAATTCGTTCAAAACCCCATAAAATAAATCAATAATGCCACTAGGTTAATTTCAATATTTTGGACTCAGTGGAATCATCAAATTTGTAAAACGAGATTAATTTTAACAAGTTACCCCTCAAGACCCTTTTTGATAAATTTAACCCAACCCAACCATGCTAAACGTAAAAACGACATTCAAAATCTAATGGTTTGAACATAATAACTATCTGACACATAGATCATAAAATTATTGACCAATGTCAAGTATCACTCTTTAAAGCCACCCAAACACCTCAAACTCATCAAATTCATTCTCCAACTCTTTGGGGATGTTGCCAACCATCTCGACTACTCATAAATTACAATAAGGATTGTTATAGATAGTATGTCAAACCACCACCCAACACATTTGAACATAAATAAATAAGAAAAAGTAAGACATTAGCAAGTTTAGAACCATACAAAATTTTTAATAATGTCAATTAATGAAAAGTACTAAAATACAACCCCAGAACTCAGTATCATGCATACAAGAGAGACTACAAATACAGTGTGTCTAGTCAACAACAACTCATTATCTGAAATATGAAAAGGATGAAAGTAAATAATAGAGGGAGTTTAGAGCTGCAAAATACATAGATCACCAAATATCACCAGAAATAAGGCCTCAGACTGAATATTAACACGGCCCACTCATGCTTGAAATACAGTGTACATCAAAAAGAGTGCATCAAGTATAGTACGAGTATGGAAAGTCAATACACTTAAATAGACATCATAAGTCGAAACACTAAGATGTGATATTATATCATTTTAAACATGAAGTGTAACTCAGCAATATCTCTTTTGCACCTATGCAATTCATGTAAAATAATAGAAAAAATCAAATAAGTTAGTATTTTCAAAATAGATAGTTCATATCATATGAATTCAAATAAATAAGATGTTACATATAATAGTGCAAATACAATGGCCAAACTAATATATACATAAATTTTCGTCGGTGTATTTATCGAAAGCGATGATCCATGAGAAACTCAAGGGACCATAAACCCGCCCAAAACTATTTCCCCTCGGGCTAGCCTAAACTATTTTTCCTTAGTATGCCACTTACTTGAACCATTTTCTCTAGACATACATGATGTAAACTTTTTAGAATCACTTTCCTTCAGGATAAAAAATAGATTACATATTTTCAAATAGAAAGAATTTTAGTAAATCAATTCAATAGGCGCAACTGGCTAAGAAAAAAATGCATCGGTAAGAGTGGTTAAGTAGGTATATGAAAATTAAGTTTATTGCGGAAATTTCTCATTTTAATAGGCTCAATAAATAATCAATTCAATTTGTCAATCTACCATTCAATCAAAGCTCAATTAGCCATAAATAATTATTTCAAATCAGTTCATATATATCTTTTATCATCTATGTCTCAATCTAGACTTTACAATGTTATACTTTTCTTTCAGCATGACAACAACAAAGTACCATTTATAATACACTGGAAACCATATGGGTATTCATCACAAGCACGAGTGTGAATCGTCAAAACGTCCTAAACCACCTTATTTAATATAAATAATCATCTCTCTAATGGAGTCAAGAAGAAAGTCATAAGCTACTATTAATTTTAAGCAAATGTTTCCCAAACCTTCATAAAAATGTCTTTCTTTACAATTTGCCTTAGAAAACTTTAAATATATTTAAAAAATACTCTACATGAGTATAAGAATCTATACCCATATTACTATACTTCCTTTCTAAATCTAAAAATTCACTTCAAGCCTCCAAGGTAAAAACTATAGTTTGCTTCAAAGTTAGTTTATCCGTACATCATATATCTCAAATTTCATTAAATTTCAAGTTCAAATAGACCCCTAATCAAAGAAATACAATTTATATGTTTAGGATAAAAAAATAAATTTTTCTCCAACCGACTCATGAGTGATATTGTAACGCCCCGAAATCGGGTCCCGAGACGTCACACGGTGCTTAGAGTCACAAGTGACCCCAAGCTAACCCTTCTACTAGCATAACTCATAAGCAACTAAATAAAAATACAAATCCATACAAATCAGTAGAAATTTACTCTTTTCTGAATCTGATCGATACAAAAATGGAATTTTACAGGATTACAATCCTGCCTTTACAACCTAAATTGAAACAAAATACATCAACTTCTACTGACTGTCTATGAAGCCTCTTCTAGTACTGACTGTAGGTAGCCGAGTCATGACTCCCAACTACCCCAACTCAATACGACTGAATAAAGAAAATACAACACTATAAATTTTGCATAACTAACCCAAGCCCTTGAATCAAAAGGACCCATCACCTGCTGACTGGATACCACGGACTGACTGGATCCGAAGGTGCAACTATACTTTGTACCTACATTTCGAGAAAATGTAGCCCACATTCGAAGATGTGGGTCAGTACCATGGAAAGGAACCGAGTATATGAGGGTGTATGCAGTTGTATAAACATCATCATCATAAATATTTATAAGAAATATGCAGGATGTATGAAAGACTCACATAGCCCGAAGAAAATCATCATAATCATGAGAGGATGAAATAAGTATAATAACACATGTGAGTCATCATATAATTTGTCAATCACTTTCAGTTCATCAAGAATATAAATTCTCATAATGTAAATATCATTTAAATCTTTCAAAAGAATAACTTTCACAATTTCACTTTCAAATCACTTCACCATTCACCATAGACACAAGGAAACACACATACACTGGGAGATCCTATAACCGACATAAACCATGTGAGCTACATGGAGTCCAACGTACAACCCACATTGGGGAGAGCCGTCCTATCTTTGCCATCGGAGTAGGACTTCCAATATCAATCCAAAAGCACTAGTGATCACTAAATAAATCAGCCTCAGGCTCACGTCCTACGGGGGCACGTAGTTCTAGGGAAGTAAGGTCACTTTATACCTCCCACTCGGTGCTAAAGATTACTCCCGGACTTAGATCGGAAATTTAAATCAGCCTCAGGCTCATATTAAAGAAAATCCACAATAAACACTTCAACAATTTTCATCGGGAGCCAATTTGCTACCCCTTTATCATAATCAATAAAAACATGGATTTCCTTCACAGTCGAGTTCAAAATAACTCATTCACAACCAAAAGGTAAAATCATTCAAAATATCTCAAATTATTTAAACTCAAGGTGTTTATCACATATGATTTTCTCAAAATAATAATCTAAAATAGGGTTCCAAAAATCCATACATCAATATCACCATAAAACCTTCCAAAGTTTCATACTTTATGACATAAGCACAAAAATAATCACTTAAAACTTAAAATTTCAGCTTTATAATCATACATCTTGGTAAAGAAAATTAGCTTTGGGATTCAAATCTCATACAATTCCAATTAGGACTCAAGGTCTCATACATCAAAATCATATTAAATTTTCTCAAGATTCATGCTTTTCATCATAAATATATATAACTTACTTTAAAATCTGGAAAATTCAGCTTTATGTACAAAAATGTCATCATTCTCATTCAATTCAACTTTCAAAACATAGAGAGTATCATAATCTCATGTAAAATCATATAGGGTATAAATTAATGCTTCAAATTCATATCAAAACATGTAAAATCATGTATATTCATAAAAGAAAAATCAGTTTGGGCACAAGAACAAAAGAGAGTTCTTGTTGAAAAAACCCGCATACCTTGAATGATAAACTTTAGATCGATACACCTTTTTGGGATGTTAATTGTGCCTTTGAATGATGGTTCTTGGAGTTCTTGAACTAGGAACTTGGAATCTTGAATAAATTTGCAGAATTAATGGTGAACTTTGGAGGTTCTTGAAGTTGGATGTAGGAGCTTAGGGTTTTCTTTTTGAGGGAATTTGATGAAATATAACATATAATGCTTCTAATAGGATTTAATATAGGGTTTGGACGGATTTTGGGTGAGGGAAAATGACCAAAACGCCCCTAAAAATCAAATAATTCTCGAATCTGTCCTTTGGTGGACTGTTTTGATAGTCTGAAGTAGATCAACCATAACGTTTTACTCAGATATCCAAATTGGATGAAACTAATTTCATTAGAAAAAGGACTCTCATATCTTTCCGTTGATATATAGTATCTCACCCATATCATTGTGTACGAGGAGTTATGATCGTTTGAAATTTACCCAAAAATTCACTTTTGATAGGCTGAAGTAGATCGACCATAACTTTTTGCTCCAATAGACAAATTGGATGAAACCAATTTCATCGGAAAGAGTACTCGCAGATATTTCCGTTGATATATAGTAGATCACCCAGATCATTATGTACAAGGAGTTATGATCATTTAAAGTTGGAGCAAAAATACGTCAGGCCTCAGTACTTTTTTCCTGCACGTTTTACTGTTCATACTATTTACGGTTCGATCGGAATGTTCATAACTCGTCGTTCGGGTGTCCATTTTGGATTCTCCACATATCGTTGGAAAGATTATTCGATACTCTACGCAATGGTGGGTTATAATCTAAGACATTCCGCACGGAGAATTTATAATTCATTCTAGAAGATAGAACCCAACACGTTACGCACAAAATTTCAACGAAAAATTTCTCGGGGTATTACAGATATGTAATAATCTAAACTATCATAAAATATAAGAATATAATTTAAGTCTCTCTTCAAAGTGAGAGGAACTCTGGAAAATTATCTCAAATATGAGCTTCCTAGTTCCTAACTCTTAGTGGATGTGACAAAAGAGTTAGTGGTCACTTCAAAACCCTTCATGATCGACATGAAAGCTTTTCACAGTTGCACTATTTCACGATCATGATCATTGTTGCATCATCACCAATTTTTCATGTTAAAATGACCATAATTTTGTCATATAAACTAAGACAACTATTCTTGTTTCTATCGTTCTAAACTCATTATATGTAGTGTTCAATCGACACAGATTATGGAGCTGATTTTTGTTAGGTCATATGATTTATGCTCAAACAACGTTAACATATTCAATCTTCAAATAAGCGCCTGAAATTCATTTGAGACTCCCTCTGTTCCCTCGGGAACAAATGAAATATGCAAATCAATTATAAAATGTGTTTTGAATTTGTTGTAATCTTCAAATCACTTATTCGAGGTTGTCTTGATCAAATATTATTCGTAATCAATTCAAATTTTCTAACTTAACCAATCAAATCACTCCCAAGTACCTCAAAATATGTGCAAAACATCCAACCATGTCATTAGTCACCTTCCTGAACCTCATGAAACGATGTAAACTCAAATCCAACCTCCTTAATTCAAAAATATTGAGTTTTGTCAAACTTTTCATTTTCAAACTTTCAAGAGTGAAAGTTCTTCTTTAAAACACTCTTGTACACCTCGTAAATTGTGTCACCCACAAGTAATAAACAATACCGAAAATCTACGTGAAAAATCAAACTAGGGAATGAAAATTGAAAACATTAAACGGCCATGTGAATCGTTACTATTACTACATGATAGTTGCGCAACTCTAAAGTGCATAAAAATATGCCTATATTTGGATAAATGTTATCGTGACTTTGTGCTTATATATAAGGATCCCAAAAAATGTGACTCCTCGTGTTCCTTCTCAATGTCATATCTCTTTCTTATCGAATATTTCATTAATAATGGAGGTAAGACTTCATTTTACCTTTCCTAATTACCACTGATATACTTATGATTTTTGTAGTGACATTTTGAAGATCCTTAAACTGATTACCTTTTCATAGCTTGTCAAAAATATTTTCAGATCTTTGTAAGAGACCTATACTATATTTTACATTTGAATTTAGAATAATATATTTATGATCATTTTGCATCCAAAGAACTAAACCTTTGTCAATCAGCTACGACATAAGAGAATCACTAAAATGTTACTAACTATGTCTGTGGATTGTGAGAGAAGATTATTGTTTTTATTTTTCTTTTCATATTTGGTACCCATATTAAAGTTCGTCTAATATGAATTTATTCTGTGATGGCCCATTTGAGGGAAGAGTATTTAACTTTTATAAGTGTCACATCCCAAAATAACCCTGAAGCATGACTGGCTCTTGCTAACAATACTAGCTAGGAGAACCAACCATACATTCATAATGTCTATAAACACTAAGATAAAAATATGTGCAACTACATATGCATAAAATAATCATTAAACGCACAATAATTATTCAACCAGTTATCGTATAATGATTTATGAAACGACAATACTTTAGATGATAAACCTCTAGCCCAAATCTCATACAAAGATCACGAAGCATCTAAACAGAATTACATAAGTTTAACTTTTGGGCACCCAATGAAAATAAATATAATCTAAAAAGATCTAAAGCTGAATGAAAACCTCCAAGAACAATGGGAAGGCTCACCTCATCAATGGGATTCACACATACAAATCGTCGGTCATTGATCTCTCCCTCTGAAATGATATTTGTAGACATGTAAGTAAGTAGTAAGCTATATATAAATATAACCCAATAAGATCCTCGACACTCTACTTTAATACCCCTGGAACAAGTGTTAGAAAATACAAGGCACAACAAAATACATAAATAATATGTATACAATATCTCTTATAAAGAAATGCTCAATAAGATCCAAACAGAAGTTCAAAAAGTCATTTTGTATCTTAACTCAATCAACTCTAATGGCTTGTCATAAACGACAATAAAGGTGATCATCCTAGCATCCTGACAAGTCCACGGCAGCATATATAATGCCCCAAAAATCTACTACGACAGTATGTACAAGCCCCTGACATATTATGGCAGCATAAGTAATGCCTCTAACATATTACGACAGTTATGTATGCCCCTAGAGACTATAACGGCAGTGAAGAAAATTTATTCAATATCCCAACATTATCTCACAGTTAACCACTAAATAATTCTCACTACACTACATAAAATACATATCCACAGCTAGTCAAAGGCCATAGATTCTACCAAGTTCACATTTGTCCCAACACATTGACTAGGAAGATAAATATAATTTTTATAAAGAAGATTTAAAAAGAAATCCTCAAACCTTAAAATCTCACTTATCTTGCTAACAACACTTTTCTCAACCTCGCAGCTCGTAGAATACCAGCCAAATAGTCTTCAATGGCTTCAATCTACGTAAACATATTAAATAATGATATCAATTATGCTAGTCGGGGTCATACTCGTGCTCAAAATATTAATAAAAATTCTTTTAATTTATTGGAGATTCCCAAAGCATCTAGGATTATTCACAAAATCAATGTTCCACTACTTTCCTAGAGAATTTGTAATTCGTCAGTGAACAGCTATCCAATTTTTCAATTAACAACTTCTACCTTCAATTCCTTTTAATAGGAACACCAGTAACTACACTTACACTCCAATAAATATTTAAGTCAGTACACACTTGTACTTGTAGTTGAATTTCTAAGCTTCTACATCCAGTTTCTGGGCTTTAATTGCATGACTACTATGTTTTCTACAAATATATGTGGTATGCATTCAAGTGCGCCATTGCAGAAGGAAAGAAACAAAGACCAACTTCACTATTTCAAAAATGCAAATTAATCACTCCCAGTCAGTAGGTTGCCAAACTATTAGTTAATTCATGATACCCAATATCCCTCTATCCTACATAACAATTCCTTGACAAGAACACTACTACCATAACACATATCAATTTAAATTAGAAATGACTTTACATACCTGCAATTTTCACTTGAAAGTAACCTTTGCCTTCTTTGAACTCCCCCAAAATCATTGCCAAAAGTTTGTCGTTGTTTTTTTCTTCCAATATAAAGGAATCAGAAAAAACCCTAATATACTATTTCTCACATTGCTTTAGTCGTGAAAACTGAATAAGGGAGTGGGTGTAGCTCACTCCATTTAAACTCTCTTAATTAATATTAATATTATGGCTAAATTACTCATTTATCCTTCGCTAAAAAGTTTAGTTATTACAATAAATTTACACTGTAATGAAATATCATCGATCGGCCGAGTAATTTAATCTCTCTTTTAATTAGCTGATTATTTAGCATTTGGTTTAAATTATTACTTAATTTTTTAAAATAGTACTAATTTTCCAAGAGGACTAGAAACACTACGAGAGCAACAAATCTACTAGTAGTGTTTTCCTCCTCTTCTTATTTTATGTTTTATTAAAGAAAAGAAAAGCTTAGGTTTGATCTTTCATGGCATTTCTTTTTTAGGTAAAAGGTAAAATTTACTCATCTACTTTGGAAAATTGATTAAATATATCTTTTATGATACTTTGGGGTCAAATTTATTCTTATTGTCATACTTAGGGAAAATTTATTCTTCTATTTTGAGAGATTGGCTAAATATATCCTTCGACATACTTTGGGGACAAATTTACATTCGTTGTCATACTTTGGGGTCAATTTTACCCTCGTTGTTAAGAAACTTCTCACATGTATCCTTCTTTTAACAAAAAACTCAAATCACGTTATATGACTCATTTTTTTAAAATAAAATGCACCCTTATTTAACCCGCCCAATTCAATCACAAATAAATATAACTCTCCCTCGATTTTATTGGTCGAATTTTGACAATGTACAAATATACTTATCTTTCAACGTGCAACACTGGTAGGTTGTTTATAAATGAACAAAACGTAAAATGAAATGGAATAATGCAGAAGCATGGAACTAGAGAAAATGTCTATTACAACTCTACTCTTGTTCTAATTGTGTTCAAATCATAAAATTCTATATGCAAATTTATGTGCATCTAGATTTTAGAATCAGTGGATAAGTTTTCTAAGAAATGACATGATGAAGAATTTGTGTAAATCCAAATTCTATATAAAGAAATTAAAGAGATGTCACAATTGACATATAAATAGACATCTTAACTCAATCATCTAGAGAAATATTCAGTGGACCTAATCTGTTGCATTTGACCGCACAACATCATTTTTCATGAGTTCTGTACTAATGCACATTCAAGAATTTTTGGAGGGGTATATTTATTTGTGTTTGCACTGATGCAGATTCATTTTTCATGAGTTAAGCACCGATAAATATTAAGTGGTTTAATCTCGTTGGAAAATTTTGATCAACAGAACTGAGAGGGTTATATTTGTTTGTGTTTTTTTTTTGTGCTCGAATTGAATTAGGCGAGTTAGATTAGAGTCTGTTTAATTTTTTTAAAATGGTGTTTAATTTTTTAAAAATGAAGCATTTAACGTTGATTTGGGTTTTTATATTAAGGGTATATGTGAAAAGTTTCTCAACAATAAGGATAAATTTAACTCCAAAGTATAACATCGATGATAAATTTGATATTAAATTATGATAACAAAGAAAAATTTGACTCTAAAATATGTTAAAGATATATTTAGTTAATTTTCTAGAATACAGGGGTAAATTTGACCATTTTTCCTTTCTTTTGCATATGCACCGAAAGTATACAATGTTGAATTCATATATATACACTTTGCTTAACTTATGTAGTAAGCATTTATTGCTGGTACAACCCGCCTGTCTAATGTTTCTAGAGATTACTACATCTCCCTCTCATCAGCTACTGTATATTTGCTTTTTTGAAAAAGATGATTAATTTTCTCTTTTTTTGTGCTAAAATGTATTAATAACACTATCCATAATATATCTTTCAATTACTGTTAAGATTAAAATACAAACCTTGTCAGTAATGTGGTGCGTTGGAACTAAGAAATTTCTTTCCTTTCTAGTTTTCTTTTTGCTATGAAAAAAGTTGAAAGTTTGCTGCTTTTTTTATTTTTTCTTTCTAGACGTCCTTTTCGTATATCTAGAAGCACCATTCTAAATTAATTTCATATACACAATTTTATAATATGAACCTGATTTCCCAATATGATGTTGAAATGGTAAATAGCTGACTCGAATTAGAATTTTATTTCCTAATAGGTTATACTAATATATATATATATATATATATATATATATATATATATATATATATAATGCATTTAATCTTAAAATAACAATCATAAAAGAAAGTAGTATATATGTTTGAGTTTATGTGTTTATGAATTTAGATTGGATTTACTTAACATGGAGTTAATCAATTAATTAATTAATTATGAGAAGACCATTTAAAAACAGAGAAGCTTTTAGAAAAATTAAAGAATCTTTAATTAGTAATTATTCGGAATATATAAGTCTAAATAAAACAAAAAAAAACCCACAAAGATTAGCTTACCTAATTACCTTAATATCTAGTATTGAAGAAAAATTAATAATCCATTTAAAATCTAGAAGAATGAAACATATACCACTTAATTATGATAAAATTAGATTTAGATATCCACCAAAGTACTATAAATATTGTTTGAATGAATAAAATACAAAAATACAAAGAACTAAAACAAACTATATCTGAAAAACGTAAAGAATTAAAAATAAGAATAGAAAGATTAAATTATAATATATTTGCCAGAGTTAGTAAAAACTCAATAAATGCACAAAAGGATGAAATATCAAATTTAGAATCACAAATAGATAGTTTAGAATATATATATTAACATGAACTATTTACAATAAAATGAACAAAGAAGAATTTATAATAGACGAAAAAATATATGAAAATCACGAAGGATTAAAAATAAGAATAGTATTTTCTAATCTAGGAAGAAGATATAAGAAAATAGGCGAACATTTATATTTAATGTTAGAAAAAGAAGAATTAAAATTAGAAGATAAATTGATAGATATGGAAAGATTAGAAAGAGAAAACGAAGAAATAGATAGAAAAAAGGAAATAGAAAAAATAAAACAACAAACTACAGAAGAAATACGAAAAATAGAAGAAACTAAAAATAGTAGGATTGCTGAATTAGAAAAAGAATTACAAATGTTAAAAGATCTGTATGAAAGAAGACAGAAAGAAAAAGAAGAAAAAGATAAAGAACAAAAATTATTAAACGAGATAAATCCATTTAAAGAAAAACTAGAAATAGACAATAAAGAAATAAAAAACAAGGAATTAGAAATAAATAATATAGATGTTGAAGAAACAGACAATTATGATTCAGAAGATAGTGAAACATATACAGAAATATTAACAAATACAAAAAATTTAGAAATCAATGAAAAACAAGAAGTAATTAATGAAGAAAATTTAGAAAATATCATCACAGAAATAAATACTCTTGATAAAAAAGAAGATCAAAATATAATACCTAGTACATCAGAAATAAGGCAACAAAGTTTAAAAGATATAATCTAAAGAATGAATATGACAAATGGACACCAAAACAAATAGTTAATAAAAATTATAACTTTCTAGACTTAGATTGTGTAATAGATACAGAAAAAACAATACAATTATGGATAGGATATATGACAAAGCAATTATTAGATAATAATATAAGTGTAACAGATGCACCAGAATATATAGAAAGAACACTAATAGGAACAGTAAAATTATGGTTTTTAAATCTAACTGAAAATAGTAAAAAAATATTAAGAACTGACAAACCCACAGAAGGAATAAGGAAATTAACACTTATAGAATTATTAAAAAAATATGAAACAGCTATAAAAGACGAATTTAGTAGCATGACAACAATAGAAGAAGAACAAAATGAAGAGAAAGACATAAATAGAAATTTAATGTTAAAATTAGCAATATGTAATATGTGTTACATAGATGAATATACTTGCGCATTTAAAGAATATTATTATAAAGGAGAATATAATATAGAAGAAAGTAAAGAAATAAGAAAATTATATTTTAATAAATTACCTGAACCATTTAGTTCAAAAATAATAAAAAGTTGGGATGAAACAAAAATAGTAGATACTTTAGGAGCAAGAATAAAAATTTTACAACAATGGTATAGAAACTTATGTGAAAAAAACAGAGAAGAAATAAAAATGGAAAAAACATTAATAAGAAATTTAGCATGTTGCAAAGATAAAATAGCACCTCAATTTGGATGCGAAGAAAGATATTATAAGAAAAGAAAAAGGCATAAGAAATATAAAAAATACAAAAAATCAAAATATAAATACAAAAAACCAAGAAAAAGATATTATGTAAAAAATTATAAAAACAAAAGACCATATAGAAAGAAAAAATCTATAAAAGAATGTACTTGTTATAATTGTGGAAAGTTAGGACATCTAGCTAGAGATTGTAAATTACCTAAAAACCCAAAAAATAAACAAATATCAGAAATAAAAATAGAAAATACAGAATATATGCAAATAGATTACATAGATTACGAATTAGAAAGTGAAGACAGTATATATGAAATTTCAGAGAATGAAACAGATAATGAAATAGATAGTGAATTAGATGAATTAAATGACTGAAGAAGATATAAAAATATTAACAAAAGAAGAATATTTAAATGAAGAAGGAACAGATCAAAAAATAATATTTGATAACAATATATTTGATGAAATAAAAGGAAAAGAGTTAGACTTAAGTGTAGAAAAAATATTTAAAATACCAACAATAAAAAATATATTTACTAGAAAAAAGGAAGAATATTATGTAGTAAGTCAAAAAAAGCATGTAATAGACTGTAGATATGCAAAAGGTAAAGCCAGTATACCACTAGTAACAAAAAGAATAATTAATAAAGAGATAAACGATATAAAAAGTAGAGACCCAATAAAATATGTACACCTTGGAGGTACAGAAATATTAATAAAAGCATGTTTTAGAGAAGGAATAGATACACCAATAGAATTATATTTAGCAGATGATAGAATTATAAAACCTATAGAAAAAAGTATAATAACTTCCATAAAAGGAAATTTAATATACCAAAAATTTAAATTTATAATAAGTGCAAATTATTCAGTTGTAGTAACGGATAGAAATATAGATAAATCACTAGTATTATATTGGAAGATATCAGGAATAGAATTAACCCCAGGAAGTAAAATATTTACAGCAAGATGCAAAAATTTATATGTATTAACAACAAAACATAAAATAACGGGAAAAAAATAAGATTAATAAGATACAAATAGATAGCCCATTTGAACAATTTGTAAAAACGATAGACTATAATGATTATAGCTATAGAGACATAGATGTAGAAGAAAATCTAGAAATAATAAATGATAGGATAAGTACAACAAAAAGAATAGCTTATGATAAACCAGAATCATCAAGCTCATCAAAAAGAATAAGTTATGAAACAAGTTCAATGGATAATTCAAACCATTATTACATAACAGGAAAGGTAAATGAAAAAGAATATTTAATATTCTTAAATACAGGACAAGAAGAAAATTATATAGCAAAATATCTAGTAAAAAATGAAGAAATAAAAACCGACAATAATATATGCCCAGATCTACCAAGAAGCTTAATAAATACTAAAAATATAACAGAAAAAGAAATAATAATAGGAATAAGAAAAATAAAAAAAGAATTTAAAGTAAAAGAAGAAATGCAAAAAACAGACATAATATTAGGAATAAAATGGCTAGAACAAGTAAAATCATATAATATAGAACATACACAATTAACTATAACATATAATAGAGAGAAACTATTCTTAAGAAGAGCATTAACATAAAATGAAAATATATGTATTAATGAAGATAGTAGTAGAAGAATATTACAGTAGATATTATACGCCTATGATAGATACAGGAGCAGAAGCTAATTTATGTAGATATAATTGTTTACCAGAAAGTAAATGGGATAAATTGAAAACACCAATAATAGTTAAAGGATTTAATAACGAAGGAAGCTTAATTACTTATAAAGCTAAGAATGTAAAAACACAAGTATGGGATAAAATATTAACAATAGAAGAAATTTATAATTATGAACTAACATCAAAAGATATACTTTTAGGAATGTCGTTTCTAGATAAATTATACCCACATATAATAACTAGAACAGACTGGTGGTTTACAACACCATGTAAACAAAAAGTAAGAGCAAAAAGAGTTAATAATAAAATAAGAAAGAAAACTGATTGGATAAAAGGAAGTGAAAAAATTACACAAAAGTTAGAAAATATAAAAAATACTGAAGATACAATAGAATTAGTTGTATTTTCGATAAATAAAACAGAAATAACTATATTTTCAATAAATAAGATAGAAATAACTAAGAAAAAATTAGAACAATTATATAGTGAAGATCCATTAAAAGGATGGAAAAAACATAAAACTACTATAAAAATTGAATTAATAGATAAAAATAGCATAATAACCCAGAAACCATTAACATATAATTTTGATGATTTAAAAGAATTTAAAATGCATATAGATGAATTATTAGAAAAACAATATATACAAAAAAGTAATAGCAAACATAATAGCCCAGCATTTATAGTAAATAAACATAGTGAACAAAAAAGAGGAAAAAGTAGAATGGTTATTGATTATAGAAATTTAAATGCAAAAACAATAACTTATAATTACCCAATACCAAATAAGATATTAAAAATAAGACAAATACAAGGATATAATTATTTTAGTAAATTTGATTACAAATCAGGATTTTACCATCTAAAGTTAGAAGAAGAATCTAAGGAATTAACCGCATTTACGGTACCACAAGGATTTTATGAATGGAATGTACTACCATTTGGATATAAAAATGCACCAGGTAGATATCAACATTTTATGGATAGTTATTTTAAACAACTACCTAATTGTATAGTATACATAGACGATATACTATTATATACAAAGACCAAAGAAGAACATTTAAAATTATTAGAACAATTTACGGATATAATAGAAAATTCGGGAATAAGTTTAAGTAAAAAGAAAGCTGAAATTATGAAAAATCAAATAGAATTTTTAGGAATACAAATAGATAAAAGTGGAGTAAAAATGCAACAACATATAGTACAAAAAATAATAAATTCGAAAGAAGAATTAGATACGAAAAAGAAATTACAATCATTTTTAGGATTAGTAAACCAAGTAAGAGAATATATTCCAAAATTAGCAGAAAACTTAAAACCACTACAAAAAAAATTAAAAAAAGGATATAGAATATAACTATAATGAAGAAGATAAAAAACAAGTTCAAAAAATAAAAATACTTTGTAAAGAATTACCAAAATTACAATTTCCAGATGAAAATAGAAAATTTATATATATAGTAGAAGCAGATGCTAGTGAATATAGTTACGGGGGAGTACTTAAATATAAATATGAAGCAGAAAAAATAGAACACCATTGTAGATATTACTCAGGTACGTTCAACGAGACTGAAATAAAATGGGAAATAAATAGAAAAGAATTATGTTCATTATATAAATGTTTGTTAGCATTTGAGCCATATATTGTATATAACAAATTTATTGTGCGAACAGATAATACACAAGTACGCTGGTGGCTAACAAAGAAAATACAAAATTCAGTTACAACAAATGAAATTCGGAGACTAGTATTAAATATATTAAATTTTACATTTACAATTGAAGTAATTGGTACTAATAAAAATGTTATTGCAGATTACATATCAAGACAAAGCTACACAGACTGATATCATAGAAGAAGATACTCTAGAAAAGATACTCAACACCCTAACTGCGCTTTCAATAAAAGTGGACAGTATGGGTAATGAGATAGAAAAGCTAAAGACTAATGAAGGTAAACTGAAGTCTATAGCTACAAATCAGCTAACTCAGCAGTGTGCAGAGCTATGTCGATCGGAAGACATTAAAATTCCAGAGCTAGAAGGAGACGTTGGGATACTCCATAAAACCCATAACGTTTATCTATCTACTTCCGCAGGTACAAGCAAAGGAGCTAGTCGACCAAGATACCAGAACATGAATATGAATAAAATATTTGAAAAATCATATACCCCAAATAGATCAAAAGATCCTATGTTTATACCCCCACAAATTACCACATACCGAGATAGTCTGAACCAAGATAAAAAAGTTTATAACTACACATCCCAAAAATACATAGAAAATATCTACAATATACAAACCTTTTTAAATAGCAATCCCAAAGCTACAAATGTCCAAGAACCAGATACAAACTATATAACCCAGAGATTGACCGGATATAATAAACTAATTGCATTACCTAAAACCAAACCAAACATAGTTAAAACTTGCTACGAATATGGACTACTTAGTACTGTATATACCAAGGACGGAACTGAGATATCCACTATACCAGAAATATATGAAGCATTTATCATTTTTAAAAGAATAACCAAAGGCACCTTGTTCTTTATAAAAATTTACGCGGCACCAGCAGAGATATTATTTGATGAAGTTAAAAAACCTATACAAGTTGTGAAGATAGGAATGACACGAGATATGATTATACCACAAGATATTATTTCACAACCAGAGATACCTAGAATCGAGATACCAAAATTTTATGCAAACAAGAGGATTATCGGATTATCTACAATTTTACAAGAGCTAGCAAATACATATTGCAAACAAAATCCCATATGGAACTACTATTCAAGAGATCATGTATTAATATATTCAAATTCAAAAGAGTTACAAGAAACAAATATGAAAACTATTAGGCAATAGATTATCACGTTGCTTAAACCAGAAACAGAACCTATTGCCAGAGCTATCAGAGAAAAATTTATTTCGGAAGAATTATTGACCAGATACTGCAAGACTATTGGACATAAATATCCAGATCACAGATGTTCAAAATGTAATGGAGGAGATAATGATGTCCCAACAGTTCAGCTAGAATAAGAGATAAGACCAGAGCAATAATGGAGACACAACAGATATGACAAAATAGACGGAAGACTTATTGTAAATTACATTTACGTAAAAAGTCTTTGTATTCTTGTAAAGACTACTTTTTAGCTTTACTTTTTAGGTTTAGACTTTTAGGTAGTCTAGGAAATAGGCTTTAGGACTTTTTTAAGTCTATTTTTGTTTTTAGCTTTTTAGAAAACATAAAAAAAAACGTGTAAAGAACTTTGTACAAATCGTTCATTCTATAAATAGAAAAAGCAGAAGGCATTGCAAGGCAAACCTTCATGAGTTGAAGCACAAAAAAACTCTCTCTTGTCTACAAATAAATATTTTTGCTTAGTTATTAAAAAACAGGTATATTTCAATGGAAAAATCTATGGAGGAACAAAGCTCAGAAATATCAAACCTACCCGAACAGGTATATTTATTTATGATTATGAATAGCTAAATTCATAATTCCCAACAATCATGGTATGATAAAATAAATTCATGTTAGTTACTTTATAGTAGAATTATTCGAAGAATAATATGTTAAGAAGTTTATTAGCAAAGTGGAAAAGGAGAAAAATCCCTAAGAACTATGCCATCCTAAAGGTGAAACCAATAAGGCAAGAAGCCGTGGTGGGGAGTAACCAGAGTAGAGGCGCTGTTTAAGGGAAAATATCCAGATTACCATGCTAATAGTGACCGAAGAACATGTTATTTAAGAATAATCTAGTATATAGTAATCTAAGATGACCATATTTTATTATGAACATGGTTGAAGGGAATATTTTGAAAAAAGCAATTTTATGAAAATGAATAATTATTTATCTGATGAGATGATAGATAAATTTAAAATACTTATTTTGTATGCACTTAAAGATATAAAAGTAGTAGATATAAGAAAAATCATATTAGAAAAAGCATTTGGTAAATATTACATGACTAGAGTAAATTATATACCATGCCTACCTAACTACTCTTATAAATACTTAGCATGATAAATTGCATAGAATTTCTTAATAAAAATATACAAGAACTACTAAGCCTGAAACAAACAACTACAGAATATTATAATAAAATATTTAGTCAATTTTAAATGATAGATAATCTTAAAGTTTTAATCTTACATATACTTAAAGACATAGAAATTATAGATATTAAGAAAATAATATTAGAAGAAGTAATAAACTACGAAATTGAAACAATAAATGCGTTAGAACAGATATACGAAGACATTTACCCAGAAGGATATTATTCAGATCAAGACTGTGGATGTTAGAATATATAAGAAAAACTAGGGAAAACCAAAATAACCTAAGTGACGAAATTAATTATAGAAATCGAATTAGAGAGATAATGGAGAATCTAAAAGAAAAGTTAATATGGATAGAAAAAACCTTAGAAAATTTAGAAAAAAGTACATGTGATAGTTTAAATAATTTAAAAAACTCACTACGAGAAGAACAACACAAGATAATAAATGACATAGAAAATCTAGAATTAGATATATACTACAGTACAGATAGGATAAATTATTATACAGAAATTTGTAACTCTGCAGTTACTACAGGATAAAATAATAAATCAAATAAATTAATGAATACATCTCACGAAAAGGATAAATCATTAAAAGAAATAGAAACTCAACTATATAGTCTATACCAAGAATATAAAAGATTACATATTACTAACAAGGATCCTAAAACACTAGATAATCTAATCACGATAATATCTAATTTAGAATATGAATTAATAAAACATCTTAGGTCAAGAAGATAAAAATGAAAATTATTCCAATCAATAATATTCATTATAAAAATAAATACATACGTATTTATTATCTAGTTGAAACTACGCACCTAATCCGCACCCCCCTACAAATGCTTAGAGTTTTCCACTCTGAAAGAGAAAAAAGAAATGTACAATGCTTTAGAGTTTTCCAATTGCATCCCTTATATGTAGATTTCAAGTAGTCTCAAACCTATAAGAAAAGGTTCTCCGAATCCTACATGGACTATATTTTTCTTTCTCAAATCTATTAAGACAAAGAGTTTCCTAAACCAAGAGGGATTATAAGATTCATAAAATAGACAAGGAAAAAATTTAAGAAGTAATTAATAAATTTTTTTCTGGGCTTGAATTCCCTCCATCAATAGGAACAATGTCTCTCTGCCTTACTTCCAGCCCTCAAAAAGGCTCACTAAGCACTATACACATCAATCAAGTTTAGGCATTGTCAAAACTTATTAATCGAAACCGCCTTGGTAATCATATCTGTTGAATTATCATGTGTGCACACTTTTTTCATATCAACATCCCTTTTGTAGTAAGCTTACTATCGCTTCTCCCCTTGGTAATGAATCAAACTTTCATGTTCGATTTTTGTGAGTGACACAATCTTTTCACCCATAGCACCGATCCATCAATATACTTCTAAATTAGAAATAGCTTTTTATAGCTATTTGGATCAAGCAATTTAATGGTCTCTGTGACCGACAAAGCAACTTTAACAAAATTTGCATATCCAAGAAGATTTTCATCAACTACGTCTGCAAACCTCTTTGTCCTGTTGATTTCTCTCTTCTCATTACCTGTTGCGATGCTAGCTATATGGTTTTTACTGTACATGTACATATACATTATCATCTGTATTAATGTTTTACACCTTTTTACTCCTAAACTACTAGACTGAGCTAGTGGATATAAAATTTTTTAGCTTTATGTGGTCACTGACACTACAATATGTTTCTGCAATCATTATCTTCTTTTGATTGTCCAGTGAGATTAATTCATTAAATATCACATTCCTACTAATATTTATTCCTGGAGTCTCCTGATCTGAGCACCACAATTTGTAACCTTTCACTCTTGTTGAACATTCTAAAAATATGCACTTCTTTGTTCGTGGCTCAAGTTATTCATTGCTCATATGAGCATAAGCGAGACAATCAAATATTCTCAAATTTGAATAATCAACAGGTGAACTAGATCAAATCTCAAAAGAAATTTTGAAATCAATAGTTGTGATTAGAGATTTATTGACCAAATAACAAGTTACATTGATTGTTTCAAACCAAAAATTCTTGCTAACATATGAGTGTAAAATCATACTTCGTGTTCTGTATTTTGTTCACATGTTCTGTAATACTATTTTGTTGTGGTATTTCGACACAAGTATGGCATCTCACTATGCCTTTTCTGTTGTAGAATTCATTAAACTATAAGTTGCAAAATTTCAATTCATTATCTATTCAAATGCACTTAACTTTTCTTTTAATCTTTCCCTCAATCATTGTCTTCCATTTAACAAATGCTGAAAATGTCTCGTCTTTTTTTTCCAGAAAATATATCAATACCATTCTTGAGTAATCAGCCACCATTTTTGGAGGAAATTCTATTTGGATCCAACAATGTTTAAATGTATATAATCTAACTTGTTTTTGTTCTTGTCTTTGTTTTTGTGCTTTGCCTTGTTGTTGAACTTCATTTGTGTTTTCTTATCAAATACACAATGCTCACAAAATTTCAAGGCGTGATTTTTTTTAACCATCTAACAAATTCAACTTGTTCAACAAAGATAATTTTCTATCACACATATGATCAAGTCGCAAGTGCCACAACTAAGATTAATTCAAATCACTCTTTTCAGAAGCTACAATTATTTTTTCTTCAACTACACTTGCTTGAAGATAATATAGTCTAGTATGGAGCTTACTTTTCATAAGTACCATGGAGCCTTTACACACTATAAGTGTTTCATTCTCTGAGTAAAACTTAGATCCTTGATCATCTATAGTTAAAAGAGAAATCAAATTCTTCTTCATTCGAGGAATATGCCAACACTCAATATATCTAACAATGTCACCGAACATTCACAATTTGATGTTATCAATCTTCTCTACCTCTAATGGATTATCATCACCTAGGTAGACAGTCTGACTCATCTTCTTGTAAGTTGCAAATTAATTTTTGTGTGGACACATGTAAAAAGTTGCACCAGAATTAAGAATTCAAAAATTATGTCTATGATCAGAACGCACGGCATAAATTTCTCATAAATAGGCACTGTCATCAGAATTACTAATAGTCTCAATAATATTTGTCAAGTAATCAACTTTCTACTTTCTCCTTTTCTCCTTTTGTTTAGAACAATATTTTTTATAATGACCCTACTTCTCACATTCACAACAGTTTTGCTTCCTTGCTCTTCGATTTGGCATTAGACTTTATTCTGTTAAAGTCTTGTTGTTGTATTCTTCTTCTATTCATTAGAACTTTTTCCTTACCTCTACTACCCAAAATGCTCTTCTTTAACTGTTTAAATTTTAGTGCATTACTAACATCATCTAGTGAAATATTATTTTTTCTATATAGAAATATATCAATAAAAGTATCGTAAAATGGTGGTAAGGAACATACCACGATTATGTCCTGATCCTCGCTATCAATTTTGATATTTACATTCTTCAAGTCCATTATAATTGAATTAAATTCATCAAGGTGAGTTTTAATCGATGTACATTCATTCATATAAAGATTGTACAATTTCTTTGTCAAGTAGAGATGGTTTGTCAGCAATTTTCTAGAATATAGATTTTTCAACTTCTCTCATGACGTTGTAGCTGATTTTTATTCGGTAATTTTTTGAAGATCGTTATCTATAACACTCATAAAGATACACTCAGAATCCTCTCCTTCAGGTCTGTTTTCTCTGATTCTTTCAACTCTTTTGTAAAAACTTCCTTAGTTGCCTTTCATAATCCTTGTAACATCAGGGACGATCTCATTCTAATCTTTCATAAACTGAAATTAAATCCTCCCTCACCCTCTCGAATTTTTTAACTTAATACTTTGTTAAAGATGATGGAGATATTATAATCCTTAAATATGTGTTAAGTTCTCTTTTATTCCTTTTTTTACCATCACTGTTACTTATTTGTTTAGACTTATTTTCTTTTACTAATTGACTGCTTATTCTTCACTATTTGATGGTAAAATGGATGATTGGTGAACAAAATTAACGATGAATATATTTTTATTTTTTATGATTTTGCAGTGACAATGATGTGATTTTGATGGTGATTACAAAAATATTTGATAATTATTGTTGTGACTTTTAATCGTAACTGTGATGGTGATGATGTAATTTTTATAGTGAATCTAGTAAATAGTCTTTAATTTTCGAACATTGCCCAAAAATTTTGTGAGTCTTGCAACAATTTGAGTGCTCTTCTTTTTTTTTTTAGCATCATTTTGGTGGAAATTAAAGTTATTAATTAATTTTAAAAGGAAAAAACTTTCTTATTATGTGTAATTTTGATATGGATTCAACTATCAAACATTTATTAAAAAAAAATTTTAGTACAAATAAGTGTGAAAGCTTTCTGTACTCTAAATTATCCATGAAAGAATTGACAAATAGGGTCAGAATAAATTTTTTTGATGGTCTTAAGATGTTGAAGTTCGTCAGTGGTGGTTGCAACTTTTTTATGGTGATAATGTTGTGATTTAATTTCAATAATGAATTTGACTGTGGATAGATTTTTTTATGATGGGGATGCGGGTTTAGTGATAATGGCTATGATGGTGGTGGTTTAATGGTGAATGTCGTAGTTATAAAATTGTGGTGAGATTTGGATAGTGAGTTTGATGGTGGGTGGTGAAATTATTTTTTGTGGTGGAGCTATGAATTTGGTATAATGGCTACAATGTGGTGGTTTAATGGTGGATTTTATCGTGCATAGTGAAAAAAAAGTAATTGGAGTGACATGAAATAATTTTTTTTTTTTAAAATTTTCATATAATTCAATGTGACATTGATATGGAAGTGATATGATGATGACGTGGTTCGAGCGTGAAACACCTTCCATCATGCGACTGATTGTATGTGTGTTATGGCATAATTAATTCACTTTTAAATAGTACAATTTTGGGATAGATCACTGTAATAGTTTTAAGTGTGTAATAAACTTTTCAGGACAAGTTCAGGACAAATTCAATGTCTTTTCCTCCAACAAATAATAATATATCTAGTTATTGTAATCCACAAAAAGATATGAATATAAGCAACATTCAATCAAGTACACCATTTAGCAGCATTAAAAATTGTAGAAAATAAACAACATTCAGATATGAATATGAGAAATTTTAGAATATAAGAAAAATCACAAAAAATAGAAGGAAAAACTTATTAAGTAGAAATTGATTCTTAGTCTAAGTAGATAACTCAACATATCAAGTACTCCATTTAGCACCACCAAATATATACATATATATATATATATATATATATATATATATATATATATATAGAGAGAGAGAGAGAGAGAGAGAGAACTCTACTTAATAAGTTTTTCTTTCTATTTTTTTTGTGATTTTCTTATATTCTAAAATTTCTCATATTCATATCTGAATGTCGTTTATTTTCTACAATTTCTCATGTTGCTATATATATATATATATGTATGTATATGTATATGTATGTATGTATATGTATGTGTATATGTATATATATACATATATATATATACATATATATGTATATGTATATTTCAATTTTTTAGAATTTATGTGAAGTATTCCTATGAGATACTTTCAATTTTGAAAAAATATGTTTCTAATATCTAAGTTAGACCACATAAAATACGTGATAAGCACCAATATGAAACCTTTATTATGTGTTTCGGTGTTCAATAGAAGTAAATTATAATTTGAGTGTTTAAATAAAAATAATCATAAATTTAAAGGGTTGCCAACCTACTTTGTTAATATATCATATTATTGTATTTACCTTGTGAAAGATAACACCGGCCACTTCTCAAATCCCAATTAATTATGTTTTTATTATTTTGTCTGTGCTCCAAGTTTGGTGATTATCGAAAGGATGACCCCAGGTCATTCATTCACTTTGAATCCCTCTTTTTTATTGTTCCCTCAATTCATGTTTTATTACTGTGATCCTGGTTCATACAAGTAATATAGCTCAGGATTTTCTTTCTTATCTTAATATCATTAACATAATAATTTGATGACATAGATGTGCAAGTTCTTGTTTCCCACTAACATATGTTTGTCCCTCACCTTAAATATGCATTTGCTATGTCCATTCCACCATAAGAAATCCTCTTCATTTTGTAGTGTTTTGCCGGGAAAAGATAATTATTATATTTTTTATGAATTCAAATACTTTCAAAGAAGTTTTTAAACTCGATTTTTTAAAACAGAATCGTCACTTAATTCATTTAAGAAAATCAAGAAAATTATTAAAGAAAACTCTATGTCCTTAAAACAGAAAAAAAAAAACTTAGATTTTTAAAGAATTTCAAATAAAAGGTTCTTATTAACACTTTAGGAAGGTTTTTAAGACACCTAAAATGTCCACTAACTTGGTATTTATATATTAAGATTTGTATATATTAATTTTCTCTCTCATGTATTTATTTTTGGTATTTTCTTTCTATTCTCTCTCTATCCTATTGGCTCAAAAAAGCAACAATAGAATATCAGAACACAAGATTTTTGATGATATCTTCTTCAACTGTTTTTTCCTTAATTTTCAATCAAAATCACTCTAATATCCTTGATTTTAAATTAAAGAAACGACAACATTGACAACATCATAATACATGATTGTTCAAGAAATCTTCTTCAATTTTCTTCTCCTTATTTTTCTCTCAAAGTCACCCTGATATCACAAAATATAATCCTTGATTTTTCTGTGATAAATCGTTTTTGCGGATTTTTCACCACAGAAAATCAGTTTAGGATATTTATTGATATTAATTTTTTTTTTATATATATTATGTCAGTTAGACGTTAAATTTCTTCGTTGTTCCTCTATTTTACAAAAATAAACAGAAAAGGGGGAGTACTCCCCCGTTTTTATAATTTCTTCATTTTTGAAAATTTTTATTTTATAATATAAATTTTTATATATTATGTAAGTCACTCCCCTATTTTTTTTATGGATGATTTATCAAAAAAAAAAGGAAAGAATTTTGCATCTTCTAGCAAGGCGGAAAGGAAAAAATATTTTAAGGTATCTAAATCTAAAAGAGGAGCAATGAAGTTGACAATGATTACGAGATTTTTTTGTATATATTCTCGTGAAATAGAACTGTTGGTCAATATACATTTTTATTTCAATATATGTAGATACGTATACTTTTTTTTCTTGTAGAATA
This sequence comes from Capsicum pubescens, assembly GCA_030864215.1. Taxonomy (NCBI): domain Eukaryota; kingdom Viridiplantae; phylum Streptophyta; class Magnoliopsida; order Solanales; family Solanaceae; genus Capsicum; species Capsicum pubescens. Next base: position 215,560,337 of record CM061543.1, on the reverse strand, counting down.
ATACATGCATATATATATATATATATATATATATACAGAGTTAGAGTGTATGTATGTATATACAGTTTGTATTTTTGATATATGTATATACAATTTACATATATACATATACAGTTAACTTTCACATATACATTTTGAAGAATAATGGATATGCAGATATATACAGTTTTAGAGTGCATATATGTATATACATTCAAATTTGTTATTATGTAAAACATTCAAATTTGTATATACAGATATACAAATAATAGATATACAAATAATAAATATACATGTATATGTTTATTTCGTTTGCATATATGTATATACAGATATACAAACAACAGATATACAAATAATAAATATATATGTATATGTTTATTTCGTTTGCATATATGTATATACATATATACAAACAACAGATATACAAATATGTATATTTCGTTTGCATGTATATTTCATTTACAAACAACATTCAAATTTGTATATACAGATATACAAATAACAGACATATAAATAATAAACAACAATTTTGATTTGAATATATGTATATTTCGTTTGCAATATCGTTTACAAACAACATTCAAATTTGTATATACAGATATACAAACAACACATATACAAATAATAAACAACAGTTTTGATTTGAATATATGTATACTTCATTTGCATATATGTATATATAGATATACAAGCAACAAATATACAAATATCAAATTTATGTAAACTAATATACAATTATACAAACAACAGATGTACAAATAATAAAAATAATCTTTGTAACCTTTAAAACAGATATACAAATATAATTATACACTTATGTTAACCGATATACAAAAATTCAAATATACTATTACTAGATATACATAAAAAATATTAATAGACTGTCAATATGTATATTATGAAATATGCAAAAGAGTAATGAATGAATATATCACACAAATTGCAATTACAAAGGATATTTAGAAGAAAAAAAACTAACACAAACAAGGATTGTAACCTTTTAACAACTTTTGTGAAAAAAAAATCAAAATTACAAAAGTAAAAATTAAATACGAAAATTGTAACACAAAATTACAATTGAAGTTATTGTATACAAAAATAATAGTAATTATAAAATTGACAATTTGAAAGTGTTTGAAGTTTATATTGTGCATTCCATTTCGAAAATCTAATTCAAACCAATAATAAAATCGATTTTCATTATGTTGAAACTGAATCAATTTTTATTGCGTATTAGATTCAAAAAAGGATTTCAGTAAATAAATTCAAGTAAAAAAATAATTTGCATAAATCGTACATACCAGAATTTTGTATGCACAAATTACCAACTTTCTCCTGTAGATCACAATTTTTTTTAAAAAAAAAATTATCAACTTTTGAGGGAGTAATTATGCATAAATTCATATTTATTGATATGTTATATGAGAGAAATCAATGGAAAGTTGGAGAAGATTAAGGACATTTATTACATTAAAATTTCTTTTTTTATCTCTTTTTGCTGTTATAGATTTTTCCTTTTTTTTGCATATATATACATAAAACTGTCATTTATTTTGTCTATGAATTGTAAATATTAAAATTTAGACTAGGAAGTTAGTTATAGATACTCTAACGAGACTATATGTGAATTTTTGCCAAAAAAGAGTATAATGAAAACTAAAGACTTAGGCTTTTGGCTCAAATCTTCCCAATGAATATGTCCTGGTTTCATTGGGCTTTTGGCCCACCTGCACCTGTCCAAATCTAATCATTTGGCTTTTAGTCCACAACCTGTTCTAATCTAGTTATTTTCGAATCTTTGAGGCCCAAAACCTGTTGCACTTGTATTAAGTTACAACTTTGTCTTCGATGCCCAAAATGAATAAATAAATAAATAGAAATACAAAAAAAGATAACAAAAATTGAGACTTTTCAAGTCTTCTAGCAACTTCAAAAATGGATTTTGACCGTCGAGAATTTCATCTCAAAATTGGTTCGACATGACTTTATCGGAATGAATCCCTCAAAAAATACAAAGATAGGCTTGGAGGGTCCGAATGAATCCAAATGCACATGCAACATAGAAAAAGAAAAAGAAAATAGAATTAATATACTTGTAGAATAAAGCAAAAATGAAAAGAAAGAAAAAAAGGTAGAAAAATATTGCAACAAATAACTGAAAAGGGAGAGTCATAGCATCAAATGAAATCAATAATAGATTTTGACACAACACAGGCAACATAACTAGCATATATAAAGAGCTGTCCAAGTTTATTTTTTTAAAAAAAGCTATGTACATCCAAACTGTTTTGCTTTAAACATTTATCAAAATATCTATGGACTTTAAACACCAACTTTAATTTTAAACCAAATAATTCATAGCAAAGAAAAAACGCAAATGAACAAAATAAGAAGTAAAGTGCATAATCTATTCTTTTACTCTAAGATATTGTGAAAGCTGGGAGCGTATAAAATTGAGTGAAACACATAAATAATACCCCATTTCTATTATTCATGCTCATCATTTCCTCTCTTTGACCCATCTCAAGGACTTTAAATGTCAAAATATCCTAGAGGATCCTAAAATTTCAAAACATTATATAGTATAACCTCACGTTCCTTTTTGACAAGGTAAGCTAGGGAGAACTTTAGGAGTAGTCTCATTCAACATAAACAAGCAACACTTAAGTTTGAAACAATAGGCTAGGCATCAAACAAAGTGAAGATGAATCAGTGATGGATCATAACAGGAGCTGCGAAGTTCAAATAGTAGATTAGAGACTGAAACAAGAAACAATAAGCCGAAAAGAATAAAATGCAAGAATTTTGACAAACAAATAGTAAAACCACCTCAAATTAAAGCAAATGATTTTTCTTTTTAAATGGGAATAATAAATTAAGAGTTGAAACAAAAGATGTTAAGTCAAAACAATAAACTTGAACTATAACAACCAGTAATAATCTAAACAGGGTATTAAAATGTCTCAAACGTGACTAATCGAAAGAAAAACAGTGATAAAAGTTTTAAGACTAGAAACGTTAAGCTTAAAATAACAAATCAAACCTTAACCCTATCAAAGAGAAAAACAGTAAAAGAAAAATAAAATAACTGAAATTGAGAAATTTTAAACTAGTAAAATAACGAGAGAAGAAAAAAGAATATCAGTGAATGAGTAAAGTTAAAGGACAAACAAAAAGGTAGGAGTCCAGCTACACCAAATAATATTTACAGACGATGATTTAAAGCTTAATGGAGAATATCAAAGTAGCTTTTAGCGAAGGCTAAACAACAGAACATCAGCATATCCGCACAAGAACATCAAAACTAAAGTTATACAGCCAAAAGAGCATAAAAAAATCAATTATAATATTACATCAACAAGAAATTCCACTATTACAACAACTATTAACAACACAATGAAAAGAGTAAAATACTACTATGACTACAAAGCGATGAGAAGAAGAAGAAAATACTGAAAATAATAAGGAGTGAAGGGTTACCTATTTCGGAGAAGCAAACCAGACTTTGTACTTTTGTCGGAGTGTTATTACCACCACAGGAAGCTAGGAATTTAAAAAGAAATAAAACTAAACTAAGAGAAATTTCAATTATAATTTTCCTTTCTCAGAATATTTTAAGATTTTTTGCTCAAAGGTTTCTTTCTCACCATTAAGGCTTCCCAATTTTTCTCCATAATGAGCCTTTTATAGGAAAAATCGAGGATTGGGTTCTTAGGCTTCAACCGATGTGGAAAAAGAGAAATTCAGGGGTAATTTAGGAAATTTCAATAAGAAAATTTTTGAATTTGGGATATGGATTGGATTGTAACCTCATTCTAGTACTAATTTTAAAATTTCTAAAGAAATTTAAAATTGAAAACTATTGGGGGAATGGATTTCTTCCCAACCAATGGGAATTGAACAAATATGTACCTTCATGATACAATTTCAATGATTAAGGTGGATTTTTGTGGAATATTTCTTCGAGCCTCGACCTAGCTGCAACCTTGCAGCTTTCTAGAAGTTTCACACAACTTCTAGTTTTCCCACGCACACCCCATTGTAAGAAAAGGGATGAGATGATGTGTTGGAGGGTTTACGGATAGGAATCGGGTTGGTGTTAGATTGAGGTTGTAACGCTCCGAGTCTGTACCACAGATGCTACACAGTGCTCATAGTCTCAAGAACCATAAGTTAACCCATGACTAGTACCTGCTGTAATAACTAAATAATAATACTAAAATTATGCAAAAATTAAGCGGAAACTTTCCTGAAACTGAACATATGTCTGAAAATACTCTAGTCTGAAAAGCCTTTACTATCTGAACAAGGAGTTAATGGGACCAGTCCCCAACTAACTCCGACTACTAAAATAAATTGAGTACTGAAATACTGTAATAATAAATTTGTCCTCAAATAATAAGGACTCACCACTAGTCTGCTGCTGATGGATTGGGCTGCTAAGTATGATCAGTAGCCTGTGCGTCTGAACCTATGATATAAGACATCATAGCGCAAAGAAAGGTATGTGTCAGTACTTTGAATATACTGGAATGCTAAGTGAGGTATGCTGAGATGCATGGGTTCATATGAAAGAACAATTACTGACTGAATAACATGAGTATAACTAAATGAGAGTACATAAATAAAATACGTAAACTGTAACTGAGGTCATGATGACACCGGATACTGAATTCATAATCACTGGTTTCCTAATATGTGAGTTTACTGTTACTATATTACTGTTAACTGAGAGACTGTATCTGATAGTCCTGATTCTGTGGAACTATTCTGAGTTCCGTACTGAACTGAGTGGCTGTGTCTGACAGTTCTAATTTCTATAGAAATGAACTGAGTTATATTCTGAAGACTGAAACTGAGACTGTGAGAGGTAATCATCTAACCGATATGCCTCTTCTCTTAATTGATTTAGGGTCTAACCTGTAACTCCAGTTGGAAGGGTGTCAGTACCGTGCCATCGGTAAAGTCAACTGTGAGTTACCCCTCTCTGACAAGAAGCTCTTTCGTCAACCCTCGCTGGCAGGAAAACTCTTATGAGATGTATCAACCCTAGTCTGGAAGGAAGATATCTCAAACTACGCTGGCTATGTAGTTTTGTAAAGCAGGGACTGCTACTAAGGGTCAAACCCCTACTGGAAGGAATGCCCCCATCCCTAGGTTTGCTCGGTGTTGAGTCCTACTCCCAACAGAATATACACTGGACTAATTTCTAAACTATACTAGGCCGGACTGAACTAGTACTGATCGTACTGTCTAACTGAACTGAACTGAGTTCACTGACTTCCGTTAACTAATAGAGTACTACTGAATACTGTTAACTGATGGATTTACTGAGGTTTGAACTTAATACTGAACTGGAGCTGTGACTAATTACTAAGGCTACTATTTATGACACTACTGAGACTATTTTGAAACTACCACAGCTCTAGGTAAACAACTAAGGTTTTGGGTATTGGATACCCCAAGACTCGATAGCATGAAAAATAAATCATAGCATAAACTTGAAAGGCATAACCATATGCACGTGATCATAACTCATTCATAGAGACATTCCATCCAACACTTGCATGATATAACTTGCACATAAGCTAACATGACGTGATTTTCCCCTTTTTAGTTCATATGAATAATTTATCAAGCACTTGGAGTACACAATCTATGCACATGACACTAAACAACATGTAGGCATCATAACTTCAATTCCAATTTCACACATTCAAGGGTTTAACATGAATTCACATGATACTACACATATATCAACTAACTCCACATGAAACATGGATTTAGAACCTCAATTAATCATTATCATCATGAATATAATCAAACCCAACATGGAATTTATGAAATCAATACACTTGAAGTTAAAAAATAGTTTCTTGAACTCCAAGGGTGGAACAAACCCTTGGATGAACACTTCACATACCTTAACAATTAAATTTTTAAAGATTGATGGTAAGTTCTTGAGCCTTGAATTGAATTTAAAATCTCCTAGGGTTCATTCTTGAGAGCAACTTGTGAAAAATGAATAGTTTTTGCTCTTAGAAGGGTTTAATTTTGTATTTTAGGGCTGATAGACGTGGAAAAAAAACCTAATTACTCCTGAGGATGCGATTTTTTAATAACTAAAAACTGACCTAGCGACGCGCAGACTGATGCGCCACATCGTTGGCATCAATACGATAGCCAACACACTGCGTTGAGTCCGCATCGGTTCATTAGAAATTACATTGGGAGCTGGAAAAAATACTCATCGATGCGATGGATGATGCGGCGCATCGATATCGCATCGATCCACTGGTTTGAGCTTTCAAATGTGTTTCAAATGAAGTCTGAAAAATCCAAAACTTGTCCGAGAACACCTACTGACATTCTTGATCAGGATTCAACCCAAAAATCATCAGTTTAAGGTCATGAGGGTCATGAAATAGAGTTGCCAACCTACGAAGTCTAAAATAACACTAAGTCTGAATACTTAGCTAAAATTTTCTAAGTCTGGGACCCCTTAATAAGTTTTAAAGAATTGAGCTAAGCTTAGGATTTTGCGGGGTCTTATAATATCTCCCCCTTTGGGACATTCATCCTTGAATGAGACTGACTAAGCTGGGAAATAATGATATATAGAATTTAGATACTGGATATGCACAACTGTAACCTGATTTCATAACTGACATTACTGATATACTAAATTTTCATACTGAACATGCATATCTGATGCATGAGTACATTGTTGAACATGATTCATGAATACAAGACTGGGATTGCTAATAAGCTGAGTTTATCATGCTGAACATGCATATTTGATGCATGAAGTCACAACTAATTATGCAATGGTAACTGGTACCAAGTCTATAAAGAAAAATCTGAGCATGGAACTGAAAATGTTCAAGGAAAAACTGTTACCTTGGGCTGAGTCTGAGTTTAAGAAGAAGAGGTGAGGATACTTGGTCCACATATCTTCTTCTGCTTTCCAAGTAGCTACCTCAACGGACTGATTCTGTCAAAGAACTTTGACTATAGGGACCTCTTTGTTCCTCAGTCTGCGAATTTGATAATCAAGGATTTTGACTGGAATCTCCTCATAAGAGAGGTTGTTCTGAATGTTTATACTCCTTACAGGTACTACAACTGCTGGGTCACCTATGCATTTCTTTAGCAAAGAGACATGTAACACTAGATGGACTGAAGCTAAATCTGAAGGCAACTCAAGCTCGTAAGCTACCTTTCTGAAACGATTGAGAATTCATTAAGGACCGATATATCGAGGACTAAGCTTCCCCTTTTTGACAAACATCTTCACTTCTTTCATAGGAGAGATTTTCAAATATACATAATCACCAACCTCAAACTCGAAATCCTTTCTTCTCACATTTGTGTATGATTTCTGTCGGCTCTGATCTATCTTAAGCCTTTCCCCGATCAGCTGAACCTTTTCCAAGGTATCAAATACCAAGTCAGGGCCTACCACTACGGCCTCACCTGCCTCAAACCAACCAATAGGATACCTACATCTCCTCCTATAAAATGCCTCAAACGGAGCCATCTGAATGCTGGAATAATAGCCATTGTTATATGCGAACTCAATCAAAGGCAAGTGGTCATACCAACTACCCTTAATGTCTATCACACATGCTCGCAGCATATCCTCTAAATTCTTAATGGTCTATTCTGCTTGACCTTCTGTCTGAGGGTGGAAATCAATACTAAGGTGGACTTGGGTACCAAGACCCTTTTGGAAGGCTTTACAGTAATGAGAGGTGAATTGCATACCTCTATTTGAGATAATGGACAACGGAACTCCATGTAATCTGACGAACTCTCTGACAGAGAGCTTGGCATAGTCCTCGGCTGAAAAAAAGGTATAGACTGGTAGGAAATAAGCTGATTTGGTCATCCTGTCTCTAATAACCCAAACTAAATCGTGCTGATAACGAGCACGAGGCAAACCCGTATCGAAGTCTATGTTCACTTCTTCCCATTTCCAGGTGGGAATACTGAACTCCTTCATGGACCCACTTGGCTTCTGATGCTCAATCTTAACCTGCTAACATATTGAGCACTTAGCGACAAACTCTGTAACGTCTCTCTTTATCCCACTCCACCAATAGATCTCCCATAAATTATAGTACATCTTAGTAGGCCCTAGATGAATAGAATAGCTCGCACCATGCTCTTCTTCTAGAATTCACTGTCTCAAATCATCTATACCTGACATATATAGCCAACCCTGGTAGCGCAACACACCATCTCCCACTTGGGAGAAAACCTCTACCTTCTAATCTTTGACTGGTTCTTTCAACTTGACTAGACTGGGATCCCCATCCTGTTATTCCTTTACCTTGGAAACCAGGGATGATTCTAAACTACTGTGCACCCATACATTACCTTCTGCTAAATGGACTAAGCGAATACCTAGTTAGGAAAGCTGATGACGTTCCTGAGCTAACTTCTTCTTACCATCCTCCATATGAGAAACACTACCCATTGACATCCTATTAAGAGCATCAACCACTACATTGTCTTTACCCTGATGATACAGGACGTTTATGTCGTAGTCTTTCAATAACTCCAACCACTTTCTCTGATGAAGGTTTAGTTCTTTCTGAGATAATACATACTACAGGCTCTTATGGTCAGTGAATACATCAACGTGCACTCCATATAAATAGTGCCTCCAAATTTTTAAGGCAAATACTACTTCTGCTAACTCAAGATCATGAGTTGGATAGTTCTTTTCATGGGGCTTAAGCTGTCTAGAGGACTAGGATATAACCTTACCTCTCTGCATGAGGACACAACCCAAACCTACTTTAGATGCATCACAATACATAGCAAAGCCGTCTGAATTATCTGGCAAGGTAAGAACTGGAGTTGTAGTGAGTCGAGTCTTCAACTCCTGAAACTCTTCTCACAAGAATCTGACCACTAAAATTTGACCTTCTTCTGAGTTAATTTGGACATAGGGGATGCAATAGATGAAAATCTCTCAACAAACCATCAGTAATAGCCAGTCAAACTCAAGAAACTTTGGATATCTGATGGAGAGATTGGTCTAGGCCAGTTTCTTACTACTTCGATCTTTGGGAGATCAACTCTAATGCCCTCATCGAAAATTATATGGATGAGGAAGGCTACTGACCTTAGACAAAATTAGCACTTAATGAATTTGGCAAATAGCTAATGGTTTCTGAGTGTCTGTAATACTATTCTAAGATGGCCTACATGATCATGCTCACTATGGGAATAAACAATAATGTCATCTATGAAGACTATGACAAATATGTCCAAGTACTGCTTGAACGCATAGTTCATCAAGTCCATGAAAGATGATGGGGTATTGGTAAGATCAAAGGATATGATTAAGAGTTTGAAGTGACCATATCGAGTTCTGAAAGCTATCTTCAGAATGTCACATTCTCTGACTCTGAGATAATGATATCCTGATCTAAGGTCTATCTTAGAAAAGTAACTGGCCCTCTGAAGTTAGTCACACAAGTCATCGATTCTGGGAAGGGGATACTTGTTCCTGACCGTAACTTTATTTAGCTGATAGTAGTCTATACACATTCTGAGAGAACCATTTTTCTTACGCATGAATAAAACTGATGCGCCCCACGGGGACACACTGCGTCTGATGAATTCATTATATAGGGGATCCTTTAACTGTTCTTTTAATTCCTTGAGTTATGTTGGAGCCATTCTATATGACGGAATAGATATAGGCTGAGTGTCTGGAAGAAGGTCTATTCCGAAGTTGATTTCGCTTTCGGGGGGAACTCCAGAAAGATCTTTAGGAAATGCGTGTGGGAATTCATATGCTACTGATACTGACTTAAGAGTAGGGGTTTCTGATCTAGAGTCTTAGACTCGAATGAGATGGTAGACACATCCCTTAGATAACATTTTCCTTGCAATAAGGTAGGAAACAAGCTGACCCCTAAGTGATAAAGTACTATGCCTCCACTCTAGGATGGGCTCATTTTGAAATTAAAATTGGACAATTCTATTTCTGCAATCGACTGAGGCATAGCAAGAATAAAGACAATCAATGCCAAGAATGACATCAAAATCGGTCATCTCTAATTCGACTAAATCTTCTAAAGTGACTTTTTGAGATATCATAATCGGAAAGTTGCTATATACCCACCGGGCTATGATGGATTGACCCACTGGGGTAGAGACTGAGAAAGGCTCTACTAGGATTCCCGGACTGACTCCGAAGTCGACAGCTATATATGGAGTTACAAAGGATAAAGAAGCTCCTGGATCTAGTAAAGCATAAACATGTAAATGATAAACTTGTAATGTACCAGTGACCATATCAGGAGAACTTTTCTGATCCTATCGAGACTAAAGTGCATAGAGTCTGTTTGGGCATTGCCCACTGGTGGCACTGGAAGCAGTACCCTACTGATTCTAGCGATCGAACTGAGCTTAGGAATGATTATGCTGATCCTAAGAACTTGATTGAGGACAATCTCTGACACTGTGACCTGGCTTGCCATACCCGAAACACACATTACTGCTAACCTTACAGATACCCTGGTGGTTTTTGCCATATTTTTGACAAAGAGGATTGGTTCGGTCATTGCTAACACTACCCTAGGGTTTAGGTCCAGATGCCCTATATCTATTACCATCTCTGAATTTTGGCACGAGAGAACTGGCAAAGGACAGATCTGGAACTGAGGATTTTGGGCAGAACTGAGATTTCGAGCCATTTCCCTCTTGTTCTCTTTATTCTTAGCCTCCTCAATCTACTGAGCATGAACTATGAGCCTGGATATGTCCATCTACTTAATCAACATTGCGGTCCTACACTCCTTAACCACACTATTAGACACAACATACATAAACTTACTCATCTTAGATCTGTTATCTGCTACTACATAAGGAGCGTATCTAGCTAATTGAGTAAACTTAAGAGAATACTCTTGTACCGTTATGTTGCCTTTCTTCAAATTTATAAATTCTAAAACCTTTAACTCTAGCGGGAAGAACCTATCTAGAAAAGCAATAGAAAATTCCTCCCATTCTATAGGCCCTGCATCTGCAGCCCTCTCTGCTTTCTATTATTTCAACAATGAGTGAGCCACATCCTGCAACTGATATGAAGCTAACTCGACACTCTCACTAGATATCACCACCATAATATCTATATTCCTTTACACCTGATCAAGGAATTCCTATGGGTCTTTATCTGACTTTGACTCGGTAAAAGATGGAGGGTTCATTCGGGTGAAGTCCTGAATCCTAGATGCAATAGTATTATCCATAGGGTTGTTGGAAGGGTAGTTGGGCATTCATTCTAGGCTACCATGGAATGAGCTAGGGTGGTGAAAACTGATCTAAATTTAGCGTGGGAGACATGTTCGTCTAGAGGATCTGGATGGACGGGATGAGGTGCTGCTGGTCACCCATTCCTCTTCCTATAGTCCTCTTTGGAGGCATATTCTATAAATGGAAGAGAAACTTGGATTAGACAGAGAGTTTAACTTGAGCTTGTACTCACTCGCACGACATGATTACTGAAAAAAAGGAAACTTTTCCTGAAACATCTCGTAGCCTCCTGTCTATAAGTATGACGCGCTACACACCCATGTAAAAGACTCTAATAGATAGGACATTCAAACTTTCTAGGACTCTGTTGAACATTAGGCTCTGATACGAACTTTGTAATGCCCAGAGTCTGTACCCCCAATCCTACACGGTGCTCATAGTCTCGAAGGACCATAAGCTAACCCATGATTGGTACCTTCTGCCATAACTGAATAATAAAACTGAAATTATATGGAAATTATACAAAAACTTTCCATAAGGTTCAAATATAAAATAAATACTAAAACTAAATATCTATCTGAAAATACTCTAGTCTGAAAAGCCTCTACTGCCTGAACAAGGAGTTGATGGGACCAGTCCCCAACTAACTTCGACTACTAAAATAAATTGAGTATTGAAATACTATAATAATAAATCTATCCTCGAACAATGAGGACTCACCACTAGTCTGCTGCTGATGGATCGGGCTATTAAGTATGATCGAGAGCCCATGTATCTAAACTTATGATATAAGACATCATAGCACAATGAAAGCTATGCGTCAGTACTTTAAATGTACTGGTATGCTAAGTGAAGTAGGCTGAAATGTACAGGTTCATATGCATGAACAATACTAACTGAATAACATGAGTATAACTAAATGAGAGTACATGCATAAAATACGTAAACTGTAACTGAGGTCATGATGATAGTGGATACTGCATCAGAATCACTGGTTTAGTGATATGTAAGTTTACTGATACTATATTATTGTTAACTGAGTGACTGTATCTGATAGTCTTGATTTTATGGAACTATTCTGAGTTCTGCAATGAACTTAGTGATTATGTCTGACAGTCCTGATTTCTGTAGAATTGAACTAAGTTCTATTCTGAAGACTGAAACTAAGATTGTAGGAGGTAATTATCTAATCGATATTTTGCTTTTCTGAACTGATTTGGGGTCCAACCTGTAACCCCAGCTGGAAAGGTGTCAGTACCGTGCCACGGGTAAAGACAACTATAAGTTTACCCTCTCTAATAGGAAGCTCTTCTGTCAACCCTCCCTAGCAGGAAAACTCATATGATATGTATCAATCCTAGTCTAGTAGGAAGATATCTCAACCTATACTGGCTACGTAGTTCTGTAACGCAGGGACTACTACTAAGGGTCAAACCCTATGCTGGCAGGAATGACCCCATCCGTGGGTTCGCACAGTGCTGAGTCCACTCCTAACTGAATAGACATTATGCTGATTTCTAAATAGTACTAGGCTGGACTGAACTATTACTAATCATACTGTCAAACTGAATTGAACAGAGTTCACTAAGTTTCGTTAACTAACGAAATACTACTGAATTTTGTTAACTGATGGATTTACTGAGGTCTGAACTATAACTGATTACTGAGGCTACTGTTTGTGACACTACTATGGCTGTTCTGTAACTACCATATCTCTAGGTAAATATCTAAGGTTTTGGGTATTGGATACCCCCAAGACTCGATAGCATGAAAAACAAATCATAGCATAAACTCGAAAGGCTTAACCATATGCACATAATCATAACTCATTCATTGAGACATTCCATCCAGCACTTTCATGATATAACTTGAACATAAGCTAACATAACATGATTTTCCACTTTTTAGTTCACATGAGCAATTTATCAAGTACTTAGAGTACACAATCTATTCACAAGATACTAAACAACATGTAGGCATCATAACTTCAATTCCAATTTTAAATATTCAAGGGTTTAACATGAATTCATATGATACTACACATATATCAACTAATTCTACATGAAACTTGTAGTGAAATATGGATTTAGAACCCTAATTAATCATTATCATCACGAATATAATCAAACCAACATAGAATTCATGAAATTAATACACTAGTTTAAAAATAGTTTCTTGGACTTTAAGGGTGAAATCAACCCTTGGATAAACACTTCACATACGATAACAATTAAATTCTGAAAGACTGACTGTAAGTTCTTGGGCCTTGAATTGAATTTGAAATCTCCTAGGGTTTGTTCTTGAGAGAAACTTGTGAAGAATGAATAGTTTTTGCTCTTAGAAAGGTTTAATTTCGTGTTTTGGGACTAATAGACTTAGGAAAAAGACCTAATTATCCCTGAGGATGCAACTTTTTAATGACGAAAGATTGACCTAGCGACACGCAAACCGACGTACTGCGTCATTGGCATCGATGCGATAGTCAACGTACCGCATCGAGTCCACGTCAGTTCACTAGAATTTGCACTGGGAGCTGGGGTAAATACTCATCGACGGGATGGGCGACGCGGCGCATCGAGATTGCGTCGATCCACTGGTTTGAGCTTTCAAATATATTTCAAACAAAGTCTAAAAAATCCAACACTTATCTGAGAACACCTACTGACATTCATGATCATGATTCAAACTAAAAATCATCATTTTAAGGTCATGAGGGTCGTAAAATAGAGTCACCAACCTACGAAGGCTAAAATAACACTAAGTCTGAATACTTAGCTAAAATTTTCTAAGTCTGGGACCCCTTAATAGGCTTTAAAGGAATGAGCTAAGCTTAGGATTTTGCAGGGTCTTACAGAGGTATTGTTGTACGTTATTTTGTTGTTTCCTAAAGTTTTTAGTTGTTTTGTTTGTTGTTGTTAGCTGTTGTGTTACAAAATAAAACAAAAGGTGGGCAGGTTAGGGTATGTCATGGGCTGGGTCACAGGGGTTTATTTTGGGTCTGGGGTGGTGTTAGCTGGAATGGGTTGTTTGGTTGTTATATTATAATTGGAAAGGGAATAGGTAGATTAGGCTATTTATTAAATAGAAAAAATTATATTGAAATTATCCGATCGCACTTAAATTCTATCCAATTGATAATCAACTGGTCTATCGTATTGCAATTATGGCCCAATTGATTACAATTGTGGCCAAATTCAACGAATCGACTAAATTGAATTAAAATTTGATACGAACTATAAATCAGTTTAATTTTAAGTTTATTGATTTAATAAAATCAAAAACATATTTTATAAAATAAATTATTTCCAAGAACAAGTTACATGTAAGTTAAGATTTTAACCCATTTAAATTAATTTTCAAGATAACCCTTGATTAAAATTTGATATTCTATAAATAAATATTTAAGTAACAAAATTATATTATTTCGTAACTATGAATACGAAAATATATAGTCGCTATTTAAAATGACAAAATAATCTAGATAAATATTCTAAAAGTTTTTATTCAGATAAAATAAATATTATAATTTTATTTAAAAATGAAGAAACTCAGGATTAAACTTAGTCGTGGGAGGAAAAAATTAGGTGTCAACAATTATCCCTCCCTTTGGGTGGGGTGGATGCAAGTAACCCTGTGCAAAGGGAGTTTGACATTCCTATTTTTGTCCAACCACAAATTTATTTCTCAAAAAAGGTTGGTTTGCATGAGTTTCCTGGAGTTATCGTCAGACCCCAATATTGAATTTCCTACATATATCAAGTTGCATGAGAATTTAGGCCACTTGTAGTTTACAACGCTTGCTATTAATCATGATTTCTAAAGAATCGAAAGTTATCTCAATTTTAGAAATTTAGTGAAATTGAAAAGCTGCAAAATAAGTGAATTGGGGGCGGCTAGAATGTAGTCGAGTTTTCAACACGGAGTCCAACATACATATCCTCGAGACTCAGGGAATCAAATTATTTGTAGTTCAACACAATTTATAAAAAAAGTAATCTTTTATTTTTGACGATCTTTGGCTTAAGATAAGTGACAAGTTGTTTGAGTTATGAAAAAAGATGCTTGTAACCTCTTAACCATGAATATGGGATCCTTCACATCCATAGGGATGATTTTACCTTGATATGATTTCCAAAACTCTAAGTGTATTGTCACCCGAGTTTGAAGGAAAGAGAAGATTACCTCCAATATGAATTTAGGAATATTTCAAAAGTAAAACTGAAGCTAGAATATCCTGAAATGCCCACATTCCTTTTTATAGAGGTGTGGTTTGATGATGGTGACAATCATCCGTTAGCTCGCGTCTAAAGAGTTTGATATTCCTCTCTAGACTACGTCCTAATTTGCTGCTAAGAAAAAGCTCCACGTTGTGTTGCATACTTCTTAGAGTCGTTTGGAACTATGGTATTGGTTTGAGATTTTCATCCTCTTGAATTCTCTCGACAAAATCTCAAACAAAACCGTTAGTGATAAATATAATTCATGGAGTGGTATATAGTCTCTTACCATATCTCCACATGAGTTGTTATTCGAAAAGTAAAGTCGTCCTCTTATGTACCCATTTGGAGGTAAATAATTTGCAATAATAGTCACAAAAAAACTTTTGATTGTTGAATAATATAGCTCTTTTGTCAATTGAATATTTCTTCAAAGTGGGGTGGCCCTCTTGGAAACCGATGACACTTTATGTAGGATGGTCCCTGCAACCGCTTAATTTTATGTTGAGGCATCAACTCTTTTGGTCACCTATAATGGTTTTGTATGTGAAATGATAAAATCTTTGGCTATCGGCAATGATCTTTCTAATGTGACCTTGGGTATTTCTTGTGTATCTTTCATATTAATACGACTTATAGATATCCCTTTATTATTAATCTTTGGGTAATCTTGTACATTATTTGATATTGGATATAAGGCAACTTTTAGAATCCTTAGAGTTGCTAGCTTTTGGGTAATCCTACACATTATGCTACCTTTGATAAGTGATGGCTTACAGATATTCCTCCAATCTCTAGCTCTTAGGTATTCCTGCATATCACCCGACCTTGGATCAATGTGACATACATATCTCTCAAATTGCTAGTCTTAGGGTAATTTTGTGCATAATCGACCTTGGGTATGATGTGGTTTATAAAGAACCTTTGTACCTATCAATTTTATAATCTTTCACATTCTCCGATAAGGATTTAGTTGTGACATATGGATAACCTTCAAACTATCGATCTTTGGGTAACCTTGCGCACTGTCCAGTTAGGATGTTGTATCTTATCGATGTGCCTTGGAAACATGGCACATTCGATGCTAAAAACAAGGAATTTATGCTCGGAATTAGGTTATTTTGGTGGATATGATGTGTTTGTTGCATGATTGCATGGAAATTACGCAGGAAACGGTTTGAGCTAAAAATTTGAAGAGAAGTTTTTGTAAAATTTGAAGTACTGGTCAGGCTATGAGTCATCAAGACACTATAAGACTCATAGTCTAACTCATAAGTAGTGGCTAAAGCTACACGGGAAGAGCTAAGTACCAAATGATCTTGACTCATAAGGAGTGAATTCGGGTCGTATCATGCAACCGTAAGAAAACTAACGAGCTATGCTAAGGTCCAGAAGTTAAGTCATATAAGGTTACAAGTTGTTACGATAGATTAAGACTCATAGTGATCAACTATAATGAGACCAGTGTGCCAATACCTAAATATTGAAGCTCCAGTGATAACGAGTGAAGACCACGAGTCGTAAGGACTGACTACGACTCGTGATGAGAAATCATAAAGACGACAGAACTATGTAACATAAAAGATAGGAGATGTTGGAGTATCTATGAGAAAAAGCCTATGACTCGTGATGACATTACGGTTTATGGCTACTGAAACCAAAAAGAAAGATATAACTGTAGGCAGCGAGTTGTAAAGAAGCCCAACGACTCATTGCCAAAGGAGTCACCACTGCTGAGTTAATTTCCCTAGTCTATTTTAATTAGGATTTCTATGTTATTTTAAACTACTATAAATACCTTAGGGTTAACTCATTATTAGGTTATGCACTTATATATTATTTTTGATACTTTCACATACTTTGATCATTGAGATTTTGTTCTTGAGATTTCAGTTTCGTATTCAATTGGAGAATTTGTATTTTAATCTTTCATTATTGTGGATGTAATTACATGTCTTCTTCAGTGATTTCCATGGATTGTTTCAAAACCATGAGCGGCTAAATTCCTTAACTAGAGTTATGGGAACCCTGACAGATTAGCTACATAGGGAAATTGGAAGATTTATCTATTCTACAGTAGTTGTATGTATTGCAATATTCTTCGTATTAATTGTACCCAAGATACTGCAGAAGCTTAGGACTTGCCTATATTTGAAAACATCATTACAAGGGAGTTTGAGATTAGGAAAAGCAGGTTTGAAAAGTTATTCAAGGCTATCAACCCTCGTCTAATCAACTCGAGTCTCAAAAGGTGAGAGATGTACTGAGGTTATAGCTAAGGGACAAAAAGGAAACACCCCGAGACTCATAAGGTAAAGGGTGAGATCTATCAATACATTTCCAAGACGGTTGATAGTACAGATCTTGTCAACATTGCATGCAGAGTAGTAGGTTAGGTGGAATGAACATGAGAATCTTATGTAGTTGTGAAGCCAGGGAGAACACAATCCTAGTGTTCATTTCCTATTGTATACAAATTCAATCTTTCAAGAACGACTATTTGTTACTGTTGAATTCTAAACCCCCTTTTACTTTTTCGTACTGCTCGTAAACTTTGTCAAGTTCTAGAGAGTGTTCCATGTATTCCATGTGGGTTCGAACCCAACCTTGTTTGGGTTAGTATATTTGACATCGACTGCATCATACTTCTTTGGAGGTTAGTTTTGGGCGACATTAAATTTTGGCGCTATTCCCAGGGACTACGGTGTTGAATTATTTACTGAAGTTGGTAAAGTTCACAGGTTTTATTTTCTATTCCATAGTTGGGTATACACCGGTAAATACCTAGCACCAAAAGTTAAGGAAATCCCTTAATCCCCATTGATCTTGAACATTAAAGAATTCTACAAACCCTAAGAATGATGTCGAAGCATACTCATGATGGTGTTTCAACAGGAGTTTGGGATAACCCTCATGGTATATCTCTGCCTGCTCTATGTGATCCACAGAATGTTGCTAATAGACAGACGCAGCTAATGTTATCAGAGGTAGATAAATAGATAAGAGTAGTTGAGAAAGCCAGGTTAGCTCACCAGGCATAGATAGTCAGGACAAAATAGCAACCAATCAACATGCAGCAGTTGATAAAGGTGAGGATAGAGCTCGTGGTGGCAGAGCTCGAGTTATATCGGCATATCAGTATCTACCTCCATATGATAAAGATAAGGATATGGGTTATGTTGAGCCTGCAGAGACAGGATCTATTGTTCCTCCTGCTCTACCCCCAAATGTAAAGTTTGACATTACAAGTTCAACGATCCTGTTTCTAAATCTAAAGGGGTATTTTTGGTGGCAACAATAGATGATGTAAACATGCATATCGCTAGTTTTACTGAAATATGCACTTCATATACCATCCCTGGGGTGAACTAGGAAACATTGAGTTTATGATTGACCCCTTATTCACTAAGAGGTGAAGCATCAATATGGCTGGGGGAACTTCTTAGAGGCTCAATTATGACTTGGATTGAGCTATGCAGACAATTTTTGAATCTATTCTTTCCTTCTTCCAGGATGCTACACCAAAAAGATGAAATTTACAACTTCCGACAGTTGCCTACAGAGTATATGTATGAATCATGGTTTTGATTCCAAAAGAAGCTGAGCATGGTATCGTATCACTGGATTCCAGAATCTAACTCATTGGAGATATTCCATAGATCTTTGAATATTATCTCTAGGGCAATGATATACATAATATCTAAAGGTGCAGTTATGCATCTGCATTGGGATATGGCTCAAGAGATGCTAGATGAGATCTCTGTTTCTAACCAAGGATGACACACTTAAGAGGCTAATAGAAAAGATGGTACATATGCTATTAGAGTTGCTAGTGACTACAGAGCTAGTGATGATACGGTAGCACAAGAAGTTGCTTAGCTTAGAACTAATATAGGGATACTTAAAAAATAATTCACAGTAATGACAGCTATAAAAGTGAATGCAGTTGGGATATAAGAAACTACGTCCAGGTCTTATGAGTCTTATACAGATAAGGAAACAAAGTATTTGGATCCTGAAATGTCGTGTTTCTGAGCCAAGGGGCAAGGAAACCAAGTTCAAAACTATTATGGTGATAGGTATTGAGGCAGGAGTAGAGAACAGGATGGTGATTAGAGGTGTAATAATAATTACAAAGAGAAGAGTGACAGATATAATCCACCATGTAGCTGAGATACCAAATCCAAAATAGAAATAATGTTGTCGAAATTAGTAAAAGGCCAAGAATGTCAAGAATTTTATCTTACGGAGATTAAGGCAGACCTATCAGAGCTGAATCATGAAGTTGAGTCGCATGCCACCACAATTAAAAAATTAGAGCAATAGTTTGGCCAAATGTCGACCACATTTAATCTATGGCAGTCTGGTACTCTTCCCAGTAATATAGTGCAAAACACAAAGAATAATAGTATCGGTCATCCTATTACCACTCAGAGTGGTAACACCACCATGGATCCGCCCATGCCTGTTGTGAATGAGTCGAAGAATGATGATAATTATGCAAATATTGAGATAATACTTGAAGTTAAAGAGAAATTATCATATGTTGAAGGTAGTAGTAAGAAAGAAAAAGGTAAGGATAAGGTTGAGTAGCCTATTCTAAAATCCATTCTAGGACCTCACCCATCTTATCCTCAAAGATTGAAAAAAAAATAGGAAAAGGAAAAATATTAGAATTTTCCTATCTATGCTAAAAGAGTTGTCTATTAACATACCACTTGTAAAGGCAATGGAGAAAATGCTTGGTTATGTAAAATTCATGAAATATATGGTCACTAGGAAGTTGACAGTGAGCTATGAACCCGTTGACAACGTTCATCACTGTAGTGTTATTGTCTCTAGATTGTTAGTAAAAAAAGAAGGACCCTGGAGGCTTTACTATTCCATGTACCATTGGGTCCTTTAACTTCGCTCATGATTTATGTGATCTAGGAGCCAATATTAATCTTATGCTGATAGCTGTGTTTAACCAATTAGGGTTGGGAACTCCAAAACCGATATTGATGTGACTGTTGATGGCTAACTAAACCATGAAAAATCAGTTGGTATTCTTTGCGATGTGCTGGTAAAGGTGGAATCCATCATCTTTCCAGCTGATTTTGTGATACTTGATTATGAGGTGGACTTCCAAGTTACTATCATCTTATGTAGACTTTTCCTAGTTATGGGTAGGGCATTGGTTGATATAGAGTTGGTTCAGATGAGGTTCAAACTCAATGATGAATAGGTAACCTTCAATATATGCCAGTCAGTGCGTCAGTCAGATGATATGAGAGTTGTGTCTATAATAGGCACCATTGATGATGAAATTGATACAGTGACTATTGTAATTGAAGAAAGGTTGGGTGTTGAGGCATTAGCTGCGGTGATTATGAATTTTGACAGTGGTGGAATTGAGGAGTACGTTGAGATGGTAGGTGATCTATATGGAAGGGGTTCTTATACTTATGCTGTAAAGAATCTTGATTTGGATTTGAAGAATAGAACCACTCTTCCCTCTCACCCATTAATTGAAAAGCCACCTGTCTTAGAGTTGAAGGCCCTCCCGTCTCACTTGTATTATGAATTTATTGTGGACAACAATACCTTGTTAGTGATTATTGTAGCTGATTTATTAAATACTAAGGTAGAAGTAATGTTGTCAGTGATGCAAAGGTTCAAGAGAGCTATAGGATGGATGATTGTTGATATTGTGGGTATTTTGATAGGCATTTATACTCACAAGATCCAGCTGGAACCAGATTGTATTCCTAGTATAGACCATCAATGATGACTAAATCCTCCTATATAGGAGGTAGTAAAGAAAGAGATTATTAAGTGATTGGACGATGGTGTTGTTTACCCTATTGCTGATAATAAGTGGGTTAGTCTTGTTTAGTGCATCCCAAAGAAAGGTGGAATCACTATTGTACTAAATAAGAAAAAATAGCTCGTACCAATGAGACCAGTCACAGATTGGAGAGTGTGCATGGACTATACGAAGATGAACACATGGACCTAAAAGGACCACTTCACAATGCCCTTTATGGACCAGATGCTGGATAGACTTACGGGAAGGGGTTGGTATTGTTTTCTAGATGGAAATTTAGGCAAAAATACGATCACGATTTCTCCCAAAGATCAGGAGAAGACAACGTCAACTTGCCCATATGAGATATTTCCTTTCAAAAGAATGTCATTTGGGTTGTGCAATGCTACGACCACATTTCAGAGATTCATGATGACCACCTTGTCTAACATGGTAGAAGACACCATTGAGCTATTTATTTATGATTATTTTTGTGGTTGGTGATTCTTTTGATGATTATCTGGTTCACTTCGTAAATGCTCTGAGGTGATGTGAAGAATGCAACTCGGTACTTAATTGGAAGAAGTGCCACTTTATGGTGAATGAAAGAATTGTGCTTGGGCACAAGATCTCAAAGACAGGCAAAGAGGTTTACATGGAAAAAATTGAAGTGATTGAGAAGTTTCCACCACCAATTTCAGTGAAGGGAACTCGGAATTTTTTAGTCCATGCTGGTTTGTACATGCAATTCATCAAGGATTTCTCAAAGATTGCAAACCTTTTATGAAAAATTCTTGAGAAGAAGGTGAAGTTTGATTTTGATGAGGCATACCTTAAAGATTTTGAGTCCTTGAAGAAGTGGCTGATGTCGGCCCCTATGATAGTGTCTCCCAATTAGGCTCTGTCATTCAAGATCAAGTGTGATGTGAGAGGAGTGGCTCTCAGTTCTATTCTAGGCCAAGGATAAGAAAATATTTGACACCCTATCTATTATGATGGGAAGGCACTAAAACCTACTTAGAAGAAATATACTTTGACTGAACAAGAGCTACTACCAATAGTTTTGCCTTTAAAAATTTTTGGCCCTGTCAAATCGGAACTAAGGTTGTTGTTCATAGAAACCATGCAGCCTTGAGGTACTTGATGGTGAAGAAAGATGCAATGCCTAGATTGATCTATTGGGTTCTGTTACTGCAAGAGTTCGATTTTGAGGTGAAAGATCAAAAGAATACAGAGAATCAAGTTGCTAATGATTTGTTCAAACTTGAGGATGAAGAAATTTAGAAAGTAAGGAATAGGCTTGATATCAATGATACTTTTCTAGACACGCAGATTTTGGCAGCATCATAGAACTTAATTCCCTGGTTTGTTGATTTTTCAAATTACCTAGCAAGTGTTCGTATCCCAGAAGATCTGTCATTTTAGCAACGGAAGAGATCTATGGAAGAGGTAAGAAAATTCTCTTGGGATGAACCTTATCTATTCTGAATTTATGTGGATGGGATCATTAATAGATGCATCCCTGAAGTGGAGATGATGAATATTCTTGAGGCTTTTCATGTTTAACCAGTTGGGGGTCACCATGGTGGAACCCGCACAGCCCACAAGATCTTGCAGTGTGGGTACTATTGGCCGATAATCTACAAAGATGCTCATAATTTTGATGCATCCTGTGACCAATTTCAACGTCAAGGAAATATTTTAAGATTCCATGAACTCCCTATGACCACTATTATACATCTGAGTCTATTTTGATATGTAAGTCATGGACTTCATAGGGGAATTTGTGAGCTTCTTTGGTATAAAGTCATTCTGGTAGTGGTGGACTGTGTGTCTAAATAGGTGGCAGCGGTGGCGCTACCCAATAATGAACATAGAAGTGTCATCGCCTTCTACAGGAACTTCTGCAATTGCCTGTTCACAAGTCTTCTTGAGAAGCATGTTGTGAAGCATAAGGTAGCAACACCTTATCATCCACAGACTAGCAAATAGGTTGAAGTTTCCAATAGAGAGATAAAGTATATTTTGGTGAAGACTGTTAATGCCAATATGACTGATTGGTCAATAAATCTAGATGATGCATTATGGGCCTACTGAACAACTTTTAAAAAAACCATAGGTGATTCTCCATATTAGTTGGTGTATGGTAAGACCTGTCACTTGCCTGGTGAACTTGAACAGAAAGCACTGTGGGCATAGAAGAAGTCCAATATTGAGTGGCATGATGCAGCAAAGGCAAGAATGAGTAAGGTAAATTAGTTGGATGAGTTCCGACTACGGGACTATAAGAGTTTTGAACTATAAAAGGAGAAGATAAAGTTACATTATGATTAAAAAATCAAGAAAATGTATTTAACCCAGGTGACCAGGTATTGTTGTTTAATTTGCGATTCTGCTTGTTTCAAGGCAAGTTAAAATCTATGTGGTATGGGTCATTTATTGTGGTGAGAGTGTTTCCATATGGTTCTTTAGAATGAAAGCATGATGGTGAAGCCCCGTTCAAAGTAAATGGGCAAAGGGTCAAGAAATATATGGGCAATACTGAGGAAGCTAAGGTAATTGATGATTTGAGCCTTGGTAAAGTCCGAGTAACCAAGGAAACTAAGTCGTGTTTCAACATTAAATCATGCACTGCATGGAAAGAAGCCCATGGGGCTGGTTGGTGAAGTCTGAGTATCCAACCTAGCCACGTTGTGCCGTAATGTTAAATAAAATGATGCACGGAGGCAACCCATGATTTGTACTTATTTTATTATAAGGTAACATGTGTGTTCAGTGTGCAGGTTTGGAAATTGTAGGAGTAATCTATATAATTTTCTTATATTAAGCCATACAGGGCTCTTTAAGAGGAAAAAACAGACACTACAACTTGTAAGAAAGAGTCGTAAGGACCTGAAACTTAGACTACTATCAGGTAATTGGTCTTTTGATTCATTACGACTCTTAGAATGAGTTGTAGTCACTAACTACAACTCTCCACCTTGAGTCGTAATGACTGGAGACGCAGGTAAGGTTACGGTCTTAACGGAGGGAGTCTATGACCCATAGGTTGTGGTTATGAGTCGTACTCATTACTTGTAACCAGGCCTGACCTTTAAGACCTCGTGAGTCAATCCAGTCCAAATTGTAATTTTACCCTTTTTAAAACAAAAGGGGAAACTAAATTGGGCACCTAATCTCTGCGGACTCCCTCAATTTATTTTGGCTAGCAGAACTCAAGAACACTCCATATTCATCCCCAAAACATAAAATCAACCAAGTCCAATCCTCCCAAAGCTTAAAATTCTCAAAAAGTAGGGCTTATAGTTATTTAAAGTTAAGAAATCCGAATCTCAAGCAAATAAGTAAGTGATTTGTGCTTTGATATCATATCTAGTAAAGTTGTTCTTTAAATATTTATGAGTACTTGGATTTCTTGATTGAAAAATACTTGTGTAATGGTGATAGAGCCCTATTCATGCAAGTTTATTTCTGTAGTTGGTAATGGGAGTAGAAAAATGGATGTTGTGCTTTAAAAATTGCATGGGGTGAATGTTTTGGAGTGTTAGTTTGGAGATGAATGGTGTTAAGTATGGGGGATTGAATATTGTAACCAACTAAGTACAAACCCCTATGTTACAGTAGATACAGGACCCCTAACAACTCGTAAAGATACTTAATGAGTCATTACGAGACTCGTAACCACTGATAACATAGAGGATTAGAAGAGTGTGGGCTTTGGTATCACTATGACTCAACCAAACGAGTTTTAATCAATCCCTACAAATTGTAGTTAGGAGTTGTAATAATTGGGGGAGGTTTATGCAAAATATTTAATATTTCTGGTCAGCATACGAGTGTTGGTAACGAGTCGTAGCTTATCCTTACGACTCATCAGGAGGACTCGTAATCTAACCAGTAACAACTAACCTAGCCTCTGTCTAAATTATAACTCGTTCAAACGAGTCATACCCAAAGGTTACGACTCGTATCCCTTAGTCGTATAGAGTCTAGTACATGTACACTGACACCAAATTTTCTCTTTTTTATTTCCTATTCTTAGAGTTCACTAATGGGTCTTATGCAAATAATTACTCATGGCTATAAAGTATGATTTATTAAAGAAGCAAACACCAAAGAAGAACACTAAAAAGAAACCATCCCCAAAGTCTGATTTCCAGTTGAGAAACAAGGACACTAACGAGTCAAGCGGTGATCTCAAAGAATACCCAGTAAATGGGCAGGTGAAGCCATGGGAGAAACCACCTTGGGGAAATAAAACTTGTTGGGGAAGCCACACCTCCTAGAAAGACCCCCAAAATAAAGCATCTTAGCACCTCACCACATCATTCACTATTCCAGTCTTAAGAAGAAAATGACGATGATGATAATAATAATGATGATGATGATAATGATGATGATGAAGGTGGTGAGGATGTAAAATAGGTTGAATCTAAACCAGAAGAAGAAGATGATAATAATTAGAGTAAGAAGCATGTTACTCCTATTGATATCAAGCCACAACCACTACCACAGATTTCACTATACATCAAAGTTGCTCTGATGCCCATCGTTAAATAGTGGGGATACCCCAGATTGAAAGATATATAAAATAATAGGATAACAATGAATCCTTTCACTGGCAATCCTCAGAGGGGCATATATCTTGAGTAAAGGTTAACAACTGCAGGCATATCTAAAATGCCTGAATTTGAGGCCCAATTCCAATAGCACAACTTCTAGTGGATGACCACAACTCTTATAAAATTCAGTCTCGCATTAGTGAGAGAGTTATATGAAGATTATAAGGGAGATATGAAGAGATTATACCCATAGGGAAACTTGTGGAAGAGTTTTGAACCACTTAATTCCCTGACTATTAAAGGAGTTTGGGTGAATATCTCTCTGAGGACTATTTCCAGAATATTGCATAGACTAGACTTCAACCATTGGTGAATACTACTGAAATTAATTACCTCATAGATGAAATGCATAAAATAACAAGGAAGAAAATAAAAACTGGTGATAAGATAATGAAATTTCGATGGATGGTTGGTATTATTGTTGCAAATGGAGAAATAGCTAGTTGGGTAGCTGGTGGTCAAGAGTGAATACACATCAAATTATTAAAGGCTACTTGAACTTCATGGCAAAGTCATACTGGAAACTTGCTTGGCAATGATTGTGTTCCACAACTAGGGATAATGTGCTCAGTTCAGTCCATGTAGCATTTATAGCCAAAATTATGGCAGGGTATGATTTCATTGTCGCCTAGTTCATCACCATAGAGATTCAAATCGAGCAGTTGGTACTGATGTGGTTCTGGCATTCCCATACTTGTTGATGCAAATATGCTTGGAAGCAGGTGTGATGAAAATTTAAGATGTGGAACACCGCTGAATTGGCGTTGATTCATGCTACTGCAAATGCTAAGTCTAGGTAGTATAAGCAAGGAGCATCATTGTTAGCTGAAGCACTTCAAAATAGAGATCCAAGTTCTGACATTATCAAATTCATCGACATAGGTGACATTTCTGATGATGCCAGGACGTTTGAGCCCCAGCCTTCTAATACAACTGGTACCTCCAGTAAACCTTATCTATCTTGCTTTTTGGCACCGAGACCATCCAATTCCAGGTTAATTTCAAGAACAATGCCAATGCAGAAGGGAGTAAAGCCCCGGGTTGATAAAAGAATTCAAGAATAATGCAAGATAATTCTGAGAAGATTTGATGATTTTGAGCAACGAATTGCTTAGAATCTTGAGGGTGTTCAGTTATGTAACGCCTCAAATCTGGTACCCAGAATGCTACGCGGTGATCATGACCCCGAAGGACCACAAGCTAATCCATGACAGATATCTGTACCTGTATACTGCATAAAATACTTTATAATGAGGAAACATGAACTGAAAGGCCATAAGGCTCAATACTGAACATGATCTGAATGATATAACATCTATGTAGGGTAATAGAATACCCAAAACAAAAATGAACAGACTGAAGTATGAAACATCATAGTCTAGAAAGCCTCTAACTGACTGAACTGTCTGAGTAAGGAGTTGATGAGACATGTCCCCAACTAACTCCAACTAATAAACTGATTAATGAGATAATAGGGAAATAATCATGTCCTCGAAAGATGAGGACTCACTTCTAACTCTGTCTGTGGATATTTGGAATCTACTGTTGCTCTAGAACTAGTATCTATGAACCTATCATACAAGACACAATAGCACAAATGTGTCACTGCTTTGAATGTACTGGTATGCATGTGAGGTAGGCTGAATGCATGGGGTTCACATGCATGAACAATAATAATAACTGACTAATAATCATGAGCGTGAGAATATATGCATGAGACATAACAACTGACACTAATACTATGATAACATGATTACTAAATCTGAATATAACTAATGACATGAGTGACTGTATCTGAAAGTCTTGAATCTGATGGAACTATCTGAGTTTCGTATTGTATTTGACTTGAGTGTATCTGAAAGTCTTGAAATCTGAAGAACTATCTAAGTTCTATTATTGAGATTGATTGACTGTATATGATAGTCCAGATTCTGTAACATGAAATTGTAGGAAGTAGTTATCTAATGGACATGCCCCTGATATGCCGTTATGGCTGAGTTGGGGTTCAATCTGTAACTCCAATTGGAAGGGTGTTAATACCGTGCCACTGGTAAGGACAAGTTTTGGGAAACCCTCATCTGATAGTGTCCCCTATACGAGAATGGTGGGGCCCTTATATGACAGTTTTTATCCACATCATCAACCCTGATCGGACAGTTTTGATGTATCAACCTATGCTGGCTACATAGTTCTGTAATGTAAGGATGACTTCTCTGGATCACACCCTTATCTGATAGTGTGTGTCCCCATCCTTGGGTTCACTCAGTACTAATTTCTACTACCATCTGAATAGACACTAAACATGATTTATTAAACTGAACATGGGCTGAGTTACAAAATTCCGTTGACTGACAGAATACTATTGATATCTGACAATTGACTGAGTTCATGAGATCATGGAGATTTCCTGATTCATAAGACTGTCTGAAGTCTAAAGATTCATAGCTTGATTGAGAGTATTGGGAAAACATGACATGGCTCTAAGCACACAACCAAATTGTCGGGTACAAGTACCCCTAGGACTCGATGGAAAGAAACTGATGAAGCATGACTTCCTGAATACATAGTAATCACCATACTTTATAATTTATTTATTAAAGCATTTCATCAAATAGGTGATAAGATTAAAATTGTACATACATGGGGATTTCATGGTATCATGCTATTTAGGAACTTTTCCTTCATTTAGACATTCAATCAAACATATTATAGGCATACTACATGTAAACATCATTGTACAATTAATAAACATCATGGTTCAATTATAATTTCATCATTCAAGGGTTTAATCATAAGTTTGCATGAATCTATATCTATAATAATTTAACCCATATAGAATTTATCACCCAACATGAAGTAGAGTTCAATTTCTCATTATCCACATGAACAAGAGCAGCTCAATCATAAAATTCATAAGAAAATCCATAATCTTGAATTTGAAAAGGGATTCTTGGGCTTTATGGAGGAAAGGAGTCTATGAATAAACACTATGCATACCTTGGTTCATGACTTCATGAATATTGATGGAGCTAATTCTTGATTTTAAATTTTCTATGAAAAGCCCTAGGTTATTCTTGAGAGGTTTTTGAGAGAAGAGAGTGTATTTTGGGTGTAAAGTGCTTGAATCACGTCTTAAAGGGCTTAAATAGGGGTTGGAAATTGACCCTTTTAACCCCGTATACATCTTGTAATTTTAGTAAAAACTTCCTGAATCAGACCCTTGGCGCGACGCGGCGCTGTCGCACCGTGTCACTGGAATTTGACATTTAGGAAACTGAGGGATGGCGCGATGCGGAGATATCGCGTTGCCCCTTCTTTTGCGACCTGGAACTTTGGTGTGATGCGGAGGAAATTGTGCCGAGACACTGAAAAAGGACAATTGTCATTTTAGCTTGTGGCGCGGTACGCCACTGACCAATATGGCGCTGTTTTACGACTGGAACTTGAAGTAGCCGTAACTTCTGACCCGGTTATTTAATTTAGACGAATCTTATATCGATGGAAAACTTATTGTATTTCCCACATGACAAAAAGTGAAAATCTTGAAAATTCCTCATGGAATATTGATCATTCTATTTAGAAGCTAATAGTAGAGATTCTTGAGATGAAATTAGCTAGAAAAAAGTATGGGGTATTACAGTATCTCCCCTTTGAGAACATTCGTCCTCGAATGATACTGACTGAGAGGGGAGAAAAGATAACTGACATACATACTAAACATGAATAACTGGAAGATGATCTCATGAATGACATGACTGACAAGATGAATATATAATACTGAACATTATATCTGATGCATGTCTAAATAATTCATGAAAGTATGACTGAGTGTTCTGAAGAACTAAGTTTCTAACAATCAGAATGCATGTCTAATGCATAATTACATAACTGAACTGATACATGAGTGCATGACTAAATATGCAATGGTACTTGATACTAAGTTTATAATGGGAACATGAGCATGAAACTGTATACCAAGTTTGAGATGAACACTGAACATGAAACTGAGTAAGCTTATGGAGAACTGTTACCTTGAGCTTGAACTGAGTTGGCGAAGAAGAGGTGAGGATACTTGGTACGCATGTCGACCTCTGCTTCCCAAGTATCTTCCTCGACAGACTGATTTGGACAAAGAACCTTAACTAGAGGGACTTCTTTGTTCCTCAATCTATGAGTCTGATAGTCTAAGATTTTGACTGGAATCTCTTCATAAGAGAGAGTATTCTGAATATTAATGGTCTTAATAGGGACTACAACTAATGGTTCGCCTATCCATTTCTTGATCAAAGATACATGAAATACTGGATGATCTGAGGCTAGATCTAAAGGCAATTCAAGCTTATAGGCTACCTTTCCAAAGCGACTGAGAATCTTGAAGGGACTAACATATCGGGGACTGAGATTTCCCTTCTTGCCGAATTTCTTCACTCCCTTCATAGGAGAGATCTTTAGCTAGACAGGATCACCAATCTCAAACTCGAGATCTTTTCTACGAACATCTGCATAAGACTTCTGTCGTCTCTGAGCAACCCAGAGTCTTTCTCTAATCAACTGGACTTTTTCTAAGGCGTCGAATACCAAGTCAGGACCTATGACTAAGGCCTTACTAACTTTGAACCAACCAATTGGAGATCTATATCTTCTACCGCAGAGAGCTTCGAATGAAGCCATCTGAATACTAGAATAATAGTTGTTGTTGTATGCAAACTCAATCAAAGGTAAGTGGTTATCCCAACGTCCCTTGAAATCAATTGTACATGCCCTTAGCATATCTTCTAACATCTGAATGGTCCTTTCTGCTTGACCATCTGTCTGATAATGAAAGGCTGTACTAAGATGAACTTGGGTACCAAGACCCTTTTGGAATGCTTTCCAGAAATAAAAGGTGAACTGGGTACCTCTGTCTGAGATAATGGACAACGGAACACCGTGCAATCTGACCAACTCCATTATGTAGATTTTAGTGTAATCCTCGACTGAATAAGAGGTATGAACTGGAAGGAACTGAGCTGATGTGGTCATTCTGTCTACAATGACCCAGACTGAATCATGCTGATGACGAGTTTGAGGCAAACCCATTACGAAGTCCATGTTCACAACTTCCCACTTCCAAGTAGGAATACTGAACTCCTATATAGACCCACTAGGCTTATGATGCTCTATCTTAACCTGCTGACATGTAGAGAACTTATCCAAAAACTCTGCAATGTCTCTCTTTATCCCACTCCACCAATAGATTTCTCGCAAGGTGCGGTACTTCTTTGTGGACCCTGGATAAATAGAGTAGCATGCACCATGCGTTTCTACAAGAATTTACTACCTTAAGTCATCTACACCTGGAACAAAAAGATGACCCTGAAAATGAAGGACACCATCTCCCCCTTGGGAGAAAACCTCTACTTTCTGATCCTAGACTGACTCTTTTAACTTGACAAGGCTAGGATCTCTATCTTGCTTTTCTTTCACCTCGGAAACTAGAGATGATTCTGAACTACTCTGAACCCATATATCACCTTCTTCTGTATCGACTAAGCGAATGCCTAGTCTGGTAATCTGATGTACTTCTTGAGCTAACTTCTTCTTACTGTCATCCACATGAGCAACACTACCCATAGACATTCTACTGAGAGCTTCGGCCACTACATTGGCATTGCTCGGATGATAACGGGCACTCGTGTCATAATCTTTCAAAAGCTCTAACCACCTTCAGAAAAGACATACTGAAGACTTTTATGATCAGTGAACACATCAACATGAACATCGTATAGATAATGTCTCCAAATCTTCATGGCAAAGACTATGGCTTCTAACTCAACATCATGAGTAGGATAATTCCTCTCATGAGGCTTAAGCTGTCTGGAGGCATAGTCTATGACCTTACCATGATGCAATAGGACACAACCCAAACCTACTATGGATGCATCATAATACACTACAAAACTATTTGGACCATCCGGAAGAGCTAATACTAAAGCTGAGGTGAGTCGAGTCTTCAACTCTTAAAAACTATTCACGCAAGGATCTGACCACTGAAACTTGACTTTCTTCTGAGTTAATCTAGACATAGGGGATGCAATAGAAAAAAATCCCTCAATAAATCGTTGGTAATAGCCAGCCAAACCTAAGAAACTCCTGATATCTGATGGAGAGACAGGTCTGGGCCAGTTTCTTACTGCTTCAATCTTTTGAGGATCAAATCTAATACCATCACCAAAAATGTTACTAACCTTATCCAAAATTTGCACTTACTAAATTTGGCGAATAGCTGATAATCTCTAAGAGTCTGAAGTTCTGTTTTGAGATGGTTTGCATAATCACGCTCACTGCGGGAATAGACCAGAATGTTATCTATGAAGACTATGACAAAAATATCCAAGTACTGCTTGAATACATGATTCATCACATCCATAAAAGTTGTTGGGGCATTGGTAAGACCAAAGGACATAACTAAGAATTCAAAATGACCATACCGAGTATGGAAAGTTGTTTTTGGAATGTCACATTCCTTAACTCTGAGCTGATGATAGCCGGATCTGAGGTCTATCTTAGATAAATAACTGGCACCCTAAAGTTGATCAAACAAGTCATTGATTCTGGGAAGAGGATACTTGTTATTGACCGTGAGCTTATTAAGTTGACAGTAGTCTATGCACATTCTAAGAGAACCGTCTTTCTTGCACACGAATAAGACTGGCGCACCCCACGAGGAAATGCTGGACCTGATGAATCCCTTATCTAAGAGATCCTTCAATTGTTCTTTCAGTTCTCTGAGTTTTGCTGGTGCTATTCTGTATGGCGGAATAGATATAGGCTGAGTATCTGTAAGAAGATCAATGTTGAAGTTTATTTCACTTTCGGGAGAAATTCCTGAAAGATCTTTGGGAAAGACATTTGAATATTCACCTACAACTAGAACTGATTCAAGGTTGAGAGTTTTGGAACTAGTGTCCTTAACTAGAAAAAGATGATAGACACATCCTTTAGATATCATTTTCTGTTCCCGAAGGTAGGAAACAAGCTGACCTCTAAACGTTAAAGTACTACCCTTCCACTCGAGGATGGGTTCATTCGGAAACTGAAATTGGAATATTCTATTTCTGCAGTCGACTGTGGCATAGCAGGAATGAAGCCAATCTATTCTGAGAATGACATCAAAATCAGTCATCTCTAATTTGACTAAGTCTATTGAAGTGGCTTTCTGAAATATCATAACCGGGCAGTTCCTGTATACCCACCGATCTATGATGGCTAAGGGCTCTGTTAGGATTTTTGGACTGATTCCAAAATCGCCTGCTATATAGGGAGTAACAAAATACAAAGAAACTCCTAGATCTACCAAAGCATAAACATGAACATGAAAGACCGGTAACATACCAGTAACTACATCATGAGAAATTTCCTGATCCTGTCGGGACTAAAGAGCATAGAAACAATTTGGGCATTGCCCACTATTAGCACTGGTGGTGGCACCCTGCTGATTCGGGCGACTGGACTGAGCTAAGGAGCAGAGATGACTCTGTGTCCTGGCTTGGCCCAACTAAAACAGACATCGCTACCAACTCTGTAAGCACCCTTGTGGTTCTTACCATAAGTCTGACAATGGGGATTAGTTTGGGTATTGCTAACACTACCCTAAGACCTAGAGCATAGCGCTCTATCTCCGTTACCCTCTCTAAACTTAGGAAATGGAGCACTGGCTAAAGAAGGGGATGGAACTGATGACTTAGGATGAAACTGGGAATGGTTTCCTCCCTCTGATTTAGGCTGAGCGAAGTTGAAACTACCTGTCTTCGCTCTCTTATTCTGCTTCTCTCTCTGCTTAATATTCTTCTTCTCTATCTACTGAGCGTGAGTTATAAGCCTAGCTAAAGTCATGTCACTATTCAACATGGCAGATCTGTACTTATTTACCACACTATCATTTACCCCTGAAGTGAACTTACTCATCTTGGCTCTGCTGTCTGCAACCATATGAGGGGCATATATGGCTAATTTAGTAAAATTAAGTGAATTCTCTTTTACCATCATATTGCCCTGCCTGAGGTTAATGAATTCTAGCACCTTATCTTCTTTAAGCTCTAGAGAAAATAATCTATCATGGAAAGCAGAAGCAAACTCCTCCCACTTAAAAGGCCCTGCTTAATCTAGCCTTTCTAACTTCCACTGTTTAAACCAAGTATGAGCAACATCCTGCAACTGATATGAACCTATCTCGGCACTCTCACTAGAAGTAACCCCCATTATGCCTGTAACCTTCTGCACCTGATCTAGGAATTCCTGAGGGTCCTCATTGACTTAGTCTCGAGAAAGGGCAGAGGATTCATTCGGGTGAAGTCCCAAATTCTAGCTGCGGCTGAATTAGCCACTAGGTTGGTTGGAATGACTATTGGCAATTCATTTTAAGCGGCAATTGACTGAGCAAGAGTAGTGAATGCGGCCCTGAACTCCGAATGAGAAACATTTTTGCCCAAAAGTTCTTCGGGCTAAGGGGTTGGCTGATTCCCATTTCTTCTTTTAGGAGTCATGTTCTATAGAAGAAAGGGAGAAATGGATTAGACTGAGATATTGACTTGAGATTATGCTCACTGGCATGACATGAATACTAAAAGAAGGGAAAATTGTTCCTAAAACATCTTATAGCCTCTTGCATATAAATGTTGCATGCAACACACCCATGTACAAGACTCTACTAGATGCGGCTTTCAAACTTCCTAGGACTCTATTTAACCTTAGGATCTGATACCAAGTTTGTAACGCCCCAAATCAAGTACCCGGAATGCTACACGGTGCTCATGACCCCGAAGGACCACAAGCTAACCCATGACTGATATTTATACTTGTATACTGTATAAAATACTTTATAATGCGGAAACATGAACTGGAAGGCCATAAGGTTCAATACTTAATATGATCTGAATAATATAACATCTGTGTGGGGTAATAGAATACCCAAAATAGAATTGAACATACTGAAGTCTGAAACATCATAGTCTAGAAAGCCTCTAACTGACTGAATTGTCTGAGTAAGGAGTTGATGGGACATGTCCCCAACTAACTCCAACTAATAAATTGATTAATGAGATAATAGGGAAATAATCATATCCTTAAAAGATAAGGACTTACTTCTAACTCTATCTGCGGATATCTGGAATCTACTGTTGCTCTGGAGATCGTGTCTCTGAACCTATGGTATAAGACACCATAGCGCAAATGTGTCAGTACTTTGAATGCATAGGGTTCATATGCATGAACAATAATTATAACTGACTAACAATCATGAGTGTGAGAATACATACATGAGACATAACAACTGATACTAATACTATGATAACATGATTACTGAATCTGAATATAACTGATAACTATAGTGACTGTATCTGACAGTCTTAAATCTGATGGAACTATTTGATTTTCGTACTTTACCTGAGTTGACTGTATCTGACAGTCCTAAAATCTGAAGAACTATCTGAGTTCTATTACTAAAACTGATTGAACGTATCTGACAGTCCTGATTCTATAACATGAAACTATGGAAAGTAGTTATCTAACTGGCATGCACCTGATATGCCATTATGGCAGAGTTGGGGTCCAATCTATAACCCTAATTAGAAGGGTGTCAATACTATACCACTGGTAAGGACAAGCTGTGGGCGACCCTCATCTGATAGTGTCCCCTTTATGAGAAGGGTGAGTCCCTTATCTGACAATGCTTATCCACCTCATCAACTCTCATTGGAAAGTGTTGATGTCTCAACCTATGTTAGCTACATAGTTCTGGAATGC
This sequence comes from Capsicum pubescens, assembly GCA_030864215.1. NCBI lineage: Eukaryota > Viridiplantae > Streptophyta > Magnoliopsida > Solanales > Solanaceae > Capsicum > Capsicum pubescens. The sequence continues at coordinate 215,524,668 of CM061543.1, read as the reverse complement.
AAGGATGACTTTTTAGGATCACACCCTCATCTAATAGTATGTGTCCCCATCCTTGGGTTTACTCGGTGCTAATTTCTACTCCCATATTAATAGACACTGAACATGATTTACTGAACTGAACATGGGCTGAGTTACTGAATTTTGTTGACTTATGAAATACTACTGATATCTGACGACTGACTTAGTTCATGAGATCATGGAGATTTCCAGAGTCATAAGACTGTCTGAAGTCTAAGGATTCATATATTGACTGAGAGTATCGCGAAAACATAACATGGATCTAGGTACACAGCTAAATTGTCTGATACAAGTACCCCCAGGACTCAATGGAAAGAAACTGATGAAGCATGACTTCTTGAATACATAATAATCACCATACTCCATAATTCATTTATTGAAGCATTTCATCAAACAGGTGATAAGCATAAACTGGTACATACATGGGAATTTCATGTTATCATGCTATTTAGGTACTTTTCCTTCATTTAGACATTCAATCAAATATATTGTAGGCATAGTACATGTAAACATCATTGTACAATAAATAAACATCATGGTTCAATTCTAATTTCATCATTCAAGGGTTTAGTCATAGGTTTGCATAAATCTATATCTATAATAATTTAACCCATATAGAATTCATTACCCAACATGGAGTAGAATTTGATTTCTCATTATCCATATGAACAAGAGCAACCCAATCATGAAATTCATAAGAAAATCCATGAACTTGAATTTAGAAAAGGGATTCTTGGGCTTCATGGATGAAAGGAGTTCGTGAATGAATACTATGCATACCTTGGTTCGTGATTTCGTGAAGATTGACGGAGGAAATTCTTGATTTTGAATCTTCTATGAAAAGCCCTAGGTTGTTCTTGAGAGGTTTTTGAGAGAGGAGAGTGTATTTTGGGTGAAAAGTGGCTGAATAACGTGTTAAAGGGCTTAAATAGGGGTGGGAAATTGACTCTTTTAACCCTCGACGCATCTTGTAATTTCAGTAAAAAAATTCCCAAATTGGACCTTTGGCGCGACGCGGTGCTGTTGCGCCGTGGCACTAGAATTTGACAATTGGGAAACTGAGGAATGGCGCGATGCGTATCCATCGCATCGCCCCTTCTTTTGTGACCTGGAACTTTGGTGCGACGCAGAGGAAATCGTGTTGAGACAATGGAAAAGAACAATTGCCATTTTATCTTGTGTCGCAATGTGCCACTGACCAATATGGTGTTGTTTTACGATGGGAACGTGAAATAGTCGTACCTTCTGACCTGGTTATCGGATTTGGGCGAGTCATATATCTATGGAAAACTTATTGAATTTATCACATGACAAAAAGTGAAAATCTTGAAAACTCCTCATGGAATAATCATCATTCAATTTATAAGTTAATACTAGACATTCTTGAGATGAAGTTATCTAGAAAAAGGTACGGGGTATTACAAGTCACCAGGCCTAGAGGTAGTAAAGGTTGAGATAGCAGACCTGCAAAAGTTAGTTGATGAATTATATTAGTAGTCAGTTTACCCCATCCCGATCATTGAGAATATCCATCCAGAAGAAGTGTAAAATATCTGGGGCATTGATGATTCGATCCCCATGGGTAATGCTGAAGTGGAAGAAGAAGGAAGGAAGAGGAAAAAAATAATAAAAGAAAGTGACAAAGAACAAAAGAAGCGAATATTTATTTGGGAAAGATAGAGAGTGTGCAAAGTGAGAAGGATCGAAAAGTGAGGGTCCGTGAGATGGATGTAGTAGTCGGTAGTTCAAAACCAATTGAGACTATTGAGAGGGGCAGTGATATGGCTCATCTCCCAGATCCACCACTGAGTGCACCGGCCACCATCGGTGCCATGATTATTGAGGATCTCCCGATAGCTATTGGGACCACTACTAATGAGAGTAGGGCCTGATTTGAGGTTCCCCATATTGTTGATGCTTGATCAGGTGCTTGTGCACCCAGTTATGTCTTCGCCCTTATTTTACATTGATAGATGCACTTTGGAAAGTGCATATGTATTTAGTTGGAGTGTAGGTGTACCACCATCTCCACGAGTTTGGATTGCCGTATTTCAAAACCCGTCGGCCACAATCTGAATAATGAATTAGCATATTTTTGTGTTTTTATAGTTGTTTAATGCTTAAGTGAGAAAGCTATGTGTTGAAGGCATTCTATGTTATATGTTGTGGTTTTATGTCAAAATTGATACCCCGCTTAAATTTTTGATAAACTGTGTGATCTGTGTGTGCGTGCGACTGCTAAAAATCCCATAATGGCATTAGAATTAGGGATGAGATAACTATGTAAGTCATAAACGAGATAGGCAATGACTTAAAATGTGATCCTGTACCACGTGAGTGTGAGGCGTTACCTAGTTCCTAGTGTGTACGAAGTCCAAAATTTGCCTGGTTGCTTTTTTTTAGATTTTAGGATGGATGGTTAGAAGATGATCATAGGACATTTTTCTGAATAGTTCGCTTAATCTTATAATGCCAAACCAAATACAATTAAGAATCCCTAGATCTCTAATTTGAGCCTAATAGACCTTTTTTTGTAGTTTAAACCAATTTCACCTTCTTGTTTGACTATAATGAACTTGTTTTGGCCCTGGTCCTTCTTGGACAATGGCTACCTCAACTCAGGTAAATCACCTAACTTGAGGGTGGCTATCATAGATGCTCATAATGAAAAGCGAGTACGAAAACAAAAGTTGTAGATAGAAAAATAAAAAAGGGTGGGTGTGGTAAAAATAAAAGAAAAATAAAAAAGAAAAGAAAAGAAAAAGAAAATCAAAATAAAGAAAAGAAAAAAATAATGAGAAAAGGAAACCGCACCAGACCCAAAATTGGCATGAAAAAGAATAAAAAGGTAGAGATAAGAGTGGATTGAATAGAAAGATGGTATAAAAAGTGGACCCCTTAGAAAATATAGTTCTAAGGAGGCTAAGTTACTTAAAAGTTCCCAAATATACCATAACCAGCCCCAAGCCTACGTTACAAGCCTAACAAAGACCTATAGTGGTTATAACCTGACTGGCCGAAAATTTAGGTAAAGAGCATAAGGGAAAGCCTATGGCATTTATGTACATTGATTGGAATTTTTTTGTGAGTGTGAGCGTCTCTCGACCATCCTTGGAGTAGTAGGATGAATAAAATTAAGTAATAGGGACGTGTTTGACTGTGAGGGTGAATGGGTTGCAATGTCAGGTTGCATATCTGTCCGAGTAGTGTATATTACTTAGGCCTAGTTGTTCGCTGCTAATGTAATGCCATCATTGGATTCCCATGAGTCACACTGTTGAACTGAATCGTGATACACGATAACATTTTTGAACTGTGAAATAGAAGGGGGTAAAAATATTCTTATGCTTATTTATAAGTTGACTGTTAAATAGATTACAGATTCTCCATAGGTAAGCATCGTGTGGTGGTGGGTAGTGATTTTGTATTTTTCCTGAGGATATGCAAAATATCTAAGTTGAGGGTATTGATGTGCTTTAGAAACATGGCACATTCGATTCTTAAAACAAGGAATTTATGCTTTGACTTAGGTTATTTAGGTGGATATGATGTATTTGTTGCATGATTTCGGGTAAATTAGGCAGGAAACGGCTTGACATGAAAATTTAAAGAAAAGTTTCTTTAAAAGTTGAAGTATTGGTCAGGCTACGAGTCATCAAGACACTATACAACTTGTATCCCAACTCGTAAGGATGGCAATGGTTAAAGCTACGTTGGAAGAGCTAAGTAAAAAATGATCACGACTCATAAAGAGTGGATATGGCTCATAGCATGCACCCGTAAAGAGAAGAGTGAGCTATTCTAAGGTCTAGAAGTAAAGTCATGGAAGTCTACAAGTCATTACGGTAGACTAAGACACGTAGTGATCAACCGTAATAAGACCAGTGTACCAATACCTAAAGATTGAAGCTCCAGTGACAACGAGTGAAGACCACGAGTCGTAGGGACTGACTATGACTCATGTTGAGAAATTATAAAGACGACATAACCAACTGACCATAAGGAGGGGAGATGCAAGAGTAACTACAAACAACTGCCTACAACTCGTAAGGTGACTATACGGGTCGTTGCCACCGAAGCCAAAAAGAAATTTACAATTTCAGGCAATAAGTCATAAAGAAACCCAATGACTTGTTGCCAAAGGCATCACCACTGCCGACTTAATTTCCCTAGTATGTTTTAATTAGAATTTTTGTGCTATTTTGAACTACTATAAATACCTTAGGTTTAATTCATTATTAGGTTACGCACTTATATAATATTTTCGATACCTTCACATACTTTGATCATTGAGATTTTGTTCTTGAGATTTCGATTTCGTATTTAATTGGAGAATTTGGATTTTAATCTTTCATTATTGTGCAAGTAATTATATGTCTTCTTAATTGATTCCCATGGATTATTTCATAACTATGAGTGGCTAAATTTCTTAACTAGGGTTGTGGGAACCCTAGCGAATTAGCAACGTAAGGGAAGTGGAGATTTATCTATTCTACTGTAGTTACATTTATTGCAATCTTCTTTGTATTCATGTACCCAATCTACTGTAGAAGCTTGGGAATTATAGGTATTTGAGAACATCCTCACAAAGGAGTTTGAGATTGGAAAGAGAAGATTTCAACAATGATTCTAGGCTATCAACACTCATCTAATCAACTAAAGACTCAAAAGGTGAGAAGTGTACTGAGGTTATATACAAAAGGCATCAAGGTGATACCTCAAGACTCACAAGGTAAAGGGTTAGATCTATCAATGCATTCACATAGTGGTTGATAATATAGAGCTTTTCAACTTTACATACAAAGCAGTAGGTTAGGTGGATTAAACCCGAGAATATTACGTAGTTTTGAAGCCAAGGGAACACAGTCCTAGTGTTTGTATTCTATTGTTTATAAACTCAAGATTTCAAGCTTAGCTATTTGTAACTTCTTAATTCTAAACCCCCATTTAATTTTCGGTACTACTCATAAATTTTGTCAAGTTCGAGAGACTGTTCCAGGTATTCCCTATGGGTTCGACCCCAACCTTGTTTGGGTTACTATAGTTGACATTAATTGCAGTGTACTTCTTTGGAGGTTAGTTTTGGGCGACATCACTTTCAGATGACCTATGGACTATTAACTCGCGGGTAATCTCGCTTACTATCGGATCTCAAATATTGTGACTTACAGATGACCCTAGAGTTATCATTTTTTTATTGAAATCTACTATGGCATACACTTTCAGATAGTGACTTAAAGTCGTTCCTTTAAATCATGAGTTTTTCAACTTGATATGTTGATGCATGTTAATTTATAAAATGCTAAAATATCCTCGACACAAGGCTACATCGCCTTTTGTGTGGTCAATAAACATAAAATATTGAGATATCTTTGATGCTAGATCATTTTATCTTTATGTGGTCACCGGATATTAATGCTCCAAAGCATCGTCGAAGGCCAGACCTTATCATCTTCCATGGCGATAAATTATGTAGACTTAGTTTAATGGCATGATGTCCCTCTTGGTAATGAAATGAAATAGAATGAAATGGCCCTATCGGTATAAAATAAAATGGCCCTCTCGGCAATGAAATAAGATGAAATGGGCCTCTCAGTAGTGGAATTAAATGACCCTATCAGTAATGAAATGATATAAAACAGCCTTATCGGCATGACCCTCTCGATAATGGAATGAAATGGCCCTTTCGGTAATTAAATGATATGAAATAACCCTTTCGACAATGGAATAAAATGGCCCTCTCGGCAATCAAATGAAATAAAATAGACCTCTTAGAAATGGAATGAAATTAAATACACCTCTCGACATGGCCCTCTCGGCAATGGAATAAAACGGCCCTCTTGACATTGAAATAATATGAAATGGCCCTCTCATCATGGCCCTGGTAATGGAATAAAATGGCTCTCTCGGCAATGAAATGATATGAAATAGAATGTCTCTCTCGACAATAGAATAAAATATCCATATTTATATTAAAATGATATGAAATAGCCCTCTCAGCATGGCTCTCTTGGCAATGGAATGAAATGTCCCTCTCAACAATAAAATGTTATAAAATAGCCCTCTTAATATAGAATGAAATGGTCCTTTTGGTGGTTTGAAAAGAAGATTCATCTAAGTTTTTTTGTCGACGTGTTGGGCTTTTTACATGTACACTCAAGGTATATGGTTTGAAATAGCCCTCATGTTTGCTTCGCCTCAAGGAAAATTTGGAGGATGACTTTTTGTTATTCCTCCTATTGAGTGATCCTTTTAATTGTGTCCTTATTGTGCCGACTCCTTTGAATGCACCTACGCTCAAGATAAATATTTAGTAAACATAGAGTCGTTTTTGCTAGAGACAATTTTTTAGAAAAGCTCTAAATAAAATATTCAAAGAGAAGATAAAATGACTTTTGTTTGTCATCCATGATCTCTTGAAATGATATAGACAATTTAAAAAATCCTTGATAAATCAGTAATTGAACCCATCTTTGGGGGCCACCAAAAAAATTACCGTTCTTGAGAATCATATGCTTTGATGTGGTTCCTAATTTGCTTAGGATTTTCGAAGAAGACCCATATTTCATTCATAGATTCTTGCATCCATAGAAAAATTGTTAGTTTTGAGTGAAAACTACTTCATGCTGACCTTCTTTAATCTCTGTTTTCTCATTGCCATATTTTGGGTGTGTCATCATGTTTGGACTTCCTCCTTGACTCCCCGTTTCAATGGATGCTTAGACAAAACTAGTTAAGTAGAAAATGAAACATATAGATTTTCAAAAATAGTCCTAATTTTGAAAACTTAGTTTCAAAACTTGTGTAAAATCTTTTCTAGAATATCTCTGCCAGTCATATCATGTACTAGCTCAACGAATGTCTTCCTCTTGAGGCTCGACTGTATCCGACAACCGATGGGGGATTAATAAAAACTCTTTAACATTGCTGGAGAGTTCTACCAAAAGTCTTTCATAGTTGGAGATTTAGTCTATCTAGCCTTTTCCACGGCCAGTGGTTGTCGTGCCCTATTTTTCATGCAAAAAGTAGGATTCAACATGACAACTCTTTTTAAGATGGTTAAAGAGTGAGAATCACCACTTAATAAATTATGGTGCGTTAGGGCACTATTCTAGGTTAATTACGAACCGGTTAATTAGTCTACATAAAATGAAATTAGGTAAGGATTCAAATTAACTCAAAAGTAAGGTGTTAGGCACCTTTCGAGGTTCACAATTGTGGTTTTCGGCCAAATTTATGTATTACGTGGGGATTCTATGTGATAAACAAAGGTCACTTATTTTATTAGGAAGTAATCAACCAAAAACAAAGAACGAAAAGATTCCAAGTTCAAAAGTTAATCATAGAATCAGAGAGAATATAAATAATTCATTACTAATAACCAGCGACCCTTTCTCCAAAAATCCTAAATAAACCATAATTTGCCACTGGCCAGCATAGCTGGTACCTCCACCACTGGAGTGATCCCACCGGAAGAATTCCCTTTCTCTAATACCTAATAAGAATGTTAATCAGAGTTACATAGATTCCACAACCAAAATGCATTATAGTGATTTACTTAAGCCTAAAATTCATTATGTTCCTATTGTTCTGCCTAATCCTGTTATTATGATCCAAGGAGAACCGAATAAACATGGAAAAAATAAAAAATAAGTTCTTTGATTTTAAAAGAAAACCTATAGTATGCTATTATAAGTAATTTTTTGTATGGTAAGCCAACTATTGCTGAATTAAGGAGAGTTATACCAAGTCAGTGTGGTATCAAAAGTGCATGTACAATTGGTATTTTAGATTCAAGACATATCTTGTTAAGATTGTCAATATTAGAGGATTTTGTGCATATGTTGTCAGCAACAAGTTTGTATGATAAGACTAAATAGATGTATTGGTAGATGAGAACTCTCAAGTGGGATCCTTGGGTTGAACCAGATATTGAAACAGCTATTGGAGTGGCTTGGATAACTTTACCAGATCTTCCATCTAATTTTTTTACTAAGGATGCAATATTTTCTATTGCATTGTCTGTAGGGAAACCACTTACAGTGGATATGGAAACAAAAAATCAAACCAGACCTGAAAGATGAAGATTAAAATAGACTTGGTTTCAAAACTACCTGAAAGAGTTAAGATCAATGAAGAAGATGATGTTACGGGAGAAATTAAATCAAAGTGGATACAAATCCAATATGATTATATGCCGAAATAACTTAGGGAATGTTTCCTACAAAGGAATAATGAGGATACCTACTAGAATGTTCATCCAGATATATTAGAAAAAAAGAGACTACACTCAAAAGATAATGCATGCTGAAAGAAGATAAAGAAAAGTTCAAGTAAGGGTGGAAAACAATGGTTCAAATGGAAACAAGATGGAATAGATAACAAGAAGAAGAAATAGATACAAGAAAGATCAGTATGGACATATTGAAAGGGAAATTGAATACTCAAAAAATAATCCTTCTAAGGTTTTGTAGAATAAAGAGAAAGATAACAATGCAGGGAAAGAAACTCAAGAGGATAATAATGCAGAAGAAATAAAAAAGGTTTATGATAAAGGAAAGCAAGTTGAGAAGAGTACAAAAGAAAGCACCAAAGATTGGGTTAATCAAGCTTTTGGAAAATCAGTTCAAGGCCATCATGATAAAGCAGGAGAAAGCAAATAAAAAAATAGAGGCGAAGGATAGTAGTGGAGAAAGAATAAAACAAAGTACTGCGAATCAGGGAAAGTAGAGAGATTTGATACAACATAATAATGAAGAAAATATTCAAGATAGTCAATAGCATGGGCTCTTAACAGAAAATACTAAGGCGATTATGATATCTGAGGTTGATAATAATAAGGTTATACCATTGGCAATACAGATAGAAACTGAAAATAAAGTACATCAAAAGGAGGAAAGTCAAGATGTCATAGATTTGGATTTTAATATTAAAAAGGAAGAGGACTTGTCTCCTAAGAATGTCAAAAAATAAAAAAGAGTCATTCTAAAATAACAAAGAAAGGGGGAGAAGGATATGCAATAGAGGTGGCACAATCAAGATTAACAAGGAGTGCAATTTTAAAGAGTAATAAGTCATCATGAATTCTCTAATTTGGGGTATTAGATCAGTGAATAGTCAAAAATTATTCACAAGACCTTTAACATGTATAGAAGACACAAATTTTATTTTGTTGGGCTGATGGAGCCTTTTCAAAGTAGTCAAGAATTGGAGAATTACAGAAGAAGGATGGGAATAAAACATGCTCTTGTCAATATTAACCATAAAATTTGGGATTTTGTATGGAGGTAGATGTTTTAAAAGATGAAGAGAAACTTTTGTCCTTAAGAGTTTATAATCATAATATTTAATTGGATGTTGTGATCACTCTAGTGTATGCAAAATATTCCCCGGAAGAGAGATTACAACTATGGGGACATATGTATGAAATTTTTATGGATTATCAGAAGCCTTGATTACTAGGAGGTGTCTTTAATGTGATTATAAATGAAGAAGAAAAAACAAGAGGTCTCCCTGTCACTGTAGATAAAGTAAGAGACTTTAATCATTGTATTAATGTCTGTAACTTGGCTGATATGGGGTTTTAAGGCAGTAAGTACACATGGTGTAGTGGAAGAATAACAGATGAAGATTGTATTTTTAGGAGACTGGATAGAATTTTGACTAATCCACAGATGCAGTCAACATTTCCAGTAATTGAAATTGAACATCTACTAAGGAGTGGTTCTGATCATTCACCGTTGCTTATAACTTTCAAAAATGAAGTATAAGAAGTTATTAAAAGCTTTATATTTATAAATTTTTCACTTAAATAAAGCTCCTTTTGGAAGTGGTAAAGCAAAACTAGAAGGCTGAATTTGAAGGCAACCATTTTGCAATTTATTAGTACAAGATATAAAGGGTTAAGAAAGCTATCTCGCAGTGGAGTAAAGCAACCTTTGGTAACATTTTTCAGGAGATAAAAATGTTGGATGAGGTTATTAAGGTTTATGAGATACAATTTGAAAATGACCCATCATAGGATAACAGACAAAATCTCCATGCAGCTCAGGCTAAATTAAATGAGTACTTGCATAGGGAAGAAGAATTTTAGAGGCAAAAGACAACATGGAATGGTTTAAGGATGGGGAAAGAAATACAAAAATTTTCATAAAGTGGTCAATGGGGAGAGGAAAAGGATAAGAATTTGTAAAATTCAAAATACAAAAAGAGATTAGTTGGATCAGCAAGATCAGATAGTAGAGGAAGCAATTACATTTAAAAAAATCAATTTAAGAAGCCAACAAACAACACTGATTTTAATTTACTAGAGGTACTACCTACTATTATTGGTGATGATGACAATGAAGAAATATATAAAATGTCTTGCAAAGAGGAAGTACATGCAACAATTTAAGGACTGAACAGATATAGTGCATGTGGGCCAGATGGGATGACCGGAGCCTTCTGTCAAGATGCATGGAGAATTATAGGTGATGATATTTACAAAAAGGTTCAATATTTTTTAGTGCAGCAGAATTCCCTAGATTTGTAACTCATACAAATCTAGTTCTAATCCCTAAAAAGGCTATAGTGCAGAATTTTTCAGATCTAAGGCCTATAGCTTTAAGTGATTTTATAAACAAAATATTATCTAGAATAATTTATGAAATAATGAAAAGATTTCTTCCAAGAATTATTTCCAAGGAGCAAGCAGTATTTGTAAAGGGAAGGAGTATTGCAGAGAATATATTATTGGTTTAGGAAATTATCTCAAAATTAGGAAGAGGGGAAAACTTGCTCAATTAAGCTGGATATGATGAAGGCCTAGATAGGGTGGAATGGCATTTCTTATGCAGGTACTAAGAAAGACAGGTTTCTCTGAAAGACTGATTGACATGATTTATATGCTAGTGAGTAACTACTGGTATTCAGCCCTATTAAATGGACAACCTTAAGGTTTCTTCCATTCTACAAAGGGATTGAAGTAGAGGGATCCATTATCCCCTACTTTATTCATACTGGCAGCTGAGGTACTATCAAAAGCTTTGAATGCACTATTGAGGAGAAAAGATTTCAAGAAATTTGGCATGCCAAGAGGGAGTTCAACAATCAATCATCTTTCTTTTGCAGATGATATGATCATATTATGTAAGGTTGAGGTGGAAAATATGAAACTGATAGAATATACGTTGGAGAAGTATGAAGCATCATCAAGTCAAAAAGTCAATAAGGAGAAGAGGGCAATTTATTTACATCATAATGCTTTGGGAGGAGATGTGGTATTAGCAGAAGTTGCTACTAGTATTCTTAAGAAGGATTTTCCTTTCACTTATCTGGGGTATCCTATATTCTATAGAAGAAAATAAAAAAAAATTATAATCAAATGGTTCAACGGGTTAATTTAAAGCTACATAATTGTAAAGGAAAGTTGCTACCTTATGAAGGTAGGGAATTATTGATTAAGCATGTACTTCAAAGTATCTTTATGCATTGCTTTTCAGTGATGAATCCTCCTCAAAATGTTCTAAATTAGATACATTAGATGATGGCATAATTTTTTTGGAGCAGCTATATAGGAGGATAAGGGAGAAACTGGAAAAAATGGGAAGAATTATGTTTACCTGAAAAGAGGGTGGCTTGGGGTTCAAATAATTACAAGATGTTTCAATGGAGCTATTTTATAAGTTATGTGGAATTTCAAAACCAAAGAGTCAATATGGAGTGGATATATGAAGAATAAGTACTATAAAATTGAGCATTGCAATTTGATTATGTGGAAGAAAGGGGAAGGAGGGTCACAAGCGTGGAAAAGAATATTGCAAGCTAGAGATCTTGTAGAGCATCAAATATGGTGGAATATAAACAAAGGGGATTAAAAAGTATGGCATGATAATTGGACTGGGTTAGGAGATTTTTACTCTTTTACAGGAGATAATGAAGAATGAAATAATGATTATGATACTATAAAAGACTTAGTTACAAATGGTGAATGGGATATGGAAATTCTGAGTAGAATATTTGAGGAGGAGGTGGTGGATCATATTTTGAAGAATGTGAAACGTTCCAACCCAGAATCAAAGAAAGAGAAACCTTACTGGATGCTTAGCACAGATGGAAATTTTACTGTTAAAAGTGATTGGCGAGATATAAGATATGAAGAAAATCCTTACAAGATTTATAAATAGATGTGGATCAAAGGCTTACCATTATTTAAAATGGCTTTATTTGTGTGGAGAGTTTGGAAATTTGAAGTCCAGTTGATGGAAGGTTTAGAAGATAGGGAATTGAAGGTCCTTATAAATGTAGGTGTTGTACTAATCCTGATCAAGAGACACTGTCACGTGTATTCTTAAGATTATTTATAGCTAATAGGACTTGGTCCTATTTTTGTTCTTTTGTAGGTTTACAAATCAGAGGACTCTACTTAAGGGAGGTGATCATGTTATGGTGGGGAGATAGAGTAAACAAAGAAATCAAACCTTACTCTAAGGCTATTCCTAGTATAATAGTATAGGAGTGGTAGAAGGCCAGAAATTTGAGCAAACATGATGGAAAAAGGCTGACAGTTCAGGGGGCCATTCACAATATGGTTAGAAATATACACATGATGCTTAGAATAAAAAAATCGGCTATGGAATTTCTAGGAATCAGGACAATAATACTAAAGAGACTAGAGGAATTTCACCCACAAATGAGGATTATCAAAGTTACTTGGGAGTTTCCACTGCAAGGATGGTTAAAATACAAAACTGATGGAGCATCTAGAGGTAACCCCAGAATAAGTTCTTACATTTTTTGTTTAAGGCATGAAAATGTTACTCTACTATATGCTCAAGGTACTAAAATGGAAGACACAACAAACATAGTAGTTGAGGCATCAGTTATTTTGGCAGCTAATGTACATTGCAAAATTACGCAGTATAACAAAGTCATCATACAAACGGATTCCATGATTATGAAGAAGATATTAGAGGGGGGATGGGCATGTCCATGAGGAATTGTGACTATCATTGTAGAGATTAGAAATAATTATCAAGGAAGTAGATCAAGTTTTATCACATAATGAGGAAAGAAAATAAACTAGCAAACTACATAGCAAATCTAGTAATAGATTCAGCGGATTGCAGTTTTGTTCACATCAATAGCATGAATCTAAGAGGGAAAAGCATTTTATATAGTGACAAAGTGAAAACCACATACTTGATAGTATCACCTATAAGGGAATAGAGGTTTAGGACAAAGACAAAGGCTATAGAGGACACTACCCAAAATTAGGCCTTGTCGTATAGTCACCTCAAGACCAATAAGGATCGGAGATCACCCCGTTAACCCAACCTAACCATCACATCAATCCACAAATGCCAGATAAACTACAGCTATAAAATAAGATAGCAAAAATAAGACTACGGTCATAGCTTAAGAAGAATCTAACTAATCCATTAATATCAACAACTAACCAACATACCCAAGTCCACAATCATCCATAGAGCCTCTACAAAACCGATGTCTACAATATGTTGGGACATGCCCCCGACAAGATCTAGAACCAAGTCTAAAAAAAGTCTATGACATGAGATAAAAGACTATGAAATGTATGCCTCCCGAAGAATGGAAGCTCACCACTTCAATGTCAACACACAATCCGCTTGAACACCTGATCACTGCGCAGAAAGAGAAGAAGAAGCTCCGTCCCCTATGTCGCATGTGGACATAGCGTCCAGAGACGATTAGCGATTAGAGAGCTAGAATGTAACTCAAGGATAAGAATAAAATAGTACAATTATTCAAAACCAATTCAAACCATCATATGCAACCATATTTATTTTTCTACAGGCATATATGAAGATATGCATATATAAGTACATAACGTGTCAAATTAAGGAATAGGTCATGACATGCGTTCCTGAAGTACTCTATCATAAAACATGGAGTGAAGGACTTAAACCTTCCACACTTTTAGTTTAGAACATTGAACTTCTCTATTACATTAGGTAAGAGGAACCTAACCACAATTTGTCCTATTTTATATGGAACGTGGCCCCTAACCACAAGCCCTTACCTCTTATATGGTAAGTGGACCCTAACCACAAACTTTCTTATATGGCAAGTGGACCCTAAACACAAGATGTCTTGTATAGAAAGTAGACCTTAACCATAAGCCATCTTATATGGCAAGTGTACCCTAATCATAAGTTGTATTGTATAGCAAGTGGACCTTAACCACAAGACGTCTTGTATATCAAGTGGACCTTAACCACAAGCCGTCTTGTATAGCAAGTGAACCTTAACCACAAGTCGTCTTATACGGCAAGTGGACCTTAACCACAAGCCGTCTTATATGGCAAGTGGACTTTAACCATAAGTCGTCTTATATGGCAAGTGGACCTTAACCACAAGTCGTCATGACCATTACTAGTCGATAATTTGGACTCTAACCATTTATCCATGAATTAACACCTATTTAATTCAACACATAAGGACTCTAACCTATTTATACAATTTAAGACACCAAGGCTACAATTCAACATTACATATATGACTATACGATCTTTATAAAATCATTTAACAACCAATCCTTTAATTAGGTCAATGCCTTTGTTCATACCACAATGTAAATTCATTTATGGTCATCAAATGTTTACCATTCATTCATTCTTCATTAACATTCTTATACCAAAGTTTAATTCAAATCACAATTCAATTCCATGCTCAGGGACTCCAACCCTTTTAACCATTATACCACCAAAGTCACTAAATTAACTTATTACATGGCTATCGAGGCCTTTACATAGCCATTTAACAAGAATCCATACTCATTAAGTCAATGTCATATTCCTTTATATTCATTAGACCAATATCATAGTTCAATAGACCATTAACAAGTAACTAGTTATTTCTCTTAGACATTTTCACAAAACCTTAAGGGAATACTTTTATCAAGACCAAAACCAAAGTAAGAATCATCAAATTTAGGGTTACTCATGGCCCATTTGTTAAACCACATTCAACAAGCACCCGCATGTGCAAACCATTACTAAAAATAGATACAAACACAAGTTTAAGCAATAGTAAACAATACCCATCACTATGAATTAAAACCCTCAACATTTAATTTCAAAACCACCATTTACAAGACAAAATCAATGTTTAAAACACGTGATATTTTGAGATAACAATGAGAAAAATGATACATGCCTTATACAAGATGATTCACCGAAGGAACTTGACCCTTTTATCCTCTAGAAGAACACCTCTTTAAACCCTAGCCTCCAATCTTGTTGAGGAAGTTTAGAGAGTGTATTTGGTGATTTTTGATATTCCAAAATATTTTATGAGAGGCTACAACATGTTATGTAGTGAAGGAACTTAAGGGTTTTGGGGTGAGAAATATCCATAAATCCCTCAACTTAAAAGATGGAAACTAACCCATAGGAGGGTACGACTCTCACACCAAACCGTACCCTAAGATACGAGTGGTACCTTAACTTATACCCTAGGCCTTACCCTGGACCCCTAAACTATCCAGGATATAACAACACATGCAAAACTCTTATCTCAGGGTACAAGTAGTACCCCAAACCATACCTAGAACCATACCTTGGACAGATCTAACTAGGCTAAGCATATGGTAACATACGACTAGGCAACATACGACCCATACCCTAACATATGACTTGGGACAAGCTAAATCATATCTTGGATAGTATATAATTCACACTACACTGGATGACATACGAGAGAGGGGGCCAAAGTCATATCCCGGGATACGACTAGCACCCTTGAGTCGTACCAAGGATATAATGTCCAACACCGAAGAATTTTTGCAAGGGTCAAGTTTAGGATGTTTAAATAGCATAAAGTTATCACTTTACAATATTTTACAGCACCACATAGGGTGAATTAACTGAAATTCTAGCCTATTCTAGTCAGCCATCAAACAGGACTCGGCAAAAGAGAAAGTCGAAGGTCAGATTAAGAAGTAGTAAGCTGAATAAAGCTTGGCTAATATGGGGTGATAGAATTGAGATTCCGATGCACTCAATCATAAGTCCACCTACAAAATCACAAGAGTTAGTGTGGAAAAGGGAGGGGATGAAAAGAAGATTAGCTGGAAAATTTCCTTACCCAGTAGACCAGAACTTCATTCAAGATGGGAATTTCAGTAAAAACATGAAGCTATTCCATCTACCTAAGAAAACAACTGAAAGAAAGACATAGTTAAAGTAATAGGAGAAAAGGATTGCAGAAGATAGTTGCGGCGAAAAGCTTACTCTTGAAAGTTGATTCACATAGATGTTGAGCTATCAAGGAAAATCCATTAACAAACCACGAGGGGTGGACCAAAAAACTGAGATTGAAGAGAGGCGGCAACATCACTGTAGTAGCTGTAAGAGTGGAAATGAGAAGTGAATTAGGAAACCCTAGAAAATAGGATATATATATATAGTATATATAGGTGGGCCGACCGAGTTAATAATTTTGGATAAGGTGTTGGGTCATCCCAATATTTCTTTCTTGTCAGCTGTTTTATTTTTCTTTTGGGTCGTTCGGTCATTTTTTGTTGTTGGACTATTTTATTTAATTCAATAAAATTCCAAAAAACTACTTTTAAAAAATATCATAATTTTGCTCAGTGATGAAAATAGTAAGAAATACATAAAGCTTAACTTATCTTAATTATCAATCATCTAGGTGAAAAAATAAAATAAATAATGTAAATCAAATAAGCAAGAAGATAGAAGTGACACAATTAATAAAATAAGATATTTATTTAATAAGAGAACCTAAACTACTCCAAATAATTGAAACGTGTAAAATAAATGAAAGGGAAAACAAATTCAGAAAAATTTAAACTAAGATTAATTTTATTTTGTTCGTATCATCACCCGACTTATTAATGGGTGACAATATCATATGTCGCATTGTCGGTTTATGCTCGGGTCAACTTCCATCATTTCTGAATGTCTACCCACCCCTCCACCCCTACCTAATTTGTTTACTAAACTTAGAGGGGTTCTAAAAGAAATAATAAAGCTAGCGTTCCCTAAAGTGACTCTCCGTCCCAACTTAATGTCCAAGAGGCGTTGGACTTTCTATTTTTGGATTTGGGTCTAGACAAAGAAAGTTAGGTTGCCTAATTAGACTCAAGGTTCGCACCAAGAAAAGCACGTTGGACTAGCACTTAGCACATAATAGTTTCAGTACAAGCCTCTTAATTGATTAAAAGTTGATTATGTGATAAATAATTAGCCATTATTCATTTTTTATTTATAACATTGAACCTATAGGCATGATATCTAGATGATAAATAATTGACTATTGATGAAAGATAGTTGCCAATTCACTTCAAATAATATATTGCAAATTCATGAATCTAAAAGACATGTCAAAAATCAAGCATGTTGAGGAATGCAGATGAAAAAAAAAATTGCAATATGCGAACAATCAATTAAACATTATTGAAAATTAGTCCAAATGCTAGAAATTAACTCAAAGAGTCAAAAATATGTTAAAATGCTGAAAGTTATTTTAAATAGTCAAGATCAATTTTAATATACCAGAAATTAAATAACTCTGCTGAAAATTAAATAAATATGCTGAAAATTAATTTTTTGAATGCTGAAAAATTCATTTTAATATGTTGGAAATTCATTTCTATATGCTGAAAATTTATTTCATATGCTGGAATTTAATTTTAATATGATGGAAATTTATTTTAATATGCTTTAAATTCATTTCTATATGCTGAAAATTTATTTCATATGCTAGAATTTAATTTTAATATGATGGAAATTTATTTTAATATGCTTTAAATTCATTTTATATGCTAGAAATTAACAAAAATATGCAAAAAAAAAAAATACAAATGTTGAAAATTAGTTTTACATGTTATAAATAAAATTGACATGCTTGAACTTAATTTAATATGTTGAACATTGAATAATAATCTTAAAACATGATTTTTAGGTGACCACATAAATTTATTGGTTATCCTATTAACTAAGTAATTCATATAAATAAATAAATTACATAATCCCCGCGTCTATAAGCATTCCCCTATAATATCATTATGGTCATAGAGTTTATACATAGAATCACTGCTCTCTTCGTTCTATATAGATCATGAGCTCTCCTCTTCTCTAACATTGATAACGTCTCTTTTGACGTGGCCGTATCAACTCCGGTGACGCCGGTGGCTTAGTATTATTGGTGACAGGTAAGCTCGCTCTTTTTTCGCTTCCATTGGTCTGTGTTTCTCTTTTCCTTTCTTCTTTCTTTCCCTTTCTCTCTTCCCACTATTCTCACCAGAGAGGCCATGCTACCACCACTTGCATCGGTGAAGAGAATAACAATACTGATATTTGACAAAACTCAGAAAAAATGGACAGATCAGTCTTTAAATCTTTAGGTCGGTGAGTCCAGAAAAATTAGGGTCTTAGGATACTATGTTAGGCGAGGTCCAGATCGTATTTTATTTTTGCCAGCATTATTCCAGCGAAGCTACGGCAATAATTTTTGGATGACCAATTTCTTCTCTAAATTTTTCATAAACCAACCAAAAAAGTAAGTAAGGGAAGAGCCCTTGTTGCCCGATGACTTCTAACCTTTAATCTTTATTCGATTTTTTATCTCCTTACCTCTTTTACTGGTGCTTGATTTTGTGTGCTTTGTGTGTACGTACTGTGTCGTTTTTTTGTGTAGTGGATTTAGGGGTTAATAGCAGGCTAGGGTCATGTCCTAAGGGGTTTAGGTTGGGGTTGAGGTCTGTTATGAAGGTAGTGGTAGGAGAGAGGGAGAGTTTAGGCTCTATTGTCGGGGTGGTAAGAGAGAGGGTAGAGTGGAGGTTTATGTTGGGTTTAGGGGTAGGTTTGAGGTGGAGGGAGGGGTCATAGGGATAAGTAGGATGCGAGGGCAAATATTTTGAAGATAGGGTCTTGGAACATAGTGACCCTTCAAGGTAAGTCTATAGATCTCGTGAAGATTCTTAGAAAGAGAAGGATTAATATAGCGTGTGTCCAGGAAATCAAGCGGGTAGATTCTAAGGCTAGAGATATGGATAGGTATAAGTTGTGGTACTTAGGAAGTGGGAGGTGATAGAATAAGGTAGGTATCATAGTAGACGAGGAGCTTAGGAGGAAGGTAGTAAAGGCTTAGAGGGTTAGTGATAGGTTGATGACAATTAAGTTGGTCATTGGTGGGTCGACTCTGATCATTTGTAGCACCTAGGTGTTGTAAGTGGGCTTGGACGGGAAGGAGAAGATGAGATTTTAGGAGGTTTTGAATGAGGTGGTAAGAGGTGTGTCTAGCTCTTAGAAGATTTTCATAGGAGGGGATTTCAATGGGCACATCATATTATTACCGGGAGGCTATGACGTTGTGTATAGAGGTTTTGGGTTCAGGGATAGGAATAGAGAAGGAGCTTTTCTTTTGGATTTTGTGAGGGCCTTTAGGTTAGTAGTTGTGAATTTGTGCTTTCCTAAGAAGGAGGATCACCTGATTACCTTATGAAGCATGGTAGCCAAGACTTATATTGGATTTTTATTATTTAGGAAGGGGGATAGGGGGATGTGTAAGGACTGTAAGGTCATTTCAAGTGAGAATCTTGTGACTCAACATAGGTTTAGAGTGATAGACTTGGATAACAAGGAGTTTAAGAAGAGGATGGGTGAAGAGGTTTGACCTAGGATTAAGTGGGGTAGCTTGACTCCGGTTAGTGCTCTGGAGATGAAAGATAAGTTGGCAGCATTTAGAGTGTGGAAGGGTAGGGGGATGTGGATTTTATGTGGAATAGAGCTGTTATTTGAATTAAAGAGACAGTTAGGGAAGTGTTGGGTATCTCAAGGGGATGGTCTAGTCATCACCGGGGGATTGGTGATGGAACAAAGAAGTTAAAAGAAGGTGTACTAAGGAAGGAGGGGTATGCTAAGTTAGTTGAGAGCAAGCATGAAGAGGAGAAATAGACAAACAATGAGAAATATAAGTTATCTAGGAAAGAGGCTAAGTTAACAATTATGGCAGCCAAGGCAACAGCTTTTGAAAACTTGTGTGCGGGATTAGAGGAGAAAGGCAGGGAAAAAAGGTTGTACGGGATTTCTAAGTCTAGAGGGCGAAAGACCCATCACTTTGACCAGGTAAAATGTATCAAAGTGGAGGATGGTAAAGTATTGGTGAAGGATATTAATATTAAGAGAAGGTGGCAGTCATATTTCCAAAGGCTCTTTTGTAGAAGTTGGAGCAATTAAAGGGGAGTCATGATTTTTGTTACTATGGGCATATAAAGGTAGATGAGGTCAAAGAGGTTATCTGTAGGATATGTAGGGGTAGGTTAAAGGGGCCTGATGAAATCTTGATGGATTTTTGGAAGTTTACGGATAGGGATGGTTTAATGTGGCTGACTGGTCTATTTAATAGCATCATTAAGATTGCAAAGATGCCCAAGGATTGAAGATAGAGTAGATGATTCTATTATACAAAATCAAGGATAACATTTAGAGTTGAAACAACTATAGGGGTATTAAGTTGTTGAGTCACACTATGAAGATTTGGGAGAGGGTGGCAATGCAGAGGTTGAGGAGGATCGTGTCTATTTTGGATAATCAGTTTGGTTTTATGCCTGATCGCTTGACAATAGAAGCAATTCACCTTGGCAAGAACTAGTGGAGAAGTATAGGGAGAGGAAGAGGGACTTACACATAGTGTTCATTGACCTGGAGAAGACGTATAAATAAGTCCCTTGGGAGGTCCATTAGAGATGCTTAGAGGCTCAAAGGGTTCCCTTTGGCGTATATCTGATGATAGGCGAATTTACGCGCCTATATCAATATATTTTGCCCATATTTTAGCCTAGTTTTGAGAACAAATTATATATTTCATGCACTTTTAGTCCTTTTTCCTGTAAATGAGCTAACGAACATGATTAGTAAAGTTTCAGGTATAAATGATGCATAATTCAGCATTTTATGGCTTACTTGACGCTAAAGAAAGCTCACGAAGGAAGGGAAGGGAGTTTACACGCCTAAGGACCAAAACTGCTGCATGGAAAATCTGTCCCGGGCTAAAACAGCATTTCTGAAGACTTTGGGTGACCAAAACTGCTGCATAGAAAATCTGTCCCGGGCTAAAACAGCAATTCTGAAGACTTTAGGGACTTACAGACACAAAGCTGGATTTTGACAATGATACATTAACCTAGTACAATTAGGTTATGTATTTCATTATTTTATGTGGATTATGATAATGTTACCTTAACCTAGTACATTTGGGTTAAGGATTTCATTAGTCTAGTAGGATTTGGTTATTTATTTCATTAGCTTAGTAGGATTAGGATATGGGTATTATAAATACCCTATCATGCTAGAGATTTCGAAGCATCTTCTATTCCTCTATTATTCTACACTACAAACAATTCTACAACTCTTCTAATCTTTCTATTAATTCTAGTTTTCTTCTTCCATTCATCTATTCTTAATTTCCGCAACAAGAGAATCGTTACTTTGCTAAGGAATTCACGTCTCACGCCTACCACTTACGCTACACGAAATTAATCAATCTTGTGGTATAACAACAATGTCAAGCGTGATCTCCTTCGCATTCATGGGGAACTAAACTTCTCTGTTGGGGTTATGGAAGTCGAATGAGTTACTATCTATTGCTGTGAGTTTGTGAGTTCAAGGCACGTATATTGCTTATATCATTATTCTCTTCATCTTAATCTACATTCTTTGCGGTTGCAAACGCAAGAATACGCCAGTCTAACATTTAACTTGTTCGAGAGAAAAGTTATTTGTCTGGAAAAGAGATAATGTCAAGGTAGTAGGACACCCTTTCCTATTAAAACGCTAGTGCCGTAACTGGACTAACCTCTTGGAGAATTCGTACCGTTAGATACGCTTTAAGCTCGAGAGAGTTAAAGTGAAATAGTCCTTGTTTAGGTCGAGAGACGCTTGGATTTACCATCGACTACAATCCTCTATAAGCAATTGCATGTCAGAATTCTACACACTCATAGCCAATAGAGACGTATACCTCAGAAGGTGGACATAACCCCAACTTCTCAATTCTCATTGTTTATATCTCACCAAAACATTCTTTCTCTTTTTACTTTGCTATTGCCGTTTTTAGATCTTATTTTGGTTACATTACTTGCACGACAAGACTCCCCCTTTTTTTACGAGACTGGCACTAAAAGTCTAGTAATCTTTACTTACTTGTTGACCAAGCTATTCCCTGTGGGATCGATACCCAACCCAGTTGGGTTCTATATTTGCTAACGACCGCTTTACACTCCTACGAGAGCTGTAGATTGAGCGTTATCAATATCAGATCAATTAAGAAAATATATGATGGAGAAAACACTCGGGTGAGGAGACTTAGAGCATTTTCTTGTTGTGATAGGGTTGCACCATGGATCTACTCTTAGCCTATTTTAATTTGCATTGGTGATGGATATTTTGATGCGGTGTATTCAAGGAGAGGTGCCTTGGTGTATGCCATTTTGTGATGATGTTGTTTTAATTGACGAGACTTAGGGGGTGTTAATGATAAGTTGGAGGTCTGGAGACAAACCCTGGAGTCTAAAGGATTCAAGTTGAGCAGGACCAAGATGGAGTACTTGGAGTACAAGTTCAGTGACTTGGAGCTTGATGATGAGGTGGTAGTGTAGATGGATTTCCAGGTTATTTGTAAGAGGGATAGTTATAAGTACCTTGGGTCTATAATTCAGGAGAATGGAGAGACTGGCGAGGACGTCACTCATTGTGTTGCTGAAGGGTGGATGAAATAGAGGCTCGCCTCGGGTGTTTTATGTGATAAGAAAGTGCCTCCCAAGCTTAAAGGTAAATTTTATAGGGTGGCAGTCCAGCCGACCATGCTGTATGGAAATGAGTATTGGCTAGTTAAGAACTCTCATATCTAGAAGTTGAAGGTGGCATAAATGAGGATGTTGCATTAAATGTGTGGGCTTACTAAGGAAGATAGGTTTAGGAATAAGACTATTTGGGAAAAGGTGGGCGTGGCTTTGGTGGAGGACAAGTTCCGGGAAGTGAGGTTGAGATAGTTTGGGCATATTATAAATAGGGGAATGGATTCCCCAATCCATAGGTATGAGAGGTTATATTTTGATGGTTTCAGGCGGGGTAGAAGTAGTTTGAAGAAATATTAGAGGGAGGTGATTAGACATGATATGGATCACTTACAGCTTACAATAAACATGACCCTAGATAGGAAATTGTGGAAGACACAAATTAGGTTAGAGGTCTAGTGCGGGTGGGTGGGGCGTAGCTAGTATGTAGGAATGCTTTGGTATAGCCTTGTTAGTAGCTATATGAGGGTTGGGGTGAGGGGTGTGCGCCTGGTTGGATGGTGTAGAGTACTACTTTATGGGTGTTATTTTTTGTTATTCCATCTTGTTTCATATTTTATTTCAATTTTGTTTACTGTCTTTGGTCCTAAGTCGGGGGATCTATCGAAAATAACCTTTCTTCTTCTTCGAAGGTAGTGGTATGGACTGCGTATATTCTACCCTCCTCAGTCCCCACTATGTAGAAATACACTGGGTATGTTGTTGTTATTGTCATAGAGTTTATACAAATTATTACAGACCAAAATTAGTGAAGAATAAAAATAAAAAAGAAGGCACAATTGATAGCCCTTAATCACTCTCAAATCCTTGCCAAATCCTCATTCCATCTAAATTGAATAACTCTCGAGTGGAACCTGTCAAACACAAACAAGTGCACAAATGAACTAACAAAATGCAAGAAAATCCTAGCAGCCCATAATGGCCCGTTTACGTCTCCAAGAACATGAGGATCTTAAGGATCCTAAGCAAGGCTGACGTCAAGGGATATTATAAGATACACTGGGATTTTTATGCATTCACTCAGAACAATACTCAAGCCGACAAACCTAAACACATGCTCAAGATTCCAACATTTAATTACAAACAAAGAAGAAAAAATCATAGCATTTTAAAGAAAACACAGAAGTAAATCAATTTAACATCATAGCAGCCAAATTATTCTCAAATATTCTGAATTAATATAAGAAGTTATATACACATAGAATCTAACACAAGAAATATGAAGAATCTAACACAACAAATATGTTATTGCGTCGATAGACCACTAACCATTGAGAAGTAGAGAAACAACAAACCAACCAGAAAGCAAGAAGAGGTTGAATCACTGTGAGTTGAGAAATAAGCAACAATAGTCGATCAAAGCCGAGATAAAAAATATTCTAAATAGAAATATCAAATTGTGAGTAGAAGTCATGCTCTCTTCCCTATATTCTGAGGAGAGGACCCCTTTAAATAATTAGTAAAAAATATATTAGTAGAGGGGAAAAAATAAATCAAGAGAATTTTTTCCTTAATCAGACTAGCAGAATCCTTGAAGAATCCAATCAATAAGGGAAAATATGTCAAAATTATCATAATTAAACAACTAAAAATCATCCTAGACCAAACAAGAATTGGACAATTAATGGGAAGATCGCAATATCATAGAATCTACCAAAAATAGATGATTTGTGAAGCTGACACACCTTATTAGTTGTATACAAATCAGAAAAAATTAAATCTTTACCAAAAATAACTAAGTATCAAATCTATCACAATTAAGAGATGGAGAAATAATCAACTAGAATCAATTAACAATACTATGAATCAAAATTTATCAAATTAACAAAATGACATACTATACGAATTTAAATAAGGAAAACAAATCAATTAGGAGGGCGTAAACATCTTAGGGTGAATAGATTAAAATCAATCCTCTTACCCAAAGTAAATCAAGTAATCAATAATTAATACTTGTCAAAAATCAAGCAAACATACAATGAACAAGAAGAAACAGTGATTACAAAATCAATAAAAATCAGCATCTTGTTTGAAAATTAGGGTTAAAATATCATGAAAGTGAGGCTTTTAACGTGTGTTAATCTAAGGACATAAACAAACACGAATTTAAAAGAATCGATTAGTAATTCGAAGTTAAATTCCACCAATTTCATATCTAAAATATATCTAAAAGAAGAAGGGGTAGAAGAAGGTGATAATATTAAATTGGGATAAATTTAAACAAAGAAATCAAACCTGCGATGGAATCTTATGAATCCGTCATAGATTTGTATCACTTTTCGACAAGAGTCAAACAAGAGATGGCCAGAAAGCAGCGGTGGCGGCTGTTTGTTAGGTTTCATCAATAATGAGAAAGAGGCGACGTGACTGGTGGACTGTTCCCGACGGTTCGCCAACGGGAGGCACTACCAGAAATTTGGTACTTTCCGACAGCCTCTGTAGTTGGAATGTAGTCGGAAAATAAGGTATTTCCGACCACATTCCAACTGTATAGTGGTAGTCAGAAAAAAGCTTGTCAGAAAAATATTTTCGACCAAATTTGTTGGAAATTTCCGACTACTATAGTCTAAAATATTAAATTAATAATTAAAACTAATTATTTAATAAATAAAAACTTTCCAACCATTGTAGTCGGAATATTTATTAAAAATTATTTAATAAATAAAAAACTTCCGACTATGATGGTCGGAATATTAATAAATAATTATTTTAATAAATAAAATATTTTCGACCAAAGTAATCGTAATATTTATTAAAATTATTTAATAAATAAAAAACTTCCGACTACGGTGGTCGAAATATTAAATATTAATAAATAATTATTTAATATATACATTGTTTCCGACTACAGTTGTCGGAAATAATTTATAATTTTTATCATGCTTCCGACCACCGTAGTCGAAAATAATGTGCATATTAAATAATTATTTATTGATAAAAAATTATTTAATAAATAAATTATTTCCAATCATTGTAGTCTAAATACCCTCTTATGTTCAACTAGAATTTAAAAATTACAAATAAAATCGAAACTTAAAAATTCAACCACTTTGAAACATCCAAAACAGATAGCGGAATCAAATAGTATAAGCATTTCATGACAAGTCTAAATGTCACAATCCAAAACAAACACCAATTGTAATAGTTTAAGTCTAAATGTCACAATTATAAACAAGAACCAACCACTACAATATAATCTAATTATCTGATTCACTATCTTCCCCATCCCCAAATACTTGCGGCATATGCTTCTTGACTAACGTCTCAAACTTGGAAAACTTGGCATCACTAACTACATAGTGTTGCATCAACTCTTTAATTTTTATTCTCATTGCTTCCATTTCTTCCGTGTTTTGAAAAACAGAAGCGAAGTTGGGCAACATTGGGGAAGAACGACTCGAGGATTGGTTAACTCCAAGCCCGTAGGTTTTACCCTTCTTTGGACCACCTACCACAGTTGTCCATATTCTAGTCATATAAGCAGGCGATGGTTGGACCATGGTACCATCCTCTGAAGCAGGTTGAGTTTGACGTCAATCTTCAATGCTTTTTTAAAATTCCTCCAGAAAAAAATAATTGTCATTAATTAAACAAGCTAAGTTGAATAATAAGAAAATAATATATAAAAAAATTATCATCTTACATATACATCCTTAGCACGCGGTTCGACCCACTGTTCTCTTGTACCGTTCAGCTTTTTCTTTCTATGTGTCTCTTCGAAGGCCATAGGAAGAGGTACATCTACTCCCCCATTTAAGAATTTCTGCAAAATTTTACCCATATACAGGTCAATGCTATTGTAAAAGTTCATCTATTAAGGTCATATCAATTCCACACTGTCTGGATTAAGCTTGATGACTCTTAACAACAAGTATTTTTCACAAGAAGTATTTTTCAGCAGTTATGAAAGAGAGAAATCAAAAAAAAAATACTATTCTGAAAAACACAGGAGATATACTAAATAGCCCTTCCTCCATAGTAGAAGAAATTCTCTCATTTTATAAGTCCCTTATGGGTTCTGTAGCATCTACACTACCGCCAACAAGTCGAACTATGTACTGAAGTTACTCATGCAGAGATTTCAGGTCTCTATTGCACCTATTTTTGCAACCCCAACCCCTGCTTTAAAATCTCCCCCACAACCCGTCGTTACAACGCCTAGTTCAACTAAATTTCCCAAGCCCAAGGCTAAGGATCCAAACAATAGGTAAAGGTGAAGTTAGGGGCTGACTTGCAGGATCTTCCCTTAGAGAAGTTGGATCATGCTTTGCAAATTGAAAACAAGAAAACCCCTAATCTTACACAGGATGGGAATGAGATTGACTTTGAGATCATTGACAATGAAACGGTGTGAGAACTGGAGAGATTTATAGGTTACCACAAGAAAGCTATAATCAAGATAAGGAGACAAGGTGTCACTGAAGATGTTGTAGTTGTACTGCTCAACAGGGTAAAGAAATTATTTTGTTTTGTCATATGTTTGTTGACTAACTTTTATATTGTACCATGTTATCTGATCACCTTACTACATTTTTTTAAAAGAAGTCCCCTGAGAAGGCACCAACTCCAGAACCTGCAATGCCTAAAAACAAGAAAGTGGATATTATGGAAGAGGATGTTGATATTGGTGAGAAAATCCCATGTGAAAGTTTTTCTCCTGTGCAGATTGACAAGGATGTCCCATGTGTGAGTAGTTGGTCAAGAAGTTCTAGTGGAAGATCAAGTTCTGGCAGTGATTTTTCTTCCAGTGGTATAACTTTTTCCCCCTATAGTTCATTTTGGTGAACAAGTGTGATGGGTGATATATTTACTTTTTCCATGATTGGCATTTGCAGATTCAAATTCAGGTAGTTCTTATAGGAGTGATTTTGATGAGGAGAATAGTGTACAGTCACCTTTTATTGAAGCAGCTAAAGAAGCTCCTCCAACCTAAGCCATTAATGTGTTTGAGAAATAGATATTAGTGTCTCGGGAATTTAGATCAACTGAATAGTGCTATGGTGCTTCTGTTAGTATCTTCTCTGGCTGGTTTTTGTGAATCTTTTTTAGTAGCTTAGAAGATGATCATGGCTTTTGGAAGTCTGATTAGTTCAAGATTTGAAAATTGGGAGGTTTTAGCTAACTACGTAGTAGTTATATAGGTAGATGGAGATGTTAAAAATGGGGACTGTAACAACAATCATTTGGGTTTATCTTTTGCTTGTATACGGAAAAACACCTGTTGATTCAGTGTTTAGAAAGGATAGATGAAACTTGTATAGTGTAGTGTAGACTGAGTTAGCGGAACAAAGCTTTAGTCTCTATTAATCCCAAGAAGAAATCTAGTCTGGCTTTTCCTATTTGAACTACTTATTTCTGTTCTACTTTTATTTTGAGATTGTTCCCTAGCTCTGCTGAAGTGAACACCAGTTTCTACCTTAACCTTAAACTGGGTCGATATGAAAAAACAGTTGGCATAATTTGAAACAGCCAATCATTCAAAATATCGATTAGAGCTATGAACCAAGACTCCCTAAACTCAACCAAAGCTCAAAGAAATTGAATCACCTGCTTTGGGAAAAGGTATTTTACTATACCTTCTTAGCTTCTGCCTTAAGTAGGCTTTGCTTATCAAGTGCAAAGAAACTTGTGTTGAGAAGAATGCCGGGAACAGGACACCAATTTTTGTTCCGCTGACTAACTAGAAGAGACAATTGTTCATCAGTGGACCCAAGGATGAAAGCAAGGCGCATAGAAATCTGCACAAAAACAATTCAGGCCAGCAGGAACAAATATTTTAAACCCCAAAGGCTGCAAATTCAACTCTATCAGTAAGGTAAACATTTAATAGTAGATCAAATTTAGTAACTCTAAATTTTATTAGAACAAAGATTGCGAAATAAACCTCAAAACCAACAACGTCAATTTCAGTAACTCTAAATTTCATCAGAACAAAGATTGCAAAATTACACTAGAAAGAAATCATCTTAAGTTGAAATCGATTATATGAATCATATTTGGATTCATTTCATTCCAACGTACTAAATACATTGTAAAACACCACCAAACTAACCAAGATTAGACCCAACTGATAATCAATAATATTTGCTCATATCAATCAAAAACTTTGGTTAATTACATCACACAAATGGAATATCCAAATGTATTAATCCACTATAAAATTTTACCCAAAACTGCTTTTGTAACACTTAAAAGAAATCAAACCTATGTATTAACAGTTAATTTGATATAGTTTTAAGCCGATGATGTACCAACGGCGTGTAATTAAGATAGCGATCCACTTAGCTACATCCGCGCCTACCAAAATAGCAGCATACAAGTAGCATAAAGTTCAAAAATCGGATAAAGCCATCGTCATATTGCAGTTCAAAAATCGGATGAAGCCTACTTAAAACTAAACCCACAAAAAAGAAAAACCCAAAACCCCAAATGAAACCAACAGCTGGTCTAAGGAAATTAAATTAGAACACCATATATCAGTCTTTCATTTCCAAACCCTCTATTTTTGTTAAACAGAACTAGAGAAATATTCAACTAGTAGCATGATGAATCAAATCAATACAGCCCTGTATAGCTGAGATCTCAAGCATATAAGCAAACAATTGTTTAATTTGCTTCTTCAGTCTGAATATTGATGGGATAATGTAAACAAATTTATAATAACTTCACCCTTTATAAGTTGCCTATGGAATTTGCATTATGTGCTAATGTCAAAATGCATATAGAAATTAGCACATAATGCAAATTCCATAGGCAACTTTCAGTTCTCAATCCCAGATTCTTAATTTTGTTAAATAGAATAGAAGAAATAGATAGGAATAAATGAATAAACAAATTCATATAGAAATGAACCACTACAGATGAAACCAAAGACTAAAAATCTAAAAAAGCATAGCAAATGAACAACTCACTACAGATGAATCTAGAAAATCAAGCAAAAACCCATTCTTTTACCCATCTAAAATACCAACAAATAGCAGAAAAACTACAAAACCTAGCAACTCACCATCGTCGTTACCTTCACCATAGCCGTCACCGCTAATTTTTTAGAGAGACGACAGTGAGAGTGACGACACCGCTAATTCTAAGATTTAGGGAGGGAGAGATACGACAGTGAGAGTGAGGTTTAGAGAGAGAGAGAGATGATAGTGAGAGTTGATATGTTTATTTTTTATCTTATATTTATTATTTAATAATTAAATATAGTTTTCGACAACTTTCGTCGGATAAAAATTTAATAAATGTCATTATTTATAATATTTCCGACCAGAATAGTCGAAAATATTTTTATTATATTTAAATAATTATTAATTTTCAGTATAAAGTCATATATTTATTTAGCTATTACTATTTTCGACTACAGTAGTCAAAAATACAATTAATAATTTATTTATATTTTCGATTATAGTGGTCAAAAATATATATTTAATAATTTACATATTTGATAATTTATATTTCCAACTACAGTGGTCGAAAATATATTGGTAATAATTTATTTAAATAATTATTTAATTTCTGTATAAGGGTATGATTATATATTTAGTCGTATATTTATTTATCTATTAGTATTTACGACTCTAGTGGTTGGAAGCATATATTTAATAATTTATTTATTTTATTATTTATATTTCCGACTATAGTGGTCGGAAATATATATTCAACACGTTACTTATTTGATTCTTTATATTTCCGACTACAGTGATCGAAAATATATTGGTAATAATTTATTTAAATAATTATTTAATTTCTGTATAAGGGTATGATTATATATTTAGTCATATATTTAATTAGCTTTAGTATTTTCGACTAAAGTTATCAAAAATATATATTTAATAATTTATTTATTTATTTAATTATATGTAGTTCCGACTACAGTGGTCGGAAATAAATTTGTAATAATTTATTTTAATAATTATTTAATTTTTGTATAAGGATCTAATTATATATTTATTAATATATTTATTTAATTATTTATATTTTTTACTACAACAGTCGAAATATATATTTTCCAAAATTTACCGCCAAATATTATACTGCTGTAGACACAAATAGTATCGGAAATTTATTTTATAAAATAAGAAAAAAGTAATTTTTTCGACAGAAGTCGTCAGAAATTTGTGACTACTTTTTTTCAGTTGGAAATTTCGGTCGGAAAATAGCGAATTTCTGGTAGTGAGGCAGTGGCAGCAGCGGCTGATGAAATGGTGAGGGTGGTCGGGCACGGTGTTGGTTTTGTGTGATGGAAGGCAGCGACCGTAGTGGTGGTTGGAACTCGCCGGTCCATAATTCCAACGAGTCAGCAGTGTGTGAAGTTGTGTGAGAGAGGTGTAGAGAGAGAGAGAGCAAGTGGAGGTGAGATAGGGTGTGCGGTTGTTTTGGGGGAAATTGGGGATTATGGTTGGGTTTTGATTTAAAAGAAAAGAAGAGAAAATTGAGAAAAATTCATCTCAGTTGTAGATCCCTTTTGATCAATGGTTGAGATTCAAAGTTATAGAATATTTAAAAATTGGGTCACAATTGAATTGAAAAGTTGAAATTAAATTCAATTGGGCACAATATAAGCTAGAATTGTCATAAATTGGACAAAATCGGGTTAGAAAATAAATAAGTTGGAACAATTAAATGAAAATGGTTGCTATAATAATAAGAATGATAACAATAATAATTATTATTATAATAATAAAAATTAAAACTAGATGTTTGTAAATTATAAGCCTGGATTTTAAATAATTGAATAAAAATAAACACATTGCATAAAAATAGTATATTTAAATTAATAAATTATATATAATATAAAACGATAATACGAAAGTAATAAAAATAATTTGTGTATTTTCAAATCACGAATGTGACACGCCCATATTTATTTGATACCAATATAATGCCTAAAAAATATTATTGCTTAAAATTAATAAATGGATAAAAATTGCAGCATAAGAGAAGGAATGAGAGGTCAAAATTGGGTGTCAACAGCTACCCCTTCATTGTTTGGGAATGATAAAAGAATTATCGAGCAACGAAAGTTGACATAGTAGCCAATTTTTTCCAACCGCAAAAAAAATAATTTGTTGGAATGAAAGCGACAAGAGGTGGTTTTAAAATAGTGTGGCCAAGACATTGGTTTTAAGTCTCCTATATATCTTTGGTTTACCAGAATCAGACCGTGTATAGTTCTAGATTTAGGAACAAATGAGATTCCTAAATAAAATTGACAAATGTGGAGCACGAGTTTGTATGGGCGGTGTATGAGCAATTTTAAAAGGTGAAATATGAATAGGTTAAGATATTGGAATAAAGAAAATCATGTTTCAGAATTGAAAGGATAATAATTCTCAAATGTCTTTCATTTTACCCACCACTAGATAAAATTGGTTAGCACAGATATATATATATATGTATATATATATATATATATATATAGAGAGAGAGAGAGAGAGAGAGAATTATTAAACAATGTGATGAAAATAATCATAATAGATAAAAATAATGATGAAAGGAGATAAGAAAGTGTATCTGTTTGATAATGTTCTTATTGTCCCAGATTTTTTAGATCCTCAAAAATCTACCCCCACTTTCATCTTTTAAGGAAAATGACCATATTAAGCATAACCTGCAAAATCAAGTGTCTTTATTTTAGGGAGAACGAGCTCAATTGTCTAGCATATTCTACTTTAAGGTGGATGAACCCAACATATGCTATTTTAGGATGGATGAATCTGGTATGTCCAACATATCCTATTTTAGGGTGGATGAACCCGGTATGCCAATCATATCCTATATTATGGCGGATGAACCTGATATATTCAACATATTCTATTTTAGGGTGGATGATTCGATACGTCAAACATATCC
The DNA here is from genome assembly GCA_030864215.1 of Capsicum pubescens. NCBI lineage: Eukaryota > Viridiplantae > Streptophyta > Magnoliopsida > Solanales > Solanaceae > Capsicum > Capsicum pubescens. The sequence continues at coordinate 215,491,955 of CM061543.1, read as the reverse complement.
TATTTTAAGGTGGATGAACCCAATATGCCAAACATATCCTATTTTAGGGAGGAAGAACCCGATGTATTCATCATATCCCATTTTAGGATAAATGGACCCAACATATCCTATTTTAGGGCGGGTATAACCAGTATGCCAAATATATCCTATTTTAGGGGGGAGGAACCCGATATTAAAGTATCCTATTTTAGGGTGGATGAACCTGACATGTCAAATATATCCTATTTTAGGATGGTTGAACCCGACATAGCCTATTTTAAGGTGGATGAACCCAACATATCCATATTTTAGGGTGGATGAACCCAATATATCCTATTTTAGGGCAAAAAAACCCGATGTATTCATCATATCCTATTTTAGGGTGGATGAACCCAACATATCTAATTTTAGAGCAGATGCATCTGATATACAAATATATCCGATTTACAAATATATCCTATTTTAGGGTAGAGAAACTCGGTATGTCAACTATATTCTATTTTAGGATGGATGAACTTGATATGTCAAACATATCCTATTTTAGGATGGATGAACATGATATGTCAAACATATCCTATTTTAGGATGGATGAACACAATATGTCAAACATATTCTATTTAGGGTAGATGAACCGAACAGATCCATATTTTAGGGTGGATGAACCCAACATAACCTATTTTAGGGCGGAAGAACTGAATATGTTTATCATATCCTATTATAGGATGGAGGAACCTAATATATCCCATCTTAGGGCGGATACACCCGATAGGTCAAACATATCCTATTTTAGGACGGAGGAACCCTATGTCCATTGTATTTACTGTAACTTTTTATCATTGTCATGTCATTGAAATTTTTTAGCACCCTCAAAAATTTCTGCCGTAGTTTAAAATATGTTTTCGCAAGTTTTTGCTAATAAAAATATTGTTTGCTGGTAGAATTGTTTAGGTAATCTCAAAAATTCTACCCTTATCTTATATTCCTGTATCACTCAAATAAAATGTTAGTTTAAAATAAATGATTGTCTTGTATTCAAACATCGAGGTTCGACTTTGAATCTGCAATTTGTCATTTGGAGTCATGAAATGGGCCAAAATAGCTTAGATTTGTCGAATAGAGTCTGGTCAAAATCTAAGAGGATTTGAATATGAAGGGGAGAGAGAGAAAAATTATTAGATTGAGATCGGACCCAAAGAGGGCTACCTACGTATTCAAATGAAAGTCAGGTCAATCGTAGTTCATGAGTATAAAGAGAAACATAAATAAAATCAAGAAATTTTATTGATTAAAAATGAAATTGGTACTTGTCTTGATGGTTTGTCCTTCTCAATTTCTTTGATGTTCCTTACGCTTCTTTGTCAGATATCTCGGGGTAATCTCTTTCGGAGTACCTTGGACAATAACTATGTCAGTAGTGGTGTAATAAATATTGCTCAGTGGCCCTTATTGCATTATAATCTTAATGTGTGCAGTCAAATCTTGAATCCTATACCTCAATGTCGAATTTTTCTCAGTATCATGTCCTTGGATATTTGAATGATATGCACACCTTTTGGATAAGTCAAAATTCAAATATGGGTTTTTAGGAATCCAACCAGCCAAAGGTTCAGTTAAAGGGATAAAAGTACGAGATTTCATTTTATTTGGTTTATGAGAATTGGATGGCATTGGATGAGTCTGTTGTTGGAAACCAGGTTGGTGGAAATTTGGATATTGAAAAGCTTGTGGGTTAGAGGGATCAAAAATAGCATATGCATGTTAGGTATTTGGATAGTGTTGTTCTTGAGGTTGTATGATTGAGATTTATTTTTAATTTTCTTCTTTTGGTGAGGCATCATGTGCTTGAAAAGTGGCTTGTATTGCGGAAATATCAATAATTTTTCCTATCCGACTAGTATATTCTAATATTTTCTAATTAGAATTAGATCGTCGAACCTGTGAACATATAAGCAACATAACTTTTGATAGTAAATATCATCTAGCGCCTAATGAAAGCTTGAACCAACTCTTTTTCAGTCATAAGAGGATGTATCTTAGAAGCCTCCAATCTCCATCATGTTATATAATCCTCAAAAGATTCATGGGTCATTCTCCTTTATTCAAATAAGTCTAGCATCATTGAATCAACCTTGATATTAAACTTATATTATCTCACAGAGTCTTGGACCATGTCTTCCTATGTATGCTACTTGTCAAAGTCTTATTTGACATACCAAGTAAGTGTTATTCCTGATATGCTTTGGATGAACAATCTTACTAGAAAAGCTTCATTGTGTCCTGTGTCAGTCTACCACAATAATCCTTTAGATGCATAATCGGGTCTCCATGCTCGTCAAACACATTGAATTTTGGAACTTTGTACCCTAGAGGAAAATCAACCATTGGATGTAGACATAGTTTTTTATACCTCAACTTATAAATGCTATTTGAATATAGACACTCTTCCAACCTCTTATCTAAGTTGAGAAACTATTGTGTTACCATGTTCTTAAAAGTACCAAGGAAATGAATAAGGACATGTGGGTAAGAAGGTATTTTATGCTGGAGAAGAAGAAAATTTGTGTTAGAAGAAGGATCAAAATGATTAGGTATATTTGTCAAACTGCAGATTCTTAGTCGATTCAGTGTTCAAATCCTAGACAACCTTTAAAAAAGAAAAACAAAAGTTACCACATAGCACATATAAGTTTGAAACATAACAAATATAAAAACAAAAGACATTCTAGGATATAGACTGGACTTAAGTGGTATGAACGAAAAGATTTGAAATCCTAATGTATGAAATAGACAGAGTGATAGAACACGATACTAAATTTGAAATTATGATTGTAAAGAAGATAAGAAAGTTAGGAAAATGGACAAGGTCAATTTTGGTTGAACATCAAATTTGTTAATTCAAAACATCCTTTGTGATTCATATCATATCACATTATTAATCCATCAAACTTCATATAGGAAAACAAAGGAAAAGAAATTTTTTATTATGATGAGACCGAACTCATTAAATGAGCGCCTACGTATCCTCTTATAAGGAAATCAAGTCAGACGTAGTTCCAATTACATAATCAGGAAAATCATAGAGGAAAACTACATATCTTAAATCTTGAAGTAATTTTAAATGCTTGATAGGTTGAGGTGGAGAATCAGGGCAATCTTCTTTTCACCAATATCGACCAAGTGCAAACCAAGCTTAGGAAATCAAACAGCATCAAGATTTGACCCCGTCATATTTATCACCTTGGTATCAATTAACTTTTGAATCATGTTTTTCAAGGAAAAATATGCCTCAATAGAATTCCCGCTCATTCCAGAATGATAGGCTCAAATTTGATCAGGGTGATACCGCATAGACTTAGTATCATAAGGTACGGCAGTAATAAGTGTGATGTAGCCCACTTTTTTGAGTCGTTCATACAATTGATATATGGGTTCACCTAGAGGAGTGTACTATCTTGGTGGATTTTTCTGAAAATTATCTTGTGGTCTGGCTTATTGGTTGGATCATTGATTTGTTGGTGAATTTTGGTAAGACATTGAAATGTAGTTTGATAATGGAACATCAAATGAAAGTGAAGGATTAGGGATAATAGGTTTGGACATAATTGGAGGTTGGAATAATTTCTGGAACTGGATACCATATCAGTTGAGGGTGGAGTTTCTTTATGATCCTTCTATATCTTATCAAGTTCTCAATATCTCCCCTCAATTTATGACATTCATCAGTAACATAACCAGTCATGCCAGAATGGAAGGCATAATGTTTTTTTGAATTAGACAAAGGGATAGAAGGGCAATAGGAACCAACAAGCTTTCTCTGCAGAATACCATGTGACCTCAATATTTTAAGAGATACTTACGATGGTTCATCTAATTAAGTCATAACTTCAGGCTTGCTCACCTTTTTTCTTTGAAGGCATTGTTTCCTCATTGATAATCGTCTTTTCCATATAACTAAATTACATCTCATTCAACGAACTTTATCATGTCTTAGAGTTACAACTATGAACTTTCTTTTTAGTTTGTTGTCAAACCTCCTAATAAAGTGACTTGCCAAATCGTCCCAAGAGTTCCGCTTGCCAGCATCCTTCTCTGCGTACCACATAAATGCCAAACCCATAAGTGAACTAACAAAAAGTTGTATCTTAAGACCATCATTTTTCCCTATAACTGATAGTTTGTCAAGGTAATCCTTCAAATGGGAATGAGGATTTCCTGACCCATCATATAATGGAAAGTTCAAGTCCCCAACTCTATCCTTATTTTCTTCCCTCAATTTGGATGACTTATTCATCTTAGGCTATTGAGATGGCCCTGCCTTATGGTTAGAAATATGTCCTTCTGTCTCTTTTTCCTTTCCCATATATGTCAACCCACTAAGTGTTTTCTGCAGTACAATTGAATATTAACTTGAAGACATATATGCCTCACAATCAGGCATAAGTGAAGTCCTTAATATACGTTACTCTGTAGTGTAGATGGCAGTGCTGAAGTCTGTTTTAGATAATGGCTCTGAAAAACCTGGTGGCATATCAGATGAACCACGAAGATCAGTCATTATTCCGCTAATTCTCTCTATTTTCCTTATCATACTTATGATGCTTGCACAAATAGAGTAACTTTGTTTTGATGCAAACCCAAATCTCATGCTCAGGTTCACTATTGAAAAGGTTGATAGATATTGCTTGACTAGCCTTTTCTAATGTTCAACTTTAGTCAACCTTAGAAGAAAGGACTTACAATTAGTGAAAAGGTACTCAAGAAAATGTCTCGAACGAATATTCTACTTATTCCCAAATAATGAGTCATGCTTATTCAATGAATAAAAGTTATGAGAGCTCTATGTTACTTAGAGGTTAGGAAAACTAGAGTATGACATGAACATGATAACATCAATGCTCGAGGATCGTGGTAGGACAATAGTATGTAACCATTGAAAGTATTAAGAAGGGAAGGTCCTAAGTTAATGAGTTACACTAAAGAGATAATAAAAAGGAATAGAACCCTTTATCAAAGAAAAAACTGGACCAAGAGATGATTAAGTATGCTAACAGATGATTCAGGAGGATAACTTGGAGAGATGTTTTGAACGGGTGCTAAGAATGTATTATAGGACCCTAACATGACAATAATTTTAAGCACGAAGGACTTTAAAAATAAGGAACACTGAGAGAAAGGAATAACTAAGACAAAAATAAAGATAACAAGGTAAGTAAGATATCAACACATACATAGAAATTCAACACATAGCAAACAAAATTATGCATCCTTTTAGGGTCATGAACCCCTTTGGAATTTGAATGAGATTAACATTCAACGCATTAAGAGTTCGAAGGCATCCTAGGTTGAATGAGATGCATATTCCTTCGTAAAAAAAATATGCAGTCACAATCTAAAGAAAAAGAGTGGTCTCATGACATGGTTCCCTCGAGTAGACAACTCAAGAGTGGAAAAGCTCATGGTTGTCGATGAACTACTGATAGACTAATTCATGAGGTATTTTCCGCAAGGGTGTTTTAGAAATGAACATTTGTGCAACAACGCAACCATTCTTAAAACAAAGGAGGTTCCAAGTGGAGAAAGACATGAGTGGAATGACAATTATAAAAAATAATAACACAAGTAGCACGTAAAATACGAAATACAATAGCATATTTAGTAATATAAAAAATAAATAAATGTAAAATAAGAAAACATATAGCCACACAAAAGGGAAAAAAAGGGAAGAGGATAGATATGAAGAGATATATATAAAAACACATAAAGGGAGGAAAGGACTATCGTAGAGAAAAGATCAATCATGATGTTAAAAATAAATAATAAATGAAAAACGAATAGAGCAATTAGGAAAACACAAACATCAAGAAAAAATAAAATTCAGACGAATATAGAAAAAACATAGAATCCCACATAAATCATAAATTTATAATGGTTAGAACCTAAATATCCCTTTAGAGTCGTCTATGCTGCCGCACCCCATTTTTCTCGCAAAAAGTGGGTTCGACGTGACAACTCTTTTTGGGATGGTTAAAGAGTGAGAGTCACTATCTAACGAATTAAGGTGTGTTAGGGCACCATTTTAGGCTAATTATGAATCAGTTAATTAGTCTACGTCATCAGAAATTGGGTAAGGGTTTAAATTACCTTAAAAGAAAGGTGTTAGGCACCTTTTGAGGTCCACAATTGTGGTTTCTGACCAAATTCATGTATTACGTGGGGATTCTACGTGATAAACAAATGTCACTTATTTTATTAGCTTAGTTTCACTTAAGTGATGAAAATAGTAAGCAAGACATAAAGCTTAAATTATCTTAATTATCAATCATCTAGGTGATAAAATAAAAGAAAAGATGTAAATCAGATAACCAAAAAGATAGAAGTGACACAATTAATATAACAAGATATTTATTAAATAAGAGAACCTAAACTACCCCAAATACTTGAAACATGTAAAGTAAATAAAAGGGACAACATATTTGAAAATTTTAAACTAAGATTTATTTTATTTTATTCGAATCAGCACCCAACTTATTAACGGATGACAATGTCATATGTCGTATTATCGGTTTATGCTCGAATCAACTTTCATCATTTTCGATTGTCTACCCACCCCCACCTAATTTGTTTATTAAAGTTAGAGGTGTTCTAAAGGAAATAATAAAAGTAGCATTCCCTAAAGTGCCTATCCGTCCCAACTTAATGTCCAAGAGGCGTTGGTACAAGCATCCTAATTGATTAAAAGCTGATTAGGTGATAAACAATTAGCCATTATTTATTTTTTATATATAATTTAGAACCTATAGGTATGATTTCTAGATGATAAATAATTGACTATTAATGAAAGATAGTTGTCAATTCACTTCAAACAATATGTTGCAAATTTGTAAAACTAAAAGACGTCAAAAATCAAGCATGTTGAGGAATGCAGATGATAACAATTAATTGCAATATGCGAACAATCAATTAAACATTGTTGAAAATTAGTTCAAATTCTATAAATTAATCAAAGTGTCAAAAGTATGTTGAAATGCTGAAAGTTATTTTTAAACCCCAAGATCAATTTTAATATACTAGAAATTAAATAACTATGCTGAAAATTGAATAGACATGCTGAAAATTAATTTTTTGAATGCTGGAAAATTCATTTTAAAATTCTTAAAATTCATTTCTATATGCTAGAAATTTATTTCATATGCTGGAAATTAATTTTAGTATGGTGGAAATTCATTTTAATATGTTGGAAATTAATTTAAATATGCTGGAAATTCGTTTTAATATGCTGAAAATTCATTTTGTATGTTGAAAACTAATAAAAACATGCAAAAAGAATAAATACAATGAAAATTAGTTTTACATGCTATAAGTTAAATTAACATGCTTGAACTTAATTTAATACGTTGAAAGTTGATTAATAATCCTAAAACATGATTTCTAAATGACCACATAAATTTACTGTTGATCCTAAATTATATTTGCCTAAGTAATTCTAGTAAACAAATAAATCACATAATCTCCGCCCCCCATAAGCAGTGCCTTATAATTTCATTATGGTCATAGAATTTATACAAATTATTAAAGACCAAAACAAATAAAAAATAAATATAAGAAGGCTACATTTGACAACCCTTAAACCCTCTCAAATCCTTGGCAACTCCTCATCCTGTCTAAACCCAATAACTCTCGAGTGGAACCTGTCAAATACATCAAGTGCACAAACAACCTAATGGAATTCGAAAAAATTCTAGGCATCTCATAATCGCCCGCTGATGTCTCCAAGACCATGAGGGTCTCAAGGATCCTAAGAAAGGCTCATATCTAGGGAGATTATGAGATGTACTAGGATTATTCCGCATTCACTCAAAACAACACTCAAACCGTCAGACCTCGACACATGCTCTAGATTTCAACATTCAATTACAAACAAAGAAGGAAAATCATAGGATTTGAAACCAAATAGAGAAGTAAATCAATTTATCATCATAGCAGCCAAATTATTCTTAAATATTCTAAATTAATATAAGAATTTATATACATGCAGAATCTAACACATAGAAATATGTAATTGCATCGATAGACCATTAACAGTTGAGAAGTAGAAAAACAACAAACCAACCAGAAAGCAAGAAAAGGTTGAATCATCGTGACTTGAGCAATCAGTGGTATTAGTCTATCAAAGTCAAGGTAAAGAATATTCTAAATATAAATATCAAATTATAAGTAGAAGTCAAGCTCTTTCCTCAATATTCTGAGGAGAGGTCCCCTTTTAATAATTAATATAAAATATATTAGTAAAGGAGAGAAAATAAATCAAGGAAATTATTTTCCTTAATCAGACGGGCAGAATTCGTGTAGAATCCAATAAATGAGGAAAAATAAGGCACGATTATCATAATTAAACAAATAAAATCACCCTACGCCAAACAAGAATTGAATAATTAATAGGGAGATCACAAGACAATAGAATCTACCAAAAATAGATGATCAGTGAAGCAGTCATACCTTTTCAGTAGTATACAAATCAGACAAATAATCAAATCTTTACCAGAAATAACTACGTATCAAATCTGTCACAATTAAGAGATGGAGAAATAATCAACTATAGTCAATTAATGAGGCTCTTGAATCAAATTATCAATGTTAACTAAATAACATATTATATGACTTTAAACAAGAAAAAATTATCATGACTTTAAACAAGAAAAAATTATCAATTATGAGGGTGTAAACATCTTAGGGTGAATCAATTAAAATCAAGCCTCTTACCCGAAGAAAAATAAGCAATCAATGATTAATACTTGTCAAAAATCAAGCAAACATAGACCTAATAAGAACAAACAGTGATTTCAAAATCAATAAAAATCAGCACCTTATTTGAAAATTAGGGTTAAAAATGTTATGAAAATTAGGTCTTTTCACATTTGTTAATCTAAGGATAAACAATCACGAATTTAAAAAATCGATTAGTAATTAGAAAATAAACTCCACCAATTTTATATCTAAAATCTATCTAAAAGAAGAAGGGGTAGAAGAAAGTGATAATATTAAATTGGCATAAATTTAATAAAGAAATCAAACCTGGGTGATTCTTATGAATCCTTCATAGATTTGTATTACTTTTTGGCAAGAGTCAAACTGGTGCAGATGAGAAAGCAATGGTTGTTTGTTGGATTTTGTTGATGATGGGTAAGAGGCAACATTACTGGTGGATTATTTCTGATGTTTCATCGGTAGGAGGATGTAGCATTGGTGGCTGAAGAAGTGGCGAGGGTGGTTGGGAACAGTGTTGTTTTTGTGCAGTGGAAGGCGATGGCGGAAGTGGTGGTTTCGCAGCTAGAACTTGCTAGTCCTTAATTTTGGTGAGTCAATGGCAGTGAAGCCGCACGAGAGAGGCATAGAGTGAGAGAGTGCAAGTGGAGATGAGAAGGGGTGTGTGGATATTTTATGTAATACTCCATATTTTTCTAGCTCAGTTTAACTCTCAGTACATGAGTATTAATATATAGAAATTTAAAAAATACTTGGTATTTTTCAGTTTAGAGCTTACCATTGCGTAGAAAATTTGGTCAGCTTTCCAACTATATAAAGTTCGCCCAAATTCGATACCCGGGTGAAGAGTTAGAGAAATTTTTATAAAATAGTGTGCCAACTGGCACTTCAGCGCGTCGCGGAGCCAGGACAAAAGGTATTTGGCAATTTCCAATGGAGCTCCACGATACCACCGCATCGCTCCACCAGCTAAATTCTCAATTGTCATTTTCCAGTATTTCATCGCGATCATAGCGCATCGTACCAAGGGTGAAATTTGCATACAAAGGGGTACCACAATTCCACAGCGTCGCGTTGATGACCCAGTTTGCAATTGTTAGTTTCCAGTGACACGGCGTGATAGCATTGCGTCGAGCCAAGGGCCTAAATTAGATTTTTCAGTATGAATTTTGATATCTTTTCCAGGGGTAATTGGGTAATTTTTCACAACCCTAATCAGTCCTAAACACGAAATTTAGCACTAAAGGAGCACTAATTGCTCATTATTTCATTCTTTATCGAAGAAACAAAACATTCTCTCCCATAGGGCAAAACCCAAGTTTCAAGAAATCAAGAACAAAGCTCAGGAATCTCTCTAAGAACCTTCAAGAATTAACATTCCAAGGTATGTTAGGTGTTCATTCATGGGTTCATTTCACCCATGAAGTCAAAGAACCCTTTTTAAACTTACAAGATCTTAGATTTATGAACTTCATGCTTGAAATTGATTATGTCCATGTCCCTGATAGTAGTTAGGTTTCAATTCATGATTAATTATAAGTTTCCATGAAATTAAAATAATTATGTGATGAATTATATACTAACCCCTTGAATTTGCAATTGAGTATTGTATTCATGATGTTCATGTGTTGGCTATTACCATGTGAAATAATCCATGTTCCCCAAGTGTTTGTTAAAATGCCTATGTGAAGTAAATAGTGGAATCATGACATGTCATTGTGTGGTCCCAATTATTTATAAGCTTATGCCCTACAAGTCTTTGATTAAATGTCTCTATGAATGAATTATGAACAAGTGGACATTGTTATGCTTTTTTAAGATCATGTCATGCTTTACTTTCATGCTATCGGGGCCTAGGGGTATTCAATATCCGAAAATCTAGCTGTTAACCTAGAGCTACAGTAGTTATAGAATAGTCTCAGTCATGACACGAAATAGTAATACTCAGCCATTTAACAGAACTCAGTGAACTCAATCAGTTACAGAACTCAATATCAGTTTAGATTTGCTCAGTATAATTAGTTCAGCGTCTATTCAGTTGGGAGTAGGATTCAGCATCGAGTGAACCCAAGGATGGGGGCTCATCGACAAGTACAAGGTATGATCCTTACAAGCAGTCCTTGCATTCCATAACTACGTAGCCAGCATAGATTGAGACATCAACCTACCAGTTAAGAGTTGATGAGGTGTTTCTACCTTCCTGTTGAGGGTACCACTATTCTCATTAGAGTGCCTGCCAAATGAGGGTAACTCTTTAGTTTGTCTTTACTCGTGGTACGGTACTGATACCCTTAGGGTTATAGGTTGGAGCCCAATTATCATTTTTGGGGCATGTCGGTTAGATAATAACTTCCCACAGTCTCAGTTTCAGTCTCAATATAGAATTTTGTTCAATTCTATAGAATCAGGACTATCAGATACAATCAATCAGTTTCAGTAACTCAGTTATCAGTAATCTCTGATATCAGTTACTCAATTTTTAGAACTCAGAACTCAGCTTCAGTAAAATCTCTGTTACATTATACACATCTATGCACAGTATTGCGTACTCAGTATTTACAAAAATTTTGGTTATCCATGTACTCTTATATTCAGTTACTCTACATCATTCAGTCAGTTATTGTTCATGCATATGAACCTTTGCATTCAGCCTTACCTTATTTAGCATACCAGTATATTCCACGTACTGGCGCATACCTTTTTTTTGCGGTATGATGTCTCATATCATAGGTTCAGATGCTTAGGTTCCTGACCGCGCATAGACAGATTCAGTTATCAGCAGCAGTTTTAGTAGTCAGTCCTCATCTATTGAGGGCATGCTTTTATTTTAGTTTTTCAGTTTATCAGTAGTCGAAGTTAGTTGGGGGCTTGTCCCATCAACTCCACATTCAGACAGTTCAGTTAAAGGCTTTTCAGACTAGACTAGTTCAGACAGTATTCAGATTTCAGATATTTTATCAAATGTTATTATTTACCAGTATTTCAGATTTTGAACCTTATGGCACTTCAACCTATTTTCCATACTAATTTTAGTGTTATTATCCAGTGCTCACAGCAGGTACCAGTCATGGGTTAGGTTATGGTCCTTCGGTGTCGTAAGCACCGTGTAGTATTTGGGGTACAAACTCGGGATGTTACAAACTTGGTATCAGAGCCTAAGGTTCAACAGAGTCCTAGGGAGTCTAAAATCCGCATCTAGTAGAGTCTTGTGCATGTGTGTGTAGCGCGCCACACTTATGGACAAGAGTCTATGAGATGTTTTTATAAAAAGTTTCCCTTTTTTCAGTATTAATGTCGTATGAGTAAGAATGAGCTCAAGTTAAACTCTCAGTCTAATCCTTTCTCCCTTCCATTTACATAAAATACCTCCCAAAATAACCAACATAAGAAGAAAAGGAAGCCAGTCAGAACCTCAGCCCGTTTAGGTATATCCCCTGGACGAGCATGTCTCCCATGCAGAATTTAGAGTTGTGTTCACTACTCTATCCAATTCCGTAGTATCTTAGAATGAATGGTCAGATGCTCTTCAGGCCAATCCAGTGTCCAATACTACTGCAGTTAGGATTTGGTACTTCACCCGAATAAATCCTCCCCTATTCTCAGGATCCAAGTTAGAAGAAGATTCACAGGAGTTCCTCGATCAGTTTCAAAAAGTCACAAATATCATGGGAGTGACCTCCAGTAAGAGTGTTGAGTTAGCCACTTATCATCTACAAGATATGGATCATACATGGTTTAAGTAGTGGAAAATATATAGGGGCACAGATGTAGAGCCCATAGAGTGGGGAGAGTTTGCTACTATTTTTTTAGATAGATTATTTCCCTTGAGCTGAGAGAAACCAAGGTGTGAGAGTTCATCAATCTCAGGCATGGAAATATGAGTATGAAAGAGTATTCCCTCAATTTTACTCAGTTAACCAGATATGATCCTTATGTAGTAGCAGACAGTATATCCAGAATGAGCAAATTCGTGTCAGGGGTGTCAAAAAGTATTGTTAAAGAGTACATAATAGCAATGCTAATTAAGGAGAAGGACATATTCAGGCTCATGGTCCATGCTCAGTAGATAGAAAAAGCTAAAAATAAGAAGAGAGAGAGGGAGAACAAGAGAGCTAGAATAGATAGCTTCAATTTCACTCAACCTAAGTCCGAGGGTGGTAACCGTTCCCAGTTTCACCCAAAATCTTCAGTTTTGGCTCCATCTTCAGCCAGCTCTAGTACCTAAGTTCAAAAATGGTAACAAGGATAGGGCGCCAGGCTCTAAATCTCAGGGTAGTGTCAGCAGTGCTCGAATAAATCCTCTTTGTCAGAAGTATGACAGAAACTATCAGGGTGCTGGCAGTGAAGATTGTTTTGGGTGTGGCAAGCCAAGCCATTAGAATCAGAGATTGTCCTCAGTCAGGTTCTCAGGGTCAGTATAATCGTCCCCCAGCTCAGTCCGATCGCCCGAATCAGTAGGGTGCCGCTTCCATTGCCACCAGTGGGAACCACCTAAATAGGATTTATGAACTTCAGTCCAGAAAAGATCAGGAAAATTCTCCTGATGGTCACTAGTACGTTATAGATCTTCCATTTACATGTTTATGCATTGCTAGATCCAGGAGCATCTTTATATTTCGTAACTCCTTATATAGCCGTGAACTTAAGAGTCAGTCCAAAAATCCTAGCAGAGCCTTTCTCAGTTTCTACCCCAGTGGGTAAATCTATCATAGCCCAACGGGTATACAGGAATTGTCCGGTTACGATATCTCAGAAAGTTACTTCAGCTGACCTTGTAGAGATAGAGATGGTGGATTTTTATGTCATTCTTGGCATAGATTGTCTCCATTCATGCTATGCCTCAGTTGATTATAGAAACAGAATTGTTCATTTTCAATTTCCAAATAAACCAGTCCTTGAATGGAGGGGTAGTACTACAGCACTTAAGAATCAGTTGATTTCATACTTTAGAGTGAGAAAAATGATATCCAAGGGATATGTCTATCATCTTGTATGATTCAAAGACTCTAGTTCAGATACTCCTAGTCTTGAGTCAATTCCAGTAGTAAATGAATTCTCAGATGTGTTTCCCAAAGATCTTCCTAGAGTTCCTACCGAAAGGGAAATTGACTTTGGAATAGATCTTCTTCCAGACACTCAGCCTATATCTATTCCGCCATACAGAATGGATCTAGTAAAACTCAATGAGTTAAAAAATCAGTTAAAGGACCTATTAGACAAGGGTTTCATCATACTTAGTATTTCCCCGTGGGGCGCACCAGTCTTATTCATGCCTAAGAAAGATGGTTCTCTTAAAATGTGTATAGATTGCCGTCAGTTGTACAAAGTCACAGTCAAGAATAAATATCCAGTTCCCAGAATCGATGACTTGTTTAACCAACTTCAGGGTGCTAGTTAATTTTTTAAGATAGACCTCAGATCAAGCTATCATCAACTCAGAGTCAGAGAATGTGACATTTTGAAATAGCTTTCCAAACCTGGTATGGTTACTTCAAATTTCTAGTAATGTCCTTTGGTCTCACTAATTCCCCAACAACTTTTATGGACTTAATTAATCGTGTGTTCAAGAAGTACTTGGATATGTTCATTATAGTTTTCATCGATGATATTGTTGTCTATTCCCATAGCGAGAATGATCAAGCATATCACCTCAAAATCGTACTTCAGACTCTCAGATCCCATCAGTCATTTGCCAAATTCAGTAAGTGCGAATTTTGGCTAAGGTCAGTAGTATTCCTTGGTCATATTGTATCCGGTGATGGTTTTAGAGTTAATCCTCAAAAAGCTGAAGCAGTGAGAAACTGGCCTAGACCCATTTCTTTATCAGATATCAGGAGCTTCTTGGGTTTAGTTGTCTATTACCGTTGATTTGTTAAAGGGTTTTCATCTATTACATCCCCTATGTCCAGATTGACTCAGAAGAAAGTCATGTTTTAGTTGTCAGATTCTTATGAGAAGGGTTTTCAGGAGTTAAAGACTTGACTCACCTCAGCCCCAGTTTTGACTCTACCAGATAGTTGAAATGGGTTTGTTGTGTACTGTGATGCATCCAGAGTAGGTTTGGGTGTTGTCCTCATATAAAGAGGTAAGGTCATAGCCTATTCCTCTAGACAGCTTAAGCCTCATGAGAAGAATTACCCTATCCATGATCTTGAGTTAGAAGCTATAGTGTTTGCCTTAAAGATTTGGAGTCATTATTTGTATGGGGTGCATGTTGATGTGTTCATAGATCACAAAAGCTTGCAGTATGTCTTTTCTCAAAAAGATTTGAATTTACATCAGAGAAGATGGTTAAAGTTGTTAAAAGACTATTACATGAGTGTTTTGTATCATCCGGGCAAGGCCAATGTGGTGGCAGATGCTCTCAGTAGGTTGTATATGGGTAGGGTGGATCATGTTGAGAATGAAAAGAAGAAGTTAGTTCAGGAAGTTTATCAGCTTACCTGACTAGGTGTCCGCTTAGTCAATTCAACAAAGGATAGTGTGTGGATGCAGAATAGTTTAAAATCATCTCTAGTTTCCAAAGTAAAGGAAAAGCAGGACAAAGATCTCAGTCTAGTTAAGTTTAAGGAGTCAATCAAAGATCATAAAGTAGAGGTTTTCTCCCAAGGGGGAGATGGTGTGTTTCGTTGCCAGGGTCGACTACGTATGACAGGTGTAGATGAATTGAGGCAATGAATTCTTGCAGAAGTTCATGGTGCGCGTTACTCTATTCATCTAGGGGCCACTAAGATGTACTGCAATTTGCGGAAGGTCTATTGGTCGAGTGGGATGAAGAGAGATATTGCAGAGTTTGTAGCCAAGTGCTCAACGTGTCAGCAGGTTAATATTGAGCACTAGAAGGCTAGTGGATCCATGCAGGAGTTTAGCATTCCCACATGGAAATGGGAAAAATTGAACATGGACTTTGTAATGGGATTGCCTCGTACTCGTCGTCAGCATGATTCTACTTAGGTCATTGTAGACAGGATGACCAAATCAGCTTACTTCTTGTCAGTCCATACCTCTTATTCAGTCGAGGACAACGCTAAACTTTATATTAGGGAGTTGGTCAAGTTATACGGAGTCCCAGTATCTATCATCTCAGATAGAGGTACCCATTTTACATCTCACTTCTGGAAAGCATTCCAAAAGGGTTTTGGTACCCAAGTTCACCTCCGTATAGCCTTCCACCCTCAGATAGATGGTCAAGAAGAAAGGACCATTCAGACTCTAGAAGATATGTTAAGAGCCTGCGTTGTTGATTTTAAAGGTAGTTGGTATGACCACTTGCCTTTGATCGAATTCGAATATAATAATATTTACCATTCCAGTATTCATATAGCTCCTTTTGAGGATTTTTATGGTAGGAGATGTAAATCTCCAATTGGTTGGTTTGAGGTAGGTGAGGCCCAGTAGTAGGGTCTGATTTAGTATTTGATGCCTTAGAGAAGGTTCAGTTGATCAGAGAAAAGCTTAGGGCTGCACAAAGCCGACAGAAATCGTATAATGATATGAGGAGAAAAGATTTCGAGTTTGAGATCAGTGATTTTGTGTTCTTGAAAAATAAAAATCTCTCCCATGAAGGGGGTGAAGAGTTTTGGCAAGAAGGGAAAGCTCAGTCCCCGATATGTCGGTCCTTATAGAATTCTCAGTTGTTTCAGAAAGGTAGCTTACGATCTTAAGTTTTCTTCAGATCTAGCTTAAGTACACCCAGTATTCCATGTCTCCTTGCTAAAGAAATACATTGGTTACCCAACAAAAATAGTTCCCTTAGAGGGCGTAGATATTCAGAATGATCTCTCTTTTGAAGAGGTTCCAGTCCAGGTCCCCGATCATCAAATTCGCAGACTCAGGAACAAAGAAGTTCCATTGGTCAAAGTTCTTCAGCCGAATCAGTCCGCTGAGGGAGCTACTTAGGAAGTAGAAAAAGATATGCAGACCAAGTATCCTCACCTCTTCTCTGCAAATTCAAGTTTAGCTTAAGGTAGCAGGCTTTCTTAGATTTTCTTAGTTCTATTTTCAGCTACAGTTATAAACTTGGTATCCATTACCGTTGCATATTTAGTCATGCATTCATGAATCAGTTCAGTCACGAACTCATGCATCAGATATGCATATTCAGAATGAAAAGTCAGCTTATCAGTAATCTCAGTCATGTATTCCATGCATCAGATAAGCATGTTCAGTGTGTAAGCTCAGTCTATCAGTGTTTCTCAGCTTAATCAGTCTCATTCGAGAAGGAATGTTCCAAAGGAAAAGATATTATAATACCCCATATTTTTCTAGCTCAGTTTAACTCTTAGTACATGAGTATTTATATATAGAAATTTTAAAAATACTCAGCATTTTTCAGTTTAGAGCTTACAATTGTGTAGGAAATTCTATCATCTTTCCAATGATATAAAGTTCGCCCAAATCCGATACCCGGGTGAGGAGTTAGACCTATTCTTGTAAAACAGTGTGCTAATTGGCACTTCAGCGTATCGTGGAGCCAGGCCAAATGACATTTGGCAATTTTCAGTGGATCTCCGCGATACCAATGCATCGCACCACCAGCAAAATTCCTAATTGTCATTTTCCAGTATTCTGTCGCAATCATGGCGCGTCGTACCAAGGGTGAAATTTTCATACAAAGGGGTACCACGATTCCACCACGTCGTGTGTTCATAATTTTCAGTTTCAAGTGACACAGTGTGATAGCGCCGCGTCGTGCCAAGGCCAAGATCGGGTTTTTCAGTACGAATTTTTATATCTTTTCCAGGGGTAATTGGGTGATTTTCCATGGTCCTAATCAGTGCTAAACATGAAATTTATTCCTAAAGGAGCACTAATTGCTCATTATTTCATTATTTACCCAAGAAACAAAACATTCCCTCTAAAAGTGCAAAACCCTAGTTTCAAGAAATCAAGAACAAAGCTCAAGAATTTCTCCGAGAACATTCAAGAATTAACATTCCAAGGTATGTTAGGTGTTCATTCATGGGTTCCTTTCACCCATGAAGTCCAAGAACCCTTTTTAAACTTACAAGATCTTAGATTTATGAACTTCATGCTTGTAATTGATTATGTTCAAGTCCCTGATAGTAGTTAGGTTTCCGTTCACGATTAATTATAAGTTTCCATGAAATTAAAATAGTTATGTGATGAATTATATGCTAAACCCTTGAATTTGCAATTGAGTATTGTATTCATGATGTTCATGTGTTGGCTATTACCATGTGAAATAATCCATGTTCCCCAAGTGTTTGCTAAAATGCCTATGTGAAGTAAATAGTGGAATCATGACATGTCATTGTGCGGTTCCAATCATGTATAAGATTATGCCCAACAAGTGTTTGATTAAATGTCTCTATGAATAAATTATGAACAAGTAGACATTGTTATGTTTTTTCAAGATCATGCCATGCTTTACTTTCATGTTACCGAGTCCTGGGGGCATTCAATACCTAAAAATCTAGTTGTTTACCTAGAGCTACAATAGTTATAGAATAGTCTGAGTCATGAATCGAAATAGTAGTACTCAGCCAGTTAACAGAACTAAGTGAATTTAGTCAATTAAAGAACTCAGTATCAATCTAGTTCAGTTCAGTATATTCAGTTGGGAGTAGGATTCAGCACTGAGTGAACCCAAGGATGGGGGCTCACCTTCCAGTAGAGGGTGTGATCCTTAGAAACAGTCCTTGCATTCCAGAAATACATAGCCAGTGTAGGTCGAGACATCAACCTTCAAGTTAAGGGTTGATGAGGTATTTCTACCTGCCAGTTGAGAGTACCACCGTTCTCATTAGAGTACCTGCCAGATGAGGTTAACTCTCCAGCTTGTATTTACCCGTGGCACTGTACTAACACCTTTCTAACTGGGGTTATAGATTGGACCCCAGTTATCATATTTAGGGTATGTCAGTTATATGATTACTTTCAACAGTCTAAGTTTCAGTCTCAATATAAAACTCAGTTCATTTTTACAAAATCAGGACTTTCAGATACAGTCAATCAGTTTCAGTAATTCAGTTATCAGTAATCTTTGATATCAGTTTCTCAATTATCAGAAAACAGTACTCAGCTTCAGTAAAATCTCAGTTACAATATACACGTATATACACAGTATTTCATACTCAGTATTTACAACAATTTTAGTTATCCATGTACTCTCATATTTAGTTACACTATATCATTCAGTCAGTTATTGTTCAAACATATGAACCCTTGCATTCAGCCTTACCTCATCTAGCATACTAGTACATTCCACGTACTGATGCATTCTTTCTCTTTGCTTATGATGTCTCATATCATAGGTTAAGACGCTCAGGTTCCTGACCGTGCATAGACAGATTCAGTTATCAACAGCAGTTTCAGCAGTGAGTCCTCATCTATCAAGGGCATGCTTTTATTTATGTATTTCAGTATATTAATAGTTCAGTAGTCGGAGTTAGTTAGTGGCTTATCCCATCAACTCCACATTCAGACAGTTCAGTTAATGGCTTTTCAGACTAGACTAGTTCAGACAGTATTCAGATTTCAAACATTTTATCAGATGTTATTATTTACCAGTATTTCAGATTTTGAACCTTATGGTATTTTAGCCTATTATCCGCATTACTTTCAGTCTTATTATCCATTGCTCACAGCAAGTACCAATCATGGATTAGCTTGTGGTCCTTCGGGGTCATAAGCACCGTGTAGTATCCGGGGTACAGACTCGGGGCGTTATATTTTGGGAGAAATTGGGGATTAGGGTTGGGTTTTGATTTACAAGGAAATAAGGAAAAAGATTGATCTTAGCCGTAGATCACTTTTGATCAACGACTGAGATTTAAAGTTATATAATATTTAAAAATTGGGTCACAATTGAATTGAAAAGTTGAAATTAAGTTAATTGGACACAATTTAGGATAGAATTGTGATGAATTGGAAAAAATTGGGTTAGAAAATAAATAAGTTGGAACAATTAAATGAAAATGGCTGCTATAATAATAATAAAAATAGTAATAATAATAATAATAATTAAAACTAGATGTTTGTAAATTACAAGCATGATTTTTAAATAATTTAATAAATATAAACACATTATGTAAAAAAATATTATATTTAAATTAATAAATTATATATAATATAAAACGATTATATGAAAGTAATAAAAATAATTTGTATATTTTCAAATCACGAATGTGACATACCCATATTCATTTGATACCAAAATAACGCATAAAAAATATTAATGTTAAAAATTATTATTTGATAATAGCAGACTAAGAGAAGCAATGGGAGGTAAAAATTGGGTATCAACAGTGGTTTCTAAATCTTGACTTTGACCATTAGTGCTGGGGAATTTTAAATATATTCCAGTATATTAGTGGAAATTTTGAGGACCTCCTCAAAATTTCTGCCCTAGTTTACTACTGTTTGAGATGATCTTGCCTTGAGAGGATCCAAAGAGTTTGTTGGTCTTCATTCTCTTTGTTGGATGATGATCATCTCCTTTTGAGTTTCTTAGATTCCTTCTTGAAAATTCTGCCCAAGTTTCTATTTCCTGGGGTGATATGATCAAGCCATTGGGGCGCCTACGTATCACGTTGAAGCAAGAATCAAGTCAAATGTAGTTTAGGACTAAAAAATTTAAAGGGTTGATTGAAGCCGACATAGGCTGCCTACGTATCTCATTCTTGAGAATTTAGTTCGTCACGTAGTTCATACATAAAAGAGAAGGGTAAATTCTCCTAAGGGGTTGAGCGAAGCTGATATAAGCTGCCTACGTATATTATTCTTAAGAATTCAGGTCAAACATAGTTCATACATAAAAAGGAAGGGTAAATACTCCTAAGGGGTTGACCAAAGCTGACATAGATTGTCTACGTATCTCATTCTTGAGAATTCTGGTCAAACATATTTTTTATATAAGAGGAAAGTGATTCTAGGCAATCACAAATCATAAAAACAATTACTTTCATAAAAGTGTGATTACAAACAAACAAAGGAAACAAAAGCAAAAAACATCCTTCAAACATATTATTTATTTACCGCTTCAGAATTGATTGATTTGTTCCACTCTTGATCATCCATCTCAGATAGTATCAAAGTTCCTTCGAATAGTACTTTTTGAACTATATACGACCCTTTCCAGTTCGGAGAAAACTTACCTTTGTACTCTTCTTGATGAGAGACTATGCATATGAGAACCAATTGCCCAACTTCAAATGTTTGAGCTCATACTTTTTTTTGAAGGCATGTATCATTCTGTGTTGGTACAACTGGCCATGACACATGACAACTACTCTCTTTTCATCAATTAACATGAGTTATTCATAGAGAGCACGAACCCTTTCTTTATTGCTTAATCTGGCTTCTTGAATAGTCCTTAAAGAAGGTATTTAACCTCTGCAGGTATCACGACTTCATTTCCTAAAACCAATAGATAAAGAGTTGCCCCAGTTGAGGTTTGAACTGTTGTTCAATACCCTAGAAGAGGGTAAGGCAACATATCATGCCATGATCTATCATTTTCGACCATTTTTTCAAGATCTTCTCGATGTTTTTATTAATTGCTTCCATATCCCCTTTCATCTATGGATGGTATGCGATTGAGTTGAGATGAACAATCTTGAACTGTTGACAAATCTCATTCATCAAATGACTATTCAAGTTAGCCTCATTATCATTAATAATTGATTTTGGTACTCTAAATTGGCAAATCAGGTTGTTCTAGACAAAATTTACAACTACCTTCTTGGTCACGACTTTATATGATGCATCTTCTACCCACTTGGTGAAGTAATCAATAGAAACCAAAATGAATCTATGTCCATTTGATTTTGGTGGATTTATTGGTCCAATAACATCCATACCCCAAGCTATGAAAGTCCAAGGTGAACTCATAGCATAAAGCTTGTATAGGGCATCCGAATTAAATCTCTGTGTATCTTATTTTTTGAACACTTCTACACATACTTGCTACATTCATTTTCCATAGTCATCTAGAAGTAACCAGTTCTTAGAGTCTTTATGGCAAGATCATATCCATTTATATAGGGCCCACAGACTCAGTATGTACTCTTCTATTAGCTTTGTAGCTTCTGTGGCATCAACATATCTTAGAAATCCTATGTCTGGGATCCTCATAAAAAGAATTTCCCCACTTGGAAAATAATTCTTTGCCAAATACCAGATTGTCTTTTATGATTGTTTTTGGCCTCCTCAGGATATGTTTCAAATTCTAAATAACTTTTTATGTCAAAGTACCATGGCTTTCCATCAGCTTCCTCTTCGATATGTGCATAATATGCAGTTTGTTCCTTTAATCTTATTTTCAAAAAATTGATGTAACTCTGATCTGGGTGTTGAATCATGGAGGATATAGTAGCTAAAGCATCATCAAACTCATTTTGTATCCTTGGGATATGTCTAAAGTATATTTCCTAGAACCTTCCACATAAATATTTTGCTAGTATACATAAGGGGTAATCTTTGAGTTCTTCACTGCCCATTCTCCCCGCATTTGGTGAATAAGCAAATCTGAGTCTCCAATGACTAAAAATTCTCGATCACCTATGTCAAGTTCATACTTGAGTCCTAGGATGCAATCTTCGTATTCAAACATATTATTGGTGTATGGGAAGCATAATTTAGCGGTTAACAAATAATGTTGGGTTGTTTCTGACACTAAAACTGCTCCAATACCTGAACCCTTAAAGTTGACCGCTCCATCAAAAAATTCTCTATCCAGGGTATGTTTCTGCAATATCTTCTCCCATGAATAAAACCTCTTCATTTGTAAAGTAGGTTCAAAGTGGCTCATATTTATTATCAACTGGATTCTCAGCTAAATAGTTTGTCAAGGCTTTCCCCTTGATTGTATTTTGAAACACATAAATGATGTTGAACTCACTAAACAACATTTGCCACTTGGATAACTTTCCCGTGGGCATGGATTTCTGAAATATATACTTCAATGGATCCATTCTGGAAATAATATATGTTGTATACAAGGATAAATAATGCCTCGTGCTTTGTGCAACCCAGGTCTAAGCATAACACGTCCTTTCTACAAGAGTATAGCGATCTTCATATGGTGTGAACTTTTTACTCCGGTAGTAGACTGCTTTCTCTTTTTTATTGGTCTAATTGTGTTACTTGAGAACACATCCAAAAGCATTTTCTGAAACTGACAGGTAAAGCAATAAAGGACTTTCTTCCCTTGGTGGAACAAAAACAGACAAAGCGAATAGATAATCCTTGATTCTATCAAAAGATTTTTGGCATTCTTCTGTCCATTCATTCAATACGTCTTTCTTCAACTTCTTGAGACTTAGCTTGCATATGACTGGAGATTGGGCAATGAACCTAAAAATGTAATTCAAATGACCCAGAAAACTCATAACTTCCTTCGTAGGCCTTGGCGACGATAAATATTGAATAGTCTTATTTTGGATGGGTCGAGCTCGATGCCCCTTCAACTGACTATGAACCCTAATAATTTCACACTTAGCAAAGTTCAAATTCAAGTTGTACTTTCTCAATCGGTTGAAGAACTTTTCCAGGTATGTCAAATAATTTAATCTCTTATGAGATTTGATGATTACATCATCCACGTGCACCTCAATTTTTTTATGAATTATATCATGAAAAACCATCATCATAGCTCTCATGTATATCGCATCGGCATTCTTAAGAACTAACAACATTACCCAATAGTGATAAACACCCCAGGGAATTATGAAAGCCATCTTTTCTGTATCTTCCTCATCCAAAGATATATTATGATACCCGACAAAACAATCTATGAAGGACTGCATCTTATGTTTTGCATAGTTATCAGTGAGGATGCGGATGATGGGTAGAGAGATATTATCCTTAGGACTAGCTCTATTCAAACCTCTATAGTCAACATAGATTTTGATTTTGTGACCTCCACAACCTTTGACTGAATTTGCTTCGTCATTTCTTTCTTAATCTTCAAACCAAAGTCTGGCATGAATTTCTGCATTTTTACTTTACTAGATCATACTCGAGATTGATTCATAACTTATGTGACATAATGTTGGTGCTTAACCCAGCATATCATTGTAGGACCAAGCAAATATATTGATGTATTTTCATAGAAAATGAATTAGTTCTCTTTTCTTTGCCTCTGTCAAGTGAACACTAACTCTGGTCTCCTTTAATTCGTCATGGTCTCCTAGGTTAACTACTTTAGTTTCCTCCAAGTTGGGTTTCTCTCAATTTTCAAATTGTTCCACATGTCATGTTAATTGCCCTTCATCATAGTCTTCCCACAAATTATTAGTTTCCTCGCTTTGTTTATTTAGCCCTTGACATGACATCGGCAGGTTTAAAATTATTGTTACTGAAATATACAAACAAACCAAGTTAGATAACCATAAGATAACACAAAAATAGTAAAATAAGTATAATCATACTTCAAAATAACTTCTTAGACAAAAAGAGGCCTTTTTATTAAAATTTGGCAAATATTTACAAACTATGGCTCATGAACCGCACAAGTATAGGACCGTGCCATTTTGAAAAGAGTAAAATGAGAAATGGAAATTTGAAACATAAAAGGATGGATCACGGGGCCTCCTCCGGATCATCACCAATTTTTAAAACTACTAGTAATTTCCCTTTCATCTACCACAATAGGTGATGAGTCATAAGGGAAGTAGAGGTCTAATTTAGCAAAGTCTCTCCGGACATGACCTTTCTCACCCCACAAGCCTTTGGGAAATCTTCTAGTGTTGTGTTGCAATATTCGAACAGATTTCGTATCCCATTCCCGAAACCATCATCTGTTGGCACCTCGTACGCAGGAAATGACTGGTAAATAAGTGGCAATGGTTTGGGTAGACCCATCTTTGGCTTTTCTTCATTCTCATGTTCCATTGTTGGCTTGTACCCTAACCCATATCTAAATGCTTTTTCTGGGATCGCAGTCGGCTCACTGATTACTTCCAAATACTTTCCCAAGCCCTGGATAGGATTGAACCCACTTCTTAACATCACAGTCACCACTATCTTATAAATAGAGGGCATTGGCATTTGGGGAGTTGGATCTTTTTCCACAGCATTCACAATTTCTACCGTATAAAAATTGTTATCCCATGGAATATCTTCAATCACAGGTACATAACTATTAGGGTGACTCAAATGGCTTCCTTCTTTTTGTATGACCACCTCTTGGTCTTCCCAAATGAACTTTAACGATTGATGAAGAGACGATGAAACTATTTTTGCACCATGAATCCATGGCCTCCTCAGAAGTAGGTTGTAATTGGGATTGATATCCATAACATGAAATTTTGTCTTTAATTCAGCATGTCCCATTTGGATGTATAAGTAAACTTCACCTATACTATCTTTTTCCCCTCCATCAAAAGCTTGTACAAATTAACATATCTTTGACGAACCTTGCCCAAGTCATAGCTCAGTTGAGTCAATGTGGAAAGAAGACAAATGCTCAGGCCAGATCCATCATTTATCAATACCCAATTAATCATATAGTCATGATAATTGATAGTAATGTGCAATGCCTTATTGTACATTATGCCTTCAAAAGAAAAATTGTCATCACTAAATAATATGTCGTGACTTCCCACAACATTCCCTATCATCGTGACTAGATTTTCGACACTCGTGCCTACAGGAACATATGTTTCATCTTGGACTTTCAACAAAGAATGTCTATGGTATTGTGAACTCTTTAATAGCGCCCACATAGAAATCTGGGTGGGAGTTTTTTTTCAAATGCTTGACAATTGAATATTCTTTTGGCTATATATGCCTCCAAAATTCTTTGGTCTCCTCTTATGTGATTGGTATTTTCTATGAATACTTCCTGTTAGCCGAATTCTCAGGAATATGCACCATCAGGACAGTGTCATTTCATAGGCTGCAGCAGTCTCTACAAAAAATTCCTTTTTAGGCAGTGGTGGAGCATATGCCTGAGTTGGGGTTGCCATCCCTATAAATGGGGGACTTTATTGACAATTAAAGTAGCCACGACACTCTAAATCTCTCTACTCTTTCTGTCTATTTAGTCTTTTCTGAATCAACCTTGGTAATAGTCACGATAGATACCCATTTATCTCTACTTCGATCATGTTCACTATGGCTCCCCCAAGATTAGGCAATGGATTACTATTGACATTTGGCATCGAGGATTGAAGAGTAATGTCACGACCCGAACAGAGGACCTGGCCTCGATGGGCATCCCGAACCATGAAGGCTCGAGAGACCCCTTAGCACGTAATCATAAGCATAATCCATAAATAAATCAAAGTGTGGAAGATATAATAATATTCAATGGAGATTCATTATAATTCAAACTCTGTCAAGAAAATTATGACAGTACAATACTCAACTCTCATCTTTGAAGCCTCTAAATAAAACTAACTATCTACGCCGGGACAAAGCCCCCGGCTAGACCATATAGTGAAAGACTCAACATATAAGTAAATGCCTCCCGAAATATAAATGGCTCACCCATTTTTGTATTATCCCAAGTGTTATATTGATGTAATGGACCATGGGACCATACCGTAGAACCTGAAATATAGGGGGTCAATACACAAAGGTACTGGTACGTAGAACAATCCAAAAACAAAATATTTTTATACAACATAAGTGAGCATTTCATAAAAATATGTCATCATAAAACATATGAAAATACATGGACATATTTTGATGAGCTTCAACACATTTTCTTGAAATCATGACTCAACTCTTTGTATTACTTATGGGCTAAGGATTGGAGTCTCTAATTTCTACTACATCATAAAGTCGTCGCTAGAGTAAAATCCATATTATATAACGTCATAAACCCGTATCAGCAAAATACAGTTTCAGGCTATGATTTATCTGAACTCAAGCCTTCTTCAGGTAACCAACTAGCTCATTTTAAGCTCATTTTCAGTTCTTAAAAACCATGCTTCATGCTTATAAAACATTCAAATCTTATTCTGTTAAGGGCCTATCATCATCGAGTATCGTCATACCAAGACTTGCAAGTCATTCATATCATATCAATTCCACAGCCCTTCTCATTCAAAACATGTAAATGACCACCAAAAGACTTATCAAATCACAATAGAGTTCTTATTATCAAAAGCATATGAAGACTTATGCAAAATACTCTCTTGACAAGACTTTAACATGTGGTGGCCAATTCATTTATTCAACACATACATTTCTTTCAGTTAAGACACAAAAGCCTTTATCATAAGAAATACCACTTTTGAAATGTGCAAATGACAATGCATAATGGTTAAAGAGGCATTTAAACTCAAGAATCATCATTATCCATAAACCGGCCCCAACATTAGTTATACATAAATCTCGCGATCAAAAAGGGGCTCTTAAGTCATGCTCTTGAAAATAATTCATAATTCATACCATGCAATGTCCATAAATTTCATCATGGAGAAAGGGAATTTAATGATTCAAATTTGTAAATAACCTTTCAAATTTAAATCACATATACACGAGATTAAAAATTGGAACAAACCCCATGATATTTACGTACTTTCATCAAATTTGATTCATGATACATGTTCTTAAAATAATTCTCCAAAACTCAATACATATACATACATATATAACTTTAAGGCTTGTTAAAATCATAAAACCTATGCCCATGAGATTTAGGATAGCCCCACATACCTTAAATTGACGGAAACCTTGAGAAACTTTGACTCTTAAGGCTTAATCTCTTAACCCTAGGTTGTTTTCTCTTCTTGTTCTTAAGGAAGATGAACTAGGGATTTTTTCTATCATAAAACGTGAATAATGAACTTAATTTAGTCTATAGATGTTTAAGGATGGTTATGGGACGTGAAAGGACCTTTTTGCCTTCGAAATAACACAAGGGCACAGCCTGGAAAGTGCCTCATTCAAACACTCATAACTTTTGACTCCGGACTCAGATTGACGAACGGTTGGTGGCATTGAAAAGAAGACTTGAAGGGCTTAAATTTGATATATAGTAGGCCACATCACTATTTATATCCAAGGATAAATGTTCAATGGAAGTTGACCCATGCAAAACCATCAACTAAAGGTCAATCGATAGGAAAGTGCTCAACTTAACTTTTGAGCAAGGAGATTTTTATGATGTATATTCATCTCCAAGGATTTTCCCACACAAAGTAAATGTTATTAAATCTTCTATTTAGATATAAACCAATGAATTTAGGTCTATGAACTTAGAAAAGATGGTTCAACTTTAGCCCGAAAGTGTGGGGTGTTACATTATCTCTCATTTGGGATCATTCGTCCCCAAATAATGGGTAGGAACTTTTTTAATCTTTACAAGTATGGGATAAAGAACGTGACCTTACACTAAACATTTTTCCTCAACGAAATATGCAAGGGCATCAAAAGAGATTCATGATAACCCCTTAGTAAAACGTGTAAGCACGAAGTGTAAGTAATAAGAATTGACATAGAGATGACCTTGCACTAAATTCTAGGGACCATAATCATCACAGCATAGGTCATAAGTTTATTTGATGATCATAGGCCTGATTTACATCAGTACTAATTATGAAATAAGGTTTTGCAGGACATATAAATAGAGGTACTCTCCACCTCACATGATATAGCCAATAGACTTTAAGCTTAACAATACTCCTCAACTATGCATTCTTCTACGAACCACCAGCTTCATCATTTCTAACTTACAATTTCCCCACAATGCATATTGCTACAAGATCCAAAATCTAACTATACATTGCTTCCATACATAAGCCTAACCCAAAGTTAGAAGATGCTAACTTAAGCTTCGGGGCTCTATACTTCACATCCATCCAAGAATACTACTCCATCTTATCACTATAGTCAAACTACATCATGTCTTATTAAGAGTACTAGCCACTTAACACAATGACTTGTGTATCTATAATTCACAACATTCAGGCTTATCTCTACTACACCCATTTCATGGATCTTCCCACTAAGACCAGCAAATACAATCACTCTCATAAAATTTTTGCCACACATCTCTTTCCTAATTATTTCCCATATGAAAGTTCATCTCCTTCTTCTCCCCTTCACCTATAACCTTACCTTGAGAAATTACATCAAAATTTTCAAATTCAAGAACATCTACTCCCCTACCTAAAACATTACTACACTTCCACAACCACCATCATACTAACATACTGAGGGTCATTGAGGGACCCCGGGCATAAGAATCATGAATAGGGGTAACACTATTTGATTATAACTTATATTTATTGCTCTACTCACAGTAGAATATGAGGTAAAGATACGATACAATCACGAAGTGCTTCATATATCAAGTGTCTATATCATAAGAAGAGAGTCGTTCTGGCATAAACACAACATAGTATGAGTTCTTGGGACAACCCACATTGAGAAACATGAGCTCTTATATTATGAGTCGTATAACATAAAGTTGGAATTCATGAAGTAAACGATTGAGACAAGGATTGGTAGTTGAAGCTATCGCTTCTCATTTTAGAGATGAGATAGTAATGAGTTTGCATGAACCTTATCACTCTAGCTAGTCCCGACGTAAGATAAATCGGTAACATATAGAAAGCATAGTTTCTTAGAACTAAGAATTATCTGAGACATGGATTTTATGGATCATGAACAACATAACATGGAGCTTGAATACTTGGAATATTGGATCACTGAGGGACATTACTGCTTCTAGTTTGGAGGTTGGAACATGACATGACCTACATAGAGAACTCAGACCTTAGACATAGGCAGGACTTGAATACATAAGACATTGGTAGGATGACCTCTTAAATTGAAGTAGGAGGAGCTTACTTGAATAGGAATAGATTTATCATGAATTTTCCCCAAAATTTGCCACCATGAGAAAATTCGGGAACTACCTTAACTCATTATCTCCCCCTTAGATTAAAGTCACAATGATAGACTTGAGGACATATCCTCTCATTAAATCTACAAGCGCAACATGAAACACAATGGGGTATCGTAACACACATAAACGCTGGACTCTCTCTGATAAATTATACTCTGAAGGCCTTGCTTTCCGAAAGCACTACCTTATCTTTCACTAGCCTATATAGTCATTATCCCACAACTTACACTCTCATGAGCATGCACCTCCACACTCCTTATTACATAACAATCAACTACTTAATATTCTTGTATTAAACGTCTAATCACATACCATTACATCTTAAAAAAATTAAAACTAGACCAAGAGCTCGTATCATATACCTATATTTCCCACAATTCAGCTCTAAGGAACACCATACAGTAGCTCTCTAGACTTCTCCATATTAAGAAATTCGAGAACATGAACTAGGTAAATGTGGCACTTACACACCTAAAACCTTATCTAACCACATGTTACCTGGGGTTCGACTTATTCTTATATACTTAACACTCTTATACACTTAATGACTCAACCACAATTTATCTTTTTAACACTAGTCCTCATGACTATATATATATATATATATATATATATCACAATCATTCACTCCTTATTCAGTAAGTTGCCAACCTAGACTATTTTAAACATTATATCAAGCCAACTAATTCATTCCCACAAAACATGCATTATCAATCTTGAGCTACTAATCTTACCACTACACTCCCCCTTCTAAAGTTCAAGCCTATTGTTTAATAACACTAATCATATGAAACATGCCATTTATTATATTAATCAATCGAATAGAAATATCAACCTAAGTCTCTTATTTCACTTAACTATGGCCTATAAGTTCATTCTCTCCACGACATTACTACTACATCTCAAAATCTAATACATACCTTCTCATGTGTAGTACTAGTTTACAATGACTAGAAAAAAGAAAATCAAGGGGGTAAAGTCACATAATAGGAATAGTCGATCTTAATTTATGTTATAACCCATTACGATCTTATCAATATATTCCACATTCTCACATTATATTTACTTATCCATGCGTACATTTAGAGTACCTTCAAATTCCATTTACACCAACGAGTCTCTACCCATAACTTATTGACTAATCTACCCCTTTTTATTCATAGACTATAAATACATTCTACAACCACCATAACTATCCATTCTGAGATCCTTCCCTATTTTGAATAAATCATAATCATAGCCAATCACGTCCTTCACAGACTACCTACAATCAAAAAATATTGCTACAATATTTATCTATCACAATAAAATGGAAACCCGACCCTCAATCAAAGTTTATACAACTAAAACTAGCTTCTTTATACAAAAGTCACCCTTACTCTGACTTCTAAACTTGTGATATCATATCATTAACTTTTGTACCATCTTACTACCAATAGGTCATGAAACCTAAACATATACTACTACTCAGGTGGAAATATTGTTCCAATATTTTGGTACATATCTCTACCCTTAAGCATGACATCTGCAATAAGGATTCCAAAAGAAATTGAATACACTTCATACCTCAGGCTGAAAAGCATGATTTTATCAAGATAAAGGTATACACTTGAATTAATACACCTTGAGGCACTATTGGACTCTTCTAAGTTCTTGTATTATTTTAGAATCTTTTATGACTCAATTAGAAAGGACCACATCATTTAAACTCTAAGATTCTGCACTTGAATCGACTAGACAAAGAGAATAAGCTAATAAAATCAAAATAAAGAAGGAATTTGGATAACTTCTATATGGTCAAAACAATGGATTGACCTAGAGTATGAAACAATGGGAAACATCTCCTAAATGCCTTGTAGCTCCCTCCTTATAAGTGTGGTGCACTACACACCCATAAAAAGGACTCTACTCGACACGACTTCATAGACACCCTGGGACCATGAACTTTGTTCTGATACCAAGATTTTTACAACCCGAGCTGAGGCCCTGGCCACAACAGGCATCCCTAAGCATGAAGGCTCGAGAGACCCCTTAGCATGTAATCATAAGCATAATCCATACATAAATCAAAGTGCAAAAGATATAATAATATTCAATGGAGATTCATTAAAATTCAAACTTTGTCAAGAAAATTATGACAGTACAATACTCAACTCTCGTCTATGAATCCTCTAAATAAAACTATATAGGTCGGGACAAAGCCCCTGGCTGGACCATATAGTGAAAGACTCAACATATAAGTAAATATCTCCCGAAAGATAGATGACTCACCTATTCTGTCATATCCCAAGTGTTATATTGATGTGATGGACCATGGGACTATACCGTAGAACCTGAAATATAGGGGTCAATACACAAAAATACTGGTGCATAGAATAATCCAAAAACAAAATATTTGTATACAACATAAGTGAGAGCATTTCATAAAAATATGTCATCATAAAACATATGAAAATAAATGGGCATATTTTGATGAGCTTCAACATATATTCTTAAAATCATGACTCAACTCTTTGTATTAATTCTGAGCTAGATGGTACACCCTACATTTCTATGATCCCACAAGCTATATGGAATCCACCCTTGACTTGGCGGCCAAGCCCCCAATCCAAGTTTGCCGCAAGGATTGGAGTCTCTAATTTTTACTACATCATAAGGTCGTCGCTAGCGTAAAATCCATATTATATAACATCAAAAACCCATTTCATTAAAATACGGTTTTGGGGTATGAGTTATCTGAACTTAAGCCTTCTTTGGGTAACTAACTAGCTCTCTTTAAGCCCAATTTTAGTTCTTTAAAACCATGGTTCATGCTTATAAAACATTCAATGCTTATTCTTTTAAGGGCCTATCATCTCTGGGTATCGTCATACCAAGACTTGTAAGTCATTCATATCATATCAATTCCACAACCCTTTTCATTCAAAACATGTAAATGACCGCCAAAAGATTTATCAAATCACAAGAGAGTGCTTATTATTAAAAGCATATGAAGACTTATGTAAAATACTCTATTGACAAGACTTTAACACGTAGTGGTCAATTCATTTATTCAACACATGCATTTCTTTTAGTTAAGACACAAAAGCCTTTAGCATAAGAAATACCCCTATTGAATGTGTGCAAACGATAATTCATAATGGTTAAAGAGGAATTTAAACTCAAGAATCTCCATCATTTATAAACCAGGCCCAACATTAGTTATACATAAATCTCGTGATAAAAAAGGGTTCTTAAGTCATGCTATCAAAATCAATTCACAATTCATACTATGCAATGTCCATAAATTTCTTCATGGGGAAAGGGAATTTCATAATTTACATTTGTAAATCACCTTTTGAATTCAAATCACATATGCACGAGATTATAAATCAATTTTATGGAACAAACCCCATGACATTTACGTACTTTCATCAAATTTGATTCACGATACATGTTCTTAAAATAACTTTCCAAAACTCAATACATATACATACATATATAATTTTAAAACTTGTTAAAATCATAAAACCTATGCCCATGAGATATAGGATAGACCCACATACCTTAGATTGATGGAAACGTTGAGAAACTTTGACTATTGAGTCTTAATCTCTCAACCCTAGATTATTTTCTCTTCTTGTTCTTAATGAATATAAACTATGGATTTTTTTAGTGATAAAACGTGAATAATGACCTTAATTTCATCTATAGATGTTTAGGTACGGTTATGGGATATGAAAGGACCTTTTTGCCCTTGAAATAACATAAAAATGGAGCATTTATGCTGTCATACCTTAGCCATGTGGTGCACTAGCCAAGGTGTGCGACGCATAGCCTATGGTATATCCCTTAAGTGAGTGTTTCAAGCCCCATCACACAACCTGGATAGTTCCTAATTCAAACACTCATAATTTTTTACTCCGAACTCAGATTGATGAACGGTCGGTGGAATTAGAAGAAGGCTCAAAGGGATTCAATTTGATATATAGTAGGACACATAACCTTTATATCTAAGAATAAATGGTCAATGGAAGTTTACCAGTGCAAAATTTCAACTAAAGGTCAATCGATATGAAAGTGCTCAACTTAACTTTTGAGCTAGGAGATTTTTACGACATATATTCAACTCCAAAGATGTTCCCACGCTAAGTAAATATTATTCACTCTTATAAATAGATATAAACCATTGGGTTTAGGTCTATAAACATAGGAAAGATGGTTCAACTTTAGCCCGAAAGTGTGGGGTGTTACAAGTAATGAACTTTTAATCAATCAAGTCTTGGATCTTATATTTCAGATTAATGCAATCTTTGGTACTTTGCGTAGACACTCCTGAATGATAAGCACATTTCTGATCTACATGATAAAATTAGAAAATAGTATTGGTAGGCTTTGGTTAAATAGGCTACAAATAACCGACTTTTCTTTATCTTTTGAAGATTTAGGTAAAATTTTCAGCCAGTGGTATAAAGTTTTGAGAGGGTTTCTTTTAAAGGTTTGGATGAGGGAGGTTGTAATTATTTTAGTTGTCGGAAGGGGGTACTTCATGATAATTTAGAGGTGCTTGGACGTTCTCTTAGTGATTTGGAAGGGTGGTTTGGACATTGGGATAATAATTTGGTTACAAAACTTGATTTTAGCTTAGAATATTTTATTGTGGAGCTTGGTATTGGGGTTGGATGTTTAGATATGGAGCTTGGTATTGAGTTTGGGCATAGAAGACAGATTGAAGACTTGGGGATAATGGAGAAGAAAGAGTGTTCCTGGCCTTGAATTTCCTTCTTAATTTAGCAACAGCATCAATGGAGATAGCAGTCATATCATTCTTTTTCTTCTTTTGAAACCCAGAAGACCCAAATGATGTCAGGATCTTTATAATCTTTCCCGTTCAAATACTGTAACGCCCCGAGTCTGTACCCTGGATGCTACATGGTGCTCACACTCTCGAAGGACCACAAGCTAACCCATGACTGGTACCTGCTGTAATAAATATGTAATAAATACTGTAATGATTGCGGAAATAGGCGGAAACATATGCCATAAGGTTTACATCTGTAAATAAATCTAAATATAAGTACTGAAAAACTGAACAACTATCTGAAAATACTCAAGTCTGAAAAGCCTCTAACTGTCTAAACTGTGGAGTTGATGGGACAAGCCCCCAACTAACTCCATCTACTGAAATAAAACTGAAGTACTATAAATAATAAGCATGTCCTCGAATTATAAGGACTCACCACTACTCTGAAAGTTGAGAATCAAAACTGCTAAGGGTGCTTTGGAGCCCATGCGTCTGAACCTATGATATAAGACATCATAGCGCAAAGAAAAAGCATATGTCAGTACTTTGAATATACTGGTATGCTCAGTGAGGTAGGCTAAAATGCATGGGCTTATATGTATGCACAATAATAAATAAATAACATGAGTATGACTGAGTAAGAGTACATGTATGAATACATAGATTGTAACTGAGATCATGCTAATACTGAGTATTGAATCTAAATACTGATAACCGATATCTAAGTTTATGAATATTATATTACTGATTATCTGAATGACTGTATCTGATAGTTCTGAATACTATGGAACCATACTGAGTTTTGTATTGAGCTGAGTGACTATGTCTGATAGTCCTGAATCTGTAGAACTGAACTAAGTTCTATTCTGAGACTGAGACTGTAGAAGGTAATAATCTAACCAATATGCCCCTCTCTAAACTGATTGGGGTCCAACCTATAACCCCAGCTGGAAGGGTGTTAATATCGTTCCACGGGTAAGGATAAATGCTGAGACACCCTCATCTGGCAGGTACTCTGAACGAGAATGATGGTACCCTCAACTGGCAGGTAGATCACCTCATCAACCCTCAACTGGAAGGTTGATGTCTCAACCTACACTGGCTACATAGTTCTGGAATGCAAGGACTACTTCTAAGGATTTCACCCTCTACTAGAAGGTGAGTCCCCATCCTTGGGTTCACTAAGTGCTGAATCCTACTCCCAACTGAATAAACACTGGACTAAATTATAAATTATAGTAGGCTAGACTGAACTGTTACTGATCGTACTTTATAACTGAACTGAACTGATTTTACTAAACTGAGATGAACTGATTCTGAGTTCACTGAGTTTTCTTACATTTTGTAACTGGCTAAATTCTACTGATCGAGACATGACTAATTCTACTCTATGACTGACCATGGCTCTAGACAAGCAGCTAAACTGTCGGGTATTAAATACCCCCAGGACTCGATAGCACAAAATAAGAGACATGGCATAAACTTGAAACATGTAAACTAAGCATTTGATCATTCTTC
The DNA here is from genome assembly GCA_030864215.1 of Capsicum pubescens. Taxonomy (NCBI): domain Eukaryota; kingdom Viridiplantae; phylum Streptophyta; class Magnoliopsida; order Solanales; family Solanaceae; genus Capsicum; species Capsicum pubescens. The sequence goes on along the minus strand of CM061543.1, from coordinate 215,456,082 downwards.
ATTCAGTGGGGCATTTTAACAAACACTTGGATGTCATGAATTTAACATGCTAACATGATATAACTTCACTATTCAACTCACATGTTAAATTCATCAATCACTTGAAAGGAATAAATTATGCACATAGTACTAATCAATAGGTGAGCACATAATTTTAATACTAAATTCACCATTAGAAGGATTTAGCATGATTTCACATGGTAACACATATAAATCAATTAACCCCACATAAAATTAATCATGAAACATGGATTTAAAACCCAATTAATCATTTTTAAACATGGATATTATCAAACCCAACATGGAATTCATATACTTGAAGTCTAAAAATAGTTTCTTGGACTGCAATGGTGGAAGGGACCCTTGAATGAACACTTCACATACCTTAGTTAAGGAATTTCTGAAAATTGATAGTGGAAATCTTAAGTTCTTGATTTAAAACTTGAGCACCTAGGGTTTTGTTCTTGAGCAAATTGGAGAATGAATGAGTATATTTGCTCTCCAAAGGGCTTAATTTCATGTTTTAGGGGATGAAGGGTATGGGGAAAAACCCAAATACCCTTAAGGATACAGTCTTTTAATGACTGAAAAACTGTGTTATCGGCGCACAGGCCGACGCGTCGCGTCGTTGGCATCGACGCGATAGCCAACGCACCGCATCGAGTTCGCATTGGTTCACTAAAATTTGCACTGAAGCTGAGGAAAAACTATCTTCTCGATAGGATGGTCGACGCGATGCATTGAGATCACATCGACCCATTGTTTTGGGCACTTAAACATGCTCTAAACGAGGTTTGAAAAATCTAAAAATTGTTCGGGAACACTTATTGGCATTCTTGATCATGAATTAACTCAAATATAAATATTTAATGAATGTAAAGGTCACAAAATAATATTTCCAACTTTTGAAGGATAAAATAACACTAAGTCTGAATACTTAACTAAAATATTCTAAGTCTGGGACCCCTTAACAAGCCTAAAGGACTGATTTAAGCTAAGAACTTTATGGGGTCTTACAAATACCTTCCTTTAGCGACTCCTAAATTTTTTCTAAATCCATAAATATTGCCCGAACCTCTGATACCATCCTAGTGTAAGATTCTCCTTCTTGAGCACGAGAGAACACTGACATAATTCCATCTCAGTCATTGGAGGTTGTACTTTAGCAGCTTACTTTCTTCAGCGGCAAGCATAGTCCTAAAAATATTCATCATTCCTTTTCTTAATGCGATCTAGTGAATGTTGGTTAGGAATAATCTCAACATTGTATATAAACCTGTTGAGAAAGTCTTTAGCTAGTACCATCCAACCAGACCATTTTTTTAGTTCCTAATATATAAACCAATCTAAAGCTTCACTACTTAAGCTTCGATTGAATAGGCGCATTAGAAATGCCTCATTCCTTCCTACTTCGACCATTTGATCACAGTATCTTCTTAAGTTATCCACAGGATTTTTGGTGTCGTTGAACTTTTCAAATTTAGGGATCTTATACCCTTTTGGTAGATCTATCCTAGGGTGAACACATAAATTATCATAACCAAGACCATCATTATCCTATATTCCATAAGATTCCTTGATCCTCATAATTTTTTAATGCTCGGGCCTCCATTCCTTTTCTTTCTCCTCATAATGGTCTACCTCGGGATTAGGAAAGGGGTTATAGATATCAAAGAATGTAATGAAAAGAAAAAGATTTGGAGGTGCAGGTTGGATATGAGAAGAATTTAGGATGGTAGCGTGATTTTGAGGTTGAGAAAAAGTTGGGTGGTAAGTAGAAAGGACATTCTAGGGATTGAGGATACTTTGTGAAATTTGAGAATGGTTTGGTGGAATTTAAGAGGGATTTTGTAAAATTAGGGATGGATTTTGAGGAGTTGGGAATGGATTTTGTGTGGAGTTGGAGATGGATTTTGTGGAATTGGAGATGGATTTCGTGGAGTTGGGGATGGATTTTATGGATGGTAAGCATCTGGGTTGTTCTCTCAATTGGTGTTTTGGATAGATAGAGTATGAAATGGTGGATTATTGATGATGGGATCTGTTGACAATTGGGAAGCAGAGACAGATAATATGTTATTTGGATGATTCCCAAGAATTGGGGTATTGAGGGGAAAATTTGGAGTGGAGTCATGTGTCCTCTTGGCACAAGAGCATTGATGGTGATAGCCAGATTAGCCAAATCTCTAGTATGGTTCATCTCCTTTTGGAACATTTCCATATTCCTTGCGATCTCAGCAATCATCTCGCTTTGTTCTGCTATCACATTGTTCCTGATGGAAAAGCATTGTCCTCATCATTTTCAGTTTTATTTGAACGATGGCGAGGTGATGGGACTTTATGAGCTTTTGATCGGGTGACGCAAGGATGTTCAACTAGATTATTTCAGCATAGAATAGTTTTTTATTATTTGTAGAGTAAAATAACTCAAAGGCTGGTATGTTAGATCCCATACAAAACAAATAACGCAAAATATTCAACAAGAAGTAGACACATAGAGTTGTATCCATCGTAGGCAAGTTGATCCACATGAATATAGTGGGTAATTCGCCTATGATCGAACAAATGCATATAAACACATAAGACAGTTATATCATACAACTACATTATAATAAGTCTGTATCCTAATTGGGTGACCTTTTTGAGACAAAGGTTGGCCTAGCAAATTGGGAGGAAATATATGCCTTTTAATTCCAATTCATTATTCCCAAATTCTCCATAGATATATAAAAGGACATAAATTTCTAAAAAGTTGCACAAAAGGGATACAATATTTAGGAAAAGGAAAAAATACATGAGAAAAGAACAATGTCCTGTGTAGGGGATGAAAATAGAAAAAATGAACATCTGGATGATCCCTCATTGGCCTTCACCCTCTTAGCTTTATCTACCTCTTTCCATATGTGATATCTGTTGGTGATAAAATGACTCTCGCATAATTGTTCTATATTCTCATAATTTATCTTTCCTATGCTATCAATCTCGAAAACCATGCAATTATCCAAATCAATCAAACTTCACCTAGAATCATCCACCTCTTGACTGGCTCGCTTTAATTCTTCTCTCAATTGATGTATCATTGAGGCATCCTCTATATGTATTTTTTGGTGTGCAATCTCACTATTTTAGAATTCATCCTAAATCCTATGGAGAAAAATCTAATGTTTCGATTCTACATCAGCAATTTATGTGGCCACATTCGGGCCTATGACTAATGGTCTGACAAGATTCTTCTTCAACCATTCTTTGTAGGTGTCACTAACCTCAAGTTTATACCCGATATAGAAAGAGATTTCCCTAGTCTTTATTCTCTTCTACTCTTGTACTATGAAGTCAGTGGGGTCTCACCTTATCTATACTCAGTGATGAATCTAATCATAGGTGCAGTTTACGATGTTTCCTGCTTGATTTCAAATTGTCTAAGGACTCTGTCAGGAATATAAGGGCGAGTCTCCCTGAGGCCTGGAAGTACTAAAAAATTCCACTTATTCTCTCGAGTATTGTACTTCCCCAGACGAAGATATTTAATCGACCACTGGACATCGTTGTTTTCTAATTCCCCAAAAGTCTTGAACCAAAATTCTGGGGTTTTTTCCCTCTTAAAAGTTTGTTGAGACAATCAAATATTATGTGATGAAAAAATATCTACCCTTTTTCAGGGGTCTTGCTTCTCCACCCTAGGATTTTTTAACAAATGCTTCATCATCCACCATTGCAAGATAAGATAACATCCTTGAAAGAAATAATGCCCCTTTTGATAATTTACCTAAGCCTAATATATTTCCACGACAATCATAGGGGATAAGGTGTGGAATACCTTAGTGGAGCTGTAATTCAATCCGTAGAAGAGGGCATGTGTCACCATGATGGTACTTGGATGAATGGTGTCATTTTCTCCTTATAGGAACACCATAGTCCCAAGTAAGCTCACCATGAAAGAAAATGCTCTTTTCTCCTTCCATTTTGACTTTGATTCAAATTTATGTCCAAATATTTTAAAAGCGTTATACCTTACAAATTGGTAGTACAACTCTTGAAAAGGTATGTTTTCCCTGTCATGTTCCCCAACCAAGTATCATTTTGTATCAAAAAGATATCTTGTATCGTTTGACGGTTCCATACGATAAGGACTAGAATATTATTGTCGGGTGTGCTCCTCCTTTTGAAGAAAATATCGGTGGTCTCATAAAAAGTTACCACTTCTTCGATAGTGGGGGTCAATTCAAATTCTCTGAAGTGGAACACCATGTTATCATCATCCCAATATTCCGCTAGCACATGGATTATTTCAGGCCAGCGTCCATTTCCATAAGTGAAGGTAGGTGCCCGATATGCGTCCTAACAGTCTCTTTATATTTTCCACTCATATATAACCACTACTCTTTAAGGAAGTTATCAATTTTTGTAACCATTTAGAATCTTCTGCAAGGATAAGGTTGAGTCATTCCTACCCGGAAGCAAACAAAATAAACCTTCCTCCTACCTAAACAATAATGGATTGGATTAAATAATATATATTTCTCCAATACATAAGTATGATTCATCTGTAATTGACTCATGGTCAATAGTAGCAGGGAAAATTTTCTAATGGGTCCAATACCCCCTCAGGTATTGGGTCATCCTAAGCCCATGCCTAAAAAAAGGGTTTTGGTTTCTCTCTATCCTAGGTATCTAGAGTGGGCTTGGACCAGGTTCCTAAGTGGACAACTTGGATTTGGAAATATGAACAGTCAACGAATGCCTAACATGCTAACAAATCATTGTATTTTCAATATTTCATTTGGAATTGAACAATAGGAGTCGTGACAACCGTGAAACCCCAAATAATTTATATCTTTTAAATGTGGAAGTATGTCATGAAATGCAACAATTTAAACTTTATGGAAATTTAAACACATATGCAAACAAATAGTTTAAATATTAAAACCCGAATAGTTAGTCAAAGAAGTTAATTCAAATATTTAGTTAGAACCTAGATAAACTCCGCAGTAGATTCCTCATTTCTATTTTGTACAGAAAAGATGACTATTGTATTTTTTACGAATTCAAATACTTTTGAAAAAGTTTTCAAACTCGATTTTTGCAAAACAGACTCACCACTTAATTTATTTAGGAAAATCAAGAAAAGCATTAAAGAAAATTCTAATTCCTTAAACAGAAAAAGAACTTAGATTTTTAGAGAATTTTGGATAAGAGGTTTTTATTAACACTTTAGGAAGGTTCGTACGGTACCTAAAATATACACTAACTTGTGGTTGTCCGAACTATTTGGAAGCAACTTTTTTGACTAACTTTGAAAGAAGTATGTTTTTTAGAAAGAAATCGATTAAGAAGAAGTTTATCTTTGAGATCTGTGCAAAGCCTGTTTTTTTTTTATGACTTAGTGGGGAATTTAACTAAGTTTTTAAAAAATGCTAGTAGCAAATAAAGCATAAAAAGAGTAAAAGAAAAACTAAAGACTTAGGCTCTTGGCCCAAATCTTCCCAATGAATGTGTCCTAGTCTAATTGGGTTTTTGGCCCACCGGCATATGTCCTAATCTAATCATTTGGGCTTTTGGCCCACAACCTATCCTAATCTAGTTCAAACCTTTGAGGCTCAAAACCTGTTGCACCTATACTAAGTTACAACTTTAACTTTGAGGCCCAAAATGAATGAATAAATAAATAAATATAAATCCAAAAAAATAACAAAAATTGAGATTTTCCAAGTCTTCTAGCAAATTCATCAATGAATTTGACCCATTTTATTCTCTTTCATCTTCTTGCACGCCATTGAGAATTTCATCTCGAGATCAGTTCGACATGACTTTATCGGGATAAATCCCATGAAAAATAAAAAGATAGGCTTGGAGGGTCCGAATGGACTCAAATGCACATGCAACATAGCAAAAAAAAAAGAAAATAGAATTAATATACTTGTAGAAGAGAGCAAACATGAAAAGAAAGAAAAAAAGTAGAAAAATATTGCAACAAATAACTGAAAAGGGAAGAGTCATAGCATCAAATGAAATCAATAATGGATTTTGACACAACACCGGCAACATAACTGGCATATATAAAGAGTTGTCCAAGTTTTTTTTTTAAGAAAAAAAAAAAAAAAACTATGTACTTAAACCAAATAATTCATAGCAAAGGAAAAACACAAATTAACAAAATAAGAAGCAAAGTGCATATTCTATTCTTTTACTCTAAGATATTGTGGAAGCTAGGAGTGCATAAAATTGAGTGAAACACATAAATAATATTCATTTCTATTATTCACACTCATTATTTCCTCTCTTTGACTCGTCGCAAGGACTTTAAATGTCAAAATATCCTAGAGGATCCCCGAATTTCAAAACATTAATATAGTGTAACCCCATGTTCCTTCTTGACATGGTAAGTCAAGGGAGACCTTTAGGAGCAGTCCCATTCAACATAAACAAGCAACACTCAAGTTTGAAATAATAAGCTAGACATCAAACGAAATCAAGATGAAGCAGTGATGGATCAAAACAAGAGTTGCAAAGTTAAAATAATATATTAGAGACTGAAACAAGAAACAATAAGCCGAAAAGAATAAAATGCTAGAATTTTGACAAACAAGTAGTAAACCCACCTCAAATTAAAGCAAATAATTTTTTTTTTAAAGGGGAACAATAAATTAGGAGTTAAAACAAAAGATGTTAAGTCAAAACAATAAACTTAAACTATAACAATCAGTATTAATCTAAATAGGGGATTAAAATCTCACAAACGTGACTAATCGAAAGAAAAAAGTGATACAAGTTTTAAGACTAGAAACATTAAACTAAAAATAACAAATCAAACCTTAATCCTATCGACGAAAAAACAGTGAAAAGAAAAACAAAGAAACTGAAATTGAGAAATTTTAAACTGGTAAAACAACAGGAGTAGGAAAAAAAGAATAACAGTGAAGGAGTAAAGCTAAAAGACAAACAAGAAAGTAGGAGTTCAGCTACACCAAACAATATTTACAAACAATGATTTAAAGTTCAATCGAAAATATCAAATTAGCTTTTAGAGAAGGCTAAACAACAAAACATCAGCACATCCACACAAGAACATCAAAACTAGAGCTATGCAGCCAAAAGAACATCATCACATCAATTATAATCTTTAACAAAAAGCCTGTGGCTTTTAAAGCCATCTATAGCAAGAAATTCCACCATTACTATAACTATTAACAACACGATGAAAAGAGTAAATACTACTATGACTATAGAGAAATAATAATAATAATAATAATAATAATAATAATAATAATAATAATAATAATAATAATAATAATAATAATAATAATAATAATAATAATAATAATAATAATAATAATAATAATAATAATAATAATAATAATAATAATAATAATAATAAGAAGAAGAAGAAGAAGAAGAAGAAAAAAACAAAAATAATAAGAGGTGAAGGGTTACCTCTTTCGGGGAAGTAAATGGGACTTTGAACTTTCGTTAGAGCGTTCTTGCCACCACCGAAAGCTAGTAATTTACGAAAAAATAAAACTAAACTAAGAGAAATTTCAATTAGAAAAAATTCAATTAGAATTTCCCTTTCTTGTAATATGTCGAGATTTTTTGCTCAAAGGTTTCTTTCTCACCCTTAAGGCTTGTCCAATTTTGCTTCATAATGAGCCTTTTATAGGAAAAATCGAGGATTGAATTTTTGGGCATCAATCGATGTGGGGAAAAGGAAATTCGGGGGTATTTAGGGAATTTCACTAGGAAAAATTTTGAATTTGGGATATAGATAGGATTGGAACCTTATTCTCGTACTAATTCTGAACTTTTTAAAGAAATTTGAAATTGAAAATTATTGGGGGGAAATGGATTTCATTCCAACCAATTGGAATTGAACACATATGTACCTTCATGGTACGATTTCAACGATTAAGGTGAATTTTTGCGGAATATTTCTTTGAGCCTCGACCTAGCTGCCACCCTGCAGCTTTCTAGAAATTTCACGCAACTTCTAGTTTTTTCACGCACACCTCTTTATACGAAAAGGGATGAGACGATGTGTTGGAGGGTTTGTTGGAGGGAATCGAGTCGGTGTCGGTTTGAGGTGTGAGGCCAAAAATCTACAACACAATTTGAACTCGGACACTGCTAGAAAAAGGATTGAAAAACAAACCTAAAAATCATATTTCATAAATTTGACTAAAGCTTTTAACTTGCATAAAATACAAATTTTAAATTGAAAAAAGAAGAATTTATTTTTTCTTTTTTTAACAAAGAAACACTAAAGTTAATAAATAAAATATTTCAGAATGAACTATATGATACAACAAACAAACAATGCATGAAAAATCTATCAAAAAGGAGAAAAATAATAGTTGAACGAATTGGAATCACTATAATAATAGTGCTACATGATGTTGCTTTAATAAATTTAGTACTACACATTATCGGAATATATAGCAAATATACTTATAAGCTATCCAATACATGTGAAAGGAGTAAAACTTGCGGTAGTCGGAAGGAGAAATACTACTCCCGCAAAAAGTAGTTGAGAAGGAAAAGAGATAAACCTTTAATTTTTTTAACTACTTCATTCGGCGACAACATGCTTGTTTCGTATAATTTTTCAACTGAAAAAGAAACATGAGAAATTATTAAAAAGATGAATTCATTGTCAATTATGTATAACACATATATAATATTTAAATTTATTAACTAGAAGTAAAGAAAGAAAAAGAATATGATGATAAGGAATGCAAGAAGAAAACTTAATCAATCATCAATCAAAATATCAAAATAAGAAGAAAACATAGAAGTACAACAATTACACATATGTTTCTAGTAAAATTTAATTATTTAAATAGAATTATAGAAATTCTTTTCTTATAAAAGATAAAATTCTAATTAATTTAGAAGTGTTAAATATTATAATTTTTTACTACATCATTTCAGTTAATTTAAAAGTCCTAAATGTTAGGATAATTATTATACTTTCTCATCTTTGCTTCTTAAATTTTTTTTCCTTTCCATGCATAATTTTTTTCTTATCTTGGTTATTAAATTTATTCCTTCCATGCATAGCTTTTTCCATAAAAAGCTGCTAGGACACTTTTTTTCCTACTAAAAATTTATCGTATTTAATTCCTTTTAGCTATATGACTCTTTCTTTTCCCCCCCTCTATTAACCTATGATTTCCTCAAATTTTGGCACTTCTAGTTTCTTCTTTGTTGTTCTATAAATATTATTTTAATAGAAATGTAGATATTCTTTATTATGTAAGGTAAATTTTAATTGATTTAAAAATGTTAAATAATGTGACTTCTTACCTTGATAAAAAAGAATTTTAATTAATTTTAAATATTAAATATTAAAATAATAATTTAATATTATAATAAGAAAAAGGTGAAGAGATGATTTTGTGTAAAGTAAAGACTTTTAATGAAGGGCAAAAAGTTTGAATCACTTTTCTAATGGTCTTTACACTTTTAATATTACTAGTTTAACCGCACGTGTCTCGCACGTATAAGCTTTGATTATTTAAAATTAGACGATTTTGTCTATTGCGGAGATTTTAATGAAGTGCAAAAAGTTCAAATAACTTCTCAAAGATCCTTCATACTTTAATATAATAATGTAAATATAACATATATTTTATTGTAAGTACATAATATTTTACCACTAGAAGTTTCAAGTGGTTAATGTATCATCATTTTTGCATTTGTCATGTCGTACCTCTTTTCTTGCTGCTAGAGGCTAAGTGAGACGCATCGATTTGAATCATATTTGTAGTACAATTATTTTTTTATTTTTTGTACATTTAAAATATTTTCTTATTTTTAAAATTAAATCTTTAGAAAATCTTTGATTACTTACTTAAAACTTTTAAAAATTTGGTACTTCTTATATTTTTCTTAATTTGTCGCTTTCATATTTATTTCTAGATTTTTCAAATCTTCTTAAAATCAACTTTAGTGGATTTAGAATTTTTAAACTAATGAAAAAAGTATTAGTTGTCATTGATTCTGATGACTTCTAATAAGGAAAGAAACTAATGAAAAAGGTATTAGTTGTCATTAATTCTAATGACTTCTAATAAGAAAAGGTTTATAAATATTTAATTAATTTTTAATACTTGAATCTTAGGAAAATGGTGAAAACATGATTTTGTCTAAAGCATAGACTTTTAATGAAGCGCAAAAAGTTCAAACAATATTTCTAAGACCCTTCACTCTTTTAATAGTGTGTGTGTGTATATATATATAATTTTGTGGACAGAACACGAGATCACGTGACCTATTTTTAGTGTATAAATTCACCAATCAATGGAGTGTATGTAGCTTTACAATATTTTGTGAAGGTAGAGAGATTATTTTTATAGTGGTAAATGATATATATTTTTAGTTTAAAATAATAAGATTTCAATTTTATTTATTTTTTATCTAATTAAATTAAAATAAATTAATTAAAACGGAGGAAGAATCTATACTCCTTGCGTTTCAAAACGAATGACCTATTTTTCTTTTAGTCTGTTTTAAAAAAAATGACTTTTTTAGCAATATTTTAATTTCAAATTTTCACGGGTCATGTTAAGATCATAAAATTAAAGAATATTTTAATATATTTGACATAACTTTAATTCTAAAACACAAGATTCAAAAAAAATTATCTTCTTAGACGATATGTCAAGTTAATATAGGTCCTTTTAAAAAAAAAGACGGAGTATAACTTAATTCTTTTTTTTATAAATGTATTTACATTATAGTGAATATCTATCAAGAATATAGATAAGATCTATCAAAATCTAGTTGATATCTATCAGTATTTGAAGTATCTGTCTTTTAGTCAGAAACTAAGAGCAAATTTTTCCTATAAATAGAAGGGTTTTCTTCATTGTAAATCATCACTCAAGAGAAATAACAATTACTCTCTATTCTCTCTCTATTCGTGTTCTTCTTTTCTTTATATTTCATAACACGTTATCAGCATGAAACTCTAACAAATTGAGAAATTGGCCAAAAACGCCAATCATTGCCTTACAGGTTATACGGTTTCAAGAGGTTTGTGTTGTATGGTTTCAATCCTTTATGAGATTTGTTGCTTTAATATGTCATCTTATTACACGGCTATCGCAAATAAAGTAATATGTTATTAAGTAATCTATCTTTCTGCAATACTTAGTTTGTCTATTCTTAAAAGTCCGATTATTTAAGATTATGTGGAGAAATTATATCTATTTTTTCTATAAAACAGAATGAAGTTTGAATCTTGATTTTTAGAGTTACCATGAACAATGGATTTGAGTATTCACTATGAAAGATAAATATGTCGTGCCACCTTAATTTCTAATCACGGCTTATGATAATATTTATTGCATATAATTTATGAGTTCCATCATCCATGATTAAGTGCAAGGAACAGATTTAATTTGAAGAAATTAGTACTACATATAATATTTGGTAATCATCATGGTCATATAGTCACCGGTATTACTGTGAATATGCCTCCAAGGATTATTTTAAAGGTAAGGATACAACTATTCAAAAAGGTATTATTGTTTTTAATATTAATTTCTTGATTACTTGAGAATTGAAATTCGGCAGCATGCTAGTCCAGGAACTATAAAAAAAAATATGAAAAAAGGTTATTTTTTTATATTATTTTCTTTTACTATTAACTGTATAATAATATTAGATTTTCAGTTTCAAGATATTATGACATCATACGCCTTTATATGAGTAAAACATTGGATTAGAGTCTCGATGTATCATGATGATAAAATATTGGGTTCAAGTCTCATCATTTTATGCTTAAGCACCTTTATATGGATAAGACGTTGAGTTTAAATCTCAACACATCATATTGATGATATAATTATGGCTAAGGCAAAATAATTTGTATTTCATAAAAAGTCATGAAACATGTCTCATTGAATATGCTCAATTTCCTGAAGTGAATGTGGTAGCAGTGCATAATATGTCTGGAAAAAAAGACAAGTGATTGAATGTACGAATATAAGCATGGAGAGACAAGATGATAATAATCATCAAAAGTGATAATATTTTCACAAGCTTATTATGAATATAAGATATGCTTGAGGAAATTTTCTACATCATGTGTATGCCTCAATTTGCTTTTGAAGTGGCAATATGTTGAAAAAGATTCTGATAAGCTTAAGCACGATTATATTTCATTCTCGAGGAATGAGAATTTTGATTGCTATTAGTACAGATCCATTTCCTGAGGTGAATGTGATAATATTTAGTAAATCTTATCAATCCAAACGCGCACTTAATTGTGATCGTATCATAAGTCATCTTTCGGATCTCCGAAAGAGACAGAATAACTGAGAAGAGTTATTTTGAAATCTACTTATGAAGTAGTAAATGTGAAATTTATTCATATAATAGTGAATTGAAATATACTAAAGAAAAAAGTACATGTCATGGTAAACTTGGAGTTTACTAGAATAAAAGTTCATAAACTGACATGAACGATTGCTACTTTGCGAAAATGTGCATAGTGAGTATTAAACATATATTGAAGAACTAGAAAATTCTTCATGAACTTTTAGTGTTGCTTGTTCTCATGATAAGTTGGTTGGACCAACTAATGTTGGAATTTGATCCCTCAAAATCTGAAAAGTATAAAAGATGAATATGGGCTCGTTCACCAGTCATGTGATCTATTAAGATGCATCGATATAAGATAACCACTTGTACGTATATTGTCAACCTACAGTATGACATTCATAAAGTTTCTTGCTCAATAAAATTGAGTTAAGAGCGTAACTTTCAGATTGTGTAATCAAGACAATATATCTTAATGATGATAGTTTGGCATTGAATGCCTTCGATAAATAGCTGAACCATTACTAATGAGAACAAAGCTTCATGTGATGTACAATAACACTTGTATGCATTAGACCAATAAATTATGATTATTTCTTCCCTCTCAATTGATTCAAGGTCAGGAACGAACTACTCAATCTAATAATTTTGATGTGCGGTATACAACTAGTGGCTAAGAGAAAGCAAGAAACACCTTATATAGGTTGGGGAGAGCTTAAAGAAGCAAGCCCCTATCAGAGAAAGTCATTGCATGAATATACCATGATGCACAAAGATGAATTTCTTGAAGAAGATAGAGGATATATGTTAGTTTTTCTAACATAAGGGGGAGATTATAAGCAGCTATGAAATATGTTAGGAATTATTATCAGATCCTCATTCAAAAGATAGTTCAAGTCAAATGCTGAAAGCATTTCATATTTAAGATGCAAGTGCTCTTATTTTCTGTCCCCAAAGGACAAAGTCTATGCATGCGTGAAGCGTGGTACACCAATCTGTTCCAAATGAAATAATCCTTGAAAAGGATAAGGAGCAAATAATCATAATAAGAAGGCAATGTGCTCTTAAAGAGCCCACGCTATAACACTTCACGAAATCTTATGAGAGGTTTAGGCACCTGAAAATAATAAAGTGATGAGATCTCAAATGATATGTCACACTGTGAATCGATACGAAATAAAATATCATTAATATCTTTGATACAATATTGACGCAATATTGTGAATGATTATTATGAGGATTCAAACTACGTTTATTTAAGCATGCTAACATAGAAACATTTATTAAGTGACGTGAAAGGATTCATCTTGGTAAGAATAAAACTTATTTGATTTGCAATTCAGATACTTGAAGATGTCACTCATGAAATGTTGAATATTGTTACTTGACAAAATTCATATGAAAGCTTTTTTAAAGGATTCAAAATGTTTGAAGCATATAAAAGTTTCTGGATAACTTATTTATAATCTTTATATTGTATAAGCTTATAGCTTGAAAATTATTGGAACTTTTGGAGAGATTTTAAAAGCAATAGATTATTGCTGACATGAAAAATATACCAAACTGAATTGGTTGTAAAGTGTCATATCTTAGTACAATTGATGTACTAATGTATCTTGCAACTACTACAAGGCCTGATAGCCTTTTCAATTAATTTGTTAGCAAGATATAGTTCTACTCCTACTAGAAGACATCGAAATAAGATCAAACATATACGGTACCTAAAGAGACTACCGATATGGGATTATTTTATTATAAAGATTGCAGTCTTGATCTTGTTAGTTATGCTGATGATGGGTATTTATTTAACCCGCATAAATTTTGGTCTCAAACATGCAATATGTTCACATGTGAGGATATTGTCATATCTTGGTGATATACAAAGCAATCTATCTAGCTACTTCATCGAACCATGCTGAGATAATAGTTATTCATGAAGCAAGGCGAGAATGTGTAGGTTGAGGTCCATGATACATCTCATTCGAGAAAAATATTACTTAAAATGTGATAATGTACCCACAATTTTATACAGAGATTATGCAGCATGCATAGCACATCTTAATGGAGGATTCATAAAAGGAGATAGAATGAAGCACGTTTCATTAAAGTTTTTCTACACATGAGCTACAAAAGAATGATGGTATTAACGTGCAACAGATTCATTCAAGTGATAGTGTGACTGATTTATTCACCAAGTCTCTTCCAACTGCAACTTTCAAGAAGATGATGCAGAAGATCGGGATACAAAGGCTCAAGAATTTTCTCATTATCGGGAGTTAGTACGCGTTGTACTCTTTTTTCCTTACGAGGTTTTGTCCCACTGGGTTTTCCTTGTAAGCTTTTAATGAGGCATCCTATATGTTTATTGTTAGAGATGTGTACTCTTTTTCCTCCACTAAATTTTTTTTCCACTGAATTTTTTTCTAGTAAGTTTTAACGAGGCACATTATTTATCAACCAAACATTTAGGGGGGTATTATAAATATATTTACATTATCTATTAGGATTTGAAATATCTGTCTCTTATTCAGAAATTAAGAAAAAAAAAATCCTATAAATAAAAAAAAAATCTTCATTATAAATCATTACTAAAAAAAAATAACAATTACTCTCCATTCTAGTTCTTCTTTACTTTATATTTAATAACACTTTTCTATTTTATGTCACTTCCCTTTCTTCTCCTCAGCTGCGTACGTAGGGTAGGGAGTAATGACGTGAAAGTAGAAGTAGGACCCAAATAAGTATTACACCTACCGCAATTACCATTGGTTGCCGTTCATTTCAGCCATCTCCAACGGGTCCATGTCATCAATAACGGAGTTCTCACCAAACCATAACGGAGACAATGATTTCATTATGCGTCATCTGGGCCTACATTCCTGATACACATCACATCTACTCCATTTGCAAACCCTGTCCAAGTACACACACTTCCATACTATCACCAAAAGTAAAATGAAATTAACACCCCGTGCCAAAAGAATTAATCATTCCCGTTTTGTTTTGTTTTGTTTTGTTTGCTAGATAGTATTAATTTAGTATGGAGTTTAAGAATACAAAAAAATTATAAAGTATATAATTTTAAATTAAATTTATGTAGACTATATTAAATTATTTTTTAATTTATGATCAAATATAGTGTGAAAATTGAAATTGAAATATTATGAATAAAAAATAAAAATAAATAAAACAAAGTATAACACAGAGAATATATATTAAACTTTTTCGAAATATATTTTCACTTTATTTGAAATTAGTGTTTCGTCATGAATATTTATGCAAAACCCAATTTGAAATTATGTGTATGTTTGATATAAAAGAAAATATTTTTCAGTTTCTAATTTTTTTCTTATTTGATTGGCTTAAATATTTTAGAAGATATTTTTCAAATAGACTTATTTTTCAAAAATATAAGAAAAATGACTTTCTGTTAGGAGTGCTTATCGGGCGGATCGGACGGATAAATATACTTAACGGTTCGGCTTATCGGATATCGACTTTTAAATATACTAATTCACTAGCCAACCAATATGATATCGGTTGGTTCGGTTCGAATTAGTAATTATCGGACGGTTAACGGGCGGTGTATTGGCTCAATCATTCCATGCTCCCTTCTTTCACTTACACAATTTCACTTGCAAATATATTGATCTCCCATAAAACCTTTATTTCATACTCTACTTAAGCTTATAATTGTAATTTAAAATAGAGTGAAAAATACATAAAAAGTTAAATTTTGAGGGTGCATACACATAAATATTTGTTTAAAAAATATTAACCATAATATACTTCAAGTATACATATTTATACATTAGAAGTGAAGACAGGTCTAATATGGTCCAAACTCCAGACTAACGAGCTAGTAGATCAATAAGAAATTCAACTTGCAAATCGTATCGTCATATAACTATGATGTCTGTGACCTAGCCAATAAAACATGTAGCTTTCTTGTCATAATCGAAAGTCCAAAATAGAGAGTAAAACAACTTGTTTTGATTTGATCTTTAAAGAGCGATATTTTGGTTTGATCAATTTTAAGGAGCAGTAGAATATCAAATGGAGCTTTAGGGTTAATAATATGTACTTTAAAATATATAGCTAATGGTAAAAATTAACTATAATAGTCCTTAACGGGTTAACGGTTTATCCAATAAGAAAATTGAGTAATCCACCCTCGCATCAATAAACCGTTAACTATAAGATTTTAATCCATTTTTCAACCGTTAATCCAACAACTCAATACCAATGAGCCAATAAGTCAATTTTGTGGTTGGCTTATCAGTTGCGGTTCGGTTTTGAATAGCCCTACTTTCTGTCATAAAGTAAGAAAAATATTTTTCAAAATTCTCTTTCAACGTCATAGCCAGACTCTCGATCTTGAACTGAATTCTGAGCCGCGAATCTCGATCAAGACTTGAGACCCAACTCCCGATCTTGATTCCTGACCTAAATCCTAACACTGACCTCATTTTGATTCCTTACTTCCAACTCGGTCTTGGATCAGGATCGCTCCCCCATCAACGTCGAAGTAAAGAGTCGGATCTCGAGTCGAGATCAGGAGTCAAGTCTCAGGTCAGGGTCGATAGTTAGGACTCGAGTCAAGTCAGGAGTCGGAGTCAAAATCGAGTCAAGGTCAAAAGTCGAGAGTCGGGACCTTAAACTGTGTTAGGAGTCGGAGTCGGGATAAGAATATGGATTAGGAGTCGTTTCCCCAATCAGGGTAGGGAGTCTAGTATCGAGGTTGGGAGTCGGATACTTGGTCGCAGTGGGGAGTTGGGTCTTAGGTTGGTCTACAGAGTCAGGTTCCGTGTTGGTATGAGTCGGAATCTTAGGTTGAGGTTGGATTCGTTGTCTAATTATTTGCGTAGATTATACCTAAACGCTCTTAAAATAATATTTTGTTCTTACTAATTAACCGATCAATAAAAAATAAATAAGAAACTTATTTTCTTTTCTTGTACAACATTTTTCATGAAAAAAATTATCGTCATACCAAAAACACCATGTAATATAAATTTGAAAAACAACTTATAATATGTTTTTTGCTTCACTTTTCGCTTTTGAAGTTTTTTTTAAAAAAACTACATTCAAGCATGAACTTATTTCAAATATTCTTTATAAATATGATACAATCCAACACAACTTTGTCATTAACACCAACTTCATAAATTTAAAAAAAATGAAAATTATTTGAAATTTATGACCACGTGCCTACTAAATTTTCCAGACCACATACATATAATATAAACTAAAGTACAATTTGCTGAGTCGAGTTCAAGTGAGATCTAAATGTTTGTACATATATGTGCGTTTGGTTGCAGGAATAATTATTTTTTGAAAAACATAGGCGTATTTTGTTTTTAAAAAGAACAATAAATATCTTGAAAATGTGTTTGATATGAAACGAAAACGTTTTTATAGAAAAAAAAAAACAAATTGTATACATTTAATATTTAAGAGTACGTCGTTGTACACTTGTGTTTATCTTTTAGTCCATGAGACCTTCATCGTTACTTTTATTTATAATTGTGTATTCCACGAAACGTTCTGCTAGGAAACTTGAAAGCCACGTCAAGATATATTTAAACCTTTTCAATTATACGTATGTAATATGTGCTTGAACTGTTTCAAATAAGCGCCAGAGCAAATATTTATGCCCCTATAATTTTCAACCTCACAAATCTGAATTAATAATTCATATTCTCCCGCTTATTATCTACATAATTTGTTGAGATTGAAAGACAAAAATAAATTTCAATAGTCGGTTTTATGTTATCTCGATTCATCACTTCTTAAATAATAAAAATGTCTAAAGAGTTTCTGTAAAGTCATACACACAAGTATACATGATAGGATGTTAGTGTTAGAACATGCACAGCGAAAGCAATAATTCTACATGATCAATATAACTTACATAACATCTAGATAACATAATCAAAACGAAAGTCAGAAAACTTACCACTTGAAGTTTTCACACAATTCGTTCAATGCTTTGTTTTTCAGGACTGCAATCTTCTACCAAAATCGAATTAACCTTTTTCAATCAACACTTAAGTGGCAAGTGATTATTTTCCAGAAAGAAGGATGAACTTGAATCAAAAATCATCCCCTATTTATTCTCAATTTCTAATGAAGAAGAAAAGATAAAGGGGCAAAACATTTTTGCTCTTAGCTTATTTCTGCTTTTATACCAAAAAATGTTTTTGCCCTTATTATAGATTTAATGCCGAAACGTTTTTTGGTCTTAATGCATTCATAAAACCTGATTTTTCTAATTCACTCTCTCCTTATTAATAGAATACCAGAAACTAAAATAAAATCACTTCTTCTATAAAGTTTTTCCTTTCTTTTTCAAAATGATAAATTAATCCGGAATGGTACGGACCGCAGATTTATTAAATGAGACTTTCAATTATGATATTAATTCGCGGATGAAAGAATTATCATATCATAATAAATTACAAATTATTCCACTAAAAATTTGTAATTGCACTCCTCGGTTTAATTTTGAGATCTACCATTACATCTTATTTAACCCCCCGTGTTAGAAGTACCGACACCAATCAATTAAATTAAATTCTCTGAAAAATTTAACTCATTGATTAATTTAATCCTTTATTTATAGTGTCTAACTTATTTCACATGACGGATATAAAATCCACCTGTAGGTTTTTCTTGTGAAAACTTATAAGCAACCATAAAGGGATGTCTTCTATCTCAAGTCCGAGACATGGTTCTATCAACTAATTAATATTTCACTAAGTAATTTGTCACCATCCAACCTATTAGGAATATATTGACTCATAAAAGAGTCTCACCTTTTAATAGATTAAAACAATAAATCAAATCACAGAGATCATAATAATTATATCAAGATTAAGAGTATAAGTACATGCAATGGACTAGAGAAGTTGTTTACTAAAATTCAGAACACAAACAAGCATCTCTAATTGATTCGTTCAATACATACGAAATGTACTAGCACAAGAAGTTGAAATATTACCACTTCCATAATTAAAATCAAATCATATGTAATCTTGTGCTACAATCATTAAGATATTTCTATATCCTAACAATTATAGCTTATTTTTTAAAAATAAATAAATAAATAATGAAAATTAATCAAACCGTATCGATATCGAAGAAAAAATTGAGATGATGGGACGATTTCCAAAAGTCTAATTTTGATTGTATAAAATAAAATAACAGAAAAATTTGTACGATAAATTTAAAAAAAATAACCGCCCACACCATATACCATTTACAGCCCTATAACATGATGTAGCAAAAGGTAAGATAATGATTCTATAAAATGAATTGGCATAATTGGATACAGAAAAAAGTTCATCACAAAATATCACCGTACGTTACACGTCTGTTTTCATGCTTCCGATCTATGGGTGTCAAACGGGTCGGGTCGGGCTAATCCGGAATCGACCCTTCCTTTTTAATCGGGTTGAGGGCCGGTTTGGAGGCTATTCGGGTCGGGTCGGGCCGGGTCAAACAGTAAAAAAATTAAAACCCACCCTAACCCGGGCCACTAACCCAACCCGGTCAAACCCATCAAAATCCGATCAAACTCGGTTAAAAACCAGTCAAACTCGTTTAAAAAATAAATAAAAAATCCAATATACACTATATACACTCCAATATACACTATATACACTCCAATATACAATATATATTTTTAAAAAAATATATAAACAATTACACATATATACGTACCATTCAATATATAATTATATATGACTATACGTACTACTTTAAATAAAACATATGCTATAATAGTATAATATATATATGTACACTACAATATATATATATATATATATATATATATATATATATATATACTAATTTATAAAACATATACACATGTATACGTTAAATATATACTACTTTAGAAGATATATACACATATATATGCACCATTCAATATATATGTACTACTTTAAATAAAATATATACTACAATATACATATATATATATATATATATATATATATATACAACAATATGTATATATATATAGTTACATACTAATTTATAAAACATATACACTTGTATACATTAAAGATATACGTCTATAGAAGATATATACACATATATACGCACCATTCAATATATATGTACTACTTTAAATAAAGTATATACTACAATATATATATATATATATATATATATATACTAATTTATAAAACATATACACTTGTATATGTTAAATGTATACTACTTTAGAAGATATATACACATATATACGCACCATTCAATATATATGTACTGTTTTAAATAAAATATATACTACAATATACATATATATATACAACAATATATATATATATATACATATATATATATAGTTACATACTAATTTATAGAACATATACACATGTATACGTTAAAGATATACGTGTATACGCACCATTCAATGTATATATACTACTACTTATAAAATATACTACATTATATATACATTACAATATATATAGATATACTTATATACTAATTTATAAAACATATACACATGTATACGTTAAATATACACTTCTATAGAAGATATATACACGTGTATACGCACCATTCAATGTATATGTACTGCTTTAAATAAAATATATACTACAATATACACATATATATATACTATATATATATATATATATATATATATATATATATATATATATATATATATATAGTTACATACTAATTTATAGAACATATACACATGTATACGTTAAAGATATACGTCTGTAGAAGATATATACACATATATACACACCATTCAATATATATGTACTATTTTAAATAAAATATATACTACAATATATATATATATATATACTACAATATGTATATATATATATAGTTATATACTAATTTGTAAAACATATACACTTGTATACATTAAATATATACATCTGTAGAAGATATATACACATATATACACTTCTATAGAAGATATCCAATTTATAAAACATATACACGTGTATACGTTAAATATACACTTCTATTGAAGATATATACACGTGTATACGCACCATTCAATGTATATATACTACTACTTATAAAATATACTACATTATATATACATTACAATTTATATAGATATACTTATATACTAATTTATAAAACATATACACATGTATACGTTAAATATACACTTCTATAGAAGATATATACACAAATATACAAAACATATGCTACTTAATATAATAAATTAATAATATTTGGTAGTAAATTAATAACATATTAGAAGTAAGTTTTTAATTTAAAGTAGAAAACTAGAAATTCAATTTAAAATTTTAAATCATTAAATGAAAAAATATAAAAAGCAAGGACTAAGGAGTGAATGAATTTGGAGAATTTTATTGATTGCAAAATGATCCAAAATTTATAATTTACATGAATGAAAAATCTATAAATTATGCATCATTTTTTCCAACTCATTCATGTTAATATTAATGGGAACTTGCATAGGATAGTCGAATTCAACGGGGGCAAAACCATGCATTGGACTTGATTCTGCTGAGTTCTCCCGTGAGGTCATAATTTCTTCAAGTTTCAGCTCGTCGCTTGGCTCCGGTTCCATTCCTTGGTTTCTTTTTTCCGCTCTAATCCAATCTCTGAGGCAAACTAGAACAATCATTGCATTGCTTCCCAATGAGTGTCGGTTGTCTCCAAGCTGCTGTCGTCCCTGACTAAAGACGTTCTCTGATGCAACGGTTGACATTGGAACATTCAAGATATCTCTAGCTAATCTTGAAAGCACAGTATATTGTGTTTCATTACTCCTCCACCAATCCAACGTGTTGATCCGTCGTCTGCGATCCTCTGGTGCCGTCCGAAGATAATATTTCAGCTCTTCCCGATAAGTTGATGTGTAAGTTCTCTCATCAACACTGTTCCAACAATTTAAATCATAAAACGAATCAGAAAAACCACTATGTGCCGGCCTTTTAGAAGATGATGGCTCCTCGGGAGGATGAGGAGCGACAGTTGGAGTGATATTTGTAGGTATGGCTAAATCAAATAAATCAGCATAGTGATTATATAATTTTTATATGTAATCTTTTGCATCAGCCGTAGCCGTCCACAAATCAGGTTGTACTTATTCAGAATCATGGTTAGTATTTATTTCTAAGTTAGTATAAATAAAAGTACTAAAGTGACACATATTATTATATTTCATGAACGGATTTAGCATAGCACCAACCAAGTAAATAGGGGGAATCGGAAAAAAATATTTTTTAAATTTCGTAAACATGGCGCCAACAGCTTCTTTATAACCTTCTTTATTTTTATATTCTTTGAGCAAACCAGAAATATCGGCTATATATGCCAAAATATTATAAACAGTAGGATAATAAGCACCTGAAAATTCAACCGTAGCTACATAAATTTTTTCTAAAAACTTAACAAGATCATTAATTACAACCCAATCAGAATTATGTAGCATGCAATCAGCAGAATCAACAAATGAACCGCAATGTTGGTTAAAAGCTAGTGTAATAGGAATTCTATATTTATAACAAGTTTTTAAAAATTCATACGTAGAATTCCATCTAGTATCAATTTCCTCAGGCATCAAAATCAGTGTAAGTCCATTTTCTTGACATTTAACTTTAAATTCTCTAATTCTCGATCTACGATTATTTCCTTGAATAAAACCAACAGCAAGACGAATTTTTTCAATATAAAACTCAAAAAACTCAAGACCATCTTTTACAATTAAATTATATATATGACATGCACACTTAATATGAAAAATTTCAGGCAAGGGCGGAGATAGCGTAGATTTTAATTTTTTTATGGCAGTGTTGTTGTTAGAAGCATTATCAAAAGCAATACATAAAATTTTATTTTCGATACCATAATATCCAGCAATTTTAACAATAGAATTAACAATAAATTGTCCAGTATGTTTACGATCTTCATCATATAAAAAAGCAAGAATACGTTTTTGCATCACGAAATTACTATCCATCCAATGACAAGTAACGGTTAAATAATCATTTTTATTTACAGCACGACCAAGATCAGAAGTTAGGGACAATCTACATTGAATATTTTTTAACAATGTTGATAAATAAAAAAAATATTGTGAATGAAGTCTAAAAATATCAGACTGACAAGTAGTTCTAGGAATACCGTTGAACATAGGATTATAAATTGCTTGTATATAACGAATAAAGACATCAGAAGAAGGAAAATTAAAAGACAAACAACCCACAGCTACCATTTTAGCTATTTCTTCCCGATCCCTCAATTTATTATACTTCTTCGCTATGTGACCGGTTGCTGGGTCCATTCTATTTTGCGTTGGCCCACCAACATCCCTACCACCTTTTGCAATATTTAACTCTTTTTTGTGATCTTCAGCTACATGTCTCATTAACATACCCGTACCCCCTTGCTTGCCTCCACTTCTATGCTTATATATTTGTTGACAAATATTGCATTGCACCTCAATATCTGATATACGTTCAAAAAATTGCCATGCAATACTAGTTCTTTTACGAGGTCTTGGGGCACTGGGAGCACGGGGAGGGAGATTAACCGATTCAGATCTAACGTTAGCATCTCCTACTGCGGGTGTCTCAGCAATATTTTCATTATCTTCGTCTAAACTAACCGCATCTACTTCATTTTCTTCTTCTATACCGTAATTTTCCTGAGCTTCTACATAATTCATATCGTGAGCACCTATACCTATTTCTTCCTCAAAAGGTGTACCAAGCGGTACCGGAGGCGAAGGCACACGAGTATATCTACTACTTGAACTACCTCTACCGCTAGTAATTCGTTTTTTACTACCACTACCGCTTCCGGGACAAAAATTTTTAACACCTTTAGTAGCGAGGTTTCTTAATTTATCCATAATATAAATTAAATTAAACTAAAAATATTCAAAATACACAAATATAATAAAATTAAATATTAAACAATTAATACAATAAATAAAAATTAAACGTAAGAGATGGAACGACAATACCAAATTTTGGAAGTATCCGAAGATTGCGACTTTAGAAACTTTCGCTCGTACTTTGTAAACGAAAAATTAAAAAATTAAAGTGAACACTTTAAGAAATTAAATATATTGAATATTTGAGAATTGAGATTTGAGAGAGAATGAGATTTGAGAGAGTGAAAAATTGTGTGAAAAATGATTTGAAGTTATAGGGTATTTATAGAATTTTTTTTGGGATTAAAAAATATTTTTTAAAGTTCATTTTTTTTCTTTTTAATAAATGGGCCCAAACTAGCCGTTTGGACCCAAAAACGGCTATATAGCCGTTGGGCCAACGACTAGTTTGGCCCAATTCTTTTTTTTTTTTTTATAAATAATGTTATCCGGGCCGGGCCGGGCCGGATTAGCCGGTTCAATTTTAAAAAAATAACCGATCCGGGACCCGGAACCCTAAAGCCCTAGGACTTGCCGAGCCGGGTCAAACCGGACCGATTTAGTTACTAGGGACGGATCAGACCGGGTCGGCCCGGCCCACTTGACACCCATATTCCGATCACAGTTGTGTCCCGAATTTCTAAAAAACTTAATACTACTATTGTTCACATTATATTATTTGTTTAAAAAAACAATCGCTTTGCAGAAATTATGAAATAAAAGTAAATGTGACAAAATACATTGATTAATAGGCGAATAAAAACTCGTGAGTATTCCTAATTTTCTTGAAGTTGTGCATGTCGATCGAGCTGAACCAAAATATATAGAGTACTCGAACAATGGATGGTGATAAAGAAATGTACTTTTGGCCTACTCAACCTCAAAAGTCAGTGAATGAAAGAATTGTTTAAGATTGTATAAAAAATTCTTGCTCCCATCCCGTAAAAATGTGGGACTCTAAAAACTCTATACATGTTTATGACTCGACATTTATGAGTTTGGTAGAGTGTATTAGAAAAATAATTCATATATTAAAGTGTGATATTAATTAATAGAGTTAATACATAAAAATGACTCTAAACTTGACATTAAATTATAACTTTGACCTTAAAACTTTGACAGTGCACAAATATGATCTTTAACTATTCAAAACTGCACAAATATGACCTCCAATCCTACTTGGCAAAACACGTGTTCAACACGCAAAACTGGGCGCGTCCAACTTAAAGTCTAAGGGCATAATACATAAATATGACCTTAAACTTTGACAGTGCACCAATATGACCTTTAACTATTCAAAACTGCACAAATATGACCTTTAAATGACTCTTCACTATTATTTTCGGCTCAAAGATGAAAATGACATCTAATTTCTTTTGTCATTGCGGAAAAAGAGCAATATTGAAGATTTATTAATTAGGCGGGTTAGCCTCATATGAAAAAATCGAGCGGGTATGTATATATATTATAAAGCAGGGGACGAATTTAAGTTATATAATATATCTAAATATTATTTATTTAAATATTAAATTAAAGATGAAACTAGACTAATAATTAAAAAATTATAGTTTTAATAAAACGTTATTAAATTAATGTTATTAAGGATAGTAGTAGTATATTAAATTAACGTTATCAAATTAACGTAATTAAAATGTTATTAAATTAACGTTATTAAATTAACGAGGGGTGGACCTACGTGGTTGCCATGGGGTTCACCCGAACCCTTCGGTAAAAAAATTACGTTGTATATATATAAGATAGAAAATGTATATTTATGTACGCATATTAACGTTGAACCACATGAAACAAGATACTTAGATAGTCCAGTGGTGTTATTTGGTCTTCTTGGGCGCTTCCTTCAGCCTACTGTGCGGGTTCGATCCCTTCTAGTGACTGTTTTTTTTTTAATTAAAAGAAAGCTAGGTGTTGCTGCTATAGAAATAATAAAACAATAATAATAATAATAATAATTTTTTTAAATTAAAAAAAAAGTTAGGTGTTGCTACTATAGAAATAAATAATAAAATTATTATTATTATTATTATTATTATAATAATAATAATAACAACAACAACAACAACAACAATAATAATAATAATAATAATAATAATAATAAAAACGACGTCGATTTAACACAAAAAATAAAATTTTGACAGTGCACAAATATGACCTTTAACTATTCAAAACTGCACAAATATGACCTCTCTCCAAGTCAGCCCTTTTAACGACGTGTCATCGTGTGATTGAATTACCTTTCAACGTAGGCGCGAGTGAGACTCACGCATGAGGTTGCAAAATTGGAGGTCATATTTGTTCAGGTTTTGAATAGTTAAAGGTCCTATTTGTGCACTATCAAAGTTTAAGGTCAAAGTTATACTTTGGTGTCAAGTTTAGGGTCATTTTTATGTATTAACTCTATTTAATACATTGTTTGATAGAAATTTTGGATCAATATATAACTAATACATGTATTAGTTATACACCCAACATGGTATTATAGGGTGTATAACTAATACATCACATTTGGTGGTATTAGTAATCCATGGATTGTAATGCGTGGGATAAATATGAGTAAAGACAAAAATGCCCTCATATTTCTTTAGATCTTTTTCAATTTATTCAATGTGAGTCATTTCTTTTGAATTTATCAAAATGATAATTTTCCTCCAAATAATTTTAGTCATAAAAAAAAACTACTCCATTAACTTAAAAAATACTTATGTTTTAGTAAATTGATCAAAGTCCAAAAATAAATTGTTTTAATTTTGTAAATAGAATATCACAAATAAATATAATTTTTTTGCTTAGCTTTAACATTCTATGAAACACAATTTTATGTTAATAACGATTCTATTGTCTCATTCAAAAGTTACACGTATCTCGCTCCAACTTAAGAACATCACAAACTGGGAATAACAAACAAATGATGAACAAACAAAGAAAAGATAACAAAAAAATAATTCCCACAAGTGAATGATTAAATCTTAAAATTTCAAAGCAAGTTGGGAGATTTGATAAAATAGACACTTTGGCAAATTTATCACTACAAGAAAAAGCTTTATTTATGGTCAACAAATAATCCTATCTCTAAAATTATAGGTATTGAGACAAGATTATATTTTGGTCCTTGTTTATGTACTTTATTGTGAAGGTACTAAATGTGGTCCCAAATAATATATAATTGAAGACATGAGCGATAATTTTTTTTCTTCTTTTAACAAAAATTAAAGCGCCAAATCAAATTACATGTTGAAAGTAAAAATTAAAAAACACTTCCTTTTCTAAAAATTAAACACTCATCGTAAATTAAACCGTAGAACTAGTAATCGCTCTTACTTTTCCAATTTCCATCGATCAGCTTTGCCTGCCTGAGCTAAAACGGGGACCTATGTATTTCATTCGCTCAAGGTGGTACTGCAAATTCCACTGGAAGCACTCAGATGCAAGCTTGGGTACAAGGAGCTATAGAAAAAATTAGTAGTACGGTTGACAGTATTCCTAGTTCAGCCCCAAATCCCATCACTGGTCCTTCTACATTTATGCTCATAAGTATCAACACAGGCACTTTCCCAGGAACTCCGGTTGTTAGACTTATTGGGGACTGCTATTTTCTTCATCGACTATGTCAACTTTTATAGTTACCGCATTATATGAGGGCTGCTCAAAGGAATATTGATGCATCAATACAAAAGCCTCAACCCAGTATCCCAAGAAAAGCAAAAGATTCCATCTCTGGTGAAAAACCGATGCCAGGTGGTCAGGTTGGGGTAGGAGTAAAGGGGTCTGAAGAAGGTCCATCTAAATGGTCTAGGATAGGTTCTGGCAATGTTGATCAAGGATACACATATGAGGAGGTAAATTTTACAATCTGTTACTGATGTTAGGCGTATTTACACGCCTAAAGCACCTTAATGTACCCATATTTTAGCTAAGTTTTGAGGACAAAATATATAATTCCTACACTTTTAGTCCTTTTTCCTATAAGTGAGCTAACCAACGTGATTAGCAAGATTTCAGGTATTTATGATGAAGATTTCAGCATTTTATGGACTGTTGGACGCCAAAGGAAACTTCACGTAAGAAGGAAGGCAGCTTCTGGAAACTTGTGGACTGAAAGTGATGCATGGAGAACTTGTCCCGGGCAAAAACAATATTTCTAAAGACTTGGGGGATCAGCAGTAACTTAGTAGGATTAGGACAAGTATGCAGTAAACCAGTAGGACTAGGACAAGGATAAAAACCCTATTTCAGTAGGACTAGGACAAGGATGTTATAAAAACCCTATAATGCTGAATTTTTCAGCATTCACTTATTCATTCATTCAATTATTCATTAATTCGAAGCTTTTTATTATATTCACTCATTCATTAATTCAATTCTTTTTCATTCAACCTCCGCTCCTAATTCGGGTTACAATATTCTGTAAGTCTAACAGAGAAACACGACTCACTTGAGGCACGGATAGAGGAAGAAAAACGTCAAACCTTTCTGACGCCAAAAATCATCCAAATCGTCAAGCTTGTTCTAGGTTTTGGTATGATGATGATGTCTATTGTGATTTCCGTTGCACTCATGAGTATCTAAACTTCTCTGTTAGGGTTATGGAAGCCTTATGAGATACTATCTGTTGCTATGAGTTTGTGAATTCTTGATACGTGTGCTGCTTATATCATTACTCTCTTCATCTTAATTGAATTCTTGTGGTTGCAAACATATAGAATATGCCAGTATAGTATTAACTTGTTCGAAAGAAAAGTTACATGTCTGGAAAAGAGAGAATGACAAGGAAATAGGGCTACCAACCCCTGTTTAAAAGTTAGTGCCGTAACTGGATTAACCTCTTGGAGAATTCGTACCATTAGTATACGCTTTAAGCTCAAAAGAGTTAACGTGATATAATCCTTGATGGTCGAAAGACGCTAGGATTTACCATAGAATACGAATCTCTATAAGCGCATGCATGTCTGAATTCCGCATAACTCATAGCCAATAAATACGTAGAACTCATAAGGTGGACATAACCCTAACTTACAATTCTCATTGATTAAAACCTACCAAGCATTCCGTTTTTACTTTGCTATTTTGATACTTTTGCTTCACGCATAAAATCCCCCCTTTATCTGTAGAATTTTCGACCAACAGTCTACTAATAGTTGCATACTTAGTGACCAAGTATTCCCTGTGGGATTGGATACCCAACCCAGTTGGGTTCTATATTTGACGACGACCGCTTACACTCTTACGAGAGCTGTAGTTTGAGTGTTATCAAATTTTGGCGCCGCTGCCGGGGAATACGGTTGTCAACTAAGTTTGTGATAATTACTAGACCCTTTGGTCAAAGATTCTCGTATTTTACTTTTAGTTGTTTTTGTTTTCTGCAGGTTCTGTTGAGTGCATGCCAAATACTCGTAGTTCTGGTCAGCCATTATTACCCATAAATCCTGAACCTCAACTTATTGGCAGAATGGACCCGCAGCGTGACATTGACAGAAGGGCGGCTCAACAGGAGCAGGCTAGATTAGCTGCACTGGCAGCTGCTCAAGTACATCAACAAAATATTGATAACCCAGGGCGAGCAACAAATCCTGATGATGAGGACCTGGGTGATGATGAGTTACTGAATCCCAGGCGTATTGATGAGGTGGCGGCACCTATGCACAGGAGAGATCGTCAAGCTAGAATGAGACCTGATCGCCGAGCTGTGCAGGCTCCTTTTGATGATGATGATGACGATCTGGATGAAGCTGGTGCCACAGGGGCTATTATTTCTCCACCCTTGGCACCCGGAGCTAAGTTCAATATCACTAGCACCATGATTCAGTGATTGCATCTCAAGGGGTTATTTGGTGGACTCGCAGGAGATGATCCGAATATGCATCTGATCAACTTTATTTCAACATGCAAGTCGTTTGACAATCTAGGAGTTGGGCAGAATATAATTCGGCTGCGCTTATTTCCATTGTCTCTATCTAGGGAGGCAACTCTATGGTTGAATGGGCTGACTCCTGATTCTATTACTAATTGGAGGCAATTGAAAGACGCTTTCCTAGAAAGATTCTTTCCTCCATCCAAGAGAGCACAGTTGAGAGATGAAATCAGCAATTTTCGACAGCTTCCAACTGAAGCTCTCCACGAAACATGAGAGAGGTTCAAGAAGAAGCTTATGAGGTGCCCAAACCATCATATGACCAACGTCCACTTGATGGAGATATTATACAGATCCTTGAACTCAGTGACAAAGCCAGTGGTTGATAATGCTGAAGGTGGGTCATTCATGGACCTTACTTTTATTGAGGCGAGTGATATGCTGGATCGTATGACAAAGTAGAGTAGAGCTTGGCATACCAGGGATTCTGAGGTAGCAAGCTCTACTGTATCTATTGGCATGACTACAGAGCAGAGACGAAGACAAGAGGAACGTGACCAGGATATGGCTCACATGAAAACGCAGATGGATCTTCTTACCAAGCATTTATTAGCAGGAAATACCGAAAAAGTCAAGGTTGTGGTGTCACAGGGAAGAGATGAGTCAGATTCTGAGGGGGAAGCAAATTACTTGAATAATCAGGGGGGTTTCCGAGGCAATGCCCAAGGAAACCAAGGTCGGAATTATTATGATAAATATGGATACAAAGACCACGATCAAGGTGGTTGGAAGAATAAGACTGACAGGAGTGGTTTGTATGTTCCTCCTGGAAACCGTGAGGCTGTGGCGTCTGGCGCTGGAAAGATATCCATGGAAGATATGATGGCTAAGATGTTGAAAGGAGTGGAGGCAACCAACACGGGCGTAACCAAGGTGAAGAATGATTTGTCTTCAATAAATCAATTGGTTGACTCGCATTCTACTGCAATAAAACAGCTGGAGCAACAATTGAGTCAACTTTCAGCGGCATTCAACCAAAGAAAAGCTGGAACGCTACTTAGCGACACAGTGCAAAATCCGAGGAATGATGGATCATGTATGGATATTACTACCCGAAGTGGTAGAGTGTTGGAAAATCCATCTAAAGGCAAGCAGGTAGTTAATGATATAACGGATAATGTTATTGATGCAGAATGTGAAGAGGCCGAAGAAGCTGAAAAGTGTGTTCATGACGTCACCCCTAGACGTCTGCAGCCTAAAAAGATTGATAGTTGGAAGCAAGGTAAAAAGAAAGTGGTGGAGAAAACTATTCCCCTTCCACCACCACTTTTTCCTCAGAGACTGAAGAAGAAGGCTGACGACACTCCTGAAAAGGTTGATAATCGGAAGCAAGATAAAAAGGAAGTGGTGGAGAAAACAATTCCCCTTCCACCACCACCTTTTCCGCAGAGACTGAAGAAGAAAGCTGATGATACCAGGTTCAGTAAATTCATGACTATGTTGAAGCAGCTGACTATTAATGTTCCTTTGGTGGAAGCTCTAGAGCAGATGCCCGGATATGCTAAATTCATGAAGGACCTTTTGACAAAGAAGCGGGCAGTAAGATATGAGCTGACAGATAATGTTCATCATTGCAGTGCAATTACTACGAGGTCTTTAGTACAGAAGAAGGCAGATCCTGGTGCTTTCACTATTCCTTGCACGGTTGGATCTATGAATTTTGCTAAGGCATTATGCAATCTGGGGGTTAGCATCAACTTGATGCCGTTATCCATTTACAGAAAGTTGGGGTTGGGCGATCCTACACCAACCAATATGCGACTCGTGATGGCAGATAGGTCGGTAAAATGACCTGTTGGTATATTATATGATGTATTGGTAAAGGTTTCCACCTTCATCTTTCCTGTAGACTTTGTTATTTTGGATTGCGAGGTGGATTCTGAAGTTCCCATAATCTTGGGGCGTCCTTTCCTCGCAACTGGAAGTGTGCTTATCGATTTAAGAGCTAATGAGCTTTTATTTCGGCTGAATGACGAAGTGGTCCATTTTGATGTATGTAAATCGATGAAGCAGCCTAGAGATATGGATGTGTTCTCTGTAGCTGATGTTTACTATGAGGATGAGAAAGAATTATCTGTAGAGAAGCAGCTTACTGTTGAGTCACTATCTAACGTGCTACTGAATTTTAAACGTGAGGAGGTTGAAGAATATTAAGAAACCGTTTGTGCTCTAACAGGAATAAGGTCCTATTCTCATGCTCCTAAGAAGCTGAACCTTGATCTTAAGAATCGACCGTCACCAACAGCGAAGACTTCCATTGAAGAGCCACCAGTGCTAGAATCGAAAGAGCTCCCCAGTCACCTAAGGTATGCATTTTTGGGAAGTGGAAATACACTTCCGGTGAGTGTTGCGGCTGATTTAGGTGAACAACACGTAGAGGCTCTCATCTCTGCTCTGAAGAGATACAAGACAGCCATTGGTTGGTCTATTGATGATATAATTGGTATCCCTCCTGGGATATGTATGCACAAGATGCATCTCGAAGAAGATTGCATGCCCACAATTAAGCATCAGCGTCGTCTGAATCCATTCAGAAAATGATGCACCAAATATCTCGATGAAGTCTAAGTAATCGAGATAACTATGTCGTGCCGCGATAATAAATCAAGCGCTTTGTGGGAGGCAACCCATCGTTTTTAATTGTTTTTGTTGTTTTTGTTTTCCTAGGATTTTGTCGAGCCACGACCAAAACTAAGGTGCTTGATGGGAGGCAACCCATCGTTCTAATCGTTTTTGTTGTTTTTGAATAAGTGTAGGTGCAAGAGGTGTAAAGGAGGAGATTGGTTTCAAATTTTGATTTGGAAGTATTGCATGTTGAAGGTGGTAAGTTAGGAATGAAGAAGCAAAAGTCTATGGGTTAGGCATTGCCTATGAAAATATAGGCAAAGAACAAGGCAAGGCCTATGTAAATCTAGGCCACGAACAAGGCAAGGCCTATGCTATGGCCTAAGCTCTCGGATTCTACAATACCATGGTATAGGCGCCGCCTATGCTCAACAATGCCATAGCATAGGCGCCGTCTATGCAAAAGCCTTTTGTCTCTAAATCTAGTATGCCATGGCATAGGCGGCAATGCCATAGCATAGGCGCCGCCTATGCTCAACAAGTCTTTGCAAAAGGCGCCTCCTATGACAAGCATAGGCAAAGCATTAGGCGCCGCCTATGGTCACTTTTGGTCTCCAAATCCGATTCCAAATGGGTCAAAACCCGACCCAAGCTTGTCCTATAAATAGAACCTTAGTCTTAGAACAAAAATGCATTGCAACTTCAACCTAGGCGCCGCCTACCTCTCCAAAATCTCTCAAAAATTTTCCTTTTGCTCTTTTACTTTGCAAGAACATCTTCAAAGGCCATTAACCAAGTAAGTACTTCTTTGTTCTTCTTTTATATTCCGTAAGTACTACACTACTACACCTATAATGAATTGTTAAATCTTGAAGTAGTATTGGTGATTTGAATGTGGTTGATTTGTTGTGATACAACTAAGTGAGTGAAAGAATACGTAAGGATGATCTTGACTTGTTTCCAACTTGTATTTGATTTTGATGCACTGTCAGAATTTTGCGGAATTGACATGGTCAAGAAAATTGCATAATCTTGTAACTAGAATACTTACATGTTGGAATGACTTGTTCATCGAGATGAAAATCATGGTTGACTACAAACATACGATGTTGTGATTATTTCTAATACCATAACTTGATTCAATCTCTATGTAGTAGTCTTTCTCAAAAGGTGCATTAATCCACACATGAAAGTATAGTCAAGATTACATGAAATAGAGTTGGAAAGGATAGTAAGATGACATGAAAGTATGACTGTGCTGAACATATTGTTGGAACATATCACCTAAATGTATGTCGATGAAGTCTGAGTAATCGACATCATTCACTTAATTAGTTTGTCACAACAAATTAAGTGTGGGGTGTTACCTCTACTGCTTGTTTGTCGATTGTATCTACCGAGATAAAGATAACATGACTATTATTTTAATCTCAGGTACAATGGCACCAAAAGCAAGACAAGGAAAAGAAAAAACAACTACTTCACAAAAAGGACAGAAAAGGGGACGAAAAGAGCAAGGTGAATCCTCCTCGCTGCAAATACCTCGACGCATGTACGGGATAAAATGGGTCCTAGAGGAGGAGGGAAAAGAGTGGTACAAGAACAATAAAGTAAAAAAATATGTTCATGTGGAGTTGATACAAAAGGAGAGCCTAGCAAAGAAAGAACCCCACATTTTGGCTAAAATCATGGCGCTTCATCTTGATTTTATTTTCCAAGATATGGGAGAATGCAATCTTGATCTAACATGAGAATTCTATGCCAATTGGTCCCCAAAGACTATCGGAAGTGAAGTGAAGATTCGGGGCCAAGTCTTGCAACTGAATGCGGAGTTCTTCAACTCTTTTCTGGGTCTTCCATCTGTGGATCCATCACCACTCAAGGAGATTTATTGCAGACCTCCATACAGGGCAATCAGACACATACTATGCGGAACAAGATCAATGGCACGGTGGAGTCGTCACAAGGATACCGGTCGGTATAATACCTTCCCATATGCCTCCTTGAACAGAGAAGCTCGGATATGGTTGTGGATAGTCAATTATTGCCTGATTCCAGGGTCATAGTACACAAAGATCACACGTGATAGAGTGTGCTTGGTGTACGCTTTAATGACGAACATCCCCATCAACATTGGAGCGATTATTCGATCTTCAATGCGTAAGGCCAGGCTGCACAAGAGGTCCCACTTCAGCTTTGGCAATCTGTTGACTGCGATATTGAGGAAGGAGGACATTGAAGAGGAACCTGCGGATCATAAGCTTCCACACCACCCGAAGAAGGTTGACCTCACAAAGGTTAAAGATGCTGAATCCATGCATGGCGTCAACCTAACCACTGCAGAAAGATATGCTCGCGACGAAAGCTTCTCCCGCCATTTATATGGCATGATAAAGTTTACCATGATGAGCGGGGGTCGTGTTCCAACTGCTGCAGAGCTCCAACAGTTGGATTATGACTATCCAATGAATGAGCATGCGAGGGCGATGTGTGGAGTACATGTATATTTTGAGGAACCTCTTGATGACGACATGCCAACCGATGATGATCGACGAATGCCAGACTCCGACGTGGAGGAGAAATCTGATGACGACGACTCTGATGATGATTCCGATGAAGGGGGTATGACCCCAGACATAGAGGATGAGTCCGACTAATCAGGTTCTTCTTATTTATTTTCTACTGGGGGCAGTGTGTCCCGTCTAAGTGTGGGGTGTGCTGGTATTTGTATGCTATACTTCTTTGTCTGCATTTGCATTTATTCTAGTTCTTGTTCGTTTTAATTAGTCGTAATTAGTTAGTTTAATTTTAATTTTTTTTTATTGCATGAAATTGTTCTGATAGACGGCATGGTATTATGACAAGAGTTTGTGCTAAAATCATTGCTATTGAGACGTTTAGGCTCAAAGTGTGACTCACTGTGTGATATTTGTGTGGTTTAATTCATTCATCTGTTGGGTCAAGAGTCTATACTGCTCTCAATAAAGTTGACCATGTGCCTTGTGTGTGTGAGGATATAGTATATTCTGGGTTGTGACTGATGCTAGAACTTTCCTGGTGTGTGTGTAAAGCGAGAGCTGTAGTTTGAGCGTTATCAGTTACTTTGCCAATTGTTGTTGTTTCTCCTTGAATTGTTCGTTGTTTTGGATTATCATACTTTTGTCTCTTCATTTTTGAATAGTTATCAATTTCCATGTAACACCAAATTGGTGGCATCAGAATAGTAGTAGACTTTTGGTGATATCTGAGTCTCAGAGTTGGTGCATGGGCAGGGGGCAACAGACTATAGTGAAACTAAGATATATTCCTCACTTTAGAAAACAAAGCATTATAAGGAAATCCAAGGAATCTAGAGATAATCTGACGGCGTTCAAGTTGTTAAAGTGTACTAGAATCTGTCCTACTAGCCCAGTTTTTTCAAATAAGTATGTTGTATATTGTAACGAAAAGTTAGGAGTGCACCTCCTCAATCCTCCAAGGCCCAAATAACTTAATTTTCTCCCATGAAACTATTTATGTCAATGAATTAGTTCAGTAAACTGTATAGATCTGCTCAGATGTTTAGCCATTTAACATGAACTTTCTCAGGAAAGATAATTATCCACTATCCAATGAATTGCACCAAGGAGTAGAACTGAGTTTCAATCAGTAAATAGTAGGTTCAAACATTAAATGCCATTATGTTCTATGTAATGAGATTGCGAAGTTCACTTTTAAATAAGAGTAGGAACATGTAGGGGAATGAAATAGTTGAAGTTATATAAAGGTATAACATGACAATTTTAAGAGACATAGTTGGTTAATCTCGGGATAGTTGAAGTTATGGGAATACACTAGGCCTGTTGTTGTCGTTGTCTCTGGATAACTAAGTGGAAAAATTCTGTTTTTTCACTTGCTATACCACCTAATATCCAGAAAACCAATTCAAACAACTGCATAAGTAAAATGTGTATTATGATAATTGTGTCCTGCATCCTTTCAGAAATCTTCAGTTTCAAGGTCAGGAAGATGCCCAATTCATGCTATAGTCTTTTGAACAAGTAGATCAATCTCATGTTGTTTGGAATCTTCATAGTTGTTATTTGTTAACTTGAAAAGCCTCCTCTGTTCAGTGTCATATATCTTCTGAACAAAAAAATAGAATGTTTTTTCCTTCTTGGAATATGCTCGAATAATGGTACAAAGTGCACTATTCACTTATGCATGTCCGACTCCGCCGGGACCTCATCTCGATGAAAACTATAGGATTTTCAGAACTACTTCTTCTACTTATCTGATTGTTCTGCTTGAGGGATATAAATCAGCTCTTTCTTGGTGGTGCAAATGTGAAGAATATGGAATATTGTCCTCTTGAATTTGAGAACTTTGTTCCATGTTTTAATGTGTCAGAAAATCTTGATTTGGGTTGTTCTAAAGGTGATGAGGTTTACCGGTACTGTGGACCTGGTTCAAGAAAAATTATTTGATACTTCTCTATGTTGCTCAAACTCGTCAAAAATATCAATAGGTGCATGTCGGATTCACCAAAATTAGTGTATTTTTGAAGAATTCGACAAGGGTGCGACATCAAAAGTAAAGAGTTCGTGCAACTTAGGCACTTCCCCCTGTTAATTAAAAGATTCCTCTAAGATGGACTACCGGTAGAGATATCATTTGGTATTCTAATATTAATATTACTGCATAAGAGGTACTCTCCTCTGGAAGTTTAAGAAAAAGGTGAGTGCAGAATATGAGTTTCTTTTGCTTAACTATGATTGTATTATCTGCTCCTTTGCTTATTTTTTTGCCTCATTTCATGCAATGTTAGGTTGATGATATTGGAGGAAGAACAGATTTCCTTTCGTTCAGACTTTGCCATGTTTGATTGCATTGAAGACTATTTACATCAAATAGCAGAAATGATTGGGCTGCAAGCTGGAGTAAGTGGACAACAGTTTCCCTTCCTTTTCTTACTACATGCACAACTAGATAGTATACTTATATTATTTCCATATATTTTTGTTGTAGTCCTTAAGAAAGGTTCTGCAACATCTCGATCTCATTCGTGTAGTTTTTTATAAAATCCTTTTCATTTTTCTCCATTATTTGTTCTCATTTACTTGTCTTTTAAATTTCTCTTCTGCTTTTGTTGGATTTTTTCTGTCAGATTTGGAAGGTAGGGTAGTTCTATATTCCTTTTTTTCCGGTGCCATTAAAGTTGCACAAAAATCTTACCACTTGATGTTCCTACTTCCTTTTTAGGTCTGAACTATCTTGGATATTGGATGTGGTTATGGAAGTTTCGGGGCACATCTCTTTTCTAGCCAACTATTGACCATGTATGTTGCAAATCATGAAGCATTAGGCAGTCAAGTTCAGCTAACACTTGAAAGAGGTCTTCCTTCAATGATTGGATCATTTAATTCAAAGCATTTGGCTTATCCATCTCTTTTATTTGATGTGATACATTATGCAGAATGTCATGTTGACTGGGATCAGAAAGGTGTTCTTCATAATTATGTACGTTGTTAATATTCTTAATTCTCATTATTTGGAATATTTTGGATATGCGCATATCTAATAGTAGAGTTTAAAGTTTTGGTAGAACCTAGTTTAGGTCTCACTTTGATATGAATTAGTTACCCAGTGATGTTCATAATTCATGCATACCTCCCAGCACAGGTGTCAGCTAAGTCTGCCGATCAAGGCCTAGATTGATGGTAAGAATTGAAATTACTTCATGTGTTTTTTCCTCAACTTGGATGTGAATCTGAGACCTCATGGTTCTCCTTCCACTTCATTGACCACCAGTCTATACCCTTGGCCCTTGGTTGCACACTTCTTTTACTTTTAGGAACTTCTATTTGATGTATGAACAAACCATTCAGAGTCTCTGTGATTCTTCCATAAAGTTTCTTCCCATTGGGATGCTTTTCGTAAGTTCACCATTATCATCATGCTTTGTTGGCTATCAAATCTACTTATTATGACTAACATACAATTTAAATAGTACATCATTTATTTGTTACCTTAATAGATTCTGAATTCTGGTGCAGACGGTATTCTTCTTATTGAAGTTTATCGATTATTAAGGCCTGGTGGATATTTTGTCTGGACTTCAACTGTTACAAATACTCAGCACTCCATCTGCAACAAAGTGAGTTTGAAAAAATAGAACTTTGTTCGGAATTTTGCTGAAAGCATGTGCTGGGAGCTGTTGGCACAACAAGATGAAACTGTTATATGAAAAAAAACAAGTTTAAAGAAATTTTATGTTGCAAGGTGTGAAAACCACATCCACATATCTTAAAGATAAGTTTAAACAATGATTGTCTGACTATGAAGAGTTCCTTAAATTTATATGAGACCAGGTGTTGGACCTTCTCTTTGCAGTAAAGGTCTGGATATTGAACTCCCGTATTATCGACCTCTACAATCTTGTATTGCTGGAATGCAAAGCCGCCGGTGGATTCCTATTGAAGAAAGGATAAAGTGGCCTTCTAGGGCTAAATTGAACTCCAACGAACTTAAGGTTCAAGGTGATGGGTTATCCTTTTTTTTAAAAGTTTTTAATGTGGAACACTTTGTTACATGATGTTATTTAGTTCCCTCTGAACATCTAATGATAGTGCTTTGTGTTTTATTAAGTTTGTCATCTGAAGCTCTTGCTGAGGATTCTCTCAGCTAGAATTTTGCAGTTAACAATTATTGGTCACTTCTTTCCCTTTTAATATTTTTTTATCACCCAAAACAACCTGGTGATGGTGAACTTTCTCCTCTCTAAAAAAGAGTTTGATTGCAAGTCACATAAAAGTAGTTCATCTTGACTCATAAAATTCATCAGTACGACTTTGTTTTATTTGTTTTAATTTCTTTTGGGTGGGTTCTGTGACTAATTTTGGTTACTATTTCCTTTGCAGGTGTGTGGCATTTCTGACATATCCTAGATCTTACGATCTGATACATGCTAATGGCCTTCTGTCGCTAGAATTTAGTCAACATAGCAGATGTACGATGTTTGATCTGTTTATTGAGATGGATCATGTTCTTCGTCTAGATTAAGTTCTTGATGGTCAACAAGTAGTGACTTTTCAAACTCTAATAGTTACAATGGTGCATTAATATTAGAATTGGGATGGTAGGAGGGGTTTTAGCAACCTCAAAAGCCATAACATCTACAAGACCAGCCGCTTCAAAAACTAAAGTAATTAACACATCTCTAATTCTGAAAAATAGATACAAATTAATGTACTAATCTGTTGAAATTTTTTTAGCTGGGCACTTAATGGCATCTAAAAATTGAAATGATATTAGTAGAGATTTCCAGTGGACTTCTTCCACAGTGAACAAGAAAAGTTGCCAACATTACTGCTCTATATGTATACTCTTGTAATTTAATTCCTCTATTTTGAGTTTGATGATATCTCTTCGAATTGGAGTGTGTTTTCTGAACGAAAAAAGAAATTTCTATAGCGATGGTGACTGTGATATTATGTGGACTAACCAAGGTTGAACACGTAAGTTAATGCTAACATCCGGGACTCTAGTTAAAGAGGTACCTGAAGCAAATATTTGCTACAATTTGCTTGTGTTTCCCAATTTGCTAGTGCCCAAATAATCAGTTCTGGTATCACTCTTTACATTTGCTATAATTTTCTTGTGTTTCCCAATTCAACCATGCATTAATTGTATGTGACAACTGCCTATTTTCCTCTGTGATACCTACAAAAGTGAAAAAAACTTCCAAAGTTGTAAAGCTATCAGAGCTGTTAGGAAAAGGTAGTTCATTATTTCTGTTTGGAATTGCTCACAATGCCAACATTTAGAGACCAAATTAATCCTTATTCTTTACAAATTATCATCAATAGGGACTCTAGCTTTAATTACTCTCCATAGAATAAAGTTTATTTTGAAAGGAAAATCCTTTTTCCAGATGTCATTATAAATCTCCCTCTTCTTCCTTTTGTGTCTTAGTAATTCTCATGCTGACTTAACACTAAATTCACCACTATTTTTCCCCATCCACGATGCCTTAGATCTCCCCTTTTCACCAGGTAAGGATTAATATGTTCTACAATGTAATCCACTATTTCATCTGATACATATAAGCTCAAAAGTAACTTATTCTACTTCCCTTGTCTGGTGAACAGTTTGACTTTTATTTCCTCCTCTCCATGACTTCTATTCTCTCTTTTTATGGCATTATTAATGACTTCAAAAAAGATACCGATGACTTTTATGAAGGATATAAATTCCAATTTAACTGTTTATGTAACGTCCTGAGTCGGTACCCCGGACGCTACACGGTGCTAGCGACCCCGAAGGACCACCAGCTAACCCAAGACTGGTACCTGCTGTGAGCACTGAATCATAACAACACTGCAATGATAATATATCTGAAATAAATGCAGAAGATAGGCTAAAATTTTCCATAAGGTTCCTAACTGAGACAAATATTGAATACTGATACATCTACCTGAAATACTCTAGTCTGAAAGCCTCTAACTGTCTGAATATGAAGTTGATGGGACATGTCCCTAACTAACTCCATCTACTGAATATACTGAACTACTAAAATACTGAAATAATAAATCTCTACTCTCAGACTATGAGGACTCACCACTAACTCTGCTGCTGAAAATCTGAACTGCTAAGTACGGTCAGGAGCCCGTGCGTCTGAACCTATGATATAAAACATCATAGCACAAAAGAAAAGTATGTGTCAGTACTTTGAATGTAATGGTATGCTAATTGAGGTAGGATGATATGCACGGGTTCATATGCATGAATGATGACTAGCTGAGTAACATGAACGTAACTGAATAAGAGTACATGCATGAATACATAAACTGTAACAAAGGACATGCTAACACTGGATACTGTGTTTTGAATACTGATTGACTGATATCTGAGTTTACTGATACTGTATTACTGATAACTAAATGACTATTTCTGACAGTCCTGATTCTGAAGAACTGAACTGAGTTCTGTACTGAGACTGAAACTAAAAATGTAACTGTAGAGGGAAATCATCTAACCGACATGCTCCATATCTGAGCTGATAGGGGTCCAACCTGTGACCCTAGTTGGAAGGGTTCTAGTACCGTACCACGGGTACTAACACTGGCTGTGAAGTCAGTCCTAATCTAGCGAGTAACCCTTGAGATCAGTCCTAACTAGCGGGTGATCCCGAAGAATATCGGTCCTATGTAACGGGTGACATCTCATAACCTAAGCTGGCTACGTAGTTCTGGAACTAAGAGATTACTTTTAGGGACCCAGTCCTAGCTAATGGGTTAGAACCCATCCCTAGGCTCACTCGATACTGAATCCTACTCCCAACTGGAAGACACTGAATTGAGTATACTGAACAGGACTGGATTGATACTTGAGATTACTGAGTTTTCCTGAGTTCTGTAACTGACTGAGTTCTATAACTAATTGAAAGTACTACTGGTTGTGACATGACTGAGATTCTGTAACTGACACTGGCTCTAGGTATACAGCTAAATTTTTGGATATTAAATACCCCCAGGACTCGATAGTATGAAAAGTAAAACATAGCATGATCATAAAGGCATAACAATACTTGCTTGATAACAATGCACCTATTTAGACACTCTGTCAAACATTTGATATACATGATCTGGTTCATGGATGGAATCACATATTAACGTGTCATGTTTTCACTAGTCAAATCACATAAGTATTTTATTAAACACTTGTAATGCAATAACTTGTACATGAATGGAGAATACACATTAGCATGCTATAAAGGTATTATCTCATTCTCATAGACAATTCATCAAACACATAGGAAGCATACTTGGTTCATTAAATCATAAACACTTAGAGTTAAAATGGTTACAACAATCAACTTGTAAATTGAAGGGTTTCTCATGAATATCATGTAATTCAACACATACTGGGATCAATTTTTAGAACATATAATTTAAATCATGGATTCAAACCCAACAATAACATGAACATGAATTCAATTCAACCAAATCATGAAAATCATAAATCTGAGATATTGCATATTTAAAAAGGGGTTCTTGGACTTCATGGGTTAAAGGAATCCATGAATGAACACCTAACATACCTTGATGATTGAATTTGTAAA
Source organism: Capsicum pubescens (assembly GCA_030864215.1). Lineage (NCBI taxonomy): Eukaryota > Viridiplantae > Streptophyta > Magnoliopsida > Solanales > Solanaceae > Capsicum > Capsicum pubescens. The sequence goes on along the minus strand of CM061543.1, from coordinate 215,413,266 downwards.
GATTGATGGTGAATTTTTTGGTTCTTGATCTTGACTTTGATGGTTTAGGGTTTGTGTCTTGAGAGAATTTGAGAGAATATGAGTGTATTTTGCATATTGAGGGCTGAATTTTGTGTTTTAGGGACTGATTAAGGATGGAAAAAAGACCCAATTACCCTTCAGGACATGGTCTTTTAATGACTAAAAACGTGTCCAGTGACGCCCAACCTCACACGCAGTGTCGATGGGATCGATGCTATGGCTGATGCGCCGCATCGAGTCTGCATTGGCTCACTTGAATTTGATACTGGGAGCTAGGAAAAATATTTATCAATGCGATAGTCGATGCGGCGCGTCGAGATCGCGTCGATCCACTGGTTAGGACTCCCAAACATGATTCAAATAAGGTTCAAAAATTCCAAAACTTTTTCGGGGACACCTACTGATATTCCTGATCATGGATCAACCCAAAAGTCAACATTTAAAGGTCGTATGGATGGTGAAATAAGATTTCCAACTTATGAAGGCTAAAATAATTCTAAGTGTAAACACTTAGCTGAAATTTCTAAGTTTGGGACCTCTTTTCAAGCTTTAACGGACTGAGTTAAGCTTAAAATTTTGCGGGGTCTTACAATATCTCCCCCTTGGGAACGTTCATCCTCGAATGAGGATGACTAAGCTAAAAAACACTAATAGACTGAGCTTATACACTGAACATGCATATCTGATGCATGGAACACCTGACTGAAACTACTGATAAACTGAGTTTTCAAACTAAACATGCATATCTGATGCATGAGTACATGACTGAACTAATTCGTGAATGCATGACTGAATATGCAACGGTAATGGATACCAAGTTTGTAATTGTAACTGAACATGAAACTAAGACAATCTAAGGAAGACTGTTACCTTAAGCTGAGAATACTGATGAACCTGTGATCATTTACTAAACATGCATGAAAAGGAATATGAGAACATAATTGAGCCTGAAACGTGATATATGAACTGAATATCATGAACTAAACTGAGGCCCTAAATACATGGCTTACAACTGAGATTAGAACTTGAGGGTACACCTACGAGTACCCACTACTCCAAACTGGATTCGTTACGTGAAGAGAAGATAGAAGTTTTAGGTCATGAAAGCTTGGGGGATTATAGTGCATCTCCCCCTTGGGACATTATGTCCTTTGAAGAATGTTGACTTAGCTGAGATATTGAGGAAAAGATGAGATGGTGCACAGGCACCTACGAACTGAATCGTAACTATATATCGGGGATCTGAAATGAGGCATGATACATGAACTGGGCTAAACTCGTAACTACTAGGATGCTCTATCTTGGAACAGTCATATTTATGAAACTTCGGATAGTATGACTGGGTGGAAAGATGGGGAAACCGTACGAGCCTGTCGGCCTGACTGCTAATCTGAATTCCTGGCTTTACGGACTAAGTCATACTGAAAACTTATACTCAATTAAAGCATTTTTGTCACACTTTCTATAAAGTTCTACTGACTTTAGGGAGCAAAAAATCTTGGCATGGTCTAAACAAGATATCTGAATAGGAGATCACCACATGCTAAAATTTTGTAACATGGAGTAAGGCCTACGAAACATCATCTAAGATAGAGTTACTAAGCCTTATGCACTACAACTACTAACTTGTAACCTTAGCCCCGTTTCTTAACTATTCCTTCACCTATAATTTCTAATTTCACACCAAGTTTCACTTGAGGCTACTGGAAATATTTATATGGGCACTGATAACTCTACCTACTGAAGTCTGAGCTGGACTGAATTCTCTTACCATGTTCAAGCCTACTCAAATCTACGAAATGCTTTTAGCCACTTACACACTACATGACATTCAAGCCTATCTTCATAACTAACGCCTCGTGTAAAACAAACATGCAAGAATCTTTCCTTTTCATAAATCACTATGCCAAACTTGACACTTAATTGAGGCCTGAGGAATAGGGCATCAACATCTTGGATTTTATCAAGAGATCTAAACTGAGGATTTGCATAACGAAATCTGAATTTCGCTAATCATTATGAGTATAGCATAAGCCATAGAAACTGAGCATACTCTAAAGCATGAGTACATGAGTCATAACCTGCATAACCTGAGTTTGGAGTTTTTGTATTCATGGTACATGATTCGTAACACTGAGTGAACTGGAACTCCTTATACTAGGAACTACAAGCGTACATGATTTTCGTTAATGTGCATGAATATGGGCTATGATCATAGAGATGACATGTAGGGCATGAGTAGATATCGTGATAACTGAAGTACAAAACTTTGCACTGGGGTAAGGACAGGTTGGGCATCAACCTCGCCCACTACTTTTCTACACATACTGATATTACTACTAAAATCTGAAAGTCTGACTTCGTTATATATTCTACCATCTTCCCTTAGCTTAAAGCCATTATCTTAAGTCTGTGAACTACTTAATAAACTCTAAATCGAACTAAAACCACTTTACTCTAGAGTCTGAGATATGACAATGCTCATAGACACTAAACTCATTCTGAAGGACTACTCCTGATAATCCAAAGTCCACTGGTAGTACTTTATTCTGATACATGATTCTTAGTTGTCTATTGCCTAACAATCATCATATAGCAACCTCAACACTGGATAACTTAGAATTCTTAACCCTTCTTTCTACTGGGTCAATCTAGAGATTCAAACTTAAATCAACTGAAACTGAGGTACTACTCTTTCATTCAAGGACTGGTTCAGCAAGAAACTAAAACGGAACAACTCTATTACTGAAATCAACTAAAGGGATTTTCTAAAATACTATAACCGAGCAGTTTCTGTATACTCATCTGGCTGGAATAGATTTACCTACTAGGGTAGACAGTAAATATTTTGTTAAGATTTTTAGTCTGACTTTAAAGTTGACTGCTATGCAAGGAGTTACCAAAGACAAAGAATCACCTGGATCTAATAAGGCATAAACATGTAAATGGAAGATCTGTAACATACCAGTGACCACTTCAAGGGAATTTTCTTGATTTTGTCTGGACTGAAGTGCATAAAGCCTATTTAGGCGTTGCCCACTGGTGGTACTGGAAGTGGCACCCTGCTGATTTGGGTGACCAGACTAAGCTGAGGGATGGATATGCTAACTCCACAAACCCGACTGAGGACAATCTCTGATTCTATGGTCTGACTTTCCACACTCGAAACAAACATCACTGCCATCTCTACACACTTTCTTATGGTTCTTACCATATTCCCTGCAAAGTAGGTGGGTACGACTACTGCTCATACTACCCTAAGTTTTGGAGCCTGACGCCCCATCCTGATGGTCATTCCTTTGGAGCCTGACGCCCTATCCTAATGGTCATTTCTGAACTTTGGTATTGGTGCCCTGACTGAAAGTGGAACTGGGGTGGAGAATCTCTGACGAAACTAGGAGTGGTTACTACCCCCTGATCCTGGCTTAGAATTATTTGTTCTAGCCCTCTTATTCTTCCTATGCTCCCCTCTTTCACTCTATTAAGTGCAAGTCAAAAGCCTAGATAGGACAACAGTCTGCAAATTATTCTGAGTAACTATTGAATAAGCTAAGGTAGTGAAAACAACTCTGAACTCTGCATGAGAGACATGCTCGTCCAGGGGATCTTCTTGAACAAGCTGAGGTGCTAACTAATTTTTATTACTTCTTTCATTAGTTTCTCTAGAAGGCATGTTCTGTAAACAGAAGGAAGAAATAATTTAAACTTAGAGTTTAACTTGAGCTCATGCTCACTCGCACGACATGAATATTGAAAAAAAGGAAACTTTTCCTAAAATATCTCGTAGCCTCCTGTCCATAAGTGTGGCGCGCTACACACCTATGCATAAGACTCTACTAGATATGTATTTCGTACTCCCTAGGACTCTGTTGAACCTTAGGCTCTGATACCAAGTTTGTAACACCCCAAGTCTGTACCCTGAACGTTATACAGTGCTAGCGACCCTGAAGGACCACTATCTAACCCATGACTGGTACTTGCTGTGAGCACTGAATCATAACAACACTGCAATGATAATATATCTAAAATAAATATAGAAGATAGGCTAAAATTTTCCATAATGTTCATAACTGAGACAAATACTGAATATTGACACATCTACCTGAAATACTCTAGTTTGAAAGCCTATAACTATCTGAATATGGAGTTGATGGGATAGGTCCCCAAATAACTCCATCTACTAAATATACTAAACTACTAAAATACTAAAATAATAAATCTCTGTCCTCGGACTATGAGGATTCACCACTAACTCTGCTGCTGAAAATCTAAACTGCTAAGTACGGTCAGGAGCCCGTGGGTTTGAACCTATGATATAAAATATCATAGCACAAAAGAAAAGTATGCGTCAGTACTTTGAATGTACTAGTATGCTAAGTGAGTTAAGTTGATATGCATGGGTTCATATACATGAACGATGACTAGTTGAGTAATATGGACGTAACTGAATGAGAGTACATGAATAAATACATAAATTGTAATCGAGGATATGCTAACACTGGATACTGAGTTTTGAATACTGATTGACTGATATCTGAGTTTACTGATACTGTATTACTGATAACTGAATGACTATTTTTGACAATCCTGATTCTGAAGAACTGAACTGAGTTTTGTACTAAGATTAAAATTAAAACTAAAACTATAACTGTGAGAGGAAATCATCTAACCGACATGCCCCAAATCTGATTTGATAGGGTTCCAACCTGTGATCCTTATTGGAAGGGTGAAAGTACCGTGCCACGGGTACTAACACTGGCTGTGGAGTCACTCTTAATCTAGCGGGTGGCCCCTAAGATCAATCCTAACTAGCGGGTGATCCCGAAGAATGTCAGTCCTATCTAATAGGTGACATCTCATAACCTACGTTGGCTACGTAGTTCTGGAACTTAGGGATTGCTTCTAGGGACCCAGTCCTAGCTAATGGGTGAGATCCCATCCCTAGGCTCACTCGGTGCTGAATCCTACTCCCAACTGGAACACACTGAACTGAGTATATTGAACAGGACTGGACTGATACTTGAGATTATTGAGTTTTTCTGAGTTCTGTAATTAACTGATTTCTACTGATTTCTATAACTGACTGAGTTCTACTGAGTTCTGTAACTGACTGAGAGTACTACTGATCATGACATGACTGAGATTTTGTAACTGATATTGGCTCTAGGTACACATCTAAATTATCGGGTATTAAATACTCCCAGGACTCAATAGCATGAAAAGTAAAACATAGCATGATCATAAAGGCATAACAATACTTGCTTGCTAACAATGCACTCATTTAGACACTCTGTCAAACACTTGATTTACATGATTTGGTGCATGAATGGAATCACATATTAACGTGTCATGCTTTCCCTAGTCAAATCACATAAGTATTTTATCAAACACTTGTAATGCAATAACTCGTACATGAATGGGGAATACACATTAGCATGCTATAATGGCATTATCTCATTCTAATAGACAATTCATCAAACTCATAGGAAGCATACTTGGTTCATTAAATAATAATCACTTAAGGTTAATATGGTTACAACAATCAACTTGCAAATTAAAGGATTTCTCATGAATATCATATAATTCAACACATACTAGGATCAATTCTTGGAACTTATAATTTAAATCATGGATTCAAACCCAACAATAACATGAACATGATTTCAATTCAGCCAAATTATGGAAATCATAAATCTGAGATCTTGTGTATTTAAAAAGAGGTTCTTGGACTTCATGGGTGAAAGGAACCCATGAATGAACACCTAACATACATTGATGGTTGAATTTGTAAAGATTGATGGTGAATTTCTTGGATCTTGATCTTGACTTTGATGAGTTAAGATTTGTGTCTTGAGAGAATTTGAGAGAAAGTGAGTGTATTTTGCTTATTGAGGGATGAATTTCGTATTTTAGGTGCTGATTAAGGGTGGGAAAAAGACCCAATTATCCCTTAGGACGTGGGCTTTTAATTACTGAAAACGTGTCCAGTAACGCACAGCCCGACGTGCAGTGTCGATGGGATCAATGTTATGGCTGACGCGTCACGTCGAGTGTGCATCGACTCACTGGAATTTGATACTAGGAACTTGGGAAAATATCCATCGATGCGATAGTCGACGTGGCGCATCGAGATCACGTCGATCCACTGGTTAGGACTTCCAAACTTGATTCAAACAAGGTCCGAAAATTTTAAAACTTGTCCGGGGATACCTACTGACATTCCTGATCATGGATCAATCCAAAAGTCAACATTTAAAGGTCGTATGGATTGTGAAATAAGATTTCCAACTTATGAAGGCTAAAATAATTCTAAGTGTAAACACGTAGCTGAAATTTCTAAGTTTGAAACCTCTTTTCATGCTTTAACGGACTGAGTTAAGCTTAGAATTTTGCGGGGTCTTACAGTTTTCCTATTCAAAACCAAGTTGCAATAAGAGGCAGTTGGGATATACAAATTACAGATTTGGGATTTAATGTAAATTGCACTCACCTTTAATGATGTTGTTATTTCATATCAACACTATAAACTACTGGATGTTAAATAAGTACATGATTGTTCATCTAAGGTGTGTGTATATATATATATATATATAATGTTCATGTATGAGCTAAAAGAAGTTGTTGAGGAACTTTTAACAATTTTTTGGGTTAAGATTTGAACTCTTCAGCCTTTGGTTAGACTGTTATGTGTTATAGGACTAAGGTTTGTGTATACTCTTGAACTTGCACTCTTGTTAACTGCTGAAGTATTTGATTATGCTTAGTGTAAAGGTATGATGTATATATTGGGTGATACTTGTTACTTCATCTCTTTTAAATGGTTCGTGGAGCTTTCTCTGCACTTAAGTGTTTAAAAATTGAATTTGATACTTTGATATATTCACTTACTTGATTTATGTCGAGCATATCAGGCAGAGCTAGGATGTTTGATTATTATTGTAGAACTACTGTTAGGAACCATTAGATTGTATTGTGATAGAAGTTACTTTATTTCTACTAAATTTCTGCTTTATTGTTGCAGGATTTACTTGATTGAGGTAAAACAGTAGGAATTGAGTCGAGGACTTGATTATTTTTTGGTCCTGTGATGGAAGCTGGCAATTTGAACTAAAAGTTGATGACTTAAACAGTAGAAACAAGAGTTACTTGATTATTTTTTTGCTATGTATTAGAATGTTATGAAAAATTTGATATCATACTCTAGCTTGATCGGGATGGTAACTATGTTTTTTGTGAAACAAATATTAAAATTAATATCATGGGATGTTAACTAAATTTTCTAGTCTCTAATTATATCATGTTTTTGTATCGAGATTATCGATAGCAATTTGATATTTATTTGATAAAATTTATTATTTTGTGATATTAGGCTCATATGTGGTCAATTAGAGACTAGAAATATTGCTCGTCTTTAAATATTTATCTAGGATGAAATGTTGCTCGTCTTTAATGATTGATCTACGACTAGAATGTGGCTCGTCTTTAAAGGTTGATTTAGGACCAAGATGTTGCTCGTCCTTAAAAATTGATCAAGAAAAAGAATTTTGCTTGTCGCTAAAGGATAATTATGACCACGTAGTTAGTCTATTCGGGACGAAAAATACTGTCACGAAAAGATAATTACGATGGGGTAGTTAGTCTATTTGAGACAAAAAATACCGTCGCTAAAAGATAATTATGACAAGGTAGTTAGTCTATTTAGGACGAGATTGCTCGTCTCAAAAGAATAATTAAGACTAGGTAGTTAGTCGATTGGGACAAGATATACCATTGCTAAAAGGCAATTACAACCAATTTTTTTGTCATTGCAAAAAGGTTTTAAGGACCGGTTTATTGGACTCGTCGCTAATGACCTTTAGTGGTGGAGCCTGTTAGGATGGAACGCGACCGGATTTTTCTGGTCCTAAAAGACCAATTGGGACAAAATTTGGACTTTCTGGGATCATATTTTCCTTCCTTATAGGTTGTTTTTCTTGTAGTGTATTTTAACAAAGAGAAACTAGTCCTAAAATTTTGAAAAGAGAGACACCCTAATGGGATCACAAAAAAAAGTGTCAGCCCTATCACATAAGTTTAAAAACGCGCACTTTAGTCTCACCCCCACTTCGACCTCTATGTTTTAGAAACTACACTTTAGTCCATGTCCAAAGATATAAATATTAGATATTTAATTAAAAAACAAAAAAAAACTCAAGCTTCTCAACTAAGCTCAACTACCAACCATTAGTTCACAATTTTTTAGTAATTTTTTGGTCATTTTTTGATGATTTATCATCAATTTTTTTGGCATCAATCGAAAAGTGACATTACCTCCATTGTTTTAAGCCATTTTCTCATATTTTTATCCCTATATTTTCATTCAAAAAACTTAAAAATTAGTCGCATTTTTTGAAATCAACTTTAGGCTTAGTAGCAGCATTCTAACACTTTTTAGCTTGTTTTAAAGATCTAATCCATTGCACTCTTCAGGTGGTTATCAGAAAAACGATCAGGATGATTCTGATAAAAAACTGTATAGAAATCTAGTAAGAAGAAGACAACTATAATATATTAAGTCTAAGCTCATAAACCACATCTTGAATCTATTCAATGATATCATTAGCTATATCATGTCTATTATAGAATATATAGTTGTTGATGGTGAATTTTTGGGTGAATGAGAGGAGACTCCTAAATATTAGATTTGAAAATTTGTGTCTAAAGAGACAATGTCCATTTTTCTTTGTCGCAATGGTTTGTACGCCGACATGATTAAAATTGTAATGAAGAGCAGAGAATAAAGTTGCAATGACATGATTGCAAGCGTAATGAAGAGGGTCTTAAGTTGCGATTCAAACAACTTGGTCATTAGTTACATGATGAATGGAAAAGGAATTTTTCCCCTGTAATTCATAAATCCTAAGATTATTTTAGATCTGGACATTTAATTAAAATAATCTTCTTAAAATTGACAAGTTCAGGACATTCAACACAGAGTAGACTATCTTTATAATTTATCATCTACTGATGTCATTATTGGTATAATAAATTATAAGTACAATATATTATAGATTATTGTGCACATTAATACTTGACAAATGTGAAGGTCTAGGTCGACCAATTAAATATATGAACAAGTTAAAATTATGACTAAAAAAAAAAATTAAATTAAATTAAATTAAAGTAGGTCAATTAAGACAATTCAAATAATGTAAAGCCATTTAGCTGTATCAATTATGAGTCTATATCACTTTTGAATATGATCAAGTGATATTTAAGGCTTGCAATTATCCTAAATCACTACAATAGGACTAAAGAGGGGGAAATAAAATAAAATAAAATAAAATAATTCAAGCGATGTAAAACAACTAAATCACAACATATAAGAGTCCACAACAATTGAACACATAATATAATGAGTAAGGAAGAGTGTTGTTTGTAAGTGTTCTTATGACAAGTTATGTTTGAAAACAAGTAGTCCTTCTCAAAGCATATGTTTGTTCTGAGTAATTGATTCTTAGTATCATTACTCTTACTTATACTCAATTGATCGTGTGCCCAATTATGTGTACTCTCATATGATGTGAATTGGTTGTTTTGCAATGCTTGAATGATGTTAACTAATTTAATTTAATTTAACTTGATTTGATTTATTTTCATTTTTAGTCATATGGAGGCTTGTCAATATATTCATATGGTTGATGCTAGACCTCTAACAATATCTTGTATATATTACATTTCTAATCTATAATAGATGTTTAAGTCTATTCTATACTTACATATTATAGATTAGTCTATGCATCATACATGACTGTTAAATAAATTTATGATCGACCAATTGAATATATGAATAAGTAAGATAGGACTAAAAAGGGAGGAAATAAAATAAAATCATTCAAGCATTGTAGAACAACTAAATCACATCATATAAGAGTATACAACAATTGAACACATGATCTATGAGTATAAGTAAGAGCAATGGTATTAAAAATCAATGACTCAGAACAAACATATGCTTTGAGAAGGATTACTTGTTCTCAAACATTACTTGTCATAAGAACATTCACAAGCATCACATTTTCTTACTCATTAGATCACGTATCCAATTGTTGTGAACTCTTATATATTGCGATTTAGTTATTTTGTATTATTTCAATGATGTTATTTTTTTCTTATTTCATATTATTTTCTTTATTTTTAAATATATCTTGCTTGTTAATATATTCAATTGATCGACAATATACATATTTAACAGTCACTTATTGATGCATAGAATAATCTATAGTATACTAGATAATAAATGTCATAAAAAATAACCTTAGTAGATGATATACCATTCACATAGTATACTATCTATTGAATATTCTGTACTTGTGAATTTTAGGAAGCCCTAACTATAAATTATTTGAAATTACATTCCTTTTAGGTCATACATGGAGAGGGTCTAATACCAAACCACAAAGATCAATTATAGATCACAGTAGCATCTAGATCACTCTTTACGTACATGATAAATCATTAGTATGATCTATACTCGTGCGCCAACGATAAAAAAGTATAGACCTCCAATCGTCACATTTCTGTCAGCCCTATTATATAGATGAATTGGACCCCTTGAACTCTTCCATATTCTTTTCTTTATTATTTTTCTTTTCATTTCAACACAAAAAATGCCTCAATCATCTCAAACGTCAAAAAAGATTTATATTTGTCATTGAAGTAATCCTGCTATCTTGAAGACATCATGAACCGACAAGAATTCAGAGCAAAAATTTTACAACTCTGCAGTTGAAAGCATGTGTTTTTTTAACAATAATTATGCATTATTTATGTGCAATAAGCAATAAGATGAAGGGACAATTTAGTATATATTTATCAATTTAGAGTTTGAAATTATCCTATTTAATTTATCTAATTTTTGTCTTTTAAGTCATATAAGGTGAAGGAAAAAATTTATTCATTTAATTTATTTAGTTACAATCTATTTAATTTATCACTATCTTATATTGTGAAAAAAATTTGTACAATAATTATTCATTTACAAATTTATTAGATCATGTCACTAATTGATGAAAACTCTCATATGATATAATAAAATATTATTATCATATTCAAATAATTTTAACTCATTTATTTTATTTTAGTTAATTGGTTAATTAATTTCCTTTATAACCAAATAGTAGCATAATCTGTAATATATATCAAGTGACTGATCAATTATTGATAAATGGTGTAGTTGAATGATTTATTTACTTCATGTAGTAGTCTAGTTTATATATATCATGTGATCGATTATTGACAAATGATTTACGCCAGATGTTTGAATGATTAAATGAAAAAGAATGATGATATAATGACGTTCACTACTAAAAAAAGCTAAAAAACGACGGTCAGTGTCGCTTTTTTGACCAAAATCGACGAAAAAGCGTCGTTGTCACTTGCGTTGCAAAAAGGACCGTTGTTTTTTGAAAACGACGGCCTGCGTCACTTTTTTTTACGACGAACAATATTGCTTTTTTAAAAAAAGTTTTTTAGTTATTTTTAGAAAAAGCTACATTATGCATCGTTTTTTGTTCTTCATGTGAAGAACAATTGATGAACAAAAAATGATGAACATTGTCATTTTATTGAAGAAAAATAAATAATTTTTTTCAGAAAAACGACACTGTTCGTCGCTTTCTAAAAATAATAATATCTTTCTCCAGAAAAAGCGACGTTGTTCGTCGTTTTTTGTTCTTCATAATGAAGACGAAAAGCGACGACAACATCGCATTTTTAAAAATTTTCAGAAAAGCAACGGACAACGTCGCATTTTTAAAAATTTATTTTAAAAAATTTCAGAAAAGCGACGGACAAAAGGAACCCTGTCCGTCGCTTTTCTACATTTTTTTGGATGTAGAAATCTACATTTTATGTATCCCACATATCAAATAAAAATGCAATTCAATATATACAGCCTCACGCAACACACATTTCTAAAATAACCATACAACGCACTATATTATCAAAATATTTAAGCAATTCAAATCAACAACACTTAAACAATCAAATCCAAAATCCAAAATACTTGATAATTAATCCAACAACAACCAAAAAACTTAAACAATCCTAAAGTTTTTTCACTAGAATCTATAGGCATCCTAGATTTCTTCTTAGCAGTTGACTTTAAACTCTTATCAGGACGAGGCCGATCACCGTCACCACTGGATGTCATCTGTATGCAAGTTTACATCAAAACATATAAAAATCAAGTCATTAGTTCATATCTCCTGTTAATACACTTTACTATTTTCAAGTTACTAGTACACATTTCAAGTCACTACACTCAAACCATTTTCAAATAGCTAAGTGACATTTTATTTCACTATACTTAAGCATTTTCAAGTAACTAATTCACATTTCAAGTAACTACATTTAATCATTTTCAAGTCACTACTACACACTTCAAGTATACTTAATCATTTTCAAATAACTAATTTACATTGCAAGTCACTACACTTAAAACATTTTCAAGTCACTAGTACACATTTCAAATCACTACACTTAACTATTTTCAATTAACTAGTTCACATTTCAAGTCAATATACTTAATTATTTTTAAGTGATAACTTTATTATTTTAAAGTTATTAGTACACATTTCAAGTGACTATACTTAACCATTTTCAAGTCACAAGTTCACAATTTTAAGTAACTGCACTTAACCATTTTTATGTCACAAGTTCGCAATTTGAAGTAACTACACAATCATTTTCAAGTCACTATACTTAATAATTTTCAAATAACTTATTCACATTTCAAGTCAGTAGTACACATTTCAAGTCACTACACTCAAATCATTTTCAAATAGCTAATTGACATTTCAAGTCACTATACTTAACCATTTTCAAGTAACTACACTTGACCATTTTCAAGTCACTAGTACACATTTTAAGTCACTACACTTAACCATTTTCAAATAACTAGTAGACATTTAAAGTCACGACACTTAACTATTTTCAAATAACTAATTCACATTGCAAGTCACAACACTCAACCATTTTCAAATAATTAATTCACATTTCAAGTCACTATACTTAACCATTTTCAAGTAACTACACATTTCAAATAACTATTCTTAACCATTTTCAAGTAACTACTTCACATTTCAAATAACTATACTTAATCATTTTCAAGTCACTATACTTAATCATTCATTTCAAGTCACTATACTTAACCACTTTTAAGTAACTAATTCACATTTAACGTAACTACACTTAACCATTTTCAAGTTGCTAGTACACATTTCAAGTCACTATACTTAACCATTTTTAATTAGTAACTACGCTTAACTATTTTTCAAGTCACTAGTACATATTTCAACTCACTACACTTAATCATTTTAAAGTCACTAGTATATATTTCAAGACACTACATTTAATTGTTTTCAAATCACAAGTTCATAATTTCAAGTAACTTAGTTCACATTTCAAGTGACTTCACTTAACCATTTTCTAGTCACAAGTACATATTTCAAGTCACTACACTTGACCATTTTAAAGTCACAAGTATACATTTCAAGTAACTACACTTAATCATTTTCAAGTCACAAGTTCACAATTTCAAATGACTACACTTAACCATTTTAAAGCCACTAGTATACATTTCAAGTCACTACACTTAATCATTTTAAAGTCACAAGTATACATTTCAAGGAACTACACTTAATCATTTTCAAGTCACAAGTTCACAATTTCAAGTGACTACACTTAACCATTTTCAAGTAACTAATTCACATTTCAAGTAACTACACTTAATCATTTTCAAGTCACTACTATACACTTCAAGTCACTACACTTAACCATTTTTAAATAACTAATTCACATTGCAAGTCACTACACTTATAATATTTTTAAGTCACTAGTACACATTTCAAATCACTACACTTAACTATTTTCAATTAACTAATTCACATTTCAAGTCACTATACTTAATCATTTTCAAGTAACTATACTTTATTATTTTCAAGTTATTAGTACACATTTCAAGTGACTACACTTAACCATTTTTAAGTCACAAGTTAACAATTTCAAGTAACTACACTTAACCATTTTTAAGTCACAAGTTTGCAATTTCAAGAAACTACACTTAATCATTTTCAAGTCACTACACTTGATAATTTTTAATAACTTATTCACATTTCAAGTCACTACACTCAAACCATTTTCAAATAGCTAATTGACATTTCAAGTCACTATACTTAATCATTTTCAAAACACCACACTTAATCATTTTCAACTCTCTAATTCACATTTCAAGTGACTAAATCTAATCATGTTCAAGTCATGAATTCACATTTCAAGTGCCAACACTAAACCAATTTCAAGTCACGAATTCACATTTTCAAGTGGTTACACTTTACTAATTTCAAAACACAAGTTCACCTTTCAAGTAACTACACTAAACCATTTTCAAGTCGCTAATCCACTTCTCAAATGACTGCACTTGATCATTTCGAAGACACTAGTACACATTTTAAAACGCTACACTTGACCATTTTCAACTCTCTAATTCACATTTCAAGTGACTAAACTTAATCATTTTCAAGTCATGAATTCACATTTGAAGCGTCAACACTAAACCAATTTCAAGTCATACATTCACATTTTTAAGTGATTACACTTTACTAATTTCAAAACACAAGTTCACCTTTCAAGTAACTACACTAAACCATTTTCAAGTCGCTAATCCCCTTCTCAAGTGACTACACTTAATCATTTTAAAGTCACTAGTACACATTTCAAAACACCACACTTAACCATTTTCAACTCTCTAATTCACATTTTAAGTGACTAAACTTAACCATTTTCAAGTCATGAATTCACATTTCAAGTGAAAACACTAAACCAATTTCAAGTCATGAATTCACATTTTCAAGTGATTACACTTTACTAATTTCAAAACACAAGTTCACCTTTGAAGTCACTACACTAAATCATTTTCAAGTCACTAATCCACTTCTCAAGTGACTACACTTGATCATTTTGAAGTCACTAGTACACATTTTAAAACACTACACTTAACCATTTTTAACTCTCTAATTCACATTTCAAGTGACTAAACTTAACCATTTTCAAGTCATTAATTCACATTTCAAGTGATAACACAAAATTAATTTTTGTCACCATAATGAGACAACTCCATCGCAACGTTAGTGGTATTAGCTAGATAACTGTAGCTTACACTAGACCATGGAGAAGAACAAAAATCATGACAAAAAAATACCAAAATAATAAGGAAGGAGATAATAACTTATAGCAGTAAGTAGTAGACAAAGAGAGCAATGAGGACATGATTCAATAGTTCATAATGTCTTTTATGTAAAACCAAAATTTTTTTCCTACAGAGTACAACATTTATTCAGCTCCTAGGAAAAGAATTTGTATTCTCTAGAGGTCAAAATAAGCATACATTGTATAATTGTTGTTGTTCAGTGTTAAGAGTTCACTTCAGAGTTTTATACAAATAAACTGCTACTTCATGAACTTAATACCAAGGGTAGTATGAGAAAAAAGTAAAAATTATCTTGATTTACTAAATTGAAACATATAAAATGGAAGGAGTATAACAAATCATCAATACCAAAAAAATTCGGAGGTTGGTTGGAGATTTCACTGGCTGTTATGGTTGTCGACAGTTGTTTGGTGGTGATGAAGGGCATCGCCGGCTGTTTGGTGGTTGTCGGTGGCTGTTTCACGCGGCTATGGTGCGGACAGCTTGGCCAGCTTGTCGCCGGTGATGGCAACAAGAAGGGTGGTTGTCGGTGGCTGTTTCACGCGGTGGTGGTGTGGACAGCTTGTCGCCGACGATGGCGACGATGATGAAGGCGACCGTAGAGAGCAGAGAAAAAAGATGCGACTGAAGTTTTTTAGAGTTAGATTAGGGTTTTGGTATTTAGGTGTTTTTTATATGAAAAATAATATTTAATCTCAGCCTTCAATCTCATGAGATCGACGACTGTGATTAAATTGTAAAGGGAATTGAAAATTGGTTTAAAAAATGAATCAAATTGAATTCAAAAATAGGTTAAAGTTGACATCAATTAGATATAAAGTTAGCTAGAATTTAAATAAAATTGAGAAGATAATTGAATTAACTTAAGCTGCTATTTAAATATAATGATAAATTCATAGTAATATTAAATTAAAAATATTATAAAAATTATTATTCCTACAAATAAATTACGTATGTCACATAGAAAATATTATATAAAACTACCGATAATAAATTTGAAATAAATTGAGCATAAATATAATAATAATAATAATAATAATAATAATCAATCAATCAATCAATCAATCAATCAATCAGTCAGTCAATCAAGGTGACATCTTTTGATTGTTTTCTCTATGAGATTTTGAGAAAATGAATACAACAACTAAGCCGATTTAATTCTATAAATTGGGGTGTGTAGAGGGTACAGTGTACGCAGACATTACCTCTAAGGTAAATAGGTTGTTTTAAATAGACCCTCGGTTCAAGAAAAACAGTCTGAAGCTATCCAATTTTAATTTCGTTTTTAGTGAAAATTGATTTAATATTGACTGTTGACCAAATATGATGAACAGTTGAGATTAGAGTTGAGGAGATGAGTCAAATTGGGTTAAAAAAAGATTGAATTGAGGATTTCGATGGAGTCAAATTAAACTCAATTGACACAAATAGAGTATAAAATGGCTAGAATTTAAATAAATTACGAAAATTGAATTGAATTAGGTTGATATTTAATAAATATAGTAACTATATAAAATTAATATTAAAAAATACATAAAATTATTATTTTTAAAATTAATTATATATAAATTATGTAAATAAAATTAATGATGTCAATCGCATAATAATGTCAATGCATTTCGTATACTACAAACAATTTTTGATTAATTAATTTTTGAATACAATATTATATATATCGCAATACAACGTATTAATTTGATGAATTATTGGTTAATTAGCTTCATTATTATAACTTCAATAGTGTATTATTACCTCAATCATATGATGTTAACTATTATTCAAAATATTTGGATATATAGATTCGGTTAGCTAGCTTTGACTACTATGTACATAACTACACGAGAGATACATACATACATACATACATACATATATTTTTATACATACATACATACATACATATATATATATATACATACATATATATATATATATACATACATATATATATATATATACATATATATATATATATACATACACATACATATATATATATATATATACATACATATATATATATATTTAATTACTATCAACTTCGAAATATGTACTATATACATCACATACACAAGTATATTACCTCGTAATACGACGTATTTCATATATACTCTGATGAATTATCGTTTAATTTAGCTTATATTATTATATTATAATTTCAACAGTATATTATTACCTTGATCAATCGATCGTATGATATCAATGTATTCAATATATAATTGAATACATTTAATTTTTTAAATATAAAAATTATTTATTTAATAGTAAATTTAAAATATCACATATCGACGGACAGTGTCGTTTTCATAAAGTTAATTTTTATTTATTTTTAACAAAAACATTGTCCTTCGCTTTTTAAAAAAAATACAAAAAAATAAAATTAATTAAAAATTGCGATGGATAGCATCGATTTTCTATAATTAATATTTTAAAAATAAAAAATTATAGAGATGTTGTCCGCCGATTTTAATAAAAATAAATAAAAATAAAAATTTAATTTTAAAACCGACGGACAATGTTGCTTTTTATCATAAAGTTAATTTTTATTTATTTTAACAAAAGCGACATTGTCCGTTGCTTTTTGTAAAAATATAGAAAAAATGAATATCATTAAAAATTGCGATGGATAGCGTCGCTTTTCTAAAATTAATATTTTAAAAATAAAAAAATATAGCGACGTTGTCCATCAATTTTAATAAAAATAAAAATTAAATTTAAAAATTGACGGACAATGTCGCTTTTTAAAAATTAATTATTATTATTTTAAATAAATAAAGACGCTATCTGTCCCATTTATTAAAAAAAAATATAAATTATTTGTTAATTAGTTGGCACAATAATCCGCGGAAAAAAGTGACGGATATTAAGACGTTGGACGTCAATTTAAATAAAAATAAATAAAAATTAAAATTAAATTAAAAAAGCGACGAAAAATATCGCTTTTCTTGTCGCTTTTTAAAAGAGACACTGTATTTTTTTAAACAAACAATATTATTTTAAAAATATAACAATACATATTGTCTTCAATACGTTAAACCAAACACTAGATAAAAAATAATCTCAGCATTACTAATCCTAACACTATACTAATCTTAACATTATTAATACACCCTATTCAGTATTATCTTATACTATCTAATAAATGATCCCACAGAGTATGGACAATAGAAGATGAGAGTTCACCATTGAAAATAATGAAGTGTGGCTGTTTTAACTATGATATCATATTTTTTTTTATAAAAAAAATATAACACAATCAAAAGATTAACTAATTAAAGAAGTGAGAATGACACACGCCATGTTAAAGATACCACTCATGCTAAACCTTTAAAAACACCGAGGTGCAACTCTTCACAAATGACAACATATGCTAATCTCATTGTGATCATAGTCAAGAAGGGTAAACAATATTCTAAAATATCTTAAAAAGAACATCTCACCTTCACTTTTTCCAATATTTTACTCGTCTATGTATCCTGTTCATTCAGGTAAATAGTTGTCACATATTGTAAATACCTTTTTAAAATGGGGGTACTTCGTTAAAGACCATGAATTTACCTTCATCCACTTATTGATAAGAGTGACAAATGGATGAAGTAACTATGAATTGAGTTTAAATGAATTGGATTGCAATTCACTCATATAATATATAAATAAATATGAATTTGATCAAATATGAATCAGGTAAAAATAATTTCAATACTCACTTTTAACTCCTAAAATAAAAAAAAAATTTAAAACTTCTATATACATATCAAATTGATTTTATAATCTCCTACCCCATCCTCATCCCCCTACCCCTATTTAAAAAAAAAAATTAAATTTTTTTTCTACCCCACCATGCCCTCCCCCTAAAAAAATAATTTTTGAAGAAAATATATTTTTTTTAGAAAAGAAAATAAAAAAATAAAAAAAATGGAGCCCCCTACTTCCCTTCCCCCCCCCCCCAAACCATACTCCCAACCCCTCCCAAAAAAAACATTTTTTCAAAAGAAAAAAATTTAAAAAAATTTACACCCCCACCCTACCCCCTACCCCCTACCCCATAACCCTCCAACCCTCCTCCTCCCCCACCCCACCCCCCCAAAAAAAAAAAATATTTTTTCAAAAAGAAAAAAAAAAAAAAAAAAAAAGTTGCACCCCTCCCCCTCCTCCAGGAAAAAAAAAACTATACTTTTTCAAAAAAATAATTTTTTTTTTCGAATTGAAAAAAACTAAAAGATTTTAAAAAAATTGCACCCCCACCCCTCAAACCCCCCCTCCCAATTTTTTTTTTTCAAAAAATAAAAAAATTCAAAAAGAATAAAACTAAAAACTTTTTAATAAAATTGCACCCCCTACCCCAACCACTACCATCATACCCCCGAGCCCCCATATCCCTCCAATTTTTTTTTTCTTTTTCAAAAAATGAGATTTTTTCATAAAGAAAAAAATAAAAAAATTTAAAAAATTTTGCACCCCTACCCCTCCCTCCCGCCCCTCCATTTTCTTTTAAATCAAATGATTTTTTTTTTAAAAAAAAAATACGCAAAACAAGAAAAAAAAACTGCCACCCTCCACCCGCACTCCCTAATTTATTATTTTTTAAAAATATTTTTTTTCAAAAAAAATAAAAAAAAAATATTTTTGCTCTCCCCCAACCCTAACTCTAGCCCCTATGCTTAATTTCTTTTTTTTTTTTAAAAAAAAGATTAAATTTTTTAACCATATATGGATGATCTCTGTGTTTAAATGGATATCCATATCCATCCTCATAATATAAGTTAAATAAACTCTTTTTACTAATATTGGGTGAAATTGCCACCCCTACTTGGTGATTTGCGAGTGATCTAATTCAGTTGTGGGACTTCTGATACGTCGTTAGCTTGTTTCCCATTATTAAATTAACTTCTTAACTTCTTAACTTCTTTCAACTAATTAGTCACATTTTCATTTAGTTAATCATCGGATATTGAGGAAAGATTGAGAGATCGAAGTATAATATACTTTGAACTGCTGGAGAGGGAGTAAAGGGCATAATGAATTTGGTTTCTTTAAGATTTTCAATGTCAATTCATCGTAAAAGCGGTTTAGAATCACTTATTAGGAATTTTTATTTATGATCGGGATCCGTTTCGATAAATTAAATTTCATTGGGAATTATATATCTATCTTTTAAGCCTACATACGTTATATCTATGGAAAACCTATTTATAGCTGTCGAAGAATTATGTATTTATCTAAATTTTCTTACATTTCTGGTATATCTAAATGACAACTCGTTGGAAATTCTTCCCATATTTTGGCACAAGAAATTTTATACGAATAGCAATCGAAAATTAAACTACTTTTAAATTAAATAAATGTGAATATTACATTTTATTCTACATGGTAAATCTCGATTATTTTCTAAATTAGTTATATTACTTATGCAGAATGATTATATCAATAAATAAAAGTTAGTGTAGTTAGGTTGACTTTTCACTTTAATTTCTTCTTAGAACTAGAATTGGTCTAATAGCCCCCATCGATCTACCATTTAACAAGGTTGCATCAGTGTAATATGCGTACAATTATTAGTAGGCAACATATAAACGCTGAATAATGATGAGAGTCGGTGGTGGTGCAGGAAACGTATTGCTCACGGACACTATAGCTGCTCCTCTTCAATCATGCTGGGACACAATTACATATATATATATGTAACTCTTCTATTATTTCCTGCCGCTTCTGTTCATCGTTCTTTTTTTTTCCTTCTACTAATATTATTGTCTTTTTTTTAAAAAAAAAGTTACCCACTGATTAGGATCCGATTAAATTTCAATTCGCTCATTATATTGTAGGACCTATATTTTTGGAATGACTTGCCCTTCCAAAATTATTTCTCCCATTTTTAAGGTTTGAACTCAGAACCTCTGATTAAGGAGGAAGGGATCCCAACTATCCACCACAACTTATATTGTAGATATTATGTTCAACCAATATAGACATGACTGGAAGTAGCATGAGTTATTATGTGCAACCAATATAGACATGACCGGAAGTAGCATGAGTTATCATAGCTTTCATGTCAAAAAGACACTTTTCAAAATTATTTTGCCATTTAGATACAAGTTTTTAAAATTTTTGTCATATACCCACTTTAATCCACATCATCAATAACTTTTTCAACTCAACAAATTTACCCATAAGTTTTGTAATAATACACTGTGATCCAATACTTCCAACTAAACAAATTCACCCACAAGTTTCTAATAATATACTTCAACTCACTCTATCATCCCACCATTATATAATGCAAAAATATATAGGTTTCCAAAAATAATTTAAAATAAATTTTCAAAAGCTTAAAATAGAAGATTCTTTCCCTCCAAAAAGCTCTGATTCAGGCCACTTTTTTGACATTATTTTTCAGCGATTAGCTCTAAATCAGTCCATAAACATCATAAGTTTGTCCATTGCATCCATTGTTACCCCATTTGTTTGCTATCTTCTCAAATACACTTTCCACCATTGTTAAAAAGCTTTAAATCACTCACATTACTCAAAACCACTTTTGAAAGTACATTACAGTAGCTCAAGCGACTCCAAGTTCATTTCTCTATTCCATAAATCCAACGATCGTTGATTAGAAGCAATATTTACAATTTTAAGGTTTTTGTACGGATATCTGCCCAGTCATCGATCACTCAACGTCAGTCATCAACCGTGAATATATCCCGACATATACCATAAGCATAATCGACCGTCGACCAAAGCATAATTCTAGGATGTCTATTGCAGAATTTGTTCTGATTTCTGGTGATTTCATGGGAGAATGGGTGGATACTCCTAATGTTGGAAATGGAGATCTTTTACCAAGGTGACACTGCCCATTGTTTTTCACCGCAACGGTTCATACAACGAATTGGTTGCAAGCGTAATGCAGATCGGGGATCTAAATTACACGTCGAGCGATGTGGTGATTAGTTATCTAATGCATTCGAGGGAAAAGGTGAATCATACAATCATAAATAATGATGTACGTATGTTGATGTACATGATGGATGTTGATCCAGATGGATTTAGGCCTATTTTATGGATAAATGTAGTTGAGAGGTCCTTTGAAAGACCGCTGAATTCATCACCACTCCCACCTCGATGCTCGGCTGTCGACAACAATTTGAATGATTACGAGAACGATGGCGATCAACCAACTAATATGGAAGATGATTCTATGCATACAGAAGATGTTTCATCAAACTCGCAAAATGCAGAAGAAGACTGTGGAACGGAACCAATTTCTATTGTGATAAAACATTTGCTAATAAGAAAGGGCTCAAAGTTCTACTAGATGGAGTAGCGGTGAGGCAGTATTTTGATTATTGTATGGAGAAGAGCTGCACCAAATTCTTGAAGGCGAAATGCATATCTCGTGGTTGTGGCTAGTTGTTGCGGGCAATGAAGTACGAAACCTCAAACAGATTTTGCATATACAAGTATGTTGGGTTGCACACATGCGGTGTTGAATATGCCACCCACAGGCATAAGAGAATCTCATCCGAATTGATTGATTTACTATGCGTAAATCATTTTTGGGATGGTAAGAGTCCAAGCATAAGAGAAATTCAAAGAATTGTGTTTAAGGAGATGCATTGCAACGCAAGCTATTGGATGTATTGGAAAGGAAGTGTAATTGCAAAGAACATCATTCGCGGGATATCGGAGCATGGATATGCTTGCTTACTGGCTTTTTCCCACATGGTGGAGTTATTGAATCCCGGGTCTTCTTACTCTATCATGGTAAACCGGATAGATAGATCATTCGTTTACTACCTTTTAGCATTCGGAGCTTGCATACGGGGATATGCCCACATAAGAAAGGTAATTATTGTCGATGGCACACATTTGTATGACAAGTATAGGGGTGTGTTGCTGAGTATCGTTGACGGGACATCGAGAATTATATCTTTTAATTGCCTTTTGTGTCGTGGATAAAGAGAACAATGCTTCTTGGATCTTCTTCGAGAAGTTGAAATCTATAGTAGAAGATGAACCAGATCTATGTGTCATCTCCGATTGGCACATTAGCATTGTCAATACCTTCTCCCGTGTATACAGTTGTGCACATTATGGACTTTGCATGAGGCACCTCACTAATTTTTTTTTATGTAAATCAACACTGTGGAGAACGTCTTTATCTATTCCACTCTACGATAAAGGCTTATTCTGTTGATGAGTTTAGCGAGCATTTTGCTAAATTGAAGAATAATTGCCCCGAGGTAGCACATATCCTTAAAAATATGCTTGGTTTTGAGAAATAGAGCAGAGAACACTTCCCGGGCAATAGGTATGATGTGATGACTACAAACATCATCGAGTCGCTCAACTCGGTTGTAACACCCCATACTCTGCATGTTCTTATTCTATTTATATGTAACTTGTCATAGACTTATGGTATAGGTAACAAATGAGATTTGTTATGCGAGTATTAATAGTGTAGATGGAATTCTAGACATTGCTTGTACATTTTAAGGTGATACGGCCGAGTTAAATAGATAACAACTATTTAAACTTGGGATCGTAAGCTAGTATTTGAATCTAAAGTTTAAAGTGACCAAGTATATACAAGTTTTAAGTTGGATTAAAGGGATTAAGAACTAAAAATAGAGTATTTTGTTGAGGTGCTTGCTTGACTTAATTAAGCTAGTAGGTGGATCACCTACTTGAGCTATTTGGACTAAGTTAATGGGCTCAAGGCTATGGATCAGATTTGGGCCTATATTAATGTACTTATTTGGGCCCAAATTAAGTAAAAAGAAAGAAGATGGAGAAAATGCGCAATACTCAAATCTGCCAAGGCCCTAATTTAATTGAACCCAACTAAGAATTAAGTAAGTAGGTGCATCACCTACTTTGAAATTTTGAGCAGCTTGAACCCTTAAGTAGGTGCATCACCTACTTGGACCAATTTGGCTAATTTTAAGGTCCAAAATGCAACGAAGGAGGTGGCCAAAATAGGGCCTTTATAAGGCCAGGTTGCTGGTCATTTTCCTTCATTTCTAAGTCACAAAAAAGCTTATACTTCACAAATTCTCGCCACTCTCTCTAAAATAACAAGGAGCAACCCTATTTGTCTTTCTAAGTTTCTTAAAGAAACTCCAACCTTTGCAAGCCAAGGTAAGCGAAACACTTAAGGTTTAGCATAATTCTTTCATGGAAGATTAGGAAAACATGCTATACATGCCTAATTGTAAATATATGGTAGAATTTAAAACAAGTTACCTGCTCACTTTTCTTTGTTATTAAGAGACATCTCTTTTCTTCTTTGGTTTAAAGTGTGAAGGAAAGTTGAAGTTCTTGAAGATCTCAAATTAAAAGGATAAGTTGCAGAAGATTAACGTAAGGTGACTGCTCCATTTTGTCCTCCTTATATATGAATTTAGGAAAGAATTATGGATGTGTTGTTATTGAGAACTCAAAGGATGGTGAGTTCAATATTTGGTTGTTGCGACAAAGGTTAATTTGGGGCTGTTTTGTGGACTATTTTATGTGTATATATTGGGGGATGCCAGGTTTATATTGGGGAAGGGTGTGATTAGTTTGTATTGAAATATAGAAGAAAGGTGTGGTGGTATACCACCGAATTAATTATTGTATACGTTTATTGCCCATTCTGTTTTGTGCATCGTTTGGAGGGTGTAATGAAGCCAAAGTTATTTTGAGAATCTTATAAGAATATATATGGTATGTGGATGTAATTGGAGGAGAAAAGGGTTAAATAACACTCTTGATTAATAACTGAGGGCTTACTGGCCGGCTACTATTTTTGTGAAGCTAAGTAGCGCAAATGTGTTGGTTGGTTACTAATACTAGTTTTACTATATACTTTATTGTAGATAAGCAATCCTAAAGTCAGGAAGTTAATTGGGTTAACATTGGAGTTGTACAACTAGGTATGTAAGGCTACTCTATGTTATATTCTTTGGCATGAAATCCAACATTTGTGGTACAAAGTAAGCTTCTAAAGCCCTCTCATAGTAGATGATACATAATGGTAGCATATGATCTCCCATGTAGCTAACCACCTTGTTCCCACTCTCTAATGTGTTAAAAAACCTCACCACATGCTTATTATCAAGTCTGTATTTTTACATTCAGTAGCAAGTCTCAAGAGTTCTCCTTTAAATCAAATAAGATCCATATGTTATTTTCAGTTTCTAAATATTTGATTTGCATACAATCTGCCCCATACCTCTTTGACATTGCATTAAGTGTTTATTCATATGTCTCTTATTAGTAGATTATTGTTTCAAGGTACCATAATGTTATGCCACCAAGGTAACAATCTCAAAGGCTAAATAAACTAAGTAACACAAATCTCTAAAACAGGTGGCAGCTCAGGGGAATAAGCCTAGCATGGGCCAATCTTAATACCTTTATATGTGGGTGACATCTCAGGAGAAAAATCATAGCATGGGCCGATCCCAATGTTCATATGTTGGTGGCAGCTTAGGGGCGTAAGCCTAGCATGGGCCGATCCCGATTTGTCTATTTACCACTGATCATCTGGTCATTTGCATTATATGGCTTATAAAGATTATGAAGTAAGAAGAGTAAAAATGAAGAAAAGAATATAAGGTACCTAGTCCCACAAGTATATATAAAGGTGGTCTACTAGAACTATTTATGTACTTATAGCTAATTTCTATTGAGATTTTGTATTAAGTGTAGTACCTTCAGCCTTACATATTCAGTATATAATTTCATACTTACGTCCCTCATGGGGGACCTGTATTTTATGCTGCAGGCATAGGTACTTCAACGCATACACCTCCCCAATAGGAGCAGGGATATCCAGTGACTATTGGTGAGCTCCAGTTTGATTTGGGGCTTTCCGAGTTTTTTTTTATATTTTGGTTCTATACAGTAGTTAAGAGTAAGGCGGAGGGTTTTCCCGACCTTAACTAAGTGTCTATGTATCTTTAAAAGGCTTTGTAGACCAATGTAAAGTTAAGCATGATAGCGACTTATCTTTTAGATGTTATGGCCCCAACGACCAAGTCTGGTATATATAGTTTTGGGCTTGTCATTTATTTCTCATCAATGCATTATAACCGTGTATGGCAAAACCTTTGGTTATTATAGTTACATGCATGAGAAGTACAATGTTATGGATTGATTTTCTCGAGCCTTCACGACTACGGGTGCCTGTCTGTCCAAATAGGATTTGAGGCATGACACGGTGTTGACGGATAAACGAGAGTACCCTGTGTCGTACATATTCAAATCAATTGCTAGAAAATTTGGTGAAAAGTTTAGGGAGCAACATGCCTTTGTCAATGGTACAAACAACAAATTTGTCCCTTGTGCGAAAAAAATCCTAAGGGATAATAAGAGTGCAAACGATTCCTTGTATGAGACTAATGCAAACAGGGGTCTCGACCAACTCACGGTGTTCGGCAATGGTGTTACTGCCAAGATCAATCTCTTGGAGAGGAGTTGTTCTTGTCAGAAATTTGACTTGGTGAAAATACCGTGCGAACATGCGATGGCCGCTTTGCGAGGAAAGTATGACGATGACGAAGGTTATGGTAACTCCATCTACGAATACTCTTTGCTAATTTATAAAGTTAAAAATTACCTCTTCGCATACTCGAAAGCTATTAAGGTTGTCCCTCTAGAGGCAAAATGGACTGTACCACAGAAATTGCAAGACACTAATAATTCTCCACCCCTTACGATCTCAAACTCAGAAGGAAAAAAGTCAAACGTGTTAAGGGCGTCGGTGAGACATTCAAGTCCAAAAGGAGAAATAACTGTTCAATATTCAAGAAATTCGGGCATAAAAGAACCACATGTAGCATGGCCAACAAATCTTAGATAGACTTTTTTTCTTCAGTTGTAAAGCTACTGTTTTGAGGGATAAGTGTGCATTTCTGTAGAATTTAACGTTCAGTTGTAATCGACTTAAAGCTTTGTCTACGGTAGACAACATAATTCTATGATATATCGTTTACATGGTCTATTAAATATTATGTATTGGTTATATGATTACTTATCAAACACGCTCTGTGGGTCTTTTTAACACCATATCTCTCTCATCGATGCATTGAATCATTGTTTTCTATTTCCAATTAATTAAAAGCTACAAACACGCCTGTTCTCAAGAAAAACTGTTGGTATATGCAAGCCAAGCATTTTTTATTCCCACACGCGTCGACTGACCATTGGTTGGGAATATGAAAGGACACATTCTATAGGTCTATAAGTACAATGCTTATTTCTATGTAAGCATTCAGTTCTTCCTAAACTCGAAATATCAAAAATCCTCATCATCTTCACCAAAATTGAAATCATGCCTGGTCCCCAAATTAGCCTAAACCCAATCAGACGAGTTTTCCCTTGTCACTATGATCTGCTGCTATTATGAAATAATTTTGATCGGCTTTTTTGGGGCCTGGGCGAAGACCGAGTGGACTTGGAGCATGATCTCCGACGTATTGCTCGTTTTCTTCGGGTAATTCTGGAAAGGCTTGGAAAGGACGACAACGACTATATCACCCCCACCATCCGCCTAATTTAGTTTAGGTTTTTATGAATGATTATGTTTTAAAGTTTTTTTGTATTGTTCATTGCTGATGAAGCTTTCTTAGTAGGATTTTGTTAGAAGAAAGCTTCTTCTATTTTGCCCTTTTTGCTGAAAATGAATGTAATGCAGTGAACAAGTTGAATAAGTATTTCAGTTTTAAAATTATGTTTTCCCTTTTTTTTGTGATTGTTTCTTTTTATGTTGGTTATTCTTCTGTACAAATAACTTTTCAAATATTTATTCCTTGTTCAATGAACACTACTGTAGATTGACGATTAAATTCAAGAAGAGTAAAAAATTATATATAGTCTATCATCGATCTTATACTTCGTCAGTCCTCGACCGAACATAGTAGTCGATCGTAAACTGTATGAATCGGTGGGCCATCAGTAGCTTATAGTTTGAAAGAAAAATAGTTAAATTAAAAATGATTTAAACAGATAATAACATGTTTTGAGGCTGGTGAAATAAAATAATTAAATTAAAAATGATTTAAACAGATAATAACATATTTTGGGGTTGATGGAATAAAATAATTAAATTAAAAATAATTTAAACAGATAATAACATGTTTTGGGGATGGTGGAAGAAAATAATTAAATTAAAAAAGATTTAAATAGATAATCACATGTTTTGGGATGGTGAAAGAAAATAATTAAATTAAAAATAATTTAAATAGATAATAACATGTTTTGGGGCTGGTGAAAAAAATTAATTAAATTAAAAATAATTTAAATAGATAATCTTGAACTGTTGGTGACACTTGATAAACTGCTGTCGATGTTGACCCATGTCAAATTCATGTAAAAAATATACTTGTGCTTTGAGGGTCCATCTATTTGTTTGGTCCACCGTAGACTTACATCGTTAGGAGTGCATCGATTGATCTCCTGATTATGCGTAGACCACTGTGATCTATGTGCACTGCTATAGACCATCACTTGGATGTTGTTCAAAAATGAATAAATAAATTAAAAATAAATATAGTGTAGGTTTCTACACATATGAAGGAGTGTAAACAAGTTATATAATCATATTAAAGCTTATACAAATTAGGGGTGATGAATTAAGGAGTGTGTGGATGGATAGTGGTTGAACAAACAATATCCTAAGAGTATTGTTTGTCAAAGCACAAGTATGTTTTGAAGACGATGATTGTATTTGATGACTACACATTCCACATACTCCTTTAATCACCATCCCCAAATCAAAAGAGTCTGTGGAATGGATAGTGATTGAACAATCATTATCCTCAATACATACCTGTGCTTTGACAAACATTACTCTTATCATATTATATGTTCAACCACTACCAATCCACACACTCCTTAATTCACCGCCCCTAATTTGTATAAACTCTAATATGATTGTGTGACTTGTTTACACTCCTTCATATGTGTAGAAACTCACACTATATTTATTTTTACTTTATTTATTCATTTTTGAACAACATCCAACTGATGATCTATAGCAGTGTAAATAGATCACCGTGGTGTACGCATAATCAGGAGATCAATCGATACACTCCTAACGGTGTAAGTCTACAGTAGACCAAATGAATCGATGGACCCTCAAAGCACAAGTATATTTTTTACTATTTTTTTTAAACATGTTATTGAGGGTCCATCGATTACGATTGTCTACGGTAGACCTTAGTATCTCGTTAATGACTGACATAGGTCATGATCTACGATAGTCTATTAAGTTTCACCAACATTTCAAAAAATACAATTACTGTTCAACGGTAACAAATGGCTAATTTTGTACTCCTTCAGTGTTAACACTTCTTTTTTCCTTCATATATAAAGTCCTCCACCCCTCATTATTTTATTTCATCCACTTTATTTTTATTTTAAAATTCTACAATGTCTCAAGCATCTCAAACATCCAATTCTATAAAGATACTAATTTGTCATTGTGGGAATGCGGCTATCTTGAAGACGTCATGCACAGACTCAATCCAGATCGCAAATTTTATAACTGTACAATTGCGAAGGTGAGCCGTGTATGTCTTTTTTATAAAGTTAAGTAAATCGTTATGTAATTATTATTTTTTTCTAGGATGATGGCGCATGCTCATTTTTTAAATGGCTTGATGAGTTATCACCTTCAAATAGTCCATCAACGTTGAGACTAGGACCCGAGACATCAAATTTTCATGGCTTGACAAAATTTAATCTACTACAAACGCTCCAAGAATGCGAAGAAAATAGAGATTTTCTCATGAATTTGTTCAAAGAAGTCGAAGAGCAGAGGGATCACTTTAAAGTATTGATACATGACACCCAAATAGAGAGGGATCAACTAAAATAAAAATTGATTTTGGCTGAAGAAAAGGAGAATGACTTAAAAATGACGTTATGTACTATAATGCTAGTATTTGTTCTTTGAAAAAATGTAACATGGATGTAGTGATATTGAATAAATAATAATACTTCTATTTTTCTATAATGTTAATACTGTTTTTCATAGAATCATAGTCGATCAAACAACACATCAACTTAAAATCGAGTAGCATGGTAATGATAGACTATGCAAGTAGTATATGAATGATTAAATATGCATTCTATGATGTCAACCATACACTGTACCAATTATGACAACACAATGCATATTCAAATTCCATGCAAAAAAATAGTTTAATAAAAGCAGATTCAGTGCTGAATCATAACAACTTCCATAGAATAAAAGAATATTTATAATATCCTACCGACAGATCATTCAACGTCCATATTTGTCAAATAAAAAAATATTTGTCCATATCCTAACAACTGATCATTCAACACATTAACAATATTAGCATTCAAATGTATTTTTTCCCATTTCCCTTATTATCAGAAAAGTTATTGTTGATTTCATCAATGATATCCATGACCATATTTTTGTCTGCTTCTTGTTTTTCTTCTTTCTGTCCATCTTTTTTGTCTTCTCCTTCTTCTTTATCTGCTATTTCTTCCATTCCATCTTCAGCTTCATGACCTTCTTTTTCAGCATCTGCAACAGTTGTTGCTTCTTCCTCAGCTTCTTTTTTTCTTCACCTGCAGCAACTGCTTCTTTCTCACCTTCATTTTCTTCACCCGCTGCAGCTGCTTATTTCTCATGTTCATTTTCTTCCTCAACTTCATCTTTTCCTTCACCTGCTACAGTTTTCTTAGCTTCTTCTTTGTCAGCTTCTTTTTTTTCTTCATCAGCTGCTGCTATTTTTTTAGTTTCTTTTTTTCCGTGCCTTCTTCTTCAACTGCTGCTGCTTCTTTTTTTTCCTTGCCTTTTTCTTCAACTGTTGCTGCTTCTTTTTCAGTTTCTTCTTATTCTTCTTCTTGTTCTATAGATGCTTCTTTTCCAATTTCTTCTTGGCTCTTATCTTCTTTCATTTTTTCTTCTTCATCCTTTATTTCTTCTTTTTTTTTCCTATTCTGCCACAACAGTGACCAACTCATCCATTTTGCTCTTTTTTTCTCCTTCTTTATTTCTCTCCAATTATCAAAGGTCCACATGCAATGTGTCATCATATTACAAAGTGTTACTAATATTTAAAGCTGAAAATTCATTAACTACATCAATTATTAAATGAAGTTACCTCGCTCATGTTATCGCTCATTCTTTTTCTTTTTTTCAGTCTTTTCTCTTTGATATAGGCAACAATATCCAATACCGTTTCCTCGAGCATAGAAATATACTTATGAAGATCCCCATCGATAGAGGTGCCCACTACATCTTTGGAGGTACTCAGAGAAGCATCATCACCAACGCGTACTCCAATGGGATTACCACCCACATCCCCGTCATCATCACTATCCATATTTGAAGTAAGGACAGTCACCCCTTGTAAATCTTTCTTCAAGCCATCGAGGACGTTATTCTTTACCTTGTCCATATATGGCTTAAACGTAATCATGTAATCTATCTTCGTCTCATGAACAGTAGGGATGATGTACGGGTGCACATTCTACAAAAAATCATTAATAATTACATAACATTCGATAAAACATTAGTATTATTGCATAATAAAAAATAAGCTCATACCTTGGTAACTTTTCCTCTATACTTCAATGGGTCGCCTTCGATTATCTTGTGACTTTTTGTAATGTGTCATCTGAGGATGTGGGGAATGGAAAAAGTCTCATCCATTAATTTTTCAGCAAATTTTCCAAATTGAGGAAAGACCTCTGTAATACCCCGCATGTTCCTAAGCTAGGAAGTGAATAAGTTTTCCTACGTATAAAACCTCCTATCCTGTCAGTAGTATTTTAGTGCATGACTTAAAATGAATATCCTAGCGATAGGATAACTTGCAATGTCTTAAGCATGCTCATATGAGTGTCTTAGAGTGATGCAAGCTAAGAGTTTTTGAATCCATCAAATCTTAGCATTCGATTTTACAAGGGTCATATTTGAACAAGAATACCGCGATTGATATGTGACATTTTGGCATATTTAGATCCAGCAAATTGTAGAGAATCGAATTAGATTTCCAACGATACCAATTTTGCCTTAATCCAATATCCGAGCGAAAAGTTATGCCCATTTTTGTGAGAGACAGTAAGGATAGGCGATTGGTTAGACGCCGCCCAACCTAGCTTGTGCAATTACTTGGGCGCCGCCTAAGTCAGTTCCAAGTGCCAAAAACACTCTGTTTTGAGTTATTTTGAGGGTAATTAAGTCTTTTAACACTCCTTACACGTCCCTAAACTTACCCCTACAAAATATATAACTTCTAAATATATTACAACCCTATTAGCATCTCAAAGCTCATCATCCAAGAGTACTAAAAGAGAAAAACAACTAGGGTTGCGTAATTAAGCTTGAAGATTCGATTTCAAGGAAATTCCTCGGTCAATCATCAAGAATCTTCCTTCTAAGGTATGCGTGAGTTGATTCATGGACTCCTTTCATCCATGAAGCTCAAGAACCATCTTCTAAATTATGTATTATGATGTTTATGTTGTTGGTGGTTGATGTTCATGTGGTTGGAGATTGATGATGCCTAAGATGGGATCTTTGTATATTTTGTGTGAAGATATGGTGGTATTTAATGTATAAATAAGTGAAATTGGTGGTTGAATATTTGTAATCTTGATGAATCCACCTATGCCTAAGATGTGCATGTAAGGTGTTTGTGAAAATACCTAAGGGAATGAAAATCATGCTTTTATGACATAATAAGTCCTAAATGGCTATTCTATGTTCTAAGTTTATGTTCAACGTGATCCCCATGCTATTGTCTTGAATTGGAGATGTTGTATGAGATTCTCATGATATTGTTGTGATATGGAATGACCATATTATTGAAGCCATGCAAGTATATACATGTTGTGTGCATTCCCGATCATGTGATAGTTTGTTGAGAATCATTCTTATCATGAAATCCTTACTTATGACATTGTGAATTATGGACTCAAATCTTGTGATCAAGTCATGTCATGTGTGTCAGTTTCCTCCTATCGAGTCTTGGGGGTATTCGTACCCGAAAACTATAGCTGTGTGCCTAGAGCCATGTAATGTTTCAAGATATCCGAACTCAAGCTATGATTCCATAGAATTCAGTCAGTCATGTGACTCAGGAAAACCTCATGATCTCAGTCAGTTGTCAGATATCAGTAACATTCCACCAGTCAACGGAATTCAGTAAGATTAAGTCATGTATAGTCAGTTATTCATGTACAGTCCCTGCAGATGGGAGTAGAGGTTAGCATTGAGTGAACCCAAGGATGGAAACTCACCCGCCAGTTCAGGGTGTGATTCTTTGTAGTCATCCTTGTGTTCCAGAACTACGTAGCCAGCGTAGGTTGAGACATCTTAACCTGTCAGATTAGGGCTGATGGGGTGGTTTAACCTGTCAGTTTAGGGTTCCCACCATTCTCATTGAGTACCTGCCAGATAAGGGTCACTCACAAGCTGTCTTTACCCGTGACACGGTATTGACACCCCTCCGGTCGGAGCAGAGATTGGACCCCATCTTAGCCATAACAGCATACATGGGGTATGTTGGTTAAACACTACCTCCCACAGTTTCAGTATCAGTCTCAGTAAATGAACTCAGGGCGTTTTTCAGATTTCAGTATGTACAGGGCTGTCAGATACAGTCATCCATGTTATCAGTTTGCAGTATCAGTCATTACAGTTATAGTAAACCATGTATTAGCTTACAAGTCATGCTATCACGTATTCACGGTCCCAGTTTCTAGATATGTGTGTTTGCACTCCCACGTTCATATTAGTCAGTCAATGTTGTTCATGCATGAAACCCTTTATGTTCAGCCTACCTTCCTTGTATACTCAGTACTCCAGTTGTACTGATGCATTTGCGCTATGGTGCTTTCTTTTCATATTACACCATAGGTTTCGAGACACGAGCTCCATCCCAGCAGTAGCGGTAGCATTCCAGTCGCAGAGACACAGTGAGTCCTCATTGATTCGCGGAAAATATGACTTGATACATTTATTTATTTCTTCAGTTCAGTTTTATGGAGTTAGTTGGAGACATGTTCCTTCAACTCCTTATTCAGATAGTTTAGAGGCTTTCAGATTTATGTTCAGATTTACGTTTAGACTTAGCTTTCAGATTTAGTTGTTTTGGGTATTTTCACCCACATGGTTTTATTCAGTTAAACCTTATGGCCTTACAGTTTTATGTATTCCGCATTATTATATCATGATTTTCAGTATACAGGTACAAATATCAGTCATGGGTTAGCTTGTGGTCCTTCGAGGTCATGAACATCGTGTAGCATTCCGGTTCCGCAAATCGGGGTGTTACAAACTTGGTATCAGAGCCTAAGCTTCAATAGAGTCCTAGGAAGTCTGAAAGCCACATCTAGTAGAGTCTTGTACATGGGTGTGTTGTGCGCCACATTTATGTACAGGAGGCTATAAGATGTTTTAGGAACAGTCCCCTTTCTTTAGTATTCATGTCATGCTAGTGAGTATAATCATAAGTTAAACTCTTAGTCTAATCCATTCTTCTCTTATTCCAGACCATGGCCCCAAAGAGAAGAAACCAGCCAGCTCCTCAGCCCGAAGATCCTTTGGGCAAACATGTTTCCCATGCAGAGTTTAGAGCCGTATTTACCACACTTGCTCAGTCCGTTGCTGCACAGAATGAACAACCACCAGTCATTTCGGCTAATCCAGTGGACAATCCCAAAGAAGCTAGGGTTCGAGACTTCACCCGGATGAACCCTCCATCTTTCCATGGGTCTAAGTCTGATGAGGACCCTCAGGAGTTCATTGACCAAGTCCAGAAGGTCATTGACATCATGAGTGTTACTTCTATTGAGAGTTTTGAGTTAGCCGCCTACCAGTTATAGGATGTTGCTCATGATTGGTACAAATAGTGAAAGTCTGAGAGGTTAGATGATGCAGGCCCTATCGAGTAGGAGGAATTTGTCACGGCCTTCTTAGACAGATTCTTTCCCCAAGAGCTGACGAAAGCCAAAGTTCTTGAGTTCATCAACCTCAGGCAGGGGAATATGACGGTTAGGGAATATTCTCTCAGATTTACTCAGTTAGACAGGTATGCTCCTCATGTGGTTGCAGACAATAGGTCTAAGATGAGCAAGTTCATGTCAGGGGTCAATGATAGCGTGGTAAATGAGTATAGGTCTGCGATGCTGATCGGTGATATGACCTTATCCAGACTCATGACCCATGCCCAGCAAGTAGAAGAGCAGAAGTTTAAGACTAGGGAGAGGCAGAACAAGAGAGCAAGGTCAGGTAACTTCAACTTTGCTCACCCCAAATCAGATGGAGGAAACCGTTCACAGTTTTTCTCTAAGTCAGCCGTTCCAGCCCCTTCCTATGCCAGCGCTCCAATGCCGAAGTTCAGAGATGGCAACAGAGATAAAGCGCCAGGATCTAAATCTCAGGGCAGTGTTAGCAGTGCCCGAACGAATCCCCTTTGTCAGACTTGTGGTAAGAACCACAAGGGCATTTACAGAGCTGATAGTGATTTCTATTTTGGTTGTGGCAAGCCAGGCCATCGGATTAGGGAGTGTCCGCAGTCAAGTCTTCAGGGTCAGCAAAATCATTCTGCAGCTCAGTCCGGTTGCCCGAACCAGCAGGGTGCCGTTTCTAGTGCTACCAGTGGGCAACGCCCAAATAGACTCTATGCTCTTCAGTCCCGACAGGATCAGGAAAATTCTCCTGATGTCGTTACTGGTACGTTACAGATTTTCCATGTTCATATTTATGCTTTTCTAGACCCAGGTGCATCCTTGTCTTTTGTTACTCCATACATAGCAGGCAATTTCGGAATCAGTCCCAAAATTCTAGCAAGACCTTTTCAGTCTCTACCCTAGTGGGTAAAACCATCATAGCCCGGTGGGTATACAGGAACTTCCCGGTTATGATATCTCAGAAATCCATGTCAGCAGATTTAGTCGAGTTAGAGATTACTGATTTTGATGTCATTCTCGACATGGATTGGCTTCATTCCTGCTATGCCACGGTCGACTGCAGAAATAGGATAGTTCAATTTCAGTTCCCGAATAAGCCCGTCGTAGAGTGGTAGGGTAGCATTTCAGCGTTCAGGGGTCAACTTGTTTCCTACCTTTGGGCAAGGAAAATAATTTCTAAGGGGTATGTGTATCATCTCGTGCATGTTAAAGATTCCAGTTCTGAATCTCCCAGTCTCGAAATAGTCCCTGTTGTTAATGAATACTCAGATATATTTCCCGAAGATCTTCTAGGTATTCCTCCCGAAAGGGAAATAGACTTCGGCATAGACCTTTTTCCGGATACTCAACTTATATCTATTCCGCCATACAGAATGGCACCAGCAAAACTCAAGGAACTGAAAGATCAGTTGAAGGATCTCTTAGATAAAGGATTCATCAGACCCAGCGTTTCCCCATGGGGTGCGCCATTACTATTCGTGCGCAAGAAAGACGGTTCTCTCAGGATGTGTATTAATTACCGTCAACTCAACAAGGCCATGGTCAATAACAAATATCCTCTTCCCAGGATTGATGATCTATTCGACCAACTTCAGGGTGCCAGTTACTTCTTCAAGATAGACCTCAGATCAGACTATCATCAGCTCAGAGTTAGAGAATGTGACATTCCGAAGATAGCTTTTCGTACTCGGTATGGTCACTTCGAATTTTTAGTCATGTCATTTGGCCTTACCAATGCCCCTGCAACTTTCATGGATTTGATGAACCATGTGTTCAAGCAGTACTTGGACATGTTTGTCATAGTCTTTATAGATGATATTCTGGTCTATTCTCGCACAGAGCGGGATCATGCAGACCATCTCAGGATTGTTCTTCAGACTCTCAAGGATCACCAGTTATTCGCTAAGTTCAGCAAGTACGAATTTTGGCTAAGATCAATAGCATTCCTTGGCCATATTATTTCCGGTAATGGCATTAGAGTAGATCCTTAGAAAATCGAGGCAGTAAGAAACTGGCCCAGACCCGTATCTCTATCAGATATCAGGAGTTTCTTGTGTTTGGCTGGCTATTACAGGCGGTTTGTCGAGGGATTTTCTTCTATTGCATCTCCCATGTCCAGATTGACTCAGAAGAAGATTAAGTTTTAGTGGTTAGATTCATGCGAGAAGAGCTTTCAAGAGTTGAAGACTCGACTCACCTCAACTCCAGTTTTAGCTATTCCAGATGGTTCAGACGGTTTTGTAGTCTATTGTGATGCATCCAGAGTGGGTTTAGGTTGTGTCCTCATGCAGCATGGTAAGGTCATAGACTATGCCTCCAGACTGTTAAAGCCATATGAGAAGAATTATCCTACTCATGATCTTGAGTTAGTAGTGGTAGTCTTTGCCTTGAAGATTTGGAGGCATTATCTCTATGGAGTTCATGTAGATGTCTTCACAGATCATAAAAGCCTCCAGTATGTCTTTTCCAAGAAAGATCTCAATCTTCTTCAGAGAAGGTGGTTAGAGCTCTTGAAGGATTATGACATGTGTGTTCTTTATCATCCGGGCAAGGCCAATTTTGTGGCCGACGCTCTCAGTAGACTCTCCATGGGTAGTATTTCTCACTTTGAGAGTAGCAAGAAAAAGATGGCTCAGGATATCCATCAGCTTGCCAGACTAGGGGTTCACTTAGTCGATTCTTCAGAGGGTGGTGTATGTGTTCACAATAGTTTAGAGTAATCTCTAGTTTTCAAGGTGAAAGAGAAGCAAGATAGGGATTTTAGCCTTGTCAAGCTCAAAGAGTCAGTTCAGAATCAGAAAGTCAAGGTTTTCTCCCAAGGGGGAGATGGTGTTGTTCGTTGTCAAGGTCGTCTATGTGTTCTAGGTGTAGATGAATTGAGGCAGCGAATTCTTGCAGAAGTGCATGGTGCGCGATACTCTATTCATCCAGGAACCACTAAGATGTACCGCGATATGCGGGAGATCTATTGGTGGAGTGGGATGAAGAGAGATGTTGCAGAGTTTGTGGCTAAGCGCTCTACATGCCAGCAGGTTAAGATAGAGCATCAGAAACCTTCTGGTTCCATACAAGAGTTCACCATTCCTACTTGGAAGTGGGAAGAAGTGAACATGGACTTCATGACGGGTTTGCCTAGAACTCGTCATCAGCATGATTCAGTCTGGGTCATTATAGATAGAATGACCAAGTCAGCTTATTTTCTTCCTGTTCGTACTTCTTATTCCACCGAGGATTATGCCAAACTCTATATCAGGAAGTTAGTCAGGTTACACGGTGTTCCACTATCTATTATCTCAGACAAAGGTACCCAGTTCACCTCTCATATTTGGAAAGCATTTCAAAAGGGTCTCGGTACCGAAGTCCATCTCAGCACAGCATTTCATCCTCAGAAAGATGGTCAAGCAGATAGGACCACTCAGACTTTTGAAGATATGCTAAGGGCGTGTGCAATTGACTTCAAGGGAAGTTGGGATGACCACTTGCCTTTGATTGAGTTTGCATACAACAATAACTATCATTCTAGTATTTAGATGGCTCCATTCGAAGCTCTCTATGGTAGGAGATGTAGATCTCCGATTGGTTGGTTTGAAGTTAGTGAGGCCTCAGTCATAGGTCCTGACTTAGTATTCGACGCCTTAGAGAAAGTTCAGTTGATCAGAGAGAGACTCCAGGCTGCTCAGAGCCGACAGAAGTCCTATGCAGATGTTCGTAGAAAGGATCTCAAGTTCGAGGTCAATGACTATGTCTATCTTAAGATCTCTCCCATGAAGGGAGTGAAGAAGTTCGGCAAGAAAGGAAAACTCAGTCCCCGGTATGTCGGTCCCTTCAGAATTCTCTGTCGCTTCGACAAGGTAGCTTATGAGCTTGAGTTTCCTTTAGATCTAGCCTCAGTCCATCCAGTCTTCCATGTCTCTTTGCTCAAGAAGTGCATAGGTTCCGAGACACGAGCTCCACTCCATCAGTAGCGGTAGCATTCCAGTCGCAGAGACACAGTGAGTCCTTATTAATTCGAGGACAATATAACTTGATACATTTATTTATTTCTTCAGTTCAGTTTTATGGAGTTAGTTGGAGACATGTTCCTTCAACTCCTTATTCAGATAGTTTAGAGGCTTTCAGATTTATGTTCAGATTTACGATCAGACTTAGCTTTCAGATTGAGTTGTTTTGGGTATTTTCACCCACATGGTTTTATTCAGTAGAACCTTATGGACTTACAGTTTTATGTATATCATGATTTGCAGTATACAGGTACATATATCAGTCATGGGTTAGCTTGTGGTCCTTCAGGGTCATGAGCACCGTGTAGCATCCCGGTTCAGCAAATCGGGGTGTTACAACCTCATAAATCCAAATCTGTAAGCAGTACAGTAGTGAAAAAATAACTCAGAGTCTATGACAGAGTATAAATAAAACACGAATATATGATAATCTCACTAAAGGGTTGATGGTAAATATCATAAATGTCCAGGAAAATCCGAATAGAGCATAGGATACCTTCTGTTTCTCATCAAATACTCCCCCCAACTTCTTTAGGTCACTTTTCTTCATCAGATAGTCCATGGTCAGTTGAAATATCTTTTTCCCCCACGGATAACTCTCGAAGAAACTCAAAGAATCGACCATTCGAATCAGTTTTGTGTCGACAACCTTCATCGAATCTTTTGCAAAAAACATGGTGTGCAAGAACCACAGTAAACAACACTTAAACTTCTACTCCTCGTTCCACTTATTCCCTCTGATCAAGTGTAACAAGTTGCCCGCCATAATGTTTTTATTTTTCGTCACCTTAAAGCAAAAATGTTCCCCTTTGGCTAACACCTTCTTTATTTTCTATTAAATGGGGTATGATGAGCAGTTCAACGCCGTGATTAAACAAAACTCTTTCAAGCCAAACCAAGCA
Organism: Capsicum pubescens; assembly: GCA_030864215.1. Classification (NCBI taxonomy): domain Eukaryota; kingdom Viridiplantae; phylum Streptophyta; class Magnoliopsida; order Solanales; family Solanaceae; genus Capsicum; species Capsicum pubescens. The sequence continues at coordinate 215,373,148 of CM061543.1, read as the reverse complement.
GGCTTGTTGTTAACGTAGAACCATATTTCATGATGCATCTTATCGTTCTTGATGTATCGCAACAGAAAATAATGGACTAACTACCCATTGAATTTGAGATGTTTTGGTAGATTTCTCAAGTGTCCGAATCAGGACCGCTTGAATCTTTTCTTCAACTCCTGGTCGACAAGAACTTGCTTAAATTCTCGATAAGCAGCCATTCTTGATCTGACTGATATCTTTGCCGGGAAAGATCCAACCTCATCCATTATCGTTCGAAGGTCATACCGCTCCACGAAAATGAACCTTTAACAAGATGGAACGGACAAGGGATCATTATCCCCATCAGCACTATTTCTTCCACTTCTCTCGCTCTCTTCACTATCACCACTAGCACTACGCTTGGCAACATCTTCACTAGAATCGACGTATTCTCTTATCTCCTTTAACTCCGAATATGATTTGGATATTGCCTCTTCAATTTTCTTCATTTTTGAGACATTTTCAACTCCCTCAACTTTTCTTTTTCTATTGCTACCAGCAGAATCAGATGCGGTATCAACTTTGTGTTTAGCAATGGTTTTTTTTTGTCATTTTCAACAGAATCTACACCTACAGAATAAATCTGTCATTTTCAGTTCATAGACCACAAGTCTACCAACAGAAATAACTCAATGCTCACATGAAAACCCCCAAAAAACTAAGAAATACCCCACCATTAAACAGTTTACTACACAAAAATACCATAACTGAACCAAAATCCAACATGCAATATCAAAACTCAACTATTGCTAAAAATCAAACTAGTGCTACAAATCAAACTAATTAGCTATTAATCTTTCAATTTTCACTATTTCAGCAATCATATTTTAAAAGAATTTCATACGTCTAAAAATTGATTTCAATCTAGGACATTCTCATTTCATAGACCACAGGTTTACGGACAGAAACAGATCACCGTTTGAATCAAATTGCCAAAATAAGTCTTAAAATAACAATTATCCCACCATTCAATACTTTGTTGCTAAAAAAAAAACATAACTAAATCAAAACTCCTTAACAAAAAATTCAAAATTCAACACCGTGATCGACGAAAAAATCTGTCAAAGCTGCCGAATAAAACCTCAACCATTGCTTCGGAATCAAAGTAATTACCTATAAAATTCTCATATTTTAACTACTTAATCAACCAAATTCAAAATTTTTTTGTACATTACTACGAATCGATTAGAAGAGAAGCCCTTTTAAATGGATCTAAAAATAATCAAAACTTTTTTTTTTAACTAACCTTATAAAGCAACGACGAGCCCTTAGCAGCTGGAGAAGAAGGAGAGATGAAAATGGCGTTTTAGGAGGAGCTTGTTGGGAATAGCAGGAGTTGGAGAGAATTGAAGAGGAGAGAGATAGTTTTTTTTTATATGGGAATAAGTAGAGGGTGTTAGGTGTATTATATTAAATTTACAAAGTTATAAAAATGATGAGAAGGTCCCTTGGCCCATATGTGGGCCCCACTTTTACAAATTTTCCCCACTCTTTTAACTCTAACCCTAAAAATTAAATCAAAAAGAAAATAAGTGGGTATATGACAAAATAGTTTTGCCAAAATATGATTTTGCCAATTTATCCCGAGTTATTACCTCTCCTACCAAATGTGCTCCTATATTTATAAATGATTTTTTAGTACTATACCACAATAGAGGAACAATGGTTGGAATATTATTAAGTGAAGATAAGAAAAGAAAAAAGTGACATACTATTGTACGATAGACAGATATGTGCAAAAGGATGTATACTGCAGTGAATTAAAGACTTATTAGCATGATTCATGAATCGCTAGCTTGTTGGCCCAAGTTGAAAAATTTTCAGTAATGGGGAAGAAAAGGTAGCTAGGTACTAGGACAAAGGATATTGTTGGCAACTGTTTGAGCAATCTTTTACCCCTTTTAGACAAGCAAAAGTAAAAAATCCTTAAATTCCTTCGCGGACACAGTTCCATAGCGCCACCAGCATAAAATAATAAAAAGATGCTTAAAACATTTTATTGCATATTCATTTTGGACTGTAGTTATATAAACTGAAATAATAAAGGTTTTATTATATTGACATTGTAGTTTAACCAGTTATAACAAGTTAATTGTCATTTTTATTAGATTACTAGTTAAAAATTTAATTAAGTTTATGCATAATTGATAGCTTGAGAAAAGAAATTGCAGAATAACGTTATTTATGAAATTACAGGTAAATCTGTATGACAAACATTAATTCGTAAATGATAAAAACAATAACATGTCACATGTTATTACTAAAAAGAAAATTATGTTTGTGTAAACTACTAGCATATATAACTTAATCCACTATAACTAATAAATATAATAAAGATATATCTCAATTATCTTATAAGTGAACTGCATCAGGACTTAGCCATTTAGATTGGGGTTAGACAAAATTCAGTAAATGATAAAATTATGATGCAGAGTCATAAATGTAAAATGATTGTATAAAGAGTTTTAAGGGTTTTTTTTTCCCGGTGTCCGGTGCCTGGATTGGAGCCCCGACTAATCCGAATCTCGCGTTGCAGGGTCCATTAAGGTGGCAGCGCTCCCAACAGAGTTTTCTCTATTTAAAGGTGAAGCAGCCCCATCCACTGTCCACAACCCATGTTGGTCGAGTTTTAAGTTATATATATACATTATGAGTCCACTTTTATCTATTATTGTGTACACTTGTAGAATATGTTTGGTTGATTGACCCAAACAAAAAAACTTATCCATCTTCAAAATTACAAATCATATATAGATATTTGTGGGATGACAGATATAACTCAAACTGATTTATTTTAGCTGCAAAGTCCTTTTTAATATCTTAAATGGAGACCCACTCAATCTAATTAAGCTGATTGGTCTGTGCCATTAGTGTTATTGACGCCCGTTTACCCTTCTTTCTTTTGTAACATCCAAAAAGAGGGACTTAATAATTGAAAGGAAAACATTCTCTTCATGAATGAGTGATGTCGATAGACTACAGGCTATTAACTAATTAAAAACTAAAACAGACTTAAAAGTAAAACTCCATCTCTTTCAATTTATATGATTTACTTTTCTTTATTTGATTTCAAAAAGAATAAACATTTGTATATTAAGTAATAATTTAATTTTAAGTTGCCTGTTTTACTATGAAATGATTTATTGCCAACAATTATCTATGAGTTATTTTAGATATAAGTTTTAAAAATCATGTCTTTATTTCTTAAATTTGGTGTCAAGTCAAACAAGCTATATATATAAATTGAAACACAGGAGTAAGAGAGAAGAGGGTCATAATCAATGGCGGGTGAATGGAGGTGGCAGTTGCCCACACGATGCTTCTGTCTCTGTCTCTTAATTTCTGTTTGTACCAATTTTGCGCCACCTTTTATCGCGCGCCCTAAAACTTTCCCAGCAATTCAGCTCATACTATATGATGTTGATAGATGGAGAAAGAGACGATGAAAGCATGGAATTAATAAATACTAAATTTAAAGTATAAGGCTAGCTATTTTACTACTAGTAAACAGATCCTTCATCATTAGGGTTTATTTGTTTGGTGGGGCGTGCCTTTATATAACCGTATTTCTTCATCCTTCTTCCACTCTCTCTGCTCCTTTAATTTTTTTTTCTTCTTCTTAAGTTCATTTTCAAGTCTCATTCTCAATTTATTCTGTCCTCGGGATTTGGTCCAAAAGACACCCAAACTCCAAATCCCCCTTTTGTTTTCTAGGAGCTAGCTAAAAGGGTTCCAATTCCCGAGGATAAAGCTTTGATTTTTCTAGTGTTTTTTGGTCTTTTCCTGTCTCTTCTCTTTGTCTTTTTCTATTGTTGACCCTTTTCTTCTTGTTGGAGATCGCTGAACTTTGGACTACAATACCTGCAACTTCCTCTTGATCACTTGTCTGCCACCTTGAGCCTGTACTGTGCTGGCAAATATTAACTCTACTCAGATCTGTTCATTTGGAAATTAAGGCTTGTTTCATCAAACAAGGTCTTGTTACTTTTCTTAATTTCTTTATTTCTCTCTATGACAAAGTATTATTTAAAATGGAGGTATATTCATGATTTAAATTTAATAGATTAATTCTTTTGAAATTTATTAGTACTGGACTCGTTATATTGTTAAATTATGGATTTAAATTTAATATTTAATGATCTTTAGTAGGTTCTTAGGTATATATCTGTATATACTCCATATTGTAAATTCTAAATTCAAATAATCCATAGCCATAAAGCTACATCTATATGGAGCGATAAATTTTAATGATGTTTAGTTTCATGTGAAATTTGCTCCGAGAAGGTTTCTTTCTCTTTCTCTTGTATGTTGTGGGTTAATATCTTCTTGTTTAATTTTATTCTTAGTACATATAGGGACTGGATCGAAGGAGACATTGAAATTGAATTGCAAGACAAAGATTTCGAGAAAAAGTGAGTTATATTATATAAGGACCTCAGAAAAATCCATTTTCATCAATGAACTTTAAGGCGTCACCCATATTTTTTGGTAAATTCACATCAATACTTACACATAAGTCTTATATAAGTTGTAGTGTGTGCGTTTAAATGTTTGTCTTAAGAGACCTAGGACCTAGCTATGGTTTTCCTTTTTTTTTTTTTAAAGGAAAAAGATTGATTGGGAGTTGATTAACTAGTAATTACCTCTATTAATGAGCTCATAGATCTACTAATATATGTGCTCTAGGAAATGTGCTCTTTGTTGTTCTTCAAATTATTACTTGTAATCTTGAAATAGAAGTCACTCGTTCTTGGTATCATTTTTTATTCTTTTCCATAACTTGTTAATTAACCAAACAACAAGTTAAATGGATCACTGAAGATTTCATTTTGTTCTTATTTTTTGCTAATTAAAAATAATATTGATTGTACTATTTTTTTTCCTTGAGGAATTGCACAATCCCCTCTTTATAGTACTTAAACAATGATTGTACTTTGTTATTCTTTTCCATAACCTCTTAACTTAATTAACCAAACAAATAGTTGAAGAATATTAAGCATGTGAAACGAAATGCCTATATGAAGTGGTAAACCACAACCTAAAATTTCATGATTTGAGATAAATTGTATCATTCCACACAAAAGTAGCAGAATCGATTAGATTATGCTTATTGTCTATGGCAAGAGTGGACTCAATTTCAATTATCAAAAAAGATTATCGATATCTTTTTTTAAAAAAAGAAGTATATTTAGATCCACGCACTCGTGTCAAATTTGTAGGAATTTTATAGTGCATTTCAAATTACTATATACAGTTTTTTTGCCCCCTTTTTTGTGGCTTTATCAATTTTTTCATCATCATTCACTTGTTGTCCTCTTCATTTGGATGTAATTTGCACTGCTCATAACAATTGCTTGAACTAATCTAATTTATGTGGTTAATGAGCAATATTCATTTTAACAGCTAGGCTTCACATATTCTTTATTGTATCTCATGATCTACAAGAAAACTAATCTCAAATTCATTTAAAAGATAGATACGTGAAAATAAAATTGATTGAAATTTTACATGGCTTGATATTGATCAATTCTGTTGGCGTTTCATGTAGATTGCTCGAGTTGATCAATTCATGTGTAGCATCTGATTTTCGTAGTACTTTGTTAATAATATAAATAAGTAACTAAAGTGATTGAACTTTAAAAAATTGATTAAAAGTTTAGAAACTGGTCAATTGCACCCTCTCTATATATTGAAATTTCTTAGAATAAATCTTGGAAATAAATCTATATAAACAAAGTAAACAAATTTATTGTTTACATTTTGATCTAATCTCCATGCTTTGATCTAACTGCAATGCTGACATGTTCATGCAGGTTATATATAGTACATTTGAGTGAGAGATCATGAATTCCTTGTCACATGTTCCTCCGGGTTTCCGGTTTCACCCAACTGATGAAGAACTTGTTGATTATTACCTTAGGAAGAAAATCACCTCCAGAAGGATTGACCTTGATGTCATTAAAGACATCGATCTCTACAAAATTGAGCCATGGGATCTTCAAGGTACTTATTTAACCGTCAATAGTACTGTCCAATGGACTAAACTTATATATTCTGATCATCTAAAAAAACTTTGCATTATCATAATATTTTACTCTAATGAAGCATATTAATTTTCAAGTTACTGATTTCACTTGTTGAGTATGCACTTTTACCTACATTTATATTTATTTGGTAGTCGAAAAGTTTATTTATAATATTTTATTTACAGAAATTAAACACAAGTATATTTTGATAATCATAACATAACCAAATTAAAATTCAATCTCATGAGGATGAAATTGTAAATAGAATTATGCAGAATGGGGGCAGAAGAACAGAGTGATTGGTACTTTTTCAGCCACAAAGACAAGAAATATCCAACAGGAACAAGAACAAATAGAGCAACAGCAGCAGGATTCTGGAAGGCAACAGGAAGGGACAAGGCAATATATTCAAAGCACGACTTGATTGGCATGAGAAAGACATTGGTGTATTATAAAGGGAGGGCTCCAAATGGTCAAAAATCTGACTTTATTATGCATGAATACCGACTTGAGACTGATCCAAATGGTGCTCCTCAGGTAAGTTATCCTTAAATGTAATTCCATACTTCAGTTCACAACATGAGACATGGTAGGGGTCAAGCCTAACCCTACACCAAGGCTCACAACCTTGACGATTGCTTATAATTTTTTTTTATTTTAAAATATAAATTCTTTCATGGAACCAAGCTAACTGGAATATTTTGTTACTCCTTTCTATATGGTTGAGCACAAAATCTTTCCAAATAATTATGGAACATAAGTATTGGATATATGCACAAATTAAGCTACTTAATTTATGATGTAGAAAATTTCATCTTTTTCTCGTTTTCCCCTTTTATCAGAGTAAATAATATCATAGAATATTCAAATGCCATCAATATTTGTAAACATTGATATCCTAGCTTAATTAGGAGTATTCCTAGTAAAATAATGTCTCAATCCACAAATATTCAAAACAAAACTAAAAATAAAAAATCTAAGAGATGTTCATGTATAAACACAATTTGAACGCTCCACAACTTTTTCCAAACTTCAATTTCAAACAACTAAGAGACTTTTGTTGAACAAACTTCCTCATCAATTTAATGTTGTAGGGATTATTTTGCACTTTGTTTTTATGTCTTTATAAAACAACTTATTTTTTTGGTGAATTTATTGCTTTTTCATTCACTGAATATAGATTTTAATGAATCGTGCTGATAGAAAGACACTTACTTTTTGTGTTAATAAGCTGCGCATATATGCACAGGAAGAGGGATGGGTTATATGTAGAGTGTTCAAGAAGAAAATAGCTGCTGGCATGAGAATGGACACTAGTGAACATGGGTCACCCATTTGGTACGATGATCAACTTTCATTCATGCAAGACATGGACTCCCCCAAGCTAATAAACCCTCAAATTAATTACAACCATTATCCTAATAATTACCCTAATTTCAAGAAGGAACTCGATAATTTGCACTACCAAATCCCACCTCATAATCCTCATCATCAATTTCTTCAACAACTTCCTCTTTTAGAAACTAATTCCAAACTTGTAGCAAAACCTCCTGGTTGCAGCTCAATGCCAATATTTGGCAATATTAACGTTAATCGACCCGCATTGCTCACACAAGAACATGTTCATCCTACATTTGCAAATAATGACAACCAAGTTGCAGATCAAGTGACCGATTGGCGAGTACTTGACAAATTTGTAGCTTCTCAACTTAGCCAAGAAGATGAAAATAATAACTATTCACCAAATGCACCAAACACATTTCAGGTTACGGGCGATGATGTGAATTTGAACAAGCAAGAAATGGCTCCGGAAAATACCTCTACAGCATCCTCAAGTTCTCAAATTGATTTGTGGAAATGAAGTCAAGTGAATCCACCTAATAATAAGAAGTTACTGCTCAACAATATTATCATAGGATGAATTAAGTAAGTACAGTACCTTATTGATTGAAAAATATCTGAAGATATATATGTGTACATTATAAATTTATAGAAATTGTACGACATTTCTAATTGTATTTAACTTAAGATCGATGATAATTAACTGATAGTTCTGAAGCTATAAATTGCAGCTGGATGATGCTGCATGGAATTGTAATTTGCAGCATTATTATGTAAAACATATGGCCATATATCTTTGCTATGGTCATAGCCGTTTGCTTTTTTTTATGTGGTATAACCAGCCGATTATTTTCGGATATTTAAATGTCATTAAGTGATATTCGAGTAATAATAATAGTTTCTACTCTCTTTCTGAATCTCTAGGAATAAATTTACATACTAGGTTGTAAAAGAACAAATTACAGTGTCAACGCTTTAAGCAATTATAGCACGTTGTATGTCTTATTTTTTAAGTTATCCATTTTAATTTTTTGTGGTATGAGTGCCATTGGAATTTCCTTTTAGATGATCTGATGATGTCAAAAAAAATATCTTACACTGTCCGTGTATAGCAGTGGCGGAGCCACATGTAAGAAAGCTTTTAGACTTTTACTATAATGAAAAAAAAAGTGATATGGAAATGCTAGATGTGGAAATTTTTACACATGTTTTAATCCGCATGTTAGATATTCTGGCTACGCTAGTGTTCGGGAACGGAGTTTTGTATGCCAAATTGGATGTTTAGTTATATAGGTTAAATATTAGTTAGTGTACAAGTATATATATTGAATGAATAATTCGTGAATATTCTTTAAAGAAATTTTCGTCTTTGCCACTGCCAACGGGAGAAGTGTTTCATTATCCTTGCTTCACTTAAGAAGCGACTTTGTTACCATGCATAATTCAGGAACAAAAAGCGAACAATTCAATTCAATTCCTAAAATTCTTTCAATAGGAAATTAAAGGACTGATTAATTGCTGGATAATTATGCACATGAACTTAAGAATCTTATTAGCTTCAGAATGGCCACCTAATCTTTTTAGCAGTAAAAACAGCCTTATGGAACTTTATTGATAATACGTAAAATGGAAGATCGTCTGGAAGGGTTGGGTGGGATGATCCTTCTCCACCTTTAAGGCTTTAACTAGAGGTTTTAGGTTCAATTTCATTTATGAAAAAACTCTTGGCAGTGGAAATAACAAATAGTGACCTTGAAAATAAGTGATCTTACACTCTTGATCCCTCCTAGACCAATGCGTACGCAAACCTTTAGAGTCAAAATGTCAAAATTTGTAAAACTTGAAGCTTTGTCCTTAAAGGTCAAAAGTTTAAGAACACTCATCTTCAAGGTCCTTTTTGTAAACCATCCTCTTGGTAGGGAGTATTTTACTACCTAGTTAGTGGGCCTACTTTATGTGAATTCATATTAGTCGGTCCAGTAAAATCTTTGGATACTTATCATTAACGCAAAAAGAAAAAAAAAAGCCAAAATGTTGAAGAGCTTTAATTTGCCCTTTCCAAGTGTTCCTATGCCTTCACGAATTCAGATTAATTGGGTGCTTAAAAAAAGGAGGAATCAGATAATGAAGAGTTTCTATTTGTTTTTGGTGGGAAACGAAATATTATACTCCTATATGAACTAATATGCATTATTACAATAGGAAGTGACAGTAGCTAGGAGCACTAATGATATTAGAAGCCAAAATTAATGTAAGAAAACTGAAAAGGAGTTGCTTTTTGGTTAGTTTCAAATTATTCTAAAGCAAACAAGTAGGCATGATGTTAAACTAAGTAAATACAGTTTGCTAAAGCATTTTATGGACAAAACACTAACTAACGCGAATACACATTTCTTATTGAAGAAAATAGCTATTCGTGGATTATATATAGGTCCATATATTGGCAAAAGTATACTAGTATTACGTTCCTTTGGAGTTAAGAATTGTCCCCATTGCACTTGCTGGTCTGGGCACAGTACTGACTGAAATAGCTTTGCGTAAAAACTTTTCCATTCTTCATAGATAAGAAAAAACCAACCCTAAGAAGCAATCTGACCCTAGTAAAAGTTTTATATATATATATATATATATATATATATATATATACCCCAATCGTCCCTAGCCAGTATAGAGTTCTGCCAAACTAAAATTGGCTTTCACTCAAATTTGTATATGCATTAAAAAATCACTAAATAATTGATTGTAGGCTCAATAAAATGATCAAATGAATTGTGGTAAAACTTGAAACTCAAAATCATAAAGTTCAAATCCTGAATCAACTCCAAGACCCAGATAAGAACGTAAACATCTGCAAAATGATACTAGTCATTTCTATTTCTAAGAATATTGCATGCTATATTTCTACGTACTTAAGCTTAAAGCTTCGGCTAAGTAAGCAATTTCAGTTGCATGAGCAGATAAAGCGACAAAAAAAGAATCATTATTAAAATTTAAGATCAGATCTGAGTCCCTTGAAATAAGGTCAAAACGTAATTCTAGTGTATCTAATGCTTTCAGGATGTTAAGAGTATCTATGCTACTCAAATTGGCGGAGCCAAGATTTGGAATGCAATTTCAGGAGCATTTTTTTTCTTTTTTTTACGTTGTTGGGTTCTAAAGTAATAATTTGTACACAATAATTAATGAGCTTCTTAAGATAAAAAAAGGATTTTAACCAAAGCTTTGCTGAATTCGCCAAACCCATAACTCATACTCTATCTCCGCCCCTGGTGCTACTAGCTGACTCTTAGTGCATGCAGAAAACATGCTCTGAAGAATCCATGTAAGAAGATGAAAGAGATAAAGGGGAGCAGAACTTACAGAAACATATCTTCTCACTATAGTAATTCTGCAATGTTGCTGAAGAACTTGAAAGTAACTAAGAGAATAAAATGAAATTAAGAGAGAATTGATTGTCACAATATACTTCTTTTATAAATACAGTAAAAACATACTATATAGTATCCAAGTTATTTGGATATGTCTTAGCCTGCTACAAATAATGCTCATTTTCAAGAAAAGGGAATTAATTTTAATTTTTTCCAGAAACATACTCATTTAATATGTTTTCCTTACTCATTGACCACAATCTTTGGAACTTTAGAAAGCAAGGAGTACAGAAATAATTTTGTCAATTGAATGGCATCCAATAGGACAAAAAAAATATTTTCAAAGTCAATGAGTTTGAAAAGAGGTCTGGTTAAGTCAAAAACAAAAATAGGTATACGCATGGCATGAAGATGTGATGAGCACCTGGGAATTATGATTGAGGTTTCCAAGTAATGCTTTGAGTGTGCATGAAGTTAGCATCATTAAAGGATGAACTCCCATGTGACTGCTATTATATGCTATTCTTTAATTTCCACTCGCTGAATTGGAAAACAAAAACTTTCTTCCATTATACATTGCATTATTTACTCCCTGGTTCAAATCCAACTATTTATACAGATTACTTTAAGTTTCGGTATGTTTTAAAAAAAGGTCATTTTTTTTATATTCAATAACTTTTCTAACTTTGACATCGCACATGTTTAAAGCAATAATAAATACTTAGAAAAATTTTATAAAGTGAGATCTGAAAAGGGTAATTACACAGGCCTTTGGAGGCAAAAAAGCTGTTTCAATAGCTTCTATCAAATGCCCAAAGATGCTAAAGGTCCTTTCCTTATATTATGGATAAGTGGCAAATGCCTTCTATAAGGATTAAAGGATTAGGTATGGAACTGTAGAGAATAGCAGAAGAAAGGTATATTTAGGAAACCTTCTGTTAGCCCAAGATCGTTAACTAAGATTAAAAGATTCAACTAAGAAGAGAAGCTAGAAAGGTGAAGCAAAAATATTAAAAGAGAGAACTTGAATTTGAAAGAAGACTACTCGAATATGCTTTGTATTGGATTTATTTTTCGGATGGTTACAAATGTACAATGTGACTCCTATTTATACTTGCCTATGGATGATTCTAAAAAAATTTCTAGATACCTCTACAAGAAAAATCTAGTGATCTTTATCTTTTACTATTCTAGAATATCTAGATAATTCCAAGATAAAAATCCTAAATACTATGTTAGAGTATTCTAGAAACTTTACTAGAAAATTATGATATTAATTCACTAGACTATTCTAGAAATTTAATTAGAAAACTATGATATTCATTCTTCAAAAAATCCACTTTAGATATTTTTCACACTCCCCCTTAAAGTGATTTTTTGTTAGTTATCCCAAACTCGTTGCAGAAGAACTCAAACGAAGCTTTGAATGGTGCCTTGGTGAAACTCTTAGCAGTTTCCCCCCAACACCTCTTTCTTTTTCCACTGATGAAGATTTTTCGCCATTAATCTGTCCTTGTTGAGTTTTAGGATGTTGACTTCTCGAGCTCCTCCTTTCTCTGAACTCCTCCACTGCTTCATTAGCTGGAGATACAAATGTGATGGAAAAGCTTGGAGCTCTATGATTCAAGATTTTGAAACTTACTCTTTCAGAAGCAACTCCATAACATAAGGAGATTTCATCTATACCATCCTCCTCTCATTTGATTTGATGATGATTTGATCATCAATTTTTTATGAAGCCTCGGCACCATAATAGGATCCACCACTAGATTTCCTATCTATTTCTTCAATCGTATTGTATGTCTCTTCATTTGAAATTGTGGCTTTAATTTTAATGTCTTCATCTGTTTGATCTTTAGCTTCTTCATCAGCTTCCAGTATTTCCTCTAATCCAGTGATTGACCTTGATACGACATATAATTAACCAGGGACTTCAACTTTCACTATATCTCCCTTAATGGTTTCTCCGATAAATTCATCACTGACATATTGATTTCCAGACACTGTCTGCTTAGAATCTACTTCAATATCTTTCACATTCAGACTTTTATGGCCAATTTTTGGGATCTTCTTCTTTGATTTCCTCAATAGCAGCTACCACGTCTCCAGTTTGAACGTCTTTAGCTTTCTCTGGCTTCTTATCAGTATCTTCAGTCTGAACGTCTTCAGTTTTCTCTAGCTTCTTATCAGTGTCTTTAGTCTAAACGTCTTCAGCTTCCTCTAGCTTCTTATCAGTGTCTTCCTTCTCTATATAATGGATTGTATTATATTCGATCCAATCTCTTTTCAAATTTATGCAAGCCAAGGTATATATTGCTTGTCTCTCAGCTTCTAAGCATCTTTTCTAGCCTTCTTCTTCAATAACTTTTTCAGTATGAGTCATGTTGCTCTCCGTGGCTCGGTGGCTTGGCAATAGCTTCTTATATGTCCTTCTTTGACACACCGATAATATCTAAGAGGCTTTTTATAATTGTTAAAACATTCTTCCTTCTTTACAGGCGAGCTTGAACCACCTGAGAATCGAGAGTGAGGCATATCTCTTGCTTTTTCTTTAACGCTCCTCTTGTCAGCTACAAGAGCATTTTCTTTATTTTTCTTTGAAAAATTCACCAGCCAATTGTTTGGCTAGTAACTCCTGTGATGATAACAAGTTCTCGAATTCCTCCAAGGTTAGTTGTTGAGCCTATCCTTGAATCGATGTTACAAAGAGAATATATTCTGGCTTCAAACCACAAATAATATTTCTTCTTATTCGTACTTCAGAGACATCCTTATTCGGATTTAACAAGGAGATCTCAGAACATAAATTCTTAATTATTAAGAAATACTCGACAATAGAAAGATTACCTTAGTTGGCGTTAGAGAATTCATTCTCCAATATCTGCAGTCGATCTTCATTCCTCTTGTTGAATAACTGATCGAGGGTCCTCCATATTTTGTGGGCTGATTTGAACTTTATAATATGATCAAATAAACTGGAGGAGATGGGTCTCTTCAAGATGAACTCTGCCTTTGCATTAGTCTGCTTCCACTTCTTATATGCACCATCATTTTTTGGTTCGTAGGCAGGGGGACTTGTGTTACTTCCATTGACAATATCCCACAAGTCCTCACCCACAAGGTATGCTTCCATACATGTCTTCCATACCTTGTAATTAGACTGATTTAACAACTCCATGCCCAGTCCATTACCATGACCGCTAAAATCCATAGAGAGAAACCAGTTGAATCTATCACTAACCCGATCTTGAAATAAAATTCAGAAGCTAATGTGTGGCTATGGCTCTGATACCATGTAGAGAATAGCAGAAGAAAGGTATATTTAAGAGACCTTCTGCTAGCCCAAGATCATTAACTAAGATTGAAAGATTCAACTAAGAAGAGAAGCTAGAAAGGTGAAGAAAAAAATATTAAAAGAGAGAATTTGGATTTGGAAGAAGACTACTTGAATATGCTTTGTATTGGATTTATTTTTTGGATGGTTACAAATGTACAATGTGACTCCTATTTATACTTGCCTATGGATGATTTTAGAAAATTTTCTAGATACCTCTACATAAAAATCTAGTGATCTTTATCTTCTACTACTCTAGAATATCTAGATAATTCTAAGATAAAAATCCTAAATACTATGTTAGAGTATTCTAGAGACTTTACTAGAAAATTATGATATTAATTCACTAGACTATGCTAGAAATTTAACGAGAAAACTATGATATCTATTCTTCCAAGAAATCCACTTTAGATATTTTTCACAAGAAAATCAATTTTTTGTTTGTTTGTTAGATTAGTTGATTGGAGGAGGATAAATCTATAACTTGTATTTTTACCCCAACAGTTCCTCCACCAAATCTTGTTTGTATTAATATGGTCTTTGGAGATAAGGTTTTATGTCTCCCTTTTTTTTTCTAAATAAATTTATGTATCTGCATGGTTGGGATCTTGCTAAACCCACCAACATCACAAGTTGATAATCTGGATGTTGGGGTTTTAAAAAAAGAAAGTTGTTTTCAATAGTCATAATAAGAATATAATAATTGAAGTACAAAAACAACATATAGAAATCAAACTCAAAGGATAAAAAACTACAAGAGTAAAACTAAAAATAATAATGGCACGACTAATAGTATGGAAGGATAAGTGTGACAATGTTTGCTTATCTAACTAACCTTCTGCCCTAATTCTTGTGCTTTATAACCTCTTATATATCTAAGCTCATGCCCTTGGCAAGCTAAAGTTGTATCATGTCTCGTCTAATCACATCTCCCAATGCTTTTTTGGCCTGCCTCTATCTCTCTTGAAACCATCCATATCCAACCCCTCATACCTATGCACTGGGACACCTGTGCCTCTCCTCTGCATATGCCCCAACTATTTTAGCCTCATTTTCTGCATCTTGTCCTCTTTTAGGGCTACTCCAACCTTATCTTGGGTATCTTCATTCCTAATATTATTTCTCCTAGTATGCCCATATATCCATCTCAGCATCATCTTCATAATTTTCATCTTATAAACATGGGAGTTCTTCACTAACCAACATTCTGCTCCATACAACATAATTGGTCTACCCACCAATTTGTAGAACTTCTTTTAAATTTGTATGTACCTTCTTATCACACAGTACTCTTGATATAATAAAGCCTCTATTTCCTCCATCCTGCCCCATACTAGTATGATGTTTGATAGCATCGTCAATCTCCCTAGTTTCTTACATAATAGGCCCAAGATACTTGAAACTTCCTCTCTTTTGAATTAACTGTTAAGTGTTACATAATTGAATTTATACTCATAGAAATCTACCTTGATTATACTCAACATGACCTACAAATTATTAAAAAATTACCATTGAAACACAGACACATGCTCTCTGGTTTCCTCTAGTGATATACACACGTCTCATCATGGAGTCAATGACTAGACTTATTTTCAGCATGTTTGGATCGTCCCCCTAATCAGTCATCTGGGGGACTACTTCCCCAAAAGAATTTTCACAAAAAAACACCTACTCATCTTTCCTAACTAGAACAAAAGTTTCAAGTCTTGTACTTATGAGAATCAATTTGTTTTTGCTTAGTAAAATTACCTAGCTATGCTGGGTTATGTTGACAACATAATGGAGAAAAATGAGCCCATAGACCCTATCAAGTCTTTAATTAAAATAGGGGACAAGTAGGTCCCACAATATTATTAAGTCAAAAGAAATAAAGTCGCTTAAACAACTAGGACAGTTGTTCGACAACTGCATTAGTTGTCTCAACAGCTATCAAAGTTGTCCAACAACTTTGCACAGCCGTCGAACAACTTTGATAGTTGTCGAACAACTTTAACAAAAGTTGTCGAATAACTTTAAAAAGTTGTCGAACAACTTTGATAGTTGTTGAGACAACTAATGCAGTTGTTGAGACAACTTTTTTAGTTGTTGGAGCAAAAGCGTTTTAAAAAAAACTAATTTTTTGATCTCTTTTACCTAATTTTTAAGGCTTGAAGACTCTCACCTAATTGAATAACTAGTTTGTTCCTTTTAATAGCATATCCCAACACAATGGTAAGCTAGTCACCTAAAAAACTAGAAAATCATATACTCTCATATAGGAGGATGTAATTCTTCTGACAGATTCATATACATGTGAATCAACTAACAAAAAATTAGCCTTATCAAATTTTGTTCTAATACAAGGAATTTGACACTTATTCAAAAAGTATGCACCTTTTGTAATTCCAGAAAGTTTCTTACAAGATGTTATTATTGATGTTGATTCTGCCTAGCAGCCCTTTTCACCAAAAAAATCTTCAATTGTTTTCTCTAAAACAGTGAGTCACTTCAACATTTGATTGATCAACTATCTCAATGACATTGTAGATGATTTGCTTGAGTTTGAATAGTTGTTGCTCCTGTTGTTCACCATATCTACAATGACCATGGAGTATATCTAGAGAGTAAAATTGGTTGAGTCTTGTACCCTTCACCATTTCCCTCTAAATTTTATTGCCAATACTTCTGCCATGTTGTTATTGATACATGCCACAGGAATTTAAAAAGCCATCACCATCTCTCTATTGTTATCCCTGGCTATCCCTCTAATTCTATCTCTTCCTGTATCCAAAAGAAAACTTCCATCAGTGTTAATTTAATGTTGCCTATATGAGGTATGCTTCATTTGACTTGAGTCCATTTTTGTACTGGTTTGATCCTCTATGCAATGTCACAAAATTAAATCCAGAATGTAATATTATAAAAGCGGGGGGGGGGGGGGGGGAGGGGATGTTTAGGAACAATGTTCCTTATACACCATATTCGTTGGAACACTATTGTAGTATTCAAGAATTTTTTTTTGTTCCATATCTACATGCACATATTTTCTTCCATAATTCGTACCAAATGAAGATGGGTGTGACGTGCAAAATCCACTAGTGAACGTTGTTCTTAGGTTTTATGTCCCACGACTGACGATACTTAAAATAGGTTCATCGTTATGAGTGATCCTAAAAGGATTTACAACAGTGTTCCAAAGAAAAAAGGCTGCTTCACTAGCAATAAACACATGTTCTAGTGTTTCTGATTGTAAACTCCTGCAATAAAAACAAGTTAAATTTATGTTAGTTCCAAATCTATTCAAAGTTTCTTGAAATGACAATTTCTTGTAATAATTCTCCAAATCAAAACAGAAATTTTGAAAAGGACTTTAGAGTGCCAAATCTTGATCCTCATGTTTAGGTGTGTGGGTTCTAATAATTTTCCACACAGCCCTACTGGTAAAAAAACCTTTTTCAGTAGTGTTCCATACCGGGTAGCATTATCATCAATGTTGCCAATATGGAACCCTTTATGTGGTTTACTAGCTGACCCGAAAGAGTTTGATTCAATTTTACAATATTCCAGCCACCATTAAAAATGAATTACTTCACAAAGATCTTAACATTTTTTCCCGACCCAGGGGATAATTTGGCTAGAGCACCTTTGCCTGTCCAGTTATCCCACTAAAAACCAGAACTTCCAAATGTGAATATTCCAGGAGATGTTGGGCTTAGCCTTATCTTTATCCCTCAACATACTTTTCCAGGCATGAGAGTGTGAAGAATCAGTGACTTTAGAGACAGAATGAGATTTTTTACAATACTTGTCTCTCAAAAAAGAAGCCTAGTGAGAAGGATGGGTTCTGAACCTCCACCACCTTGTCGATGTCAAAGAGTTTTCAATATCTTCTAGTTTCATCACCCCTATCCCTCTTTCTTCTTTAGGAATACACAAATTCTCACAAAAGGGCCAATGATACTTGTCTTTTCCTTCTTTTGTTCCCTAAAAGGAAATTTGCAAAGTATTTTTCAATAAGGGTCAAGGTTCCTTTTGGAGGATTCATAGCAGAGAGTATAAGAAGGTGTCGATTATGTAATGCTTTTGATCAAGACCATCATTCCTCCATATGTGTAACACCCCATATTTTGAGCTAGAAATCGAACCGTCGTTCGTACATTTGTAAACTCCAATCCCATGAATATCATTTGAATAAATGTGTCATGATCTTTATCCTAGTGTGTGAAGTACTTTTGAGGTGAAAAATGTTCAGAGCAATCACTTAGAACAAAGTTGAGCTAAGAGCCTATGATTCGTCCAAAGTTTGGTATTCGATTCTAAAAGGGTCTACTTTGAACGAGTATAAATTTTTATGTATGTGTAATTTTTCATCTCAAGACCCACCAAATTGTATACAATTGAGTCAACTTTCTAAAGAAACTAATTTTGCCTTAATCTGATACCCGACCGAAAAGTTATAGCAATTTTCATGAGAGGCTGTGAGGGCGCGCGATAAGCCTGCGCCGCCCGAGTTATTGAACCGGGATAGGGGGGACGGGCTCTACTCCTACAGACTAAGGGGGTGTTGCCTGGTCCATTCCCACGCTGTTTACAACTCCTTAAGGGTCAAGGGGTACTTTGGTCCTTTTCCCTCAACCCTAAACGTCCAGGGGACTATTTATTGCATCCAAAAGAGCATTATTTTCTCATCTTCCTCAAAATCCCTCACGTAAAATCTCTCCCCTTCCCCCCCTAAACAAAGCTCAAATTTCTCGTCTCAATAACACAAAGAATTCAAGATTTCAAGTTCAAGAAACCCTCAAAAAATCATCTATTAAGGTATGTGGGAGTTCATCCATGGGTTCCCTTTCACCCATGGAGCCTAAGAAACCTTTTTGAATTTAAATTTATGAGTTTTACATGTTTCAAGTTGAAGTATCTCCATGAATCTCTTGTTGAATTCGATTATGAGTTATGAACTCATGTGTTTTCAAGTAGAATGAGTCATATCATGTTTGAGTATTGAAATTCCCATATCATGTTCAATTAATTTCAAGATGAATCCCCAGGTTATGAATTTTGCCATGTTACTCTATTGTTCCCTCGTGTTTAAGACGTTCTTATGATTCAAGCTATGATCTTTACATGTTTTGATGAAATGCCCATGTCCTATTTAAATTGAATTCCATGTAAATCCCCTAATTCATGATTATAGTCATGTAATCTTGCTATGCTCCCATGTTTAAGACATTCCCATGTTCAAGTTCATGATTCCCATGTGTTTAATGAAGTGTCTATGCTTTTGGGTTTTGAACCATAATTCCCATACTACAGTTTTAAGTGTTGATATCGTGCTTTATGGTCATTCATTGCTGGCGGATTAAACATCCAATACGTATGTGTTTTACATGATTTTTAGATTTTCAATTATGATTCAGTTAAACCATAATTTATTCATATTTAATCAGTTATTATGATTATAATGAGCACTATCAGCCATGAAATCATGTTCAGTTAAACTCAGTCTAGTTTCAGTTCCAGTATCAGTTTATACATTAATAATTACCTAAGAATCCGTATGCACTGTTATTTTCAGAATACCATGACCTGAGCTTATCAATTATTATTTATCAGTGCATGCACCAGTTAGTATTTCAGTGTCTTTCAGCTGGGAGTAGGATTTAACACTAAGTGAACGAAGGGATGTCGTCTTCTCTTCCAGTTAGGCATGAAACGTTAGTAGCAGTCCCTAAGTTCCAAACCTACGGTGCCACAGTAAATTTTGAGGGGTCCCCTGTCAGTTAGGCATGTCACCCTCGTCCTCCAGGACATTAATTTAGTGATTACTATTGTTCAGGTTCTATTTCGATGGCAAGGATAAAACAACCCTCCTCAACGTGGGTTAGATGTTGGAATCCATGATAGCTTACATGGTATATGTCGGTTAGATGATAACTCCCACAGTCTCAGTACAGTATTCAATATATTCTAAGTTTAGATTTGCTTGACCATAACATATAGACTCTCAGTTATTCAGTTATCAAATTTCAGTATTTCAGTTTACAAATTATTTCAGAAATATTCTTGTGCTTGGTCTTGCACTCTCAATTTTACAATTTTCATGCATTCATGCTTAGTTATCTCATGTTTTTTAGTTAGTCCTTATCTCATAGGCACCGTACTCCACCATTTCTGTCCAGTTATTCAGACTAAGTTCAGTTCAGTGTTACATGATCAGTATTCAGTTATCAGCTATTCAGTGATCGGATATCAGTAGTCCGTATTCTTATATCAGCTAATCAGTATATAGGCGCTAGTTATCCTATTTCTTAAATTTCAATCATTCCGTCACCCAGGCATTAGTTATTCAAGTAATCAGATCAACTCAGTACATGTATGTTTGGTTTTGTATGTTTATGTATCCATGTTTTACCATATCCCAGCTTCAGTTCTATTTATCCTACAAAAGTAAATTTTTAAGAAACTAAGTGTAGTGATTCACCAGCTTATCAGACTATGGTTGTTACTCATGTTTTAAGATATTTCAGCTTTCAGTTTACTTCAGCCTTTTGGTGAGTATAATTACACTTAGCATCATGTTTTAAGATTAGGTATGAAATCAGTTTTACTTATTGCATTCATCCCCGCTTACTCAGTACATTCCATAAGTACTGATCTATTTAAACGACTATGTGGCTACATTATTTCATAATGTAGGTACAAGTTGTAGTCCATACATTATGATCAGACAGTTGCAGTTCTAGCCAGCAAGTGATGAGTTCTTCTATTTCAGGGACTTCAGTCAGATGTTGTTCATGTACTTTACTTTATTACTCTGATTAGTGGTAGTTAGGGGTCATGTCCCAGCTATCTATAGTCAGTTTAGTAGAGTCTTCATATATGTCAGTCAGAGTCAGTCATGTAATTTTAGTTTTCTCCTTAGTTTTTATTAGATTGTAAATTGTATCAGTAATATAATTTCTCTCAGATTTTTTCATGATTATATTTCTACATAGCAGAATAACTATTTAATATATTATAATTCAGTTGCTTAATAATTTGCCAGTTCATGGGTTAGTTTGGGATCGCTTGTGGTTCCAAGCACCTTGTTACGACTAGGGGTAGTCTCGGGTCATGACAAAATTGGTATCAGAGCTAGGTTCAAGTGTCCTAGGGTGTGTATGAAGTCATGTCTAGTAGAGTCTTGCAGAATGGTATGAAGAGTCTGTACTTTTCTTCGAGAGGCTACAGGGCATTTAAGAAAAGTTTCCCTTCTTTCATGTCTCAAATCATGCAGTAGAAGTGTTCTCTAAGATATTTATATAGATCCTCATCTTGCTCCATTCATGTCAACTCAGCCTTATTTTAAGGTAATAGAAACAATAAAGCTTAAATTCCTACAGAAAGAGCTTTCTTAGACAGTCTCCACAGACAGTTATGGGATTGCACATAGGCTCGAAAGTATCCCATCAGTGCTTTTAGTTCCAAAGTTTGAAGGACTTCATTAATGTTCATGAAAATTATGCATTAATCCAAAGTCAGATACGTTTTTAGATCCCTTCTCAATATTCTTTGACAACATGTGACCTAGAGTTAGAAGTATGAACCCAGAAGTTAAGCAACAGTAGAGTGGGAATAGTATTTATCTAGATTTAGAAGAATATGTATCCATGGGGCTAGTTGTATGAAAAGCGAACCAGTAGTCTTGAAATAGTATACGTAAGAATTTGATTTTGTTGGTTCAAAAATTAGTATGATGACGTTGGGTATGTTAGTGTGATGGAAATTCTCTTGGTTTAGCAAAAAATATAAGTTTAGAGACATGATAGTGGTAGGTTATGATAGAAGTAGTATGGTTCATTACAGGTTTGGGAATATCCATGTTACGTGTTAGAATCTAAGTTTAAATCTTGGACGATTGATCTAATAGTAAGAAGAATTGAATTCTAGATGGTGTGAACTCATGGTCTGGTGATACTTAAAAAGGTTTTAAGTTAGTCAGTGTTTAAGTTTTTATATGATTATTATTGGGGCTATAGAAAGTTAAGAGTTGTATCTCAAAAGAAAGCACTAGTAGTGGGACCTATATTCTCGGTGTATCTTTCAGAGCGAGTTTATCATTTATGTGTATTATCCCAGACTCTAGAGTAACGTGTTTGTAGTTGAGTTTAGAGTTTATTAAAGTGGTCCACAAACTTAAAATGACAGCTTAATGCTAAGAGGGAGATGATAGAACAAGTAACAAAGTCAAGCTCTCAGATTTTAGTAGTGATGCCAGTATGTTATAGAACATCAGTAAGAGAGGATGATGCCCAACCCATTCTTGTCCCAGTGCAAAGTGTTGTATTTCAGTCATCACGACATCTACTCATGCCTTACACGTTAGCTTCAAGATCATAGCTCATATTTATGCACTTTATAGAAAATTATTTTTGCTTCCAGTTCCCAGTATAAGGAGTTCTAGTTCACTCAGAAGTACAAATCATATTCTATGAAATTATGAACTCCAAACTCAGCTCATGCATCTCATGACTCATGAACTCATGCTTTACAGAATATTTAGTTCCAAGTACTCATGGTACACTCTTAATAATCAGTGAATTTAGATTATGTCATGTATGTCCCTAGTTTAGCTCTCTTTGATGAATTCATGCCCTTGGTACTCTATTTCTCAGGCCTTAGTTAAGTGTCCATGTTATGCATAGCATTCTTTCATGTTTAAGGTCCTCATGTCCTTATATAATGATAGTGGTGATGAATAATTGCTTAGATGGGAGAGAGTAAATATCTCATGTTGGGGAAAGTTTGTTGCATGCTTGTTGTATCTCAGGTTATAAGTGTGAAGTATGATTGAGGTAGAACTCTTAATATATGTCATGGTTAGTTGAGAATTCCATGTATGTCTTTTTAAGAATAGTTTAAGAAAGTTGTTATTGTTAGAGGTTTAAGAATATGAGAAAAATGCTTTATGGGTATTTGCCTAGAAGTTTGTGTGTGGTTATGAAGATAGTCTTGAATTTCATATTGGTGTATAAGTGGATGAATGCATTGTGCATCAGTGAATTCCTAGTAAGGGGTTGAATCTAGTTGTTGAAGTGGCAAGAAAAATTATTCTTGAGATGAGAAGTGGTGAAAACACATGAGGTATTAAATTCATGGTTCAGACTAGTATTACAGTGTTATATGTGCACTTTTTAGATTAGAGTAGGCTTGAACATAGTGAGAGAATTCAGTTCAGCTCAGACTTCAGTAGATAGAGTTATCAGTGCCCATGTAAATATTTTAAGTAGCTTTAAGTGAAGTGTAGTTTTGAAGTGGGGTGTATAATTGAGTATAAGCTTTCGATATGATTCATTCCGTATAGCCAACAATCCTATCTAGCAGTCAGAAGGACAAGTTTCTATGTTTTCTATCTTTCCATCTAGTCATACTATTTGGAGTCTCATGAATAGGCTATTCCAAGAGGTAATTTGTTTGGATCCGGGTAATTTACGAATTCATCACAATTCATGCATCATGCATTAGTTTCGGATTCTATATATTCAGTCCTAATTCAGCCTGTAAGTGTCTCGTCCATCATCTCAGTCATTCCTTAGTATTTCAACCAAGTCAGTACCATTCAGGGGATGAAATATCCCAAGGGGTAGATGTATTGTAATACTCTGAGTATTAATTTCCTAAACCTTTCATCCTTTCTTTAAGAAATAGGATCCATCTTAAAGTAATGGTTACTCCTAAGTTAACTCTCTCATTTTAATCTCAGCCTTATAACTATTCTTATGTCATTGCATGTATTCATGAAATCAGTTCAGTTTATGTATCTTGCTCAGTCTAGTTATGCAGTCATGTTCCAAATCACGTTCCAAGTCATGCACGTTTAGAATATGATCTCAGTGCCTTAGTATTCTCAGTCTAACCAGTCTTATTCGAGGATGAATGATTCCAAGGAGGAGATAATGTAACGCCCTGTATTTTGAGCTAGAAATCGAACCGTTGTTCCTACATTCGTAAACTCCAATCCCATGAATTTTATTTGAATAAATGTGTCATGATCTTTATCCTAGTGTGTGAAGTGATTTCGAAGTGAAAAATGCTCATAGGAATCACTTAGAACAAAGTTGAGCTAAGAGCCTTTGATTCGTCCAAAGTTTGGTATTCAATTATACAAGTGTCTAATTTGAACGTGTATAATTTTTTATGTACATGGAATTTTTCATCTCACGACCCACCAAATTGTATATAATTGATTCAGATTTCTAATGATTCAAATTTTGCCTTAATTCGATACTCGAGCAAAAATTTATAGCAATTTTTGTGAGAGGCAGTGAGGGTGCACGATAAGCCCGTGCCGCCCGAGTTATTGAACCAGGATAGGGGGGACGGGCTCTACTCCTACAAACTAAGGGGGTGTTGCCTGTTCTATTCCCACACTGTTTTCAACTCCTTAAAGGTCAAGGGGTACTTTGGTCCTTTTCCCTCAACCCTAAACGTCCAGGGAACGATTTATAGCATCCAAAAGGGCATTATTTGCCCATCTTTCTGAAAATCCCTAACGTAAAAGCCCTCCCCTTTCTCCCCATGAACAAAGCTCAAATTTATCCTCTCAAGAATACAAAGAATTCAAGATTTCAAGTTTAAGACACCCTCAAGAAATCATCTATTAAGGTATGTGGGAGTTCATCCATGTGTCCTCTTTCACCTATGGAGCCCAAGAAAATTTTTTGAATTTAAATTTATGAGTTATACATATTTCAAGTTGAAGTATCTCCATGAATCTCTGGTTGAATTCAATTACGAGTTATGAATTCATGTGTTTTCAAGTAGAATGCGTCATATCATGTTTGAGTATTGAAATTCCCATATCATGTTCAATTAATTTCAAGATGAATCCCCAAGTTATGAATTTTGCCATGTAACTCAATTGTTCCCTCGTGTTTAAGACATTCTTATGATTCAAACTATGATCTTTACATGTTTTGATGAAACGTTCATGTCCTATTTCAAGCGAATTCTATGTAAATCCCTTAATTCATGATTTTAGTCATGTAATCATGCTATGCTCCCATGTTTAAGACATTCCCGTGTTCAAGTTCATGATGCCCATGTGTTTGATGTAGTGTCTATGCTTTTGGGTTTTGAACCATAATTCCCATACTATAGTTTTAAGTGTTGATATCGTGCTTTATGGTCATTCAGTGCTGGCGGGTTATGAACACCCGATACCTACGTGTTTTATATGACTTTTAGATTTATAAGTATGATTCAGTTAAACCATGATTTATTCCTATTTAATCAGTTATTATGATTATAATGAGCACTATCAGTTATGAAATCATGTTCAGTTAAACTCAGTCTAGTTTCAGTTTCAGTATCAGTTTATATGTTAATAATTACCTTAGAATCCATATGCATTGTTATTTTCAGAATACCATGACCTGAGTTTATCAATTATTATTTATCAGTGCATGCACCAGTTAGTATTTTAGTATCTTTTAGTTGGGAGTAGGATTTAACACCGAGTAAACGAAGGGATGTCGTCTTCCCTGCCAGCTAGGCATGAGACGTTAGTAACAGCCCCTAAGTTCCAAACCTATGGTGCCACCATAGATTTTGAGGGGTCCTTCATCAGTTAGGCATGATAACCTCGTCCTTCGGTACATCAGTTTAGTAATTACTACAGTTCAGGTTCTATTCTGATGGCAAGGATAGAACAACCCTCCTCAACGTGGATTAGATGTTGGACTCCATGATAGCTCACATGGTTTATGTCAGTTAGAGGATAACTCCCACAATCTCAGTACAATTTTTTGTATATTCTCAATTCAAATTTGCTTGACCTTAGCATACAGACTCTCGGTTATTCAGTTATCAGATTTCAGTATTTCAGTTTACAGATTATTTCAAAAATATATTTGTACTTGGTCTTGCATTCTTAGATTTTACGGTTTTTATGCATTCATGCTCAGTTCTCTCTTATTGTTCAGTTAGTCCTTATCTCTTAGGCACAGTACTCCACCATTTCAGTCCAGTTATTCAAACTAAGTTCAGTTCATTGTTACATAATCAATATTCAGTCATCAACTATTCAGTGTTTGGATATCAGTAGTCCATATTCTTATATCAACTACTCAGTATATAGGTGCTACTTATCATCTTTCTTAGATTTCAATCATTCTGTCACTCAGGCATCAGTTATTCAAGTAATCAGATCAACTTAGTACATGTATGTTTGGTTTTATATGTTTATGTATCCATTTTTTACCATATCCTAGCTTTAGTTCTACTTATCCTACAAAAGTAAAGTTTTAAGAAACTAAGTGTAGTGATTCACCAGTTTATCAGACTATGTTTGTTACTCCTGTTTTAAGATTTTTGAGCTTTCAATTTACTTTAGCCTCCTGTTGATTCTACTTACACTTAGCATGCATGTTTTAAGATTAGGTATGAAATCAGTTTTACTTATCACATTCATCCTCATTTACTGAGTACATTCCAGAAGTACTGATCCACATATACGTCTGTGTGGCTACATTGTTTCATAATGTGGCTACATCCTAAGTAGATGAATAGAAAGTTCTTGTCCATAAATCCAGAAGCAAATCTCATCCTATTTATTCTACTGACTAAAGTATTAGAAGTTGTGCTGATAAAACTCTTTTCTTGGTTTACTTTCTAGAAAGATGTTTTTTCATATTTCTTCACTTGTGTCAGAACAAGCTTACTGATTTGGAATTTCCACCTGTAAAGATAATAATGTCATCAACATATGCTAAATGATTAATGATAAAATTTAAGGTATTCATACTAAATAGAGTAAAGTTGTGATTGTTTTTAAGGTTTTTAAGAAGTCTAGACAACTTCTCGGCACCTATAATAAATAAAGGAGGAGAGAGAGGATCTCCCTATTTGAGACCTTGACTAAAAGTGAAGAAACATGTCTCAAATCCATTAATGATAATTTTAGCAACTATTTCATGTTGTTATGTGTAAAACTTCCATTGAAAATCCCTTGTTAAAATTCTATCCAGATTTGAAGTTATAAATTTCAGGCTAGGCTAGTTTTGAGCAAAATCAGAGTAAGGTAGAAAAAAAGGGCAGCCCAGTGCACTAAAGCTACCACTATGTACGGTATTTGAGGAAGGTACCCACCACAAGTGGTGTATCGTACACAGCCTTACGTTGTATTTCTGCTAGAGGCTGTTTTCAAGGCTTGAACCCGTGACCTCGTGGTCATATGAGAACAACTTTACCATTTACTTTACCAGTTACCACCAAAATTGGAGTAAGTTATGGTCTAGAAAAATCTAGAAATGATTTGGGCAAGTTGAGCGGTATTTAATTTTATTTCTAATTAGATAAGATGATAAAGATTTGGTAGGAATTTATGAAATCAGATTTGGGTAAGTAGAACTCCCAGAATGGATCTTAATGTAAAGGGCATTGTTTGGAATATCCCAAATTTATGGTGCGTTGCAAAAATTAGAATTTTTGGGAAAAACATGACATTCTATCCCACATATCCTGCTATAGCGATATGAAAACCGATATAGTGGGGTGTTGTTATAGCGGAGAAATTCTTGCTATATATAGCGATGGTCAAATCCGATCAACTCCCGCTATAGTGGCAACACAAGTTGTAGATTAAATTAATTTTTGTCCATAATAGTTTATTTTTCTAAAGCTTATTTTAGGGTAAAGGAGGGGAGATTTTCATCGATTCTCACTAGATTTTCGTCTTTTATATTTGTAAAGGTAAGAAATTCATTCTTGTTAACTTATAATTAATAATTACGTCTAATTTATGGTGTTCGGGGTGGGTTTTAGGACTAAATTTGGTTATTTTCAATGCAATGGAGGAAATATATAATAAGCTAATAGATTTTGATTATTAACAATTAATTTTTCATTGTAATTAATTCTCTAATGCATCCATGAAATTGATAGTTTTAGGTGAATTATAGTAGAACCACCCTAGAATGGGAAAAGAATGATTATAAACTTGACCTTAGGGGTTGGATGGGAGTTATAATTCCCAACATGGTAGGTCATTTCTTAATTATGTGTTTATATGCATGTTTTAGACCACAACCTAGCAAAAATATGCATAGAAGGGTAAACCTCAACTTAGAGAAGTTGTGCAAGTTTGGTTTAAGATAGGTGATGGTATTATAGTTTAATGCAATTTGTGCTATATGTGCATGTGAACTACCATGTAGTGTGGCTTTTTAGTGTATGTTGTTTGGTGTGGTCCATGCAAATGATTTTATGTTGTTGCATGATTTTGACCTACCTTATTATTAAATATGGAATGTTTTGGTATTTGGAATGTTCTCACGGGTTATTGGGGTAACAAAGTTGGCAAAAACTTATGTCTGAGATTTAGTACATAGACGAAAATTATTCCATACAACTCAGGGCTAGAGGGTGGATGTTTTACCTATAGTGTGTATGTACAAAGGTTAGGTGAGTTTGAATGTTTCGTGAGTGAATAGAAAAGTATATTTTATGCTTGATAATTGTTTACATGTCTTGACCTTGGCTTGACTGAATGCGACTTGGTGATATTTTGTTGACTTATTTGTTTTAGTCCTAAAATGCCTATTTGTTGCTTGTTATGCAAAGTGCATGTTTGTTTATGTGTGGATTAACTACTTTTACCATAATTTAGTTATGTGTTCATATTCTCATTTTGGGTTGGTCAAATGACCTTACCAGTACACTATTTTTTCTTGTGTATTGATACTACACCTGCTCTTACTTTTATAACTATTGTGCATATTTCAGTGGCTCCTACGAGAGCTTATTTGTTATTCCAACGGTTGATTTCAGATTCAAGGTGAGCAACATGTTATGGGCTACCATGGATCACTTTTTAGATGACATATCTTTTATTTCTGGACTTATGCATTTTATTTTAGTTTTGGGTTTGCATCCTCTTCTTGACTATCTTTAGTAGTTTTGGTACGCATGACTTTTGGTTTCTAGGGGTGATTTTTGTTAAGTACAATTTTTTCAATTCAGTTGTACTTACGTTTTTGGCTTTAGAATTGAATAAATTATTGATATATTAGTTCTGGTATTTCTTCTAAGTGTTTAGTTAAATATGGTATTTTAGGGTAGATGGTTCTCCCACCGAGTGAGTAGTATGGGTGCCACTCACGATGGATTTAGTTTTATATTACAAATTGATATTAGAGCCTAGGTTTATCAATCTTATCATACCAAAATGAGTCCAATAAAATCTCGCAGAATGATACAAAGATGTCTGTACTTCTCTTTTAGATGTATAGGGCTTTAGAAAATATGTTATTTTTGTTTTTTTATGTTATAATTTGATTTCAATTGTTATCTGGTGATTCAAATTAGTATCTAATATTTTTCATTCTTTTATCCATAGATGGTGAATACTAGGTCAAATGAAACTCGACTAGCAACCCTTACTCCGGCCGCTCCAACTGCGGAGCAAGCTATAAGGGAAAAAGAATGAGTAAAAGGGACAAGTAGAGAAAAGAGGGGACGAGCCACACGACCAGACCCTTTAAAGTTCAGTATCACTTCTCTCACCTTAGGATTTTATTGAGGAAAGAAAAATAGTAGATGAGTAGAAAATAAAGCCTAAGGTGGCTACACCGACTGAAGTTGGAGCACTACCTCTTATGTCTTCTTAGGTTAGTCAGTAGGTGTTAGCTTATTTGAGTGGGTTTGCAGGAACAAGAGAAACACCCAGGGTACTAACTTTCCAGGCTTCAGTTGTTCATCCTACTATTAGTATGGCTCCTAGAATAGATGAAGCTTTAGGGATAGATACTTTTTCTTGTCTGGTTTTGGGTTTAATAATGACTAGTACGAAATATGAGTTGTTGACAAAATCTGTAAAAATGAAACCTCCAACATTATAGGGTACTAAGTCCGATTTTAATTTCATCATTGATTACTATGAGAGTTTACATAAGATGGGTATTGTGAAGTAACATGGAGTTGAGTTTGTGACCTTTCTATTAGAGAAATATACTAAGAAATGATGGAGGGCGTACATAGAATATCGGTCATTGGTTTTGCCTCTATTTACTTGCCAGAAGTTTCATGCTTTGTTCTTAGAGAAGAATGTGCCTCGTGCTCTCTGAGATCATAATAAGGATAAGATTTTGGCATTGGAGTAGGGTGGCATGTCAGTTATAACCTATGCGACTAAGTTCTATGCCTTGTCTCGCTATTCTACTCAGTTGTTAACTACTGAGGAGGAGAGGATTCGCCTCTGCATTAATGGTTTTAGTTATGATCTTTAGTTTTTTTTGTACCTATGACTTCTGTAGGAAAGAGGTTCAATAATGTTTTTGACTATATGAAGAAGTTGGAGGGGGTAATACAATCGGGTCAGGCTAAGATATTAGCAAAAAAGTCCCACAATGTTAGGAATTTCAGCAGGTCTTACTCTAAGGGCCGCGGTCAGCAAGCCTATTTAGCCCATCCTATTCGGTCGGCCTTGCAAGCTTTTATTATGGTTCCAACTAAGGTTTCTTCTCAATAGTAGACTGTTAGTGACCTCAGGGATTCTTAATTTTTTACCAGTCGACCTTCTCTTGAGCTAGGATGTTACTATTATGGTGTTGTTAGACACTTTATGAGGAAGTGTCCTGTGAGATAGGTGAATGCTCAGGAGCAATAGCAGACTTAAGTTATATTTCCAACAGATAAAGGGGAAGAGGTAATGGAGGGGGTTGTCCATAGGGTGGATGAGAAAATATGATAGGTGGTCAGGGTGGCGGAGGAAATAGCAATATAGAGGGAGAAGCAAAATTGGGGAAGGAGTTAATTGTTTGATGGCTGGGCTCATTGTTATGTATTTTTAGAAAAGATTGATGTCGAGGCTTCTGATGCAATGATCAAAGGTACTATTTCTATTTATGACCAAATAAATTTCATTTTATTTGATTCGAGGTCTACTTATTCTTATGTGTCTGTTCAGTTTATGGTGGGTCTGAACCTAGTTTGTGATGTACTTGATTATCCTGTTTATTTGTCTACTCTAGTTGGTGCATCTATGGTGGTAGCCCATGTTTACCATTTCTATTTTATGTTGTTTGTGGGGTTCAGACTTGGGTAGACTTGATTACTTTGAATATGTTGGACTTTGATGTAATTCTGGGTATGACCTAGTTATCTCTATATCAAGCTGTTTTAAACTATAATGCTAAGACTATGACTCTAGCTATGCCGAGAATGGATAAACTAGAGTAGGAGGGAGTGAACAAGGCTAATACAATGAGAATTATATCATTTGTCTTCACTAAAAGGTTAGTGTAGAAGGAGTATCTAGCATTTTTAGCTAATCTTCAGGATGTGAATGCAGTTGCCCTATATCAATCCTTGCTTATCGAATGGCTCCAACAAAGTTGAGGGAGCTCAAAAATCAATTACAGGAACTACTTTACAAGGTTTTTATTCGTTCAAGTATTTCACTTTGGGTTGCTTTGGTCCTTTTTGTTAAGAAGAAGGATGGTAGTTTGAGGATGTTCATTGATTATAAACAGTTGAATAAGGTTTCTATCAAAAATAAATACCCCTTGCCTCACATAAATGATTTGTTTGATCAGTTATAAGGTACGCCAGTGTTTTCTAAGATTGACATGCATTTGGGTTATCATCAGTTTAAAATAAGACTAGAGGACATCCTAAAGATAACTTTTAGAACTTGATATGGCTATTATGAGTTTTTTATGATGTCTTTTAGGTTAACTGATGTACTTGCGACCTTTATGAGCTTGATGAATGGTATCTTTAAGTCATTCTTACATTCTTTTTTATCATGTTTATTGATGATATTTTAGTCTACTCCAAGTGTAAGGAGGAGCATGCAAGTCACCTTCGCATAGTTTTGGGGATTCTGATGAAGAATCGGTTATTTTCTAAGTTTTCAAAGTGTGAATTCTTATTGTCTTTAATGGCCTTCTTGGGGCATGTGTTTTTTGAAAAATGGGTGATAGTGGATCCTAAAAAGATTGAGGCAATTAAAGTTGGTCCCACCCTAGTTCAGTGACTGAGGTAATGAGTTTTATGGATTTTGCTTGTTATTATCACAAGTTTGTCAAGAACATTGCATCTATTGCAATGCACTTGACAAGGTTGACTCAGAAGGAAGTTCCATTTATTTGGTCTGATCAATGTGAAGAGATCTTTCATAAGCTTAAGACACTCTTGACTACAACACCTATCCTTTTGTTATTGGTTAAAGGTAAGGGATTTATAATATTTTGTGATGCTTTACTTTTGGGCTTGGGTCTTGTGTTAATGCAGGATATGAATCCCATTTTTTTTGCTTTGAGACAGTTGAATCCTAGGAACTACCCAACACATGACATACAGTTTGCAGCAGTGTTGTTTGCATTAAAGATTTAAAGACACCATCTTTATAGTGTTAAATGATTTTCACGGACCACCATAGCCTGCAATATATTTTTCCTCAAAGTGATTTAAATATAAGGAACTTGTAACGCCCCGAATCTGGTACCCAAAATGCTACACGATGCTCATGACCCCGAAGGACCACAATCTAACCCATGACTGATATCTGTAACTGAGCACTGAATAATCTACTGAAATTATGTGGAATATAAGCTGTAAGGCCATAAGGTTCAAAACTAAACTAATACTGAATATAATACAATGTCTGTAATGGGGTATAATAATACCCAAAACTGAGATGAACTGTCTGAAACATGCTGTAGTCTGAAAACACTCTAGTCTGAAAGCCTCTAAACTGTCTGAAATCTATGGAGTTGATGGGACATGTGCCCAACTAACTCCAGGATACTGAAATAATAAAGTAATAAAATAATCATGCTATCCTCGAATAATAAGGACTCACTTCTAGTCTGGCTGCTGAACGTCTGATCTACTAAGGATGCTCGAGAGCTCGTGCCTCTAAACCTATGGTATAAAACACCATAGCACAAATGCGTCCGTATATTAAATGTACTGGTATGCAAGTAAAGTAGGCTGAATGCAATGGTTCATATGCATGAACAATAATAACTAACTAAATAATATGAACGTAAGAATACATACATGAATACGTAACTGTAACTGAGATCGTGATAACGCTGACTCATGAATTCTAATAACATGGGTTTACTGATATCTGAGTACTGATACTGGGATACTGATTATGAATCACTGAATCTACTGCATACTGAGAGACTGATGTTATATCACTAATACAGGAAAGACTATTTTTGACAGTTCTGATTATGAAGAACTAGTCTGATTGACTGTATCTGACAGTCCTGAGTCTAAATACTGATAACATGAGTTTCGTATAATTAATATATTATTAACTGAGTTTGTATTAACATGATTACTAAGTCTGAGTACTGATAACATGAGTGATTGTATCTGACAGTCCTGATACTGATGGAACTAGCTTAGTTCCGCACTGTACTGAGTTAATTGTAGCTGACAGTTCTTAATTTTTGTAGAATTGAACTGAGTTATATTACTGAAACTAAATGACTGTATCTGACAGTCCTTATTATGTAACTGAAACTGTCGAAAGTAGTTATCTAACCGACATACCCCTAATATGCCATTATGGCTGAGTTGGGGTCTAATCTGTAACCCCAATTGAAAAGGTGTCAATACCGCGCCACTGGTAAGGATAAACTGAGGGTAACCCTCATCTGCTAGTGTCCCCTAAAAGAGAATGGTGGGACCCTCATCTGACAGTGTTTATCCACCTCATCAACCCTTATCTGATAGTGTTGATGTCTCAACTTATGCTGGCTACATAGTTCTGGAATGCAAGGATGACTACTGAGAATCAAACCCTCATCTGACAGCGTGTGTTCCCATCCTTAGGTTCACTAAGTGCTAATTCCTACTCCTAACTGAATAGACTCTGAACATGATTAACTGAACTGTACAACGACTGGGTTTCCTGAATTTTGTGACTGACAAAATACTACTGATATCTGATAACTGGCTGAGTTCACGGAGATTTCTAAGATTACTGAGATTTACAGAGATTACTGATATTACTGAGACCACTGAGGTCACTGAGGTTTCTGAGATTTCTGGAAGAGTCTGGACTGATACTGAATTTACTGAGTTTTCCTGAGTCATGAGACTGACTAAATTCTATTGATCATGTCTTGACTGAGATTATCGTGAAAACATGACTTGGCTCAAGACACACATCTAAATTATCGGGTACAAGTACCCCCAGAACTCGATAGAATGAAACTGACAAGGCTTGACACTTTTGATCACATGGCCAATATCAACAATTCATAATTTCATAGTTGGGAATTTCATGAAACACATGATCATCATAATGTTGTACATGGATAGTATTGCGTATAAACATGACATAATTTCATGCTTCTAATCTTATGAACATCTCACCAAGCAATCACAATGCATAGGTTTAGCATGGGAAGCATCTTAATCAAATAGGTATAGCATAACTTAAGAGACATGACATAATCTTGACACATGGAAACTAAGTACTTGATCATCATTCATTCATTGGGACATATTATCAAACACCAAGCATGCACACTTAGGGCATAGGTGTATTCATCAAACTACATATAATAAACCACTCAATTCATGGATTTCATCTTACATACTAACGTAATTTCAATACAAACAAATAAAAACCACAATTTTGGAATCATACAACAACACTATCATGATTTCAATCAACCCACAACATAAATATTACAATTTATAGTTTAAAAGAGGATTCTTGAGCTTCATGGATGAAAGGAATCCATGAATAAACAATGTGCATACCTTAGTTCTTGATTCTATGAAGATTGACGGAGAGATTCTTGAATTTGAGTCTTAGATTTGAATCCCCAATCGAAAATCCTAGCTTGTTCTTGAGAGAAACTTGAGAGAAACCCTATATTTTGGGTGAAATATGGATGAATTACGTGTTATTGGGTTTATATAGGGTTGAGAAATTGACCCTTTTAACCCTTGGATGCGTATTTTATTTTGGAAAAAATTTCTCAATTTCCCACATGAAAAAAGTAAAAATATTGAAAATAACACATGTATAAAAGTGGATTAATCTTTGAAACAAGTCTTTAATATTTTTAGGATGATCTTAAGCTAGGTAGAAGTACGGGGTATTACAACAGTGGAGATGGATAGAGTTATTGAAGGATTATAATATGACTATTCATTACCATCTTGGTAAGGCCAACGTAGTGGCAGATGCATTGAATCAAAAAGTTGTAAGTACGAGTAGTTTGTTATTTTTAGGGTGTCCAAGCAATCTTTAACTAGAGAGTTTCAAAGTCTAGAATACCTAAGCATGTAGTTTGATGTCTCAAACAAAGGGTGGTGTGTTGGCTAGTGTGGAGGTAAAGTTAATATTTGTGGAGCAAATTATGGCCAAATAATTTGAGGACTAGAGGTTGAATGCACTCTGGAATAAAGTAGTACATGAGGAGGTGGCGAACACTATCCTTGACATGAGTGGGGTGTTATGGTTTAAGGAAAGTCTATGTGTCTCTTAAATTTGTGATATACTTTCAAAGGCCTATGGTTTGTGTTATTCTATTCATTTTAGGTACGGTCAAGATGTACCACAATTTGAGGCAGCTTTATTGGTGGCTCAAGATAAAATAGGACATAGTGGATTATGTGTTCAAGTGTCAAAAGTTGTCAGTAGGCGAAGTATAAGCACCAAAGGCCTATGAGGTTGCTTTAGAGAATAACTATACCTATGTGGAAATGGGAGAACATAGCTATGAATTTTGTAGTAGGTTTTCCTAATTACTCTATTTGGGTGATAGTCAATCGATTGATGAACTAAACTCAATTCTTACTACTCAGCGGTTAGCTATATCTATGTCAAAGAAGATTTTGAGACTTTATGGGAGTCCACTTACCACCTTTTCTAATAAAATACAAAGTACACTTCTATATTTTAGGACAAGTTACATGATAAGTTGGTTACCAAACTCATATTTAGCATGAATTTTCATCATCAAACTGATGGACAATCATAGAGGATAATTCAAGTGCTAGAGGATATGTTGAGGGCTTGTGT
Organism: Capsicum pubescens; assembly: GCA_030864215.1. Taxonomy (NCBI): domain Eukaryota; kingdom Viridiplantae; phylum Streptophyta; class Magnoliopsida; order Solanales; family Solanaceae; genus Capsicum; species Capsicum pubescens. The sequence goes on along the minus strand of CM061543.1, from coordinate 215,337,037 downwards.
GATAGATTTCAGTGGTTATTGGGACCAGTTTCTTTTATTTTGTGAGTTTTTTATACAACAACAACTATCACTCCAATATTGATATGACAACGTTCAAGGCACTTTATAGAATGAAGTATAGGTCACCTATTGGACTGTTTGAGACTGACGACGTCAAACCTTTAGGCACTGACCTGGTAAGAAAGGCTCAAGAGAAAGTAAGGTTTATTTAAACTAAGTTAGTGGTTGCTTAAAGTAGTAAGAAATATTATGTGGACCGTGAGGTAAGAGACATGGACTTCAAAGTTGGGGAAAAAGTTTTACTTAAGGTATCTCACATGAAGGGAGTCATAAAGTTCAGCAAAAGGCGTAAGCTCAACCCTCGATATATTATTCCCTTTAAGGTTCTTAAAGATGTAGGTCCAGTTTCGTATAGGTTAGTTCTTCCATCAGGTTTGTTAGGATTTCATCTGGTATTTTATGTATCTATGGTCAAAAGGTACCAAGGGGATAGGAACTATATCATTAAGTAGGACTCAGTTCTGTTAGATAAGGATTTGGCCTATGAGGAGGAACCAATAGCTTTTTCTAGATTCGAATGATTAGGACAAAGAAAATTTATTCGGTGAAGGTTCAATGGAAGCACTATCTAATTAAGGAAGCCACTTGGGAAATTAATAAGGACATGCGAGACAAGTATTCTTAATTGTTTGAGGATACATATTGATAAGGACATGCGAGACAAGTATTCTCAATTGTTTGAGGATATATGTACTCTTTTCTCTCCTTTTTAGCCTATTTTTTACTTTTGATTGTTTGGGGTGAACAATAGGTAAATTGGTATCTGGTGTAATGATTATCTATCTTGTGTTTGTGTAAACCTCCCGTCGAAAGTCCCATGTTAAAATTCTACCTAAATTTGAAGTTATTAATTTCAGGCTAGGCTGGTTTCAAGTAAAATTAGAGCAAGGTATGGTTTAGAAAAAACGAGAATAATTTAGGAAAGTTGGATGGTATTTGATTTGGTTTCTAGTTAGCTAAGACAAAAAGAAATCCATAGAAATTTAAAAAATCAAATTTGGGAAATTGTAACTCTCGAAATGGATCTTAGCATAAAGGGCATTGTTTGGAATATTTTGGATTTAAAGTGTGTTGAAAAAATTAGAATTTTGGTGTGAAACTGGACATTTTGTCCCGTTGACGCTGCTATAGCAGCATGCATGATGCTACAGTAGGGTGGCTCTACATGGGAGAAATTCCCGCTATAATGATGATTAGACCTGGTCAATACCCACTATATCGATAGATATCATTATAGCGGTGAAAGTTGCAGATTTAATTAATTTTCCCTCCAAAATAGTTTATTTTTATAAAACTCATTATGGGTAAATAAGGGCAATTTTGGGTGTTTTTTTATCAAATTGTTATCGCTTGACTTCGTAAAGATAAGGAATTCATCTCCATTAACTTTTAATCGATAATTAAGCCTTAGAATTGCTAATTTACAGAGTTCAAGGAGGGTTCAGGACTGAATTTGGTTTATTTTTAGGTGTAAGGGAGGAAATTATGTAATAATTTAATGGATTTTAATTATTAACAGTAAATTTACCCTTGCATTCTATTAATTCACTAATGTATCTAGGGAATTGGTAGTTTTAAGTGAATTATGATAGGACCCCCCTAGAATGGAAAGGGAATGATCATTAACTTGACCTTATGGGTTGGGTGGGAGTTATAATTTCCATAATAGTTGGTCATTTTATTATTTATGTGTTTATATGCATGTCTTAGACCACGAGCAAGCGGAAATTTCATGAAAGGGCAAAGCTCTGTCTTAGAGGAGTTTTGGAAGATTGGTTCAAGGTAAGTGATGATATTGTAGTTTAATCCAATTTGTGCTATATGTGCATGTTAACTACTTTGTTGTGTAACTTGTTAGTGCATGTTGTTTGGTGTGGTCCATGCAAATGTTTTGACGTTGTTATATGATTTTGACTTACCTCGTTGTTGAATATGGAATATTTCAATATTTGGAATATTTTCACGAGTTATTGGTGTAACAAGCTTGGCAGACATTTGTGTTGTAGATTTACTACATGGAGGGAAATTTTTCCCTACAAGTCAGGGCTAGAGGGTAGATGTTTTACCCATAACATGTATGGAAGAGGCTCAGGTGAGTTTGACAGTTTCATGAGTAAACCGGGAAATATATTTTATGCTTGATAATTATTTACATGTCTTGACATTGGCCTAACTCAACACGACTTGGTGATATTAAGTTGACTTGTTGGTTTTAGTCGTAAAGTTCTTATTTTTTTCTTGTTATGCTAAGTGTTTATTGGTTTGAGCATGGATTAACTTATTGTACTATAATGAGGTTATGTTTTCATACTCTTATTTTAGGTTGGCCAAATGACCCTATCAGTACACTATTGCTTTTTTGTGTTGATACTACACCTGCTCTTACTTTTGTGAGTGGAATGCATATTCCAGTGGCTCCTACAAGACCTCAATTATGATTCAGTAGTTGACTTTGGATTCAAGGGTGAGCAACATATTTTGGGATACTACAGATCCTTCTTGGATGACAGTATTTATTTCTGGACTTATGCTTTTTTTAAAGTTTTGGGGTTGCATCCCCTTCTTGACTATCTTTAGTAGTTTTGGTATGGACGATTTTCAGTTCCTAGGGGTAGTTTTTATTTAGTACAACGTTCTGGATTTAGTTGTACTTATATTTTTGGTTTAAGACTTGAATATTTGTATTGATGGATTAGTTCTAATATTTTTTTGAAGTATTAATTTAAAGATGGTATTTGGGGAAAGATGGTTCTCCCACTGGGTGAGTAGTGTGGGTGCCACTCACAACGGTTTTGGGTCATGACACTAATAGAGTACTACACGTCTAATAAAAGTCTCTATATGATGTCTAACCAATTCTTAGTAAAGCCAAGTTTTTTCATGACAACTATTAGGATATTCCATGACATTCTATCATAGGCTTTGGTCATGTTCAATTTGATGATCATGTTTATGTGCTATGTTTTCATGGCACTTTCGTTGCTTAAAAAAAGGAAATTGTTCAAGTATTTAGTTATTCTTGTTAGACATGATATTTTTTTGTGTTGATTTTGCAGGAAAACAGAGTTTGGAGCAAAGAATGAAAAAAAGGATTAAGAGTAGCTTAGAAGGCTACCTACGAACCAATCTACGACCCATAGGTAGTACCAATGATCCATAGGTGGCAAAGTAAGTTGAGATCCTAAAGATTCTAAAGTTGCTAATTAAAGTTTGATTCCCACGCCCCTACCTACGAGATGTAGGTACAACCTACGGTTCAAAGGTTGCCTCATAGGCTGGAGTTCTGCAGATTAAAGATTTCTCTGAGTTCCACGATCCTACTTATGTATTGTAGGTTGCCTCGTGGATTGGTGTCTACTCCGGTTACCTACACTATTTAGGATAGGTTTTCAGATGTATCTATAAATACCCTTTGAATGTGTTATTATTAGTTGATGCACTTTATACACTTTTGACATTGTTTTGAGTTCTGAAATACATTATTGTTCTTGGAATCATTGTTCTTGGTTTTTAGGGCTTACAATTAATTTAAGATTTTGGGTTTACATTCTTATTCTTTGTAAGTTCATTCGTATGCTTTCATCTATGAAATCTATATGTGTTCTTACAATCATGAGTAGCCAAACTCTATAACTAGGGTTGTGGAAAACTTGATGGATTAGCAAAGCAGGTGAAGTGGAAAGTCATTCTAGATTAGTGTTCTTGCATGTATTGGAGTTTCCTTTGCTTTTATTACTTTCTTAAAAATTACAACTGTTAGGAACTTGCCTGTACTCGATACTTGATTGAAATAGAGATAGATATTGGAAAAAAGAGATCACAATAGTAATTTAGCTATCAACCTTTATCTAATTAACTCTAGACCAAGAGGAGATAATTAATCTGAGATCCAAAACAAGGGTTAGTAATGCGATACTCTAAGACTGGGAGGAGATGAGTGAAATTCACCCAAACTAATGTTGAGAGATGGTTAGGTGATACATAACTTGTTATATTTTGCATGCAAGACACTGAGATTGTTTGATGAGCACGAACTGTCTGTAGAGTTAAAAAGTTAGGGGGAGCACAATCCTAGTAATCGTCTCATACTAATAACAAACCTAAGTACCCAGCATTGTTACTGTTACTATTAGTTTCACAAAACTCCCCTTTTACTTTCTGCAATTTCCAATTACATCAGTAAGCTCGTGATAGATCTCCAACCTATTCCTCATGGGATCAAACCCAACCTTGTTGGGTTCTATATTTGACAAACGACTACTTTATACTTTATTGGTGGTATAATTTGGATAACATCAAATTTTTGTGTTGTTTCTAGGAAATACAGTTATAGATTTATTTATTGAGGTTGTTAAAGTTATTGGTTTCATTTGTTGTATTTTGTTTTGTACTATTTCTAGGGCATATATTGGTGTATGCCTAATACTCAGAGTCAAGGTAATCCCCTGATTCGATTTGATCCTGAGCTTGAACGAATCTTACAATAGAATTGTATTATGGAAAGAGAAGAAGAGTATGATAAAAGAGCTAGGCATAAAAGAGTTTATGATGACCCAACTATATTGAATCGACCATTTGTGTCTCATGATGATCCATCTGTATTGAATCGTCCACTCCATACGGTGTTAAAAAATGGACGAGCAAACTATTACCTGGTTAGTGGACGACAAAAATGTATGGTTAGTACTTGTCTGGCGTGCTAAAAAGAGAGCTAAACATAAGGTAGAAGATTATCGAGCAGCACTCGACAGGGACAGATTTCTAAGGAATATAGGTCAACCACTCGCTTATTAGTATTTGCCAGTTTATGATATCCAACAGAAGATTTGGGGTATGTTGAGCCAATTGAGACAGGTGATTTCATTCCCCTAGAGTTTCCCTAAGGAACAAAATTTGACATTACAAGTGCAATAATCCAGTTTCTTAATTTGAAGAGAATATTTGTTGGTTTGCCTACTGATGATACAAATATTTACCTTATGAACTTTTTTGGGATTTTCCCTTTGTACAATTTGGATGGGGTAATTTAGACAACTATATAACTCAAGTTGTTTCCATTCTCTCTTACAGGAGAAGCTACTTTATGGTTAGGAGAGCTACCTCATGGATCCATTACCACTTGGAATAAGTTGAGGATATAGTTCTTGGACCAATTTTTCCCTCCCTCTAGAATGTTGCAATTAAAGAATAAGATTTATAATTTTAGATAGTATTCAGAGGCACTGTACGAGACATGGTTGAGGTTTACGAAAAAGCTGAGGGAGAAACTTACTGGAGATATTCTATAGATCCTTGAATGAAAAAACCAAGGTTGTGGTTGATACTATTGCAGGTGGATATTTCATGAGTCTTTGAATGGATCAGGCTTTGGAAATCTTAGATCGAATTACTAAAACCAACCGAGGGTGGCATACTCAAGAGAAAGATAGGTCAGCCGGTACTTATGTTATTTGTCTTTCCAGTGAGCAATAACTGAGGACTGAGGTTGGGTTGCTTACTAAGCAATTTGCATCTATCAAATCAAAAAAGGTTAATGCAGTGGGTGCACGAGGTAAATTTTCTAGACATGACGAATCTGATTCTAAGGAGGAAAAAAAGTACTTGGCTAAAGAGATGGTGGGTTTTTTAGCCAAGGGACAAGCATCTAACCAAGACACTTAGAACTAGAGGCAAGAGAATTTAGATCAAACTTACTAAGGAGATAGGTATAGGGACAAGTGCAGAGAGCGTGATGGTGACTGGAGGAGAAAGGATGATTATAAGGAAAAAATAGTCATTATATTCCATTGGGAAACTATGATGCTAACTTGAGAACGTAAGTGTTGCTTTCTAAGCTTGTGAAGGGTTCAGAGAGCCAAGAGAGTTGCCTTAAAGAGACTAAGGCAAAGATATCAGGATTAATCTAGGAAGACGAATCACATGCTACCACGATTAAGCAAATTGAATAATAGTTTGGGCAGATGTTGGCTATATTAAATAAACACCAATCGGTTACTCTTCCTAGCAATACCATTCAAAATCCAAAAAATGACACGCACTGCTTATCCATCACCGCTTAGAGTGGTAAGGCTATTATTGATCCGCCTATGCCTATGGTTGATAAGGTGAAAGATGTTGATGATGCACCCAAAATTGAAAATGAGAAGTTGGTGATTAATAGTGAGACATCACAGGAAATGACAAGTGTAGTGAAATAAGCCAATAATGAAAAAAGAAAGGGTAAGGATGTCGAACCAGTATTGAAACCCATTCCATGACCTCCCACCTTTTCCTCAAAGGTTGAAGAAGAAAACTAAAGATGGGAAATATAAAAAATTTATATCGATTTTGAAGAAATTATCTGTGAATATCCCTATTGTGGTAGCTTTAGAGAAAAGATCTAGCTATATAAAGTTCATGAAGGATTAAGTGACTATTAAGAGGATGGTGAGTTTTGATCCCATTGATAATATGCACCACTGAAGTGCTATTTCCTTGTGATCTTTGGTTGAGAAGAAGGAGGATCCAAAAGATTTCACTATTCCTTGTACTATTGTATCCTTTAATTTTGCATAAGTAGTATGTAATCTAGGAGCTAGTATTAGTCTGATGTCGCTAGTTGTACAGGCAGTTGGGATTGGGATCGCCTAAGCTAACCTCTATGATATTATTGATGGTCGATCACACTATGAAGAAATCAGTTGGTACATGGTGTGATGTGTTGGTGAAGGTGGCTTCTTTTATATTCCCAACTGACTTTATGATTTTGGATTGTGAGGAAGACTTTGATGTATCTATCATCTTGGGAAAGCCCTTCCTAGCCATGGATAGGGCATTGGTTGAAATGGATACGGGACAGATGAAATTTAATCTTAATAATGAACAAGTCACTTTCAATGTGTGTCAGTCGATGAGGCAGCCAAAAGATATGTGGGTAGTTTCTATGATAGACACTGTAGATGATACATTGGTTTCATCCATTGAGGAGATAATTGGTTTTAAGGCATTGGCCATAGTGATCATGAATTTTGACAGTGATGATATCGAGTAGTATGATGAGATAGTGAGTGCACTTGTAGGCAGAGGTTCTATACTTATGCACCAAAAATTTAGATCTTGATTTGAAGAATAAAGCAACCCTGCCAGCTCGTCCATCCATTATGGAGCCACCAAATTTGGAATTAAAGGCCCTCCCTTCTATTTGTATTATGTATTCTTGGGGGTCAATAATACCATGTTGGTTATTATTGCAACAAATTTGTTGGATACATAGGTTGAAACCTTGATTTTAGTGTTGTAGAGGTTTAAATAGAAATTTGTTAGACTATTTTGGATATTATTAGAATTCCAAGTGAAATTTACAATCATAAGATTCAGCTCGAACTAGAGTGTGTGCCTAGCATTAAGCATCAACCTCGTCTAAATCCACCTATGTAAGAAGTGGCAAAGAAGGAGATTATTAAGTGGTTAAATGCTAGTGTAGTTTACCCTATTTTCGATAGTAGGTGGGTAAGCCTAGTCCCGTGTGTGTCGAAGAAGGTTGGAATCACTGTGGTCCCTAATAAGAAGAACAAGTTAGTTCCCATGAGACCAGTCACGGAATAGAGAGTTTGCATGGATTATTGGAAGCTAAATACTTGGATGCAGAAGGATCACTTTCCTATGCCATTAATGGACCCGATTTTATATCGTCTTAAATGTAGAGAGTGGTATTGTTTTCTTGATTGCAATTCAAGGAACAACCAAATTTCTATTAACCCCTAGGACCAAGAGAAAACCACTTTCATGTGTATATATGGTATGTTCACATTTAACAGGATAGCTTTTGGTCTTTGTAATTTTCTCACCACTTTTAGCATTTCATGATGTTTATTTTTTTTGGTATGGTGGAGGATACTATTGAGGTCTTCATGGATGATTTCTTTGTTGTGGGTGACTCATTTGATAACTGTTTGATTCACTTGGCTAATGTACTGTAAGGATGTGAAGAGTGCAACCTTGTTCTGAACTAGGAGAAGTGTCACTTCATGGTAAAAGAAGGGATCATTCTTGGGCATAAAATCTTAAAGAAAGGGATAGACCCTGACAAGGCTAAAATTGAGGTGATTGAAAATTGCCTCCACTGATTTCTGTAAAAGGTATTCAGAGTTTCTTAGGTCACGCAATTTTTATAGGTGGTTCATCAAGAACTTCTGTAAGATTGCAAATCCATTGTGCAAGTTTTTAGAGATGGAGGTGAAGTTTGTTTTTGAGAATGCTTGTCTCAAGGCTTTTGAGTTCCTTAAGGAGAGATTAATTTTTGCCCCTATCATTGTGTCTTCGAATTGGACTCTTCCATTTGAGGTGATGTGTGACGCTAGTGGTATGCTCCTAGGAGCAAAACTAGGCTAAATATGTGAAAAATACATCTTTCCATTTATTATTCTAGTAAAGCACTCAACCCAGCACAAGAAAATTACACATTAACAGAATAGGAGTTATTTACAGTGGTGTTTGTTTTAGAGAAGTCCCGATCCTATTTGATTGGTACCAAAGTCTTTGTTCACACTGATCATGATCATTTTAGGTTTCTTAAGGCGAAGAAGGATGCTAAGACTAGATTGATTTGATGGGTACTATTGCAACAAGAGTTTGATTTTGAGGTTAAGGACTGGAAGGACACAGAAAATCAGGTTGCAGACCATCTACCCCGCCTAGAAGAGAAGGCAATGATTAAACTAGGGAATGAGATTGAGATTGATGGTACTTTTCCAGATGAGCATGTCTTGGCAACATCACAAGACTTAATTCCTTGGTTTACTGAATTTTGAGTGGAGCGACACTGTACACTTGAGAATGAATAAGATAAATAAGTTAGATAAGTTTCGCCTCCATGCTTATGAAAGTTTAGCCTTGTATAAGTAGAATATGAAATTATACCATGACAACTGAATGAAGAAGAAGGTATTCCAACCGGTGATATGGTCTTGGTGTATAATTCAAGACTTTGCTTGTTTCCTGGAAAATTAAAGTTTAGGTGGTCGAGACCATTTATCGTGGTAAGAGTATTTACACATGGTTTGATTGAGCTACAAAGAGATGACGGATTCCCCATTCAAGGTGAACGGGCACTACGTTAAGCATTGCATAGGAAACATGGAGGAGTTTAAAGTGTATGAGAATGTTAGCATTGTCAAAGTTTGAGAAGCCAAGGGAGATAAGTCATGTCATGATATTAAATCAGACACTTCATGGGAGACAACTCATGGGATTGTTGGTGAAGTCTAACTACCCACATATCCACATCGTGCCGTAACGTTAAATCAAGTGCTGCTTGGGAGGCAATCCAAGGTTTTAGTATTCACTTTATTTTTTGTTTTGTAGGTTAGGTAGCATGGAGAAGTACCTGGAGAATGGGAAAAGTTGTAAAATTTTAGACAAGTCCAGGTAAGTAGACATACGACTCAATTCATGGGTCATAAGTCCAACCCATGACATGTAAGTTGAGTCGTGGGAATCAGAAGAAAAATTTGAGTCTCTGAACCTCAACCTACGCCCCTACCTACGACCTCGTAGGTTGGGCCGTAGGAATCAAACCTGAAGCCTTGAAGTTTTAGAGGATTTATCTGAATCCTACAACCCTACCTAAGGCCATGTAGGTACAACCTATGACCTATAAATTGGGTCATAGGTAACCTAGTGACTGGGATAAAAAATTTAATAAAATATTGGGTCGAGCCCTTATACCTTGACCCGGATTAGCTCAACTATTCCATTTAAACCCTAAACTCAACCCATTAAGCCATAAATTCATCAGTTACAACTTTTCGCTCAAATTTAAACTCTCCCTCTCCCATTTAAACTTCAAAAAGGAAACCCTAGTCCAAATTACCACATACCTGCGCGTATTACACTTAGAAGTTGGTCAAATATACTTTTTCGTCTTTCTCTTCTTCTACAATCGTCACTCAAGGTAAGGTTTTCTATGGTTCAAGTTTTATTAATAACTATATTTTGGTTAAAAAACCTGTGCGTGCACTTAATAGTAGAGTAGAAGTTGATTGACTCAAATAACTCTTGCAATACTTATGAAAATTGAATTAATGCATGTTATGGTGATCAAAATTGGTCTAAAAATTAGAAATTATGATCTAATTTCGAAGGGAAATTTTGGGAAGGAATTGAAAAACATTCAGTAGTGATTTATGTCCCTACCTATGACACGTAAATTAAACCTACAAGTCATAGGTTGTCCTTGTAGGAATTGAAACTAAAGCCAAGAAAGTTCAGAGGCTTTGTCTGCTGCCTACGAGCCTACCTATGACCCCATAGTACCCCTGAGTTGAAATCTCACTTTTCTTTTTGTTTCCTGTTCCATTACTGTATTTCAATTATTGTCAACTCTCTTTACAGGTACTGTGGCACCCAAAGCTACACCAAAGAAGGCCGTGCAGTCTAGATTATGAAATATATCTCCCGAATAGAGTGGATCCATGGAGGAGTACCTGGTTAACAATGCACTCTATGCCAAACTAGGGGCCAAAGTCAGCCAACAGCTAAAGCTGTTATTCAATCAGTCTCTCAGCCCGAACTACCATCGGCACCTTAGCCTGGGCCCAAGCTGCCCAGCTCATGTTATCCAGATTATACCCAGGATGAGGTCAACCAAAACATCACCCACCATACTATCCTATCCCTCCCCATTCTGATGAGAGAAAGGATGAGTTCAGTTTCAGTGGCGCTGAAGAAGATTTAACTATCCCCCAATTTGAGAAGGGGGCAAAATATGCTTCTGGTATCGATGATTATGAGGAAGACACACTGTAACACCTAAAGAGTACACCCTGGGCGCCACACGGTGCTTACAGCCTCAAGGGTCCACAAGCTAACCCATGAGCTGGTACATACTGTGAGCACCAAGTAAAACTGATATCAAAAGATCATATGCGAAAATAAAATTAAGGAATTCCATAAGGTTTTAAGTCATAAATTTGATAAGTCTGTAAGACTACTAATAATGCTGATAATGACTACTGAAATTTGAAAACTAACTAACTGTCTGTACTAGTCTGAAAAGCCTCTACTGACTGAATAAGCGTTGATGGGACAGGCCCAAACTAACTCCAACTGACTACTGAAGTGAAAGCGTGAAAATAAATATAGTCTTTCCTTAAAATATGAGGACTCACCACTGCTATGATTAATAATCTAGAAAGTCTATGCGCAATCAGGGAACTGAGTGTCTGAACCTATGATATGATACATCATAGCGCAAGAAAAAAGTATGCGATCAGTACTTTGAATGTACTGGTATACTAAATGAGGTAGGCTGATATTCATGGTTTCATATGCATGAATAATAACTGACTGAATAGTAGGAAGTACTGAATAGAAATACATGGAATCTGTAAGTACTGAGTGTGCATGAAATCTGTAAATACTGAGTATGTATAAAATTTGTAAATACTAAGTATTCATGAAATTTGTAAATATTGAGTATGCATGAAATCTATAAATACTAAGTGTGCATGAAATCTGTAAATACTGAGTGTGCATGACTAGGCATAAAACATGTTCTAAATATAGAGTGTGTTTGGTATGATGGAAAATGTTTTATGGAAAATGTTTTTCTATTTTCCCTTGTTTGGTTGTAGTAAAATATTGGCAAAACATTTTTTAAGATAACTCATTTTCCTCTATTTGAGGAAAAATGATTTCCTTCATGGACCAAGGAAAGTCATTTTTTGAAAAATGACAAATATGACTTATGCCCCTACCCCCACCCCTCTCCCCCACCCCAATAACACTCATATTCACATGACTCAAAAAATTCACATTACTCGGAAATATTTTTTACTGTGTTTTGCTTCAATTTTTCACTGCTTGAAATAAAAAATAATAAAACCCGAATTTTTCCCATTTCAAATTTCATTGAATGTATTGTTATTTTCATATGCATAGAAGAAGACTTATCTATGTTAACTTTGCTAATTGCATATTTTATTTTGTCATCGATGTAACTTGTTTCATGAGGTTGAATAAGATTTTCGTTCCGTTATATTTCTATTGATTGTAGCATCATGAGATTGTCCAAACAAAATGTTGATAAGTGTCTCCTATGTTTGTTAATTAACAGTTGCTTAAATTTAGAGATTGTAATATTTTAGTATTCGATATTGATATTATTTGTTATGCTTAAATTTGTTCTTACAAATTGTTGGGTTGCTAGAGGAACTGATATACTAGTTAACAGTTAGTAGTATTTTATAAAAAATATTTTTTCACTCATCAATCAAACACTAGAAAATATTTTTCTAAAAAATATTTTCTACTCACCAACTAAACATCATAAAATATTTTTTGGAAAATATTTTCCACTCACCAATCAAACACGAGAAAACAAGTAGAAAACCAACTTATTTTCCAGGAAAATATTTACCAAGAAAACATTTTCCATCATACCAAACACACTCATAATCTGTAAACTGAGTTACAGAAATCTGATGACTGAATATCTAATATCTGTATGCTATGGTCAAACAAGACTGAAGCTGAATTACTGAGCTGATTACTAGACTGAGACTGTGGGAGTTATCATCTAACCGGAATGCCCCAATAAGCAAATGTGGGGCCCAACCTGTGACTCTAGTTAGAAAAGTGTTAATACAGTGCCACAGGTACTAACACTGTGTGTGGATCCACTGATATACTATCCCGAAGGACTAAGGGTGTCAAACCTAAACAGACGGGTGACCCCTGGGAGGTAGTGAAGACTAAACTGATGGGTGAATCCTCATATCCTACGCTGGCTACATAGTTATAAAGTACAGGGACTGAAACTAACGACTCTACCTATCTGACGGGGAGGCTTCCATCCCTGCACTCACTCGGTGCTAAATCCTACTCCCAACTGAACTGACTCAAAATACTGAACTGTCCTAAGTTTAACTGATTATGATAACTGATTGAACTAATAATGCTCATAACATATTCTGAAACTATTCTGAAGATACTGAGACTAATTAAATAGCTATGTTTTCGGGTATTCACAACCCCCAGGACTCGATAGCAATAATAGTAAAATAGTACTAAACTTTGGGGACATAACATAGAAACATTTATTCAAAATCCATTCTTGTAGGCATTTCATCAAACACTTGATATGCATAATTCAAGCTAAGCATGGGAATAGATTAAAGCTTGTAGTAATAGCATGAATTCAACCTCAACAACACTAATTATGATTTAAATCAGCGAATAACAATATTAAAACATGTGGGGTTTGATAACAACTATAATTTCATGTAAACATGGCATAGAATTACAATTCATGGGAGTTCATGGTTAAAATCACCATTTAAAATCATAATAACTTGTAAAGATCATAACTTTGAATTTAAAATTTGATACTTGGACTCCATGGGTGAAAGGAACCCATAGATGAACACTTAACATACCTGGATTAAGGAATTCACGAGAGTTGATGGTGAATTCATGAGATTTGTTCTTGAATTGTGGAGGCTAGGGCTCTTGTTCTTGAAAGATGGATCCTTTAATTTGAGTAACTTGCAAAATAATGAGCATATAATGATCTTTTGGGACATAAATCCCGTGCTTGGACGGATTTGGAGCTATAGAAAATGACCAAACGGTCCCTGGACATTAAAAATCCCAATTTTGAGGCTTACCGCTACTTCCTTGGGACAACTCCTATTTGGAGTTTTACCACTGATCGGTATTGGCTTCACCGCTATTGCACCGTCGAGCAGTGTAGTTGCGGTATCCCACTGCCTCACACGAAAAATGCTATAACTTTTTGCTCTGTTATCAGATTTAGGCAAAATTGATATCGTTGGAAAGATAATTCAAATTTCTATCTATTGGTAGATCATAAGATCAAAAATTATAAGTAAAACGAAAGATATCATCATTTAAAGTTGACTATATCATCATCCTTCTCGAGAACTCAATCGGTAAGGGATATTTTGATTTGTCTAATAGATAGGAGTTATTTGAGGCCTTAATATACATCAAACTCACTCATAAAACTACCAAAAAACTATAATTTATTTCTTATGAGATTGAAGCATGGCCCTAACATTGGTTTGGATTTTTGGGGTATTACAATATCTCCTCCTTGGGAACAATAGTCCTCGAATGAGGTTGGTTTAGATGAGAACACTGAGGAATTGAGGTTACATGCTGAATATAAATGATAAAAACATGATTACGTGAATGATTCTGAAGCATGACACATGAATGAACTAGTTTCGTGAAAGCACAATGACATGAGAATGGTTATAAGGCTGAGATAGAGACGAAAGAGTCAACTTATGTGTACCCATTACTTCAAGTTGGATCTTATTACGTGAAGAGAAGATGGAAGGTTTTAGGACATAAAAGATTGGGAAATTATATTACATCTCCCCCTTGGGACATTATGTCCCCTAGAAGATACTGACTTAGCTGAAATACTGAGATGATGCACAAGACACTTACAAACTAAATCATTACTTAATACCTGGGATCTGAAACTAATGCCTGATGCATAAACTAAACCTAATTTATGACTTGCATGGTCGTGAAGGAATTTCCTCATGAATTGGAGAGATGAAAGCCATAGAAGTTTGTCTGCCTGACTGCTAAATCGGATTACTAGTTATACAAACTAACTCATACTGAAAGTTTATACTTAAATAGAGAGAAAGAGAAAGAGAGCGAGGACAGGTAGTTTTAACTTCACACAGCCTAAGTCAGAGGGAGGGAATCATTCTCAGTTTTGACCGAAATCCTCATTTCCAACTCCGTCCTTATCCAGTGTTCCAGTTCCAAAATTCAGAGAGGGAAACAGAGATAGGGCATCATACCCTAAGACCCAGGGCAGTGTTAGCAGTGCCCGAACCAATCTCATTTGCCAGAAGTCCGACAGAAACCACCAAGGTATCTGTAGAGCTGGCAGCGATGTGTATTTTGGATGTGGCAAGCCAGTACACAGATTCAGACAGTGTTCTCAATTGGGTTTGCAGAGTCAGCATACCCGTCCCCCAGCTCATTTTGATCACCCGAATCAGCAGGGTACCTCATCCAGTGCCACCAGTGGGCAGCGCCCAAATAGACTCTATGCTCTTCAGTCCTGATAGTATCAGGAAAGTTCTCCTGATATGGTCACTGGTATGTTACAAGTTAATCATTTTCATGTTTACGCTTTGCTAGATCCAAGAGCTTCCTTGTCCTTTGTTACTCCTTATATAACAGTTGATTTTGGAGTTAGTCCCAAAATTCTAGTAGAGTCTTTCTCAGTCTCTACCCTAGTGGGTAAATCTATCTAGCCCAGTGGGTATACAGGAACTGTCCGGGTATGATATCTCAGAAAGTCACGTCAGCAAACTTAGTCAAATTAGAGATGACTAATTTTGATGTCATTCTCAGCATGGATTGGCTTCATTCTTGCTATGTCTCAGTGGACTGCAGAAACAGAATTGTCCAGTTTCAGTTTCCAAACGAACCCATCCTAGAGTGGAGGGGTAGTACTTCAGCACCTAGGGTCAGCTTATTTCTTACCTTCTGGCTAGAAAAATGATATCAAAGGGGTATGTATACCATCTAGTTTGAGTTCAGGACTCTCGCTCAGAAACCCCTACTCTTCAATCAGTATCAGAAGCATATGAATTCCCAGATATGTTTCCCAAATATATTCCAGGAGTTCCTCCCAAAAGTGAAATTGATTTCAAAATTGATCTTCTTCCAAATACTCAGCCCATATCTATTCTGCCATATAGAATGGCACCTGCAGAACTTAGAAAATTAAAGAAATAGATAAAGTATCTCTTAGATAAGGGATTCATTAGACCCAGTGTGTCCCCGTGGGGTGCACTAGTTTTATTCGTGCATAAGAAAGATAGTTCTATCAGAATGTGAATAGATTACCGTCAGTTAAACAAAGTTACAGTCAAGAAAAAGTATCCACTTCCCAGAATTGATGGCTTGTTTGACCAACTTCAGGGTGTCAGCTATTTCTCCAAGATATACCTCAGATCAAGCTATCATCAGCTCACAGTCAGGGAATGTGACATCCCAAACATAGCTTTTAGAACTCGGTACGGCCACTTCAAATTTTTAGTCATATTCTATGGTCTTACCAATGCCCCAATAGCCTTCATGGACTCGATGAACTGTGTGTTCAAGCAGTACTTGGACATGTTCGTCATAGTCTCCATAGATGACATTCTTGTTTACTCCCGTAATGAACACGATCATGCAGACCATCTCAGAATAATATTGCAGACTCTCAAAAACCATCAGTTATTCGCCAAATTCAATAAGTGTGAATTTTAGCTAAGGTCAGTAGCATTCTTTGGTCATATCATTTTCGGTGATGGCATTAGATTTAATTCCCAAAAGACTGCGGCAGTGAGAAACTGGCCACAACCTATATCTCTGTCAGATATCAGGAGTTTCTTGGGTTTGGCTAGCTATTATCGATGATTTGTTGAGGGATTTTTTCTATTGCATCCCCTATGTCCAGATTGACTCAGAAGAAAGTCAAGTTTCAGTGTTCAAATTCTTGTGAGAAGAGTTTTTAGGAGTTGAAGACTCGACTTACCACAACTCTAGTTTTGACCCTACCAGATGGTTCTGACGGCTTTGTTGTGTATTGTGATGCTTCCAGAGTTGGATTGGGTTGTGTTTTAATTCAAAGAGGTAAGTTCATAGTCTAAGCCTCTAGACAGCTTAAGCCCCATGAGAAGAACTATCCTACTCACGATCTTAAGTTAGGAGCAGTAGCATTTTCCTTAAATATTTGGAGGCACTATTTGTATGTGGTGCACGTTGATATGTTCACTAATCATAAGAGCCTTCAGTATGTGTTCTCTCAGAAAGACCTAAACCTCCGTTAGAGAAGGTGGTTAGAGTTGATGAAAGACTATGACATTAGTGTTCTGTATCATTCGGGCAAGGCCAATATAGTGGCCGACGTCCTCAATAGAATGTATATGGTTAGTGTTGCTCATGTGGCAGACAGTAAGAATAAGTTAGCTCAGGAAGTCCATCAGTTAACCGGGCTAGGTGTCCTCTTTGTCGATTAAGCAGAAGGTAGTGTATGTGTGCAGAGTAGTTCAAAATCTTCCCTAGTTTCCGAAGTGAAGGAAAAGAAGGATGGGGATCCCAGTCTAGTCAAGTTGAAAGAATCAGTCAGAGATCAGAAAGTTGAGGTTTTCTCCCAAGGGGGAGATGGTGTGCTGTGTTTCCAGGGTCAGCTATGTGTTCCAGGCGTAGATGACTTGAAGTAGAAAATTCTTACAGAAGTGCATAGTGCGCGCTACTCGATTCATCCAGGGTCCACTAAGATGTATCATGATTTATGGGAAATCTATTGGTGGAGTGGGATGAAGAGAGATATTATAGAGTTTGTGGCTAAGTGCTCGATGTGTCAGTAGGTTAAGATTGAGCATCAGAAGCCTAGTGGGTCCATGCAGGAGTTCAGTATTTCCACCTGGAAATGGGAAAAAGTGAACATGGACTTTGTGATGAGATTATCTTATACTCGTCATCAGCATGATTCAGTTTGGTTCATTGTAGATAAGATGACCAAATCCACTCACTTTTTTCTAGTCCATACCTTATATTAAGCCGAGGATTATGCCAAAATCTATATCAGGGAGTTGGTTAGATTGCATAGTGTTCCATTGTATATCATCTCAGACAGAGGTATCCAGTTTACTTCTCATTTCTGGAAGGCATTCCAAAAGGGTCTTGGTACTCGAGTTCATCTCAGTACAGCCTTACCTCCTCAGATAAATGGTCAAGCAGAAAGGACCATCTAGACCTTAAAAGATATGTTGTGAGCGTGCACTGTAGATTTCAAAGGTAGTAGGGATGACCATTTGGTTTTGATTGAGTTTGCATATAACAACAACTATCATTCTAGTATTCAGATGGATCCGTTTGAGGCGCTTTATGGGAGAAGGTGTAGATCTCTTATTGGTTGGTTTGAAGTGGGTGAGGCAGCAGTGGTAGGGCCTGACTTGGTATTTGATACCTTATAAAAATTCCAGTTGATCAGGGAAAGACTTAAGACAGCTCAGAGGCAGCAAAAATCGTACGTAGATATGCGCAGAAAGGATCTCGAGTTCGATATTGGTGACTATATGTACTTGAAAATATCTTCTATGAAAGGGGTGAAGAGATTTGGCAAGAAGGGGAACCTCAGTCCCTGATATGTCGGTCCTTACCGAATTCTCAGTCATTTCGGAAAGGTAGCTTACGAGCTTGAGTTGCCTTCAGATCTATCTTCAGTGCATCCATGTTCCACGTCTCCTTGCTAAAGAAATACATAGGTGACCCAGCAGTCGTAGTCCCTGTAGAGGGCATAGATATTCAGAACATCCTCTCTTATGAAGAGATTCCAGTCGAAATCCTTGACTACCAGATTCGTAGACTGAGGAACAAAAAAGTCCCTCTAGTTAAAGTTTTTGGCGGAATCATTCCGTTGAGGGAGATACTTGGGAAGCAAAAGCATACATGTGGACCATGTATCCTTACCTCTTCTCCACAGACTCAGACCCAGTCCAAGGTAATAGCTTTCCTTAAGCTTATTTAGTTTCATGTTCAGATTTCAGTTACAAACTTGGTATCAGTTACCATTGCATGTTCAGTTGTGTATTCATCCATTAGATATACATGTCCAGTATGAGAAACTCAGCTTATCAGTAATTCCAGTCATGCATTCATGAATCATGTTCATCTATGTGCTCATGTATTATATATGCATATTCAACACGATAATTCAGTGTATCAGTGATCTCAATCATAAAACCATGTTTTAGTTGTGCATGCCCAGTGTCTAGTTCAGTCTCTTAGTATTCTCAGTCTCCGTTGTCTCATTCAAGATTGAATGTTCCCAAAGGGGAGATAATGTAAGACCCCATAAAATCCTTAGCTTAATTCAGTCCTCTAAGCTTGTTAAGGGGTCCAGACTTAGAATATTTTATCTAAGTATTCAGATTTAGTGTCATTCTAGCCTTCGAAAGTTAGTGATCTTATTTCATGGCCTTTACATCCATTATAGGTGGATATTTAGGTTGATTCATGATCAAGAATATCTGTAGGTGTTTCCGTACAAGTTTCAGATTTTTCAGATATCATTTGAAGCTCCTTTAGAATCCTAAAATAGTGGATCAACGTGATCTTGGCGCACCGCGTCGACTATTGCATTGATAAATATTTTCCCCAGCTCCCAGACTCAATTTCCAGTGATTCAACTTAGACTCTACGTGATTAGATGGCTATCGCGTTGATGCCAATGACGCAGTGCGTCAGTCTGCGCATCGATGGTACAGTTTTGCAGTTATTAAATGACCGCGTCCTTGGGGGTATTTAGGTCTTGTTCCCTCAATCTTTAGCCCCTAAAACACGAAATTTATCACCTTAGAGAGCAATTAAACTCATCTTTTCTCAAAATCGCTCAAGAATAAAACCCTTGAAGATTTAATTTCAAATCAAGAACTCAAGATTTCCACCATCAATTTTCAGAAATTCCTTAACTAAGGTATGTGAAGTGTTCATCCAAGGGTCCCTTCCACCCTTGGAGTCCAAGAAACTATTTTTAGACTTCAAGTATATGAATTTCATATTGGGTTTGATAATATCCTTGTTTAAAATAATTAATTGGGTTTCAAATCCATGTTTCATAATCAATTTCATGTGGGGTTAATTGATTTATATGTGTTACCATGTGAAATCATCCTAAAGCCTTAAAATGGTAAATTTAATATTGAAATTGTGTGCTCACATGGTTATTAGTACTATGTGCATAATTTATGCCTTTCAAGTGATTTATGAATTAAGCATATGAGTTGAATAGTGAAGTTATATCAAGTTAGCATGTGTTTAAGTTCATGACATGCAAGTGTTTGTTAAATTGCCCCAATGAATGAAGAATGATCAAATGCTTAGTTTACATATTTCAAGTTTATGTCATGTCTCTTATTTTGTGCTATCGAGTCCTGGGAAAACTTGTACCCGATAATTTAGCTGATTATTTAGGGCTACGGTCAATCATAGTACAATAACAGTTACGTCACTATCAGTAGTACTCTCAATCAGTTACAGAACTAAGAAAAAACTCAGTAGATTCAGTATTCTTTCAATTTAGTTCAGTACTCAGTCCAGACCTCAGTAAACTCAGTCAGGTAACAGAATTCAGTAGTTTCCAACAGTCTACGGAACTCAGTGTACCCAGTTCGGTTTAGTTAAACAGCAATATCAGTAACAACTCAGTCCATCCTAGTACAGATTAGAATTTAGTTCAGTGTCTATTCAGTCGGGAGTAGGATTCAGCACTGAGTTAACCCAGGGATGGGGGCATTCCTACCAGTAGAAGGTTTGACCATTAGTAGCAATCCCTGCGTTACAAAACTACGTATCCAGCGTAGGTGAAGATGTCTTCCTGCCAGATATATTAAGGGTTGATATATCTTATTCGAGTTATCCTGACAGCGAGGGTTGACGGAAGAGCTTCCTGTCCGAGAGGGTTAACTCACAGCTTGTCCTTACCCGTGGCACAGAATTGACACCCTTCCAACTGGGGTTACAGGTTGGACCTCAATCAGTTTAGAGAAAGGTATGTCGGTTAGATGATTACCTCCCACAGTCTCAGTTCTAGTCCCAGTCTCAGAATAGAACTTAGTTCAGTTTTACAGATTCAGAACTATCAGACATAGTCACTCAACTCAGTATGGAACTTAGTATGGTTCCACAGTATTCAGAACTGTTAGATACAGTCATTTAGATAATCAGTAATACAGTATTCATAAACACAGATATCAGTTATCAATATTTAGATCCAGTACTCAGTATTAGCATGAACTTAGTTACAGTCTATGTATTCATGCCTGTACTCTTACTCAGTCATACTCATGTTATTCAGTTATTATTGTTCATACAAATGAACCTATGTATTTCAGCCTACCTCACTGAGCATACCAGTACATTCAAAGTACTGACGCATGCTTTTCTTTGTGCTATGATGTCTTATATCATAGGTTCAGACGCACAGGCTCCAGAGCACCCTTAGCAATTCAAATTCTCAACTTTCAGAGTAGTGGTGAGTACTTATAGTTCTAGGACATGCTTATTATTTATAGTACTTCATTTTTATTTCAGTAGATAGAGTTAGTTGGGGGCTTGTCCCATCAACTCCACAGTTCAAACAGTTAGAGGTTTTTCAGACTAGAGTATTTTCAGACAGTTGTTCAGATTTTCAGTACTTATATTCATATTTATTTACAGATGTGAACCTTGTGGCATATGTTTCCGCCTTTTTCCATAATCATTATATTATTTATTATACAGTTATTGCAGCAGGTACCATTCATGGGTTAGCTTGTGGTCCTTCAGTATTGTGAGCATCGTGTAGCGTCCGGGGTACAGACTCGGGGCATTACATTTAGACTTTACATTAAATCTATATAGTAGGTTCTCTTTTGTATGCAGTTTAAATTTGGAGAATTGGATGAATAAATCCAATCATTGTAAGGAATTAGTTTATTTTTTGAGATTAATGAAAACACCCAAGGGTTACTGGAATCTGATTCAAAAATTAGTGAAAGCTCGCATAATATATAACATGTCAGCAATAATTTGTTTAATAATTCATTATATTAGGTTATTATCCCTTTTGGAGGGGTTAGGCTTAACCCAGACTATGTTGATAAGTTAAAACAAAATACATATCAAGGAATGTTATGCACCAAACCTCTAACAATCATGATCTACAAAATAATTATTCAAAAAAGGAGAAATGATCAGTCTATACATCATCCTTTCCTACAGAGCATATGCATTAACTTACTGTCATGACCCAAACCCATCGTGAGTAAAATCCTCACTACTCACGTGGTGGGAGAACCATATGTCCCAAAATACCATTCCAAAGTCAACACTTAAAGAGATGGTAAAACTAATCCATAAATAGGGATATTCACTTCTAAATCAAAACATAAGTACAATAAAAAAAAATGTGGACATTGTACTTAACCAGAACCATCCCTAGGAACTGAAAGTCATTAGTACCAAAACTACTAAATATTAACAAGAAGGGGATACAACCCCAAAAACTAAATTAAAAAACACAAGTCCAGAAAATAAGACTGTGTCATAAAAGAAAGATCTCATAGTATCCCAAATATGCCTCTCTTCCTAAAATCTGGAATCAGCAGAGGAAATCACATGTGAGATCGCGTAGAAGCCATTGAAATATTCATTACACTCAAAAAAGTAAGAGTAGGTGTAGTATCAAAACACAAGGAAACAACGGTGTACTAGTAGGGTATTTTTCCCAACCTAAGATGAGAATATGAACACTTAACTGAAATAGAGTACAATAAGTTAATCCATGCTCAAAACATTCATAGACTTAGCATATTAATTACCAAAGAAGCCATTTAGTATTTCAATCAATAAGTCAGATATTATCACAAAATCAAGTTCAGTCAAGCCAAGTCAATACAAGTCAAGAAGTTAAAATAATTATCAACCATATAAATATATTCCCTGTTTCACTCATAGAGATATCAAACTCACCTAACCCTCATACGTACACGTTATAGGTAATGCAACCACCCTCTAGCCATGGCTTAATCCATGTACTAAAACCTAGACACAAGTGTATGCCAACCTTGTTTCACTAATAACCTGGGAAGATACCAAATACCAAAACATCCCACATTTAACAATGAGGTAGATCAAAATCATACAACAACATAAATTTTTTTATTATTGATCACACCAAACAACATGTACAAATAAGTCACATTACAAAGTAGTTAACATGCACATATAGCACAAATTAGATTAAACTACAGTATCATCACCTACCTTGAACCAAGCTTGCATAACTCCTCCAAGCCAGAGTTTTGCCCTTCCGTGCAATTTTCTCTTTCTCTTGGTCTAGAACATGCATATAAATACATAATTAATAAAATTTCCTACGATGTTGGAAATTATAACTCACACACAACCCCTAAGATTAAATTCATGATCATTCCCTTCCCGTTTTAGATTTTTTCTACCATAATTCCCATAAAAATACCAATTCTATGGATTAATTAGTGAATTAATGCAATGTAAGTGTAAATTAACTGTAAATGATCAAAACCCATTAACTTATTACCTAATTCCCCTCCCCTTGCACCAGAAAATAACCAAAATCAGTCACAATACACTCCTTGAACTTCACTAATTAGCAATTTTAAGGCTTAATTATCAATTACAAGTTAACGGGAATGAATTTCCTACCTTTACAAAGCCAAACAAAGAAGATCTAGTGGAAATCATCCAAAATTGCCACTCTTTTATCCCAAAATGAGTTTTTCAAAAACAAAATTCTTTGGGGAATAACTTTATTAAATCTGCAACTTTGGCCACTATAGTGGCACCAGCTACTATAGCAGGTGTTGACCAAGTCTGACCATCGCTATAACAGAGAAACTATAGTGGGAAACTCTCCACTATAAAAATAGTCGGTATAGTGGCGTGCCACCTCTATACCGACCTTGATGGGATAAGATGTCTAATTTTACCCAAAAATCACACTTGTTGCAACATACCTTAAACCAGGGACTTCCAAATGATGCTCTTTATGCTAAGATCAATTTCGGGAGTTCAACTCACTCAAATTCTACTCCATAAATTCTGTGAGTTTCTTATCATCTTATCTATCCAGAAATCAAATCAAACACCCCCAAACGGGACCAAATTATTCTTGTATTTCCCTAAACCTAAGCTCAGTCTGGTTTCACAAAAAATTAGCCTAGCCTAAAATTTACAACTTCAGAACCAGGAAGAATTTTAACATGGAAATTCCAAGGGAAGGTTTATACATAACGACATAAATGGTCATTACACTTACAACAAAATTACTTTTTTCATATCATCTTCTCATAGAAAGGAATTATCACTTGTGCAGTTGAAGTAGACTTTTTACCTCTTGAGGAAGCTACTGGAGAGAGGTAAAAAAGGTATTATTTTTATTGTTAGAAGACAATTTAGCTAAGTAATACAGTTGCTTACCAAACACACATGCAAAATTATATATGTGTGATTGAAGAATATATTAGTTGTGAGAACAATCAAATTTTCTTGCAGACTTAGTTGCTGACAAGCTAATAATCTACTAGTATAGTTGTCACAACAAGTGTTATTCGATTCAAGAGTTAGTTATTACTGAGCTATTTAATCTACTAATGCAATTAAATTAAATATGAGTCAGATTTTAGGAGTTATTTATAGAGTTATTAAGGCCTAAAGTTATAATCCTTGCATAATCTCATCATATTCAAATATATTATTTAAGCATGATTAAGATATCTATCAATTTACTGAACTACAAGGTTAATAATATGGTCATGGTCTCTCGATCTCTAACTGATTAAAATTATCCTTCTAACTACGTAAGTGAGATAGTGGAACTAATCCATATAAAATAAGTTATCTTTATGTATTGTATCCAAGTAGGGAGATCTAGGTATGTCTCCATCCTAGCTGCAATTTCATCCGTAGATGCATCCTACTCCCGTTAACCATAGGTGGGACCAGCTTGGGATGAAGTTTGATAATTGTATTTGCGACCAGGATTTCACAATCCAAAAGATTCTAAGCCTAGTCAAGTTTCAATCATGAAAATAAAATCTTTGGGAAGATTTAAATATTCCATTTTTGACCCAAAACATCATAACTTAATTTTTAAAGCTTGAAAACTCATTTTTGGGAGATTCAAAAGGTGATTTTCAATATTTGTTCTTCAAGTATGATTCTTAAACTACTTTTTCATATTTTCTAGTGATTATTTCATGATTGTATCATTTCTTGATTTTTCAACTTGAAAATTTGGGAGGGGGGTTGGGTAAAGTTAAGGAATGATAAATTGATGATTTTATAATCGATTTTAACTCCAGATTTATGAAATTTTAGATTTAAACTCCTTAGATTATGGAAAACATGATTTTTAAATAAAATTTTAGTTTTACCCTTGGAGGCTTAGAGTTGTCTTTTTCGATCCAAAATAAAAATATAGTAATAAGGGGATTGATGAACTCGTTCAAGTGTAGAACTTATTCTTGATAGATTGGGAGAGTTCTAATGCCACTCCAAATAGGAATTCTAGTATGTGACCATTCATTGCGTGCAGTTTAACTTTGAGATAAGTTATGACTTAATTTTATCCAGACTTTGCTTGGATCGGAACTTATGACATAAAAATTGTTATGGGTTGGGAAGATTAGTATATTATTGGAGTAAATAAGATGGATTATTATTTTGATACTCAAATTAGGGCTTATACCATATATTTCATATTAAATTCAAATTTTTTCTTGATATTGAGTTTCGAAGCATGTGTTCATGTGTTGAATGATATTTGAAATTTTTATATATTGTGTAATGACCTAATTTGTGAAATTTTACTTTTAATGTATTTTGATCATTTTTTTCTTCCCTAAAGTTTCTATATATTGATTTTAGACTACGGGGATGGATGACATAGTTTTTGATGCGATCGAAAATAATTTGGGTGAGTTTGTGCTTTTAGAGACTCTAAAAGCCATATAGTTGAATTTCGTCAATATTTGATATTATGAGTGCCGAATGGCAGTTTGGATAGTTTTATTAGATTTGAAATTTCAAATTTGGGTTAGTAGAATGGTTGGTTCGGGTTTAGAACTTTTATTTTATATTTTGACCCTTCATTTGAAAAATTACCAAAAAAGGGTTTTGAGGGTTAATTTAATAAAACAATTTTTTTTAAAATCTGACATAGACATTGAGTCTAGAATGTCAAAATTAGACTGGTAGTATATATCGTTTATTTCCGTGGGGTTCCAAACAACTCTTGAGGGTCTGTTCAGAGAATTTAAAGACATGCAAAATCAGCAAAATTGATGATATTGAGTGCATGCCAGATTCTTTTTCATGAACACAGGCCTTTGGAATAAATATAGAGAAGGAATTTCCATTTCATTGCGATTGTGAGGTGGTGGATGCAATCGCGAAAGGCATTCAAGGTTGGGTCAGGTTACACCTTCTTCATTTTACACCTCATTGTATACCTATTTTTCCATGGGTTTTTAACTATAGACTCCTATAATCTTGGAAAATATATTCTAAAACACAAATCTTATTTTACCCCTTTCAATTTCGAACGCATTTTGAATCCGTCTCAAATATGAGCAATATGGATATCATTAGATTTATTTTAATGCATAGATGCTATATATAAATATTGTAGTTGATTTAAAGGCCGTTCAAAAGGGGAAAGCTTCATGTTGAAGAACTTTAGGCTTGGATTTTGTCATTTTAAGGTAGGTTATGGATTAATTTATTTCATATTAAGTTTGATAGGTAATAAGGAGGTTAGCATTCTATGGGTTGGGGAAATTAACTGTGGAGTTTATATTTGAGATTATTATTATTTTTGTGTGCCCAAGTGTGGGCTTATAATCTGTTGTTATTGACTTGTGATATCTAATATTGCGTATTGCTCTTGTTGGGGCTTTATTTGACATCATTGACATTTTTTGTGCATTTAAATATCTTTATTCTAGATATAATGCTTATGCGGGGATTGAATTGTTATTATAGATCTTATTGAGAATTGGTTGCCTTATCTTGATAGAAATGCCCGAGTTAGGAATTGTTACAAAATTAGTGATACCTTACATGCATATTTATTCTGATGGTGCCTAATTAGAGTTGATAATAAGGAATTGTGGACATACTGAGTTGATTTTTGGGCTTACTTATCTATGTGTGTTGGATGGATTGGATATTTTCATACTGATTTTATTGTGAGAATTACATCTCCATTCCATATTATACATTTTTTAAGATACCTATACCATTAAGGAACACTATTTTTAAATGAAAATGAGACATTTTTATAGAAATCTTATTCGTGAACATGAGGCAGTGAGGTGAGTTGAGATTTGAGATATGAGTTATATTATATGGGTTGTGAACTACCCATGGGTCCTATCATGGAAGCTGTAAACTTGGTAGGTGTGTATAAAAAGTCATGCGATGACTTTCACTGTTCATTCCATCATTATTGCAAAACATTGCATATGCATCTTTCATGATTTTTTTAGCTTCCCCTTGACTTGTGTTTAGTTTCCGTGTACTCTTTGTGTATATTTGTGTTTTCTTTTTCGTATATTTATTAAAACTGTTAATGGAGATGGTGTAAGCTACCATTTGACACTTCTTTATTTATATATCTATAGGTGTCGGGATTATAGTCTTCTTTACTTATATTATTTTCTAATTTTCTCAATCGACCTATGATACTTACTGAGTAAAGTGGATCGTACTCATTCCTATGATATCTTTTTGGCACAGATCCGATCACGAGTATGACTCGTGAAGGCTGATTCATGCAATTGATTTGGTGATATCTCGAGGTACTGGTCCACTGTAATAGCCCACAAAATCGTAGCTAAGTTTCTAATTATTTGTCATATCATAAAGTCCTAAAATCAATTATTTTAAACCATTGATAAGTTTCATGACCAGTCATCTTGTGTGTAAAGTGTTTTCGATGCGAATCATGGTCATAGGAAGTACTTAGAGCAAAGTTGAGTTGAGAACACTTGTATCGATTGAGTTTTAGTATTCGAGCCTACAAGGGTCAATTTTAAATGAGTATAGATTCTAGAATATATAGAGCTCTGGATCTTAAGACCCACTAAATGAAAGATCTTTGAGTCTTCTTTTCAACACATCCAATTTCAACTTAATCCGATATTAGAGTAGAAAGTTATGCTCATTTTACCGGGGAGTGTGTGTCTGTCAGAGGTTGACAAGCTGTTAACTTTGTCATCAACCTTAACCAAAAAATACCTTAAATCTTTTAGAAGATTGACTACTAAGTTGACCATCCGTCAACTAGTTGACAAGTTGTCAACTGTGTCATCAACCTTAACTAGAAAATTTCCAAATCTAGCTAGAGATTGACGACTAAGTTGACAAGCCGTCAACAAGCTAACAAGCTGTCATCTTAGTTGTCAACTGAGAAATTCCTACAATTTTCTTTTAGTTTACTTAGGGGTAGTTTGGTCTTTTTCTTACCTCAGATCCTCTCTACGACTTAAATAACCCTATAAACATTATGTACTCATCAAAAATTAATTTTTCAATGCTCATTCTCCTCTCCACTCTCAAGAGAAAGAAGTAGTGTTTCTTTCAAAAGTTCAACTCCTAAGGCTCCTATTCAAGTTTCCTTCAAGAGATTCACTAAATTCAATTATGTGGGGTTTGAACAAGGATAAAATTTTATCCTTGTACCCAAAAGTTTTGATTTAACAATTGAATTTATGAGATTTCAATTAGGGTTCATACTCAATTTCCATGTTTTTGAAATTATGACACTATCATGTGTTTTAAAGTTCAGTTAACACAAGAATTTACCCTTACTCATGTTTTTATTACATGATTGTTATTATGAGATTAATTTTTGTATTTTGACATGAATTTCCATGAGATGATAAATATACATGACTTTAAGCATGATTCAACTAGTTTACAAATAAAAGTATGTGAATTTATCATAATTCTCTCAATCTACAAGAAGTTCAGATTTACCATTTCAGATTACTATAGTATGATTCGGATTTTAGTTTTGATCTTATGATATCATACATGATAAAATTCACATAGGTATTTATGAGTATGATTTATTAACAGAATCATGATTGGTTTTTAAATTTATAAACCCATATGCTTATTTTAAGGTGAATTTCATCAGTATGAGCATAAAGTGTGTGTGTGTGTGTATACGTATATGTATATATATTAGGAGTGGTATTTAGCAACGAGAAAGTAATGTGCATTTAGTGCATCCAATTTCCCAGAAACTACATGCTACCATAGGTTTTAGGGGCCTCGCCAGAGAGTGTCCCCTTTTCCCGATATAGGTTGAGGATAGTGATCAGTCTAGTTTTAGTTCAGGTTGTATTTCGATGGCAAGGGTAGGATATCCCCCCCCCAACGTGGGTCATATGTTGGACTTCGTGTTAGCTCGCATGGTTTATGTCGGTTATGAGAATCTCCATAAAAAAAAGTATTTAGAAACTAAGTGTAATGACTCAAAGTTTTTATTCAGGTATTGTTTTATAAGTTATTCTTTATGAGATTTTAGTTTTACTTAGTATTAAGGTGAGTCCTTTTACAGTTAGCCTGCATAATTTGAAAGAATACTCAACTTTAGATTTACTTATCCTACAAAAAATACAGATTTCAGAAACTAGTGTAGTAACTCACCCAACTTATTAGATTATTTTTGTTATTCATGTTCTAAGATATCTTAGTCTTTAGTTTATTCTAGTCTCTTAGTGATTCTACTTGCACTTAGCATGTATGATTTATGATTATGCATTGATTTAGTTTTACTTATAGAATTCACCCTCACTTACTCAGTACATTCTAGAAGTACTGACCATATATACATATGTGTGGATACATGGTTTCATAATGTAGGTATTAGTTATAGTCCACACATCATGGACAAACAATTTGAAGTTTCCAGCCAACAGGTGATGAGTTCTTTTGGTTCGAGGACTCGAGTAAACTATAGTTCCAGTATTATATGTTTTATTTAGTTGTATAAATTAGGGATAGCTAGGGGTCATGTCCCGGCTACCTATAGTCAGTATTAGTAGAGGCTTCATAGACATCCAGTCAGAGTTGATGTATTCAGTTTTAGTTTTCTTTGTATAACCAGTGTTGTAAGTGTTTGATCAGTATCGTATTGAACAAGTTAAGCTGAAGACATCTCTTCCACTTATTATTTCTAATTTTATGTAGTGTATTCGATTGCTCATGAGTTATGCCAGTATCATGGGTTAGCTTGGGATCACTTGTAGTTTTAAGAACTATAACATCCAGGGAGTACTTTCGGGGCGTTACACCCACTATAGGTTTCTTAGAGTCAGCTCTAGACATCATTTATCTCTTAGCAGTCTTTAATTCTATTTTAGAGATAGATTATTTACTTTTTTAGTTATAGATATTATATTAGATGCTCTTATACTTTTGACATCAGGTTTTGGGACACTTAATTTTGTTCAGAATTTTCTTCTTTTGTATATGATATGGTCTGACTTTGTTGACATGACTCAAACCAGGGCCTTGTTGTAATGGGCAATCTCAAGTCCAACCTAAAGCGGAGACCACCCCCGATACCCAACCCAACCAACCAAAATGTACCTTGAGTCAGATGAACTCTGAACATATAACAAAATAGCAAATCCACCATGTGGTGACTCTGGGATAAGCCTATATCCGAGGCCAACCCAACCAAGTCAATCCCACCAATATCCAACCAATCCAACCCAAACAAAAATCAATACAATAATCCAATGTATATATTTATATATAACATAACCAATCCATACCATACCCAAGTCCACAGTTGTCCATAAGCCTTTAAACCAAACCGAAGAGTACCTAGTAAGGACATGCTCTCGACATAGCCATAAACCAAGTCTATGAATGACAAAAGTACATAAAGTAATCCATGACATAAAATAGATATTTTTTGAACAATGGAAGCTTACCACTACAATCCAATGGTTGATCCTAAATTCGATCACTAAGTAAGAGGAGTAGAATGCCCGGTTTCTGTATCGCATGGGGATACAGCCGCCCGAAGACAGGTTAGCGGGTGAACACTAGCATGTACTCAGGATAAGGATAAAATAATGTCATTTATTAAAACCAAGTAAACCAACCATATGCATACAAACCATACATATAAATAACTATACTAGGAAACAAAACCGGGTTTAGCATGCATTTAAAACCATTAACCTGGGTATGTGTAGCTTAATCGACCTTAACCACCCACGGGCTATATGGGTCAAGTGTAACCCCTTGAATAGGCCCCTATACGTGTAGCCGCACGAACCGGAGATACCATAAGAGTAAGGGATTCCCCAGTACCCTTCACCCTCCATGATACATATGTACAGTGTACTTAGAGAATTCCCGTGTACCTCATAGTATCATATAAGGTTTCCATGACGTAGCCCTCATGTCGGCAAACATGAGTTTCTAGTGTTCATCTTTTGGAATCCCACCTTTATGGTTAGCTATCATACCCCACCTTTATTGCCCAATTAAAACTATTTCTAACCAACCAATCCATTATTCCATTTATTATTAACCAAGGCTATTAATAATGGTATTATCATACTGACTATAACTTGCAAGTATTGTCCTTAGCCAAACCTTCTAAGGTAAAGAGATTCTCGTGTACCCATTTACCAAGTTAACTTGGGGGAGTCCCATATACCCCACAAATGTTCATTACCATATTAGCTTGGGGGATTTCTTTGTACCCTACAAGGATTTCATTATTATGACGACTAGGGGGATTCCGTTGTACCCCACAAAGATGTTAAATTATGTCATAACCATTATCCAAACCAATTCATTATTTAATTCACTAGGGGGATTCCTATGTACCCTGTAAGGTTTTTATTTAGACCAACGATAACCACCAAAACCTGACTCTTTAACTATTCTAAACCATTCACACCCTTTTAAACCATTTTAGAGTATTCCAAACATTTAAAGAATTTATACCATTCAAACCATTTAAACCATGAAAAACCATCCAAATCCATTTAAGGTTCCATTTTCATAACATACCATGCATAAGTTCCATTAAAAATCCAACAATAGAGTTAAACTATTCTTTCAGGCATTCTATTGAACATGTTGAGGGCATACCTTTACCAAGACCAAAACTAAAGAATAAACTATCATAATTAAGGTTACCCATGACCCATTTGTTAAACCATAACCAAAAATCACCCAAGTGTGCAAACCATTACTAAAAATATATAAAAACATAGTTTAAACCAATACCAAACAACATGCATCAAGCCCCCAACATTGTTTCAAAACCACCATTTATGATTTCACAAATCAATGTTTAAAACACATTAAATCATTTCTTTATTTGTAACTAACAATGAGAGAAGAATTACATGCCTTATATAAGAAGATCCACGAAAAGTACTTGACCTCTCTTAGCCTCTAGATAAACACTTGAGAAACCCTAGCCTCCAATTTTTAAGAGAATATTTAAAGAGTGATTTAAGAGTGTTCCTACCTTTTCAAGTGAGTTATGGTAGGCCAACAAGGTTATATAATGTGGGGACATAAAGGTTTTAGGGTGGGAAATGTCCAAAAGGTCCCTAACTTAAAAGTTGAAAATCTATCCCCTGGAGGGTACGACCCAACCATGCAAACCGTATCCTAGGGTATGAGTGGTACCCTAACTTATACTCTAGACCTCACCAAGACCCTCCACACTGGTCCCAATATGACTACACCACACCAAATCGTACCTTAGGGTATAATTGACACCCCAAACCATACCCACACACGTACCTTGGACAGTTTCAACTAGGAAACTCAATAAGCTTTATACAACTTGGCATTATACACTTCATATCCCACCATATGACTCGTACGATGGTGAGTCATATGTTGGATAGTAACCAAGCCAACGCTACTTCCCAATATATAAGTGAGCCATCAAGCCATCCCCTAACTCATATCCAAGGGTACGAGTGGTACACTTGTGTCGTACCAAGTCTCTAAAGTCCAAAACTTAAGAATTTTTTCAAGGGTTCAAATATCAGGGTGTTATATTTGTATTATAAGTCTCGCATTGGTTTATGTTTATAATTTGATTTTAATTTTTCTTTATCAATTTGGGTGATTGGCTTACTTATCAAGGCTGGGCTTTGATAAGTCCAATCATGTCCCCATTTTTGGGTCGTGACAAATTAGTATCAGAGTGATATATTCATTAATCTCATAAGTGCAAGAGCAATATATCTAGTGGTGTCTCACAGTATATCTATTAGAGTCTCGTAGATTGGTATATAGACGTCTATATGTATCTCCGATAGGCTATAAGATACCTTTAGGAAAAAAAATTCTAATTTAATTCTTTATTGTGCAGGTTGTTCATACCCAATGTTCTAAATATATATTCCATTCTTTTTGACATAGATGGTCAGTACTAGGCTCAGTGGGGCTAAATATATTGATTTGATACCAGATATGAGTGCCTTAATTTAAGGATAAGGTAGGGGTTGTGGTCGACCCAAAGGTAGAGGATGGGCATGAAGGGCTGCCCTAGTTAGATGACGTGTTAGAAAGGCCTACTTAAGCATGAGGTTGTGAACTCTAGAGATGATTATCATATAAGGGTGGGGACTATCTCACATTTCATAAATTTCAGTCGACACCCCATTGCTTCAGTGTTTTTTGGTTCATCTCTTGAGTCATTTGGAGGGTGTTCCCTTGAATGTACTTGGCAATTCTCAAACTTTGAGTGATATTCCATCCTCAATGCCAGTATCTTCTTATGTTATTCCTACTTATGGGGTACAACCATCATCTATGGTACCCTCATGTATGGACTCTTTACCTATCAAACTTATTATCTCTCACAGTGATGTCTTTTGATGACTAAAAGAGATTTAAAGGGTTTATTCACTTAGGTCCACCCAAGTTTAGTGTATCTTTTAGCGAGGATGCCTATGAGTTTTTAATTAGTTTCCAGGATATGTTACATAATCTTGAATCTTTTAAGTCTTATGGAGCTGCGTATACTATCTATCAGTTGACAAATATGGTTAGGGATTGATGTAGGTTGCTTGCCAGTTGTAGGCCTTTGGGTTTTCCTACTATGACTTGGAATCAATTATTTTAGGCCGCTTTCCAGTTGTAGGTCTTTAGGTTTGCCTGCTATGACTTGGAATCAATTTTTTAGGCCTTCTTAGAAAGGTTCATACCGTATAGCTTGAGATACCAGATGAGGGATGAGATTGATCACTTCTAGTAGGGGTTTATATTTATTATCAAGTATAAGGCATGTTTTCATACCTTATTCAAATATTCAGCTGCTAGCATCTTCGTTGAGTCTAAGAGGATTCAGAAGTTTGTGAAGGGGTTAGGTGGTACATATCAGTTGGCTATAGCCCAGATAGTAGTTTTAGAGACTTTCTTCTAGATTATTACTAAACATGCCAAGATGACCGATCTATTATCCAGGTTACGCAGGGGGTCACCAAGAAAGTGCATCATTAGGGTGATTTTAGTGGGCATGCCTCTCAAGGTAGATATTTCTATAGTATAGGTTCCTGTGGTTATTATTATAGGCCAGTTCAAACTATATTGTAGGGATCAGGTGGTAAGTATTCACATTCTACAACTTTTGCTAGCCAGGTATCAGGCATGTAAGTGGACTCTCCAAGATTCATTCTTCAGGACTGAGCGATTGTTCTAGTTTATTCATACCTTTTCTAATTGATTCAGGATGTAGGAGATGTTTTGTATATGTTGAGTTTGTCCATATGTCCAAGGATTTTCCTTGATGTGTGTATGGACCCACTAAGAAGGGTTCTCAACCCCAGTTTTGCCCCACTCAAAGATCTGTAGTAAAGGGTGGTTTATAGTATGGTAGGGTTAGTTTTAGTAGTGCTAGAAGTGCTAGAGGTAGAGGTAGAAGAGCTAACAGAGGTGGTCATGGGGTTACATAGTCTGGGAGCGGTCTTGGTTAGTGTTATGCTATACATGTGAGAGTTGAAGCAGAGGTTACTAATGCAGTTATTATAGGTATCATCCTAGTTTGCTACAGATTGTTTCTCTGATATTTGACCCTAAGTCTATATTCTCCTATGTGTCTACGTATTTTACTTCTATATTTGGTGTTGCATGTGACCCTCTTGCTATGTTTCTTTATGTTTCTACCCCCATAAGAGAATTTTTAATGGTGGATCAAGTGTACCGATCTTATGTTCTTACCTTTGCGGGCCATGAGACTTGGGTAGACTTGATTATCCTAGACACGCTTGATTTTGATGTTATTTTGGGTATGGATTGGCTAGTTCTTGATCATGCTATTTTGAACTGTTATGCTAATATCGTGACCTTAGCTATGTCGGGTGTACCGAGGTTAGCTTGGAAGTGTACTCTTAATTTAGGTTTGAAGGGTTTTATACCTTTTCTATATTCTTGTTGCATGGTAGAGAGAGAGTGTTTTTCTTATTTGGATTCTGTCCATAATACTAGTGTTGCCTCACTACCTCCTATGGATTTTATTTGAGTTTTTTGCAAATTCATGGATGTGTTTCCTACGAATTTACCTAATATGCCTCTAGATTGTGATAATCACTTTGCTACTGATGTGGAGCCGAGCACCAAGCCAATCTCTATCTCTCCTAATGGGATAGCCCTGGTTGAGTTGAAGGAGTAATTTCAAGATTTTTTTAGTAAAGGGTCATTCGACCTAGTGTATCTCATTAGGGTGTTCCTGTCTTATTCATGAAGAAAAAGGATAGTTCTATGCATATGTGTATTGATTATTATTCATGAAGAAAAATGATAGTTCTATGCATATTTGTATTGATTATAGGCAGCTGAACAAGGTAATGGTTAAGAACAAGTATTATCTCCCTCTCATTAATGATCTTTTTGACCAGTTTCAAGGTGCTTCAGTGTTTTCCAAGATTGATTTGAGATCCGAGTATCACTGGTTGAAGATTAGAGCTTTGAATATTCTGAAAATTACTTATTGTACTCGATACAATCATTATGAGTTATCGATCATATCTTTTGGGTTGACCAATGCCCCTGCAATATTTATAGAGTTGATGAAATTGGTATTTCAAATGTATCTTGACCCCTTTGTTATTGTATTTATAGATGACATCTTAGTTTATTCCAAGAATATGAACTATATGAAGCATTTGAGGATTGTACTTCAGAGGTTGTGTAATGAGAAGTTGTATGCCAAGTTTTCCTAGTGTGAGTTTTGGTTAGATTCTATCCCTTTCTTGGGTCATGTGATGACTAAGGATGGTATTATGGTTGATCCAACCAATATAACAGTGATTTGTGATTGGTCTAGACCTACTTTTCCTATCGATATATGGAGTTTTTTATTTGGTGGGTTATTATCGATATTTTGTAGAGGTTTTATCATCTATTACAGTTCCTTTAACCAAGTTGACTTAGATAAATATAGTATTTCAGAGGTCAGATGCATATGAAAAGAGCTTCTAAAATCTAAAGGAGCTATTAAATTCGGCTCTTATTTTGACCTTTCCCGAGGAAGGTGTGAGTTTTACTATGTTTTGTTATGCTTTTGGTGTTGATTTGGGTGTAGTGTTGATGTTTTAGGGTAAGGTAATTGTTTATGCTTCTGACAGTTGAAGCCTCATGAGAGAAATTATCCTACCCATGATTTGGAGTTCACAGTTGTAGTATTTATATTAAAGTTGTTGCATTGTTATTTTAATGGAGTTCCTTATGAGATTTTCTTAGAGCATCATAGCCTTTAGTTCTTCTTCAGTCAACGAGATCTTAATATGAGGTAGCAGTGTTGGCTAGTTGCTTAAGGATTATGGCCTCACTATTCTTTATCATCCGGCCAAGAATAATGTAGTTGCGAATGCCCTGATCTAGAAGTCAACTAGTATAGAGAGTTTAGCTCATCTCTTGACCCAGGAGTGACCTTTAGCCTTGGAGGTTCAGTATTTATCTAACCAGATGGTTAGGCTTGATATTTTGTTACTCGAGCATATTTTATCCTTTGTTCATGCTACATCTTCTTTCATAGAGAAAATTCGATCTTAACAGTAAAATGATGATAGTTTGACAGAGACTCGAAATAAGGTGTTGAGTGGTGAGGCTAAGGCAACATCTCTTGATTTCGATAGTGTTTTGAGGATCGGAGGCCGAGTTTGTGTATAAGGAGCTGGTGGATGTGTGGGATTGATTTTGGATAAGGCACATTGTTTTAGGTATTCCATCCATCCAAGGGTGACTAAGATGTTTGTGATTTGAAGCAGCTTTATTAGTAGGGTGGTATGAAGGACATAGCAGATTTTGTAGCTTGTTGCTTATGTTGTCGGTAGGTGGAGGTCGAGCATCAGAGATCGAGTTATTTACTTCACAGATTACTCATTCCTGAGTGGAAATGGGAGTGGACTTCATGAGTGGTTGCCTCGTACTTCTCATGGTTCTGAGAGAATTTGGTCATCATGGATTGGTTTACCAAATCATTCCATTTCATAGCTATTCAGATTTTCTTAAATGCCGAGAGGTTGGCTCATATCTATGTTTAAGGAATAGTTCATCTTCATAGGGTACCCATCTCCATTATTTAAGACAAAAACTCAGTGTCCACTTCTAGCTTCTAGCATACGTTTCAAGAGGAGTTGGGTATTTAGGTAGACTTTAGCATAACTTTCCACCCCTAGATCGACAGTCAGTTAGAGTGTACTATTTAGGTTTTGGAGGATATGTTTCGTGCATATGTTATGGACTTTGGAGGCGAGTGGAAGTAGAATTTTTCCTTAACAAAGTTTACTTATAATAATAGCTACCTTTAAAGTATTGAGATGACACCTTTTGAGGCATTGTATGGTAGGATTTGCCGATCTCCTATTGGTTGGTTTAAGACTTCAAAGGTTAGACCCTGTGGTACAGACTTTCTTTGTGAGTCCTTGGACAGGGTTTGAATGATTCAAGATAGGCTTGAGGTAGACTAAAGTAGGCAAAAGAGTTGTGCAGAGAGTACGATTTGTTCCTTGAAGTTTGGGATTAGTAATTGGTTCTTCCTTCATGTGTCTCCCATGAAGGGTATGATGAGGTTTGGAAAGAGGGGCAAGCTTAGCGCTAGGCATATCAGGCCATTTGAAATTCTTCATACAATTAGGGAGGTTGCTTATGAGTTTGATTTACCTCCAGTCTTTTCAGTCGTTCATCCAGTTTTTCATGTATTTATGCTTCCATTCTATATTCTAGATGAGTCTTATGTGCTTTGTTGGAATTCCATTCAATTAAATGAGAGATTGACCTTCGTAGGGGAGCCAATGTCCATTTTAGCAAGGAATGTTAGACGGTTGTGTTCTATAGATATTTTTGTGGTTAAGGGTATGTGGAGACACCATTCTATTGAGAAGGCTACTTGGGAGTTCAAGTCCGACATAGTAGTAACCTTTAGCTCTATATTGATTTGGGTGTTTTTTTTCTTTTAGTTTGAGGGCGAACTAGATTGTTAGTGGTGGATGTCGTAATGACCTGATATTAAAATTTTTATTTTGATGTATTTTGACAATTTTTTGCTTCTCTGTAGTTGCGACTTGTTGATTTTGAGGTGTGGGAATGGTTGGCACAATTCACAATATGTTCGGAAATAATTTGAGTGAGTTTGTGGTTTTTAGAGGCTTTAAAAGTCATATAGTTGACTTTGGTCAATATTTGATTTTTGAATGTCGTATGATGATTTGGATAGTTTCAGTAGGTCTAAATTGTTGAATTTGGGCTAGTATCATGATAGGTTCGGGTTTGGAATCTTTATTTTGTATTTTGACCCTTCATTTGAAAAAAATATCAAAAAAGGGTCCTGAGGGTTAATTTATTAAAAATGATCCTTTTTTGAAAATCCAACATTGTCATTGAGTCTGAACGTTGAAATTATCCTGATAGCATATATTGTTTATTTCTATAGAGCCTCTAACGAATCTCGAGGGTCCGTTTGGAGAATATAAAAGCATGCAAAATCAGCAAAGTTATTGGTATCTGGTGCATGCTAGATCCTTCTTTGCGAATGAGGCCCCTTAGCCATGAATATAGAGAAGTAATGTTCCCTTCATCACGATCACGAGGTGGTGGCAGCAATCGGAAAAGGCATCAAGTCGGGTTGGGTTACACCTTCTTTGTGAATGTGATGAGATTATCGCGAACACGATAGTCCGGGTAGTGGACCTTCGCGAATGCAAACACTCGGCCACAAACATAAAGGCATATTTAATGGGATAGTTAAAGTTTACACTCGCGATCGTGAGGTTGGGACCACGATCGTGAGGCACTTTCACAGAACAATATATAAGCCTCAATTTCGTAATTTTACTTCATTTTTTGTCCTTCAAGCTTTGAAAAAGGCAATTTTTAAGGTTTCTTCATCGTGTTTCATGGTGGTAAGATAAACTCATATCTCCGTTATTTTCCATTAATTACATCTTTTAAAACACCTAAAACAAAATTTTGGCTTTACCCCATTTATTTTCAAACTCATTTTTCAAACCCGTTTTGGATCTGACTTAAATATAGACAATATGGATATCATAATTATTTTTTAACGAGTAAACGCTACATCTGAATATTATAGTTGATTTTGAGGTCGTTTGTAAGGAGAAAGTTTTGTGTTGAAGCACTTTAAGCTTGAATTTCGTCTTTTCGTGGTAGGTTATGGCTTAACTTCTTTCAAATTGAGTTTGGTAGTTAATAAATAGATAAAGCATGCTATGGGTTGAGAAAAATAACTATGAGATTTATATTTGAGATCATTATTACTGTTGTGTGCATGAGTGGGGCGTATAATCTGTTGTTGACATATGATATCCACTACTAAAAAAATTAGAAAACCAACCACAAAAATCGACCACATGCTGAATTTCCGTCCATAAAACCGACCAAAATGCGTGGTCGGTAAAAGTGTGGTAGCTTTTTAAAAACTGACCACGTGTGGTCGATTTTTAAAAAATATATATATATATTAAAAATTTATTATTATTTTATTAAAATAGAAAAAAATAATTTTAAAAATAAAAAAATTTAAAATAACCGACAAGTAAGTGGTCGTTTTTATTTTAAAATTAATTAATTAATTTTAACAAAACCAACCACATGTGCTCGATTTTATTTTAAAATTAAATAACTAATTTTAATAAAACCGACCACAAGTGATCGATTTTTTTATAAATTAATTAATTTTAATAAAACCGACCACTTGTGGTCAGTTTTATTTTAAAATTAATTAATTAATTTTAATAAAACCGACCACACAAGTGGTCGATTTCTTTAAAATTTTCCAGAAAATCGACCACATCGGTTTTTCTAGAAATTTTTTTAAAAAAATAAAAATCAGCTAGCCAAACAAATGAAACAACAACATACAATACAACAACAACAACTAAACAAAACAAATAAAATAACCAACATACAATACAACAACAACAACAACAACATACCAAGTGTATTCCCACACAACTAACATACAATACAAGTCTAAAAACATACAAAAGTATAAAAACTACAACAAAATGTCTAAATCCAAACTACAACACATACAAAAGTAAAAAAACTACCACTCATCTTCATCGTCATCGCCTTCGTCTTCCGCATCCTCAGCCGCACACCAGGATCTGATTCCTCATCTGTGTTGATATCATCCAGTGGGCCTAGACCTTTTGTATCCCGAACTACATCACCAGGACATGGAGGAAGAATCCCTGTAGATTGAATAAAAGAGTTGAACTGCTCCAGCAGCATCCTGATTTGTGATGTTGTTTCCTCCTCCTTCTTCTGCACCCTCTCTCTCTATGCAGCAAGCTCTTCAGTGAGTTTAGAAATCGTATTTTTTAGTGATTCAACGGTTTCTCTATCAACTGAAGAGGTATAGGATGTAGGGCCGGACAAAGACCTAACATTCTTGTCAATATAATTTTTGTGGTATCTGTAGTAATGGCCTCTAACTGCAAGACCCACAGTTTCTTACCATAAATCCTCCTCTACATGTTCAGGCATTAGGTCACCCTGACTCTTAGGAGGCTGAGTACTACGATACTCACTAACGATCTTCTTATATTTGTCCTATATTCAAAGTAAAGTTACAATTAATCGTAAGAAAATATTAAAGTACTTGTACTTGAATAATATCAACTTTGAAAAAAATATTCATAAATTCAAAATTTGATTCTTACATGGGCAGCTTTTGTACGAAGCTCAACCCAAACATCTTCATCAGTTGGTTTCTTTTTCTTCTTCACATGCATCTTCTCGAATAGCTCATCGAAAGGTATCTTCCTACCCTTTTCTTTTTCCAGGATATGTAAAAATTATTAATGTTCAAATAATTAAAAATTTAAATAGAAACAAACAATTAAAACTGTAAAAGTTACATACCATTTTTTCCTCCACAGTAATCATACTAACTTCACCTGCAGTATGTAAAGAGCCACCCTTGGATGATGCCCAGGCTTTCTTTCCTTTGTCTCTCAACGATTGGTATTCTTCGTTATTTCAATAGCTAATATACTGTTGCCATATGGGTTCGAGTATAAACCCAGGTGGTACCATGTTGGTTCTGGCATAATCTAACAGACCGTTAAATCTATATCTAGCTCTTCTATAAAAATTCATCCTTATAGCACATTCATTCGCTTCATCCCACCAGTAATATTTCTACAACAAAAACAAAAATATAATATTCAATCTTTTTTTCTAACAATGTGTTAAGTAGTCGATAAGTTAAATCGTTACATGAAATTCTTTAAACATTTTTTCTCTGACATTTTTTGAAACCTTTTGCCAACTGGTCCAGTAGCCGTTGAAGTGCTGACAAATGCATTTACTCGCAATTTTTCCAACTCCAGTATTCATCCTAAACCTACAACACAAGATCAAATATTAATTTCGTAGAGCATAATAATATAGTAATGAAAAATAAATAATGTTATTATATTTAAAAATCTTACCCTATTCCATATAGAATAAGATAATGCCTCCCATAATCATCTCTGTCTCTGGACCGTGGAGAAAGTGTTGGTGGATGCACTGGCATAGGCAAATCTGAAGTACCGAATGGAGTGCCTCTAAGATAAAGATCCGATAACTCAATAGATCCAGCAGAATCACTGTGCGAACGTGGGGGACTGCTACAGGAGGATATTGACGATGGTAGATGTCTGGATGTGCCAGTGGTTGTCCAATAGCACTGTGATGGTGGTGGCACGGTGATGGAGTAGAATGAGTCTGTATAGACCCATGAAGTGGCCCCACATGCATAGAAGAAGGAACGAATGTTGAGACGACCTAGAATATGAGGATCGTGCTGGCGCGTCAGCAAACCGAGCCTCAGATATATGAATACCTGTCGATCGTCTATAAGGTGGAGGTTGTTTTTTCTTTTTTGTTTTGGTAGGATCAACTTTTCCCTTACCTTTGTCACCTCTACCTGACATCTAAATTATGTAAAATTAACAAGTAGTTAGTTCCTACAAAATGAATATATAAGAAAACATTCCAAGTAAGATGTGATCTCACATGTCCTAGCTCTCATTTACTGCAGTCCTTCCTAGTTGGAGATTTTTTGTTGGATGGTATATCTTTTTTTTCCAAATTTTTTATGGAATTGAATGGTTTTGCAGAATAGGGTGATCATCGGTACTGCCTTGACTTGTTAGACTTAGTAAAACGTCAGTAAACGTTAGAAAACGCGAAGTGCGAGTCCAGAGCTTTAACTCAAGGTAAATGTCGTACATGACTACAATCTTGTTATCAGATTACCAATGCTTCTTAAGGTTGATCTGCTACTACAGGCCAGAAAGCTGGGCACTCTTCTCTGATAGAAGATGGATCACTAACATGGATTGTTCAGAATTCCAATAAGATGGGCGATCTTCTCAATGATCAGGCGTTATGTTGAACTAGCTCTCCGTCATTTGGCAGAGCTGGGTAAGCAATCCTATGCTAGTTTTTAGTTTTAGAATAATTTCATTGCATTTCTTCTCAAACTATACTTGAGTTTCATCTGTTCCCTTCTTATAGCAGAGGTCTATGCAAGAGGCATGATCAGTGGATTGCTCTCGAGATGACATAAGGTCTCTTGCACGTCGAACTCTGACTTCCCAAGCTGAAATGCGACACTTGAGGATAGAGTTATAGTTATCTTATTGGTTTCACTCCAGGGTATTGAGCCAACACTAATTCTTGAAATGTGCTTGCATAATGTACGTGAACCAGTTCCTAAAAGAAAATTGCTCACAGTTTTGTATCAAGGGAGTGCATCAAGCAAAGTCCCTCTAGATGAAAAGTGGGTCTAGCAACTGGTTATTAATTATTACTCTCTTCAGTTGGCCTTATGTTTTCTCAACCTCATTCAATTTCAAACTAGCTAAGTAGTTATTCTGTGAAGCTATAAATCATTCAGATGTTCCAAATGACTCATTCACTGGGAAGGTAGTAGTACCGTAGTAGTATTAAAGATGCAGTAGTGTGTTGGAAATGAATATGTTGTGTAGTGTGTACATATGCCATTTTACTTTTAGTTATGTGAAAGCATACAAAAAACTTATTCAAAATTCATAAAGTTTTCTCATTTCTGTTGCCAAAAGGCTCCACGGTATCTGTCAATGTTTTTTATAGTATTTTTTTTTTTCATTTTTGTAAAGAAGAAAATAACTTACGAACATGAGAAAATACAAATCCACGATGTGTGTTTCTTCCTGAAATTTGACAGAACATATTAGATACAGGACACACAAATTGACTGAGATACTGAATCTCAGAGTTAGCAGGCCCAATTAGAAATTAGCCCATTAAAGAGGCCCAAAATCGAAAAAACAAAATTATTAAATCGAACCGAACTGAACTTACATAAACCGAACTGAACCGAATTAGTTTGGTTCGGTTTTCGGTACACCTAAATTGAGAACCGAAAATTGAAAAAAAACGGAAAAAAAAATCGAAACCGAACCGAATTCCCGAATGCCCACCCCTAAATTGAACATGGAAGCTTTAATTAATCTTCAATTGAACGTGATTAAAAGGAGCTAATATTTTTTTTCCTTCTAAACTCAAGTTATTAGGATATTCAGCTATTTGTATGTTTATTTTTCAGTAAAAAAACATCTTTAGATATAAATACAAGTTGTTATTTCGAATAATTAGTAACTTATTGCTATGATTTATTTAGTTAAAGGTTCGAATTTGTATTACTGAACTTTTTTTTTTATATAGTTTTTCCAAAAGAAAGTACCTCATCCTTGTAAAAAGTATTAGGGCTACTTAAAGACGAGTTATTCAGAAATGTCCTTAAAATGGTTGGTCAGGATATTTTATTTTTCATATAAAAATTTACAAAAATAATCTTCATAAATGATGATCTTGATTTTTTTTATCCCGCTTGATAAATCGTAAGGCAGATGCTCTAACTTTTATTCATAAGGTAGACGGTCATGACATTTCAAGACATTGAATCTACACAATTAATCAAAAATTTTATCATATATGCAAAAGTTAAAACTTAATATACTTTTGGCCATGAGAATTTTTTTCACTTTTTTCTGAAAAAATATTTTACTTTAGTGAAAATAGTAGTGTTTGGCCTTAAGAATTTTTTCACTTTAGTGAGATTATTTTTGAAAATTTGTTCACTTTTCTCACTCTTATTTCTCACACAATTTCAAAAACAACTTCAATTTATATTCATGGTCAAACCAATGTTATCAATGGCGAGGCAACCGGGGTAGTTTCGCCATCTGCCTTCATTAGAATGTGACCTGTGAAAGGCGACGCCAAGGCAAGAATGGTGACATGGTGATGAGGCAAGGTGCTAAAGGCTATGCCTTTTTAAAAAATAAAAATAGGACTTTAAGAATAAAAGGTAATTTTAGGACTTTTAATTTCATTTTGCTTTGACTGCTATCACTGAGAAGTGACTACGATTGTGAGTAATTCAGACAACTTTGGCGAGCAACGACTAGTAATCGTTTCTCTGTATTTTTCCTTTTTCTACTTTCTTCTTATTTCCTCCACTAGTCAATTTTTTTTTTTTGGTTGAGGCTCCACTAGTCAATTGTTACTCATACTCTACTGATTTCTTCTTGATTTTCTTCTCTTCTACTATAAACTAGATACCCCTGCTCGTACAAGGCACGGACATTTTGGCAACACTAATGTATAAAAGAGATCCAATTTTGGGGAAAATTATTTCCTACTTGTTTTAATTATTTAGTATAAGAGTAAAAGAAAAGAAATGTAGTACAATGAACCGATGTTAACATAATATATACATTCAGTGTGGAACAAAATT
Organism: Capsicum pubescens; assembly: GCA_030864215.1. NCBI lineage: Eukaryota > Viridiplantae > Streptophyta > Magnoliopsida > Solanales > Solanaceae > Capsicum > Capsicum pubescens. The sequence continues at coordinate 215,292,060 of CM061543.1, read as the reverse complement.
GAGCTTGCTAGAGTGGTCCAACCAATAAAAAAGTGATTATATAAGTGGATAAAAATCTAGCTAGATTGTTGCAACTACAGTTGGCGGCACGTCTTTCATTTGGATATTCCTGAAAAAGTACATGATGCACGTCTCATTTGAAAGTTTCAAATATATAAGTTGAGGAGACATACATTGATTCCGAAATATTTATTACACCATAAAATTACCGAAATACCCTTGGTGATCATTTAATAAGGAACAAAAAGATATTTATAAAAAATTACTACCGTGTATAATTCAATTACAAAGGTGTAAATAAAAATATTATTAAAATAATACATGAGGACAAAAGTAATAAATATAAGAAAAAAGCAATATGCATGTGTAACCGTTTTATTACACCTAATAAATATAAGGAAAAACAATATGCATGTGTAACCATTTTATTGCACCATAAAATTACCGGAATACTCTTGATAGTCATTGAGTAAGGAACAAAAAGATATTTATAAAAAAAATATTATCATGTATAATTTAATTACAAAGGTTTAAATAAAAATATTATTAAAATAATACATGAGGATAAAACTATAAATATCAGGAAAAAAAACAATATGCATGTGTAACCATTTTATTGCACCGTAAAAATGAAGACAAAATTAATAAATATAAGGGAAAAGATCATATACATGTTTAACCATTTTATTTACTACTATATATAAGTGAAGGTTGGGGTGACTGAAATTACCGAAATATCCTTGGTAGTCATCCCAACCTTCACTTATTGCACCATAAAATTATCGAAATACCTTTCGTAGTCATTTAATAAGGAACAAAAAGATATTTATAAAAAATACTACCATGTATAATTCAATTATAAAGGTCTAAATAAAAATATTATTAAAATAATACATGAGGACAAAACTAATAAACATAAAAAAAAATACTAAGCATGTGTAAACATTTTATTGCACCATAAAAATGAGGATAAAACTAATAACAACAACAACAACTACAAACCCAGTGTGTTCCCACAAAGTGGGGTCTGGGGAGGGTAAGATGTACGCAGTCCATACCGCTACCTCTGAAGAAGTAGAGAGGTTGTTTTCGATAGACCCCCGGCTCAAGATAAAGAATAGGCGACAAGGAGATGAATTACATAACAAAAAAGGCGTAAGGAATAATAAAAAATAAATCAGAGCAATACGAAAATACGAGAGATACGACAACACGAAATAAGCAGATAGCAACTGAGAATATATGAAAGGGACACCTAAGTATAAGTAACACATACTCGCCGCCATAGACACCTATAGACACAGACCTAAGGTTACTACCCCGGCTACACACGATCTCTCCTGGTGCCTTGCTACAACCCACACCCTCCCGGTAGCCTTCTACCCTTATCCGCGACCTCTACACCTTCCTATCTAGGGTCATGTCCTCAGTAAGCTGCAACTGTTCCATGTTATGTCTAATCACCTCCCTCCGGTATTTCTTCGGTCTACCTCTACTCCTCCTGAAGCCATCCAACTCTAGTCTCTCACACCTGAGCACTGGGGCATCGGCGTCCCTCCTCATCACATGTCCACCGACGTCACTCCCATCTTCTCCCGGATAATCTCATTTCTAATCTTGTCCCCTCTAGTAAGCCCACACATCCAACGCAGCATCCTCATTTCTGCCACCCTCACTTTTTAAATGTGGGAGTGCTTGACTGGCCAACACTCCGCGCCATACAACATGGCCGGACGGACTGCCACTTTATAGAATTTGCCTTTAAGCTTAAGGGGCACTTTCTTATCACACAGCACCCCCGAGGTGAGCCTCCACTTCATCCAACCTGCTCCAATACGATTGGTGACATCCTCATCAATCTCACCATTCCCTTGGATCAAAGACCCAAGATACTTAAAACTATCACTCTTACAAACATCTTAGGAGTTCAACCTCACCACCACATCGTCCTCCTGCCTCAAGCCACTAAACTTGCATTTCAAATACTCCGTCTTGGACCTACTCAACCTGAACCCCTTCGACTCAAGGGTTTGCCTCCAAACCTCTGATTTGTCACTCACGCCGCTCCACGTCTCATCAATCAGCACTACATCATCCGCAAATAGCATACACCAAGGCATCTCGCCTTGAATACTCCGCGTCAACACGTCCATCACCATCGTAAACAGGAACGGACTAAGAGTCGATCCCTGATGCAACACTATCTCGACCGAAAAATGATCTGAGTCTCCTCCCGCCGTCCTCACCCTGGTCTTTCCTCCACCGTACATGTCCTTAATAACTCTGGTGTACGCCACCAGGACCCCTCTCACCTCCAAAGAACCTCTCTCGAAACTTTATCATACGTCTTTTCTAGGTCAATGAACATCAAGTGTAAGTCCCCTTCCTTTCTCTATACTACTCCACCAATCTCCTCACCAAATGGATTCCCTCTGTCGTTGAACGACCAGGCATAAATCCAAACTGGTTCTCCAAAACAGACACAACCCTCCTCAATCTCTGCTCAAGCACTCTCTCTCAAATCTTTATAGTGTGACATAACAGCTTAATACCCCTATAGTTGTTGCAGCTCTGAATGTCACCCTTGTTTTTATAAAGCGGAATCATCGTACTCCATCTCCAAGCCTCAGGCATTCTCGTAGTCTTGAAAATACCGTTAAACAAATACGTCAACCACCTAAGCCCTGCCCCGCCCTCATACTTCCAAAAATCCACTGGAATCCCTTCCGACCCCGTCGCCCTACCCCTCCGCATCTTACGAATAGCCTCTTTGACCTCCTCTACCTTAAAATGCCTGCAGTAGCTTAAATCACGGCTCTCCTCCGAATGCTCTGGCTCCCCTAGCTCAATGTCTTTGTCCCCTTCCTCGTTCAAAAGTCTATGAAAGTAGTCCTGTCATCTCTTCTTAATGTGAGCATCCTCCACCAGAACTCTACCATCCTCCCCCTTAATGCACTTCACTTGATCTAGGTCACAACCCTTCCGCTCTCTAACTTTTGCAAGCCTATACAACCTCTTATCCTCTCCTTTCTCCTCTAACCCAGCATACAAACGCTCAAACGCTGCAAACTTGGCAGCTATAACTGCCAACATAGCCTCCTTCCTAGCTACCTTGTACACCTCCATATTCACCAGTTTCTCTTCTTCATTTTTACTCTCAATCAACTCAACATACACCCCCTTCTTGATCTCCACTTTCTTCTTCACTTCTTCATTCCACCACCAGTCCCCCTTTGCTGACCTGCTCGGCCCCTCGAAACACCCAATACACCTTTAGCAGTCTCTGTGATGCAGCTGGCCGCCTTATCCCACATAGCATCCACGTCCCCACTGCACTCCCATGCCCCCATACCCGCCACCTTTTCCCCTATCTCCAGTGCATTTTCTAGTGTCAAGCTACCCCACTTAATTCTAGATCGACCCTCTCCGACCCATCTCTTTTTCTACTTCTTGATAGATAAGTCCATCACTAACAGCCTATGCTGGGTCGAGAGATGCTCGCTCGGAATGTCCTTACATAGCACTCTATCCCCCTTCTTACGCAGCAGAAAGTCAACCTGAGTCTTGACTTTCGCTCTTTGGAAGGTAATCAGGTGATCCTTCTTCTTCAGGAAACTCGAGTTCGCAACCACCAGCTCAAAGGCCCTCGCAAAATCCAATAGGGTCGCTCCCTCGCCATTTCTAACACCGAAGCCAAAACCACCATGCATATGGTCATAGCCTCCAGGTAGGACCCTAATTGCCCATTGAAGTCCCCTGCTATAATGATCTTCTCTGTGCTAGGCACGCTTTTCACCACCTCATCCAAATCTTCCCAAAATCTCGCCTTCACCTCCTCTTCCAAGCTCATCTGCGGCACATAAACACTACACACATGCAACGTAAAACCCCCCAAGATCAACTTAATCTTAATCAGCCTATCGCTGACCCTCTTAACCTCCACCACCTGACCTCTAAGCTCCTCATCCACTAAGATGCTGACTCAATTCCGACGTCTATCCTTCCCCGAGTACCAAAGCTTCTACTCATCCACATCCCTAGCCTTAGATCCTACCCACCTAGTCTCCTGAACACACACAATATTCACCCTCCTCTTTTTAAGAATCTTCACCAACTCTACGGACTTACCTTGAAGGGTCCCAATATTCCACGACCCTACCCGCAACCTACTTCTCTCGTCTCTCGCCTCCCTCTACCACCCTTCCCCGACCCAGCCCTAACACCCATACTATACCCCCCACCCACCTCTGCCTTCACCCCCAACCACCTCGGACATGACCCTATTCCACCATTGACCCCTTCAGCGACTACTCAACACCCACCACATCAAAAACAAAGCCCCAAGCTGACAACCCAACGGAAAAAACAACCTTACAAAAATAAAAAAAGGCACACACACAGAACACTACCCGGCCTAGCAACCAAAACACACACCACACAAATCACCAATAAGCACCACAGCCAGTCCCCAATGTACTCACAGGAAGCCGGAACTAAGCACAGACAGAGACAATAAACAAGCTACAAGAAATAGATAGGAGACAAATAAGAAACCAGAAACAAGAGCAAAAACAAAGACAAACAAAATAGAAACAAGCAACAAAATAAACAAAATAAACAACAAAATAGACAAAATAGTTCAAAGAAACCAAAACTGAAAAGAAGAGACTAAATATTAAAGTAAAGATGTCACCAGTATGCCTGCGTGTTGTTGGTTAAGACAATATTGATGTCGAAATTAGCTGTCGGAGCGTCACCGGAATTCCACTGGCGCGTTTGGTTCTTGCCGAAATCTGGTCGTTGGCGTCTTCGTACCCACCTGCTTTGACCGGTGCTACCCCCTTACAATTCGCCTCAGCCGAGGAGTCGAGCTGGCGGAAGCCCTAGTCCTGCCGGCGATAGCAGTGACGGGGAGAGAAAGGGAAAGAGGGGAGAGAAGGAGGATAGGGAAATTTGGGAAGAGAAAAAACCATATGCATGTGTAACCAGTTTATTTACTACTATATATAAGTGAAGGTTAGGGTGACTAAAATTACCGAAATACCTTTGGTAGTCACCCCAACCTTCACTTATTGCACCAGAAAATTACTGAAATACCCTTGGTAGTCATTTAATAAGGAACAAAAAGCTATTACTACTATATATAAGTGAAGATTGGGTGACTAAAATTATCGAAATACCCTTGGTAGTCACCCCAACCTTCACTTATTGCACTATAAAATTATCGAAATACCCTTGGTAGTCATTTAATAAGAAACAAAAGATATTTATAAAAAAAATACTACCATGTATAATTCAATTACAAAGGTCTAAATAAAAATATTATTAAAATAATACATAAATTACTGAAATACCCTTGGTAGTCACCTCAATCTTCACTTATTGCACCATAAAATTACCGAAATACCCTTGATAGTCATTGAATAAGGAATAAAAGATATTTATAAAAAAATACTACCATGTATAATTCAGCTAGATAATGAAGACCCATTTTACGGGCCCAATATTACATTATTAAATATAATTATTGATATTTAATTAGTTTATTAAAAAAATTTAATATTTTTAAATAAAATAATAATAAAGATCAAATTTAAAAAAAAAACTATAATTTTTTATTTTTATAAAATCAAATAATAGCTTACAACTTATTTAAATTGTCCTAATTAAAATAAAAAAATATGCTTCAATGCTTATGTTAACAACAGGTCAAACACTTTCTTGAATTAAATAACTAATTTTAATATTTATATTTTATTTGAAAACTATACAAGAGGATAAATTAAAATTATAAGTGTTAATATATTAACATTTTTTATAAAATCTTACGAGCAATATTTTATGAAAATATGATCTGTTTACCTAATATACTATATAAATAAAGTAAATAGCGTATCTATATTGAGATAAGAGATTGTTCTTATCCATATAAATACATCATACATTCATTTTCATAATGAAATAATATAAAATAACTAAAGATACGTTATTGATAGTTGAAAATTATCTATAAAAAAATAGAGCATAAATCAAATGAATATTGGTGGAGTTAAATTTTTTTAATAAAGGAATTAAAAAATATATTATTTACTGCTAGTTTAAAGGTATTTTACATGCAGGTTAATTTATTTATTATATCGTACTCTCTTCATTCCTCTTTATTTGCTCTATTTGGGTTGGACACACCTTAATCTCTTACTCCTATAAAATTAAAAGTAATTTCACTAATATACTCCTAATTAAATTGTATACCTCTTTCCAAATCAATAATGACTACATTTGTTGAATAAAGGCATAATAGGAATATTTTGTTCAAACTATTCTTGAAAGATTAAAGTAGCAAATATTTAGGAATATAAGCACAGCCAAAATAAAGAAATAAAAAGAAATGAGTGAAGTATTATATATTTTATTTTTAAGATTACAAATCTCTACTTTTATGAAAGCTTGCATATAATTATATTTATATCATATAGTCAAAGCTCTTTACTTTGACCATTTAATGTACTACAATTTTTTCTTTTAAATATCTGTTTTGCGAGTTGACATGCACATCAATAGTGATTACGCCTACAATTCATAAGCAAATATAAAAATTGTGTGTTCGAAGGCTTATATGAATATTACATACGTAATTCTTTTTCATTTCTAGTAAACATTAATAGACATATTTAATTATATTTTTTGTAAACTTATTTGATAATGAATAAAAAAAAATTTTAAATAGGTTGAATAAAAAAAATCTTTAAATAGGTTGAATAAAAAAATCTTTAAATAGGTTAACTTTTTAAAATTTTAACCCACCAAATTCATGCGTGATAGTATTTTTTGAATAAAAAATTAAAATATCAAAAGCTTGAAGTAATAGAAATATTAGCAGAATCAGAATTTTCACTTAGAAAGTTTAAAATATAAGAAAATAAATATATGGAAAAAAAATCAACATTTACCATATAAAATATAAAATAGTTTTAGTTCTATATAAACAATCTAGTATTTCGTGAAAGGAGATTCTTGAGAAAAAAAATAAAATATTAAAAGTTTAGAGTATTAAAAATTTTGGCGACAGCAGAACGCTTAGAAAGTTTAAAATATAAGAAAATAAATATATGAAGAAAAACATTTAGCATATAAAATAATTTTAATTCTATATAAACAATCTAGTATTTCATAAAAGGAGATTCTTGAACAAAAAATAACATGTTAAAAGTTTGGAGTACTAAAAATTTTGACGGAATCAAAATTTTCTCTTAGAAAGTTATAGAAAGTTTAAAATAGAAGAAAATAAATATATGAAGGAAAAAGTTCAGCATTTACCATATAAAAATATAAAATAATTTTAATTTTTTATAAACAATCTAATATTTTGTGAAAGAAGATTCAAATTATAAAGTTAAATTTATTTAAAATAGTACATGTGACATCACTTTCAAAAAGTTAGTTTAAGAGATCATGTATTTACCAAAAAGTCTTAAAAATTCTTTAACTTTTATGTAGTGTAGAAAGTAATAAAAGATAAATATAAGGGCAATATTTTAAGAGAGTTTTTTAGTTGGTAAGACGGTTGGAATGTAACTAAGCACTACCAAAAAGTTTATCTTCTCCCTTAAAATAAAATTTTTTAGTTGGTTAGACATAGTCAGAATGTAACTAAGGACTACCAAAAAGTTACATTCTTCCTTATATATAGTAATAATAATAATAAAATAATAATTACAAAGATCTAAATAAAAATATTATTAAAATAATATATGAGGACAAAACAAATAAATATAAGGAAAAAGCAATATGCATGTGTAACCATTTTATTGTATCATAAAAATGAGGACAAAATTAATAAATATAAAAAATAAAAAAATCATATGCATTTGTAACTATCTTATTTACTACTATATATAATAAAAAGTTGGGGTGACTAAAATTATCGAAATTCCTTTGGTAGTCGCGCCAACCTTCACTTATATATAGTAGTAATAGTAATAATAATAATAATTATTATTATTACATATATATATATAATAGAAATAGAAATAATAGTAGTAGCAAAAAAATATGAAAGAAAGAGAATAGTACCCACAAAGGACAAATTAGTAGTACTACCAACCCTTTACTTCTATATTAGTAGAAAAAATGCTGGTTGGACTTGAAAATTATGAAAATCTTGAGAAAGAACAAACTTTGGAGTTTGAGAATTGCTTGTTCTATGAATTATCGAGTCATTCAGGTTCTAGACTTTTAATATATACTATATATTTTTAATTCTTGACTTAAATATTTGCTCATATATTATTGCTATTCAGATTTTGATTATTTATGTATATAATTAAATATTTTATTTTTTTTATATTATTATCACCGCACTTTCAAAAGACAATCGTCTCACGGCTCGCCTTGCTACATGGCAAGGCAAAGTCCCATCGTCTTTCGCCATCCAAAACACTGGGTCAACTCCCAACTCCAAAAAATTATTATCTTCATGACCAAACGGAGGCTTAGATATGTTTTCCATAAGGCAATGATAGACATTTAAGACATTTTAAAACAATGAACCTGTTCAAAGTTATATCTTATAGACAAAAATTGAAACTTAGAGTTGTCTATCAAACATAAGTTCTAATTTTTACTCATGAGGCAAACATTTAGGACTTTTTAAGACAATGAACCTGTTCAATTGACTCAAGTTCTGCGTTATAAGTGAACATTAGAATTTATCTAGCGGGACAAAAATTCAAGACTACACACTTTGAGCGACACAAATTAAACACTTCGAGGGACCTAGGTGTAATTTCCTGCTAAACAAAGATTACCATCGGAATGGCTCTATATATGCCCCAGGGAAAGCATTTAACTGCATGGTTTCAGACAAACTCAACCTTGTATAGCGATAATAACTCCATTAAACATCAGACAACTAGTCTAAACTTACAAATCTTGATACAAAATCAGTTCAATCAGCATCCCAGTCGGTTTCCTTAGGAACCTTTTCCACCAAAATGCTCTAATCAAAAACTCGAATTTGGCGTACCACAATCAACAGGTTTCACCCGATATTATTCAATGCCAGTTATGCTGTTGAAACAGTCGAACAAAGTAAATTGGCAATATCTACTATGTATGCCAAAAGAACATGCTCTTTTATTTCGCAAAAAAGGAATTATTATAACATTTGTATCTAACTGCAGGTTCTCTAAGTTATTTATATGTACAAAAAAAGTGAAACTTATATATATCAGGTATAATGCAGTGACAAGGCTTGGCACCATAACATAGTTGGAAACCTCACTCCTGTACACAACCAGTGCTTCAATTTTGATCTGCCTTAGTGAAAGACATACCATAACAGTATCACAAAGAAAGGTATGTATAATCACATGTGCAAAAGATTATTCACAGTAACAGTTACCGAGTGCGTTCTCTGTAAATCCTGCAAATTCAAATTTATCAACTTTTAATTGCAATTCTGAAAGAAGCGCCAATACAGGAATGTTATAGATAATGAATAGTTCATGGATGAAGCAAACTTAGAACTCATTAGTCCATTATGGCTACAATTGTATATTAGTACTATTTCTCAAACGGCAGTACATTGCACCAAGGCAAACTTAGGCCCCTTTCATTCTATTTAGGAAAAAGGCTCAAATATGCCACTAAACTATCAGAAATGACTCATTTATGTCATCAGTTAAAAGTTGAGCTCATTCATGACATCGCCATTACAAAACCAACTCATCCATGTCATTACTTTTTAACGGTGGTTTTCAAAAACAACTTTGCCACGTGGCCTTTTATTAGAGATCCACGTTATTAATTAAAATAAACAAAAAGACTCAAATATACCATTGAACTATCAGAAATGGCTCATTTATGTCATCAGTTAAAAGTTCGGGTTATTCATGTCATCACCGTTATAAAATCAACTCATTCATGTCATTACTTTTTAATGATGGGTTTTTAAAAATAGCTTTGCCGCGTGGTCTTTTATTAGAAGTCCATGTCATTAATTAAAAGAAATCAATATTAATTTCAAAATATCTTAAATTAGTTAGTATCAGGATTATTTATTCCAGCATTTATACCATAATGATGGGAGAAGTTATCCCATATACATGGCGGGATAATTGGAATAGCAGACTTCTTTTAAGCCGTTATTTGAAAATGATTTTTCAACAATGTATGCTCCACTAATTCGTGGTGGGAGAAGTTATTCCATATGCATGGCGGGATAATTGGGATAACAGACTTCTTTTAAGTCGTTATTTGGAAATGATTTCTTAAATAATGTATACTCCCCTAATTCGTGATGGGAGAATTGAGAAGTTCTATTGGTACGCCTCTTTCTTTTTCTTGCTTGCTCTAATCGTTCATTGGTTTATTTTCTCACAACTTCGAAGTATATACTGGAGTCACTGGAATTAAAACTAATCAGTTACTGTAGGATAGAATTTTTGAGGTTTCTGTTAAGCGTAGCATTTATAATGATTTAGAATCAACTAGAAATAGCCAAAGGATATACATTAATCACTATTTTTTCTGATTAGAAAAATAGTTGTTGTAGGAAAAAAAATATTTCAATGGGTGTGGGTCGGGTTATGTTAAATGAATCGGTTGTTTTTAATGGGTCTAAGATATATTGAAATTAATATTAATTTATTTTAATTAATGTCGCAGACCTCTAATAAAAGGCCACATGACAAAACTATTTTTAAAAATCCACCATTAAAAAGTAATGACATGGATGAGCTGATTTTATAACGGCGATGGCATGAATAAGCTGAACTTTTAACTGATAGCATAAATGAGCCATTTCTATTAGTTTAATAGCTTATTTGAGCCTTTTTTTTCTTATTTTAATTAATGACGTGAACCTTTAATAAAAGGTCACATGGCAAAACTGTTTATTAAAATCACCGTTAAAATTTAATGGCATGAATGAGCCAATTTTGTAACGGCGATGGCATGAATAAGCCAAACTTTTAACTGATGGCATAAATGAGTCATTTCTGATAGTTCAATGGCATATTTGAGCCTTTTTCCTTCTATTTATAACCTTCAGGATGGAAGAGTTACATTATTTAATATTACTAGATATTTTAGCTTCTTTTTTTTCCTTTTAGGTTGGGAATGGGGGTGGGGAATGGGGGATGAGGTTTGGGGAATGAAAATAGCGCAAGGCAAATTTCTTCAAGGAATGTCAACCAAGATGGACAGTTAGTTAATGTACAGTAATACATATCTTGTGTATAAATTTGCCACCAGCCACCCAAATAACAATCCCTGAAAAGTGGACTTATTGCCACTTAGCACGAGATCGTAGCCCGCTAGTAGCCCACTATTACTAGCACGAGATCGTAGCCCATTATCACTTGATATAAAGGTAAGACATTTAATAACTATGTTGAACAATTAGGACAAAGATTAGAGTACTATGAATTTCCATTGTGTCATTGTAGTTCTATTTTCTGTGCCTTTCTTTCTAGTAGTTAACTAATGCCCTATTCAGTACTAAGTTTTTTAAACTGTTTTGACAAATATTCATGATTTCTATCGGTTCTTAAAGTCTTCATACTTTTATCTAATTGACTGAACTTTATTCATATATCTTTTGAAGCATTCAGGTGCTTCAGATTTATGAGAAATCAAATAGACATAACCAAAACGCATGAAATCGTCAATAAATATAATGAAATATAATGCACCAGACCTTGCCCTCACATTCATTCGACCACAACTATCAGAATGAATTAATTGCAGTGAGAATTCAGCTCTTTAGTCATCCCAAATAGTTAGCATGTAATCTTTCCAGCAAGACAATTTCCACATGTTAGAGAAAGAACATAGATGTCCTTCATTCGTCAATCTAGTCATTCGATCTTGTCTTATGTGACACAATCTAGCATGCCATGTAATAATATAACATTACTGCTATATATAAGGGAGCATCCACTTTTTTGATAGTCTTCACATGATTTTGGTTGATCTCTTTTACCCCTAATTGAAGTTTTTATGACCTTTTAAGTTAATATATATCTTAGTAAATTTTAAAAACTTTTAACGACTTTTACATGCTACTAAAAATAAAAAAGCTGATAGTGACCCCCACAAGCATACTTAAACATATTTGAATCTTTATGTTATATGAAAATGTTATTAAACTTGTTTAAATTATATTTGTCTTAAGAATTTATTATAGACACACAAATAATTATCCTGTCACGTAACTTCAATCATAATATAGACTTAATTGTTGAATTAAAATATTGTTCCTATAATGTTATTTATTGATGTAATTTATAATTTGTCATTTGCAATTTCATTTTTTAGTTGTCGATTAAATATAGTCTATTTTATTTTAAAATGTAATTTTATGCCGTACATGCTGACAAACAAACAAAGATTTCACTTAAGATAAAATTAAATTTTAAGTTAAAAGAATGAGCACAATTAATATATCATTGTTAAATACTTTTAAAAAGTGTCAAATATATAAATTAGTCTTTTCATTTAAATCAAATAAAATAAATTTCAGAACACGATATATTTAGTAAATATAATTTTATGGGCTCGCAGTTTTAACATAAAATTTACCTATTAATATTAAAAGAGGAATAATAAAATATTATTTTAATACTTATTCCTAAAATGCTTGAAAAAAATTGTAAGTAAAGAAACCAAAACAGTATATGATAAAGCTCAACTTGAATCAATTGAGTTTATAATCTCGAAAGATTTCAGTAAAATAAAAATTAGAAAAGCTTTCATACATGCATTTGTTTCATTTTTTTTTAAAGTCTAATATTTAAACTAAGAAAAATATTATCTTTTGACTCCCAATACCATTTTGTACTTTACTAGTTTAGTAACTTCTTAGAAAGTGTCAAATTGATGTCACAAAAATGAAAAAGTGAGAATAAGAAAAAATTCAAAATATTTTTATTTTTTAACTTTAGTATGGGCTCGAGTTTAGCACGGGTCAAATAACACTAGTTATTATTAATAGAATAAAATGTCATATCAACATAATAGTCACAAGTTGAAGGATTACAATTTGAAAAGATAGAGCAATCATAACGAAGTTCAAAATCATAAAAGAAACATTGTCTAGAGTTTTTTTTTTTTGTTAAAACATTGTCTAGAGTTATTCTAACACCACTGCAACAACAACAAACCCAGGGTATTCCCACATAGTGGGGTCTGGGGGTAAGATGTACGCAGTCCATACCACTATCTCCGGAGAAGTAGAAAGGTTGTTTCTGATAGACCCCCGGCTCAAGACAAGGAATAATAATCAAATCCGTAATAAAGCATGTAACAAAATGACAAGACATAAATACACCACCCACAAGAAATAATAAACAAAGAATAGTCAACAAATTCGTAATAAAGCATGCAACAAGGTGACATAACACAAGAATAATACACTGACCAAGTAATGCCCTACCCCAACGACCCAAGCTGGCACTAGCCTTCTATCCTAATTTGCGTCCTCCAGATCTTCCTATCATGGGTTATGTCCTCAGTGAGTTGTAACTGCTCCATGTCCCGCCTAATCACCTCTCTCCAGTATTTCTTCGGCCTACCCCTAACCCGCTCAAAACCATCCAACGCTAGCCTCTCACACCTACGAATCAGGCGTCCATGCCGCACTTCCCGCATTTTGTCCTCCACAGAAGCCACTCCAACCTTTTCCCGAATAGTTTCATTCCGAACTCTATCACCCCTAGTAAGCCCACACATCCAACGCAACATCCGCATTTCCGCCACTTTCAATTTTTGAATGTGAGAGTTCTTGACTGGCCAACACTCCGCTCCATACAACATGGTCGGACGAACTGCCACCCTGTAGAATTTGTCTTTAAGCTTGGGCGGCACTTTTTTATCACACAATACCCCCGAGGCGAGCTTCCACTGCATCCATCCTGCCCCAATACGGTGGGAGACATCCTCGTCAATCTCACCGTTCCCCTGAATCATATACCCGAGATACTTGAAACTATCCATCTGACACACTACCTGGAAATCCAACCTAACTACCACCTCGTTCTCCTGCCTCAAGTCATTAAACTTGCATTCCAAATATTTTGTCTTGCTCTTACTCAACCTGAACCCTTTAGACTAAAGGGTCTATCTCCACACCTCTAACTTATCATTCACACACCCCGCGTCTCATCAATCAAAACTACACCATCTGCAAAAAGCATACACCAAGGCACTTCTCCTTGAATACGATGCGTCAACACATTCATCACCAAAGCAAACAAAAATGGGCTAAGAGTAGATTCCTGATGCAACCCTGTCAAGATAGGAAAATGTGCTAAATCTCCTCCCGTCGTCATCACCTGGGCCTTAGCTCCATCATACATGTCCTTAATTGCTCTGATATACGCCACTGGGACCCCACTCACCTCCAAGCATCTCCAAAGAACCTCCCTAGGGACTTTATCGTACGCCTTCTCCAAGTTGATAAACACCATGTGCAGATCCTTCTTCCTTTCCCTATATTGTTCCACCAGTCTCCGCACCAGGTGAATTGCCTCCATCGTCAAGCTCCAAACTGGTTCTCCGAGATAGAAACTATCCTCCTTAACCTCAACTCGACCACTCTCTCCCAAATTTTCATAGTGTGGCTCAATAACTTAATACCCCTATAGTTATTGCAACTCTGAATGCCCCCCTTATTCTTATAAAGAGGGATCATAGTACTCCACCTCCAAGCCTCGGGCATTTTCGCCGATTTGAAAATGTCGTTAAATAATTCAGTCAACCACCTTAAGCTAGCCTCACCAGAAAACTTCCAAAAATCCACAGGAATCTCATCAGGCCCCGTCGCCCTACCCCTACGCATCCTGGGAACAACTCTCTGACCTCTCCCACCTGAAAACGTCTACAATAACTAAAATCATGACACTCCTCTGAGTGCTCTAGCTCCCCTAACACAATAACTCTATCCCCTTCATCGTTCAAGAGCCTATGAAAGTACGGCTGCCATCTTTTCTTAATGTGCCCGTCCTCCACCAACACTCTACCATCCTCCCCCTTAATGCACTTCACCTGGTCGAGGTCCCGACCCTTCCTCTCCCTAGCCTTAGCAAGCCTAAACAACTTTTTTTTCGCTCCCTTCTCCTCTAACCCCATATACAGGCTCTCGAACGCTGCCGTCTTAGCAGTCGTAACTGTTAACTTAGCCTCCTTCCTAGCTAACTTGTACTCATCCCTATTCACCCGCTTCTCATCTTCATCCTTGCTCTCAACCAACTTAGCATACGCCCCCTTCTTAGTCTCCACTTTCTTCTTAACTAATTCATTCCACCACCAATCCCCCCGACGACGACCGACTCGACCCCTGAAAATACCCAACACCTCACTAGCAGTCTCTTTGATGCACCTAGCCACCCTATCCCACATACCATCCACGTCCCCCCTACACTCCCACACCCCCATTCCGGCCACCTTCTCCGCTATCTCCCGCGCATTCGCTGACGTCAAACCGCCCCACTTAATTCTAAATCTACCCTCCTCACCCCTTCTCTTCTTATCCTTCTTAATACCCAAGTCCATAACCAAGAGCCTATGTTGGGTCGAAAGATTCTCACTCGGAATGACCTTGCAGTCCTTACACAACACTCTATCCCCTTTCCTAAGCAGCAAAAAGTCAATTTGGGTCTTGGCTATCGCGCTTCGAAAGGTGATCAGGTGATCGTCCTTCTTCGGGAAGCTCGAATTCACCACCACCAGCCCAAAGGACCTCACAAAATCTAACAGTGCAGCTCCCTCTTCATTTCTCTCCCCAAAATCAAAACCAAAACCACCATGCACATCGCCAAAGCCACCCGGTAATGCCCCAATGTGCCCATTGAAATCCCCTGCTATAACAATCTTCTCAGAACTAGGCACGCCTCTCACCACCTCATCCAAAGCCTCCCAAAAACGCATTTTCTCCTCCCCATCCAAGCCTATCTGCGGCGCATAAACAATACACGCGTTCATGGTACACCCCCCAATAACCAACTTAATAGTCATCAACCTATCGTTGATCCTCTTAACATCCACTACCTGCCCTCTAAACTCTTCATCAACTAAGATGTCAACTCCATTCCTGCGTCTTTCGCTTCCAGAGTACCAAAGCTTGTAACCATCAACATCCCTGGCCTTAGATCCTACCCACTTAGTCTCCTGTACACACGCAATATTGATTCTCCTCTTTCTAAGAATCTTCACCAGCTCCATGGACTTGCTCTGGAGAGTCCCTATATTCCAAGACACCCAACCCTCAGCCTATCAACTCTAGCAACACGCCTCCCTCTACCGCCCCTAACGCCAGACCTTGCCCCCACTCTCACACCTACCATTCCCTCCTCCCCCACCTCCAAAACAGCCCCCCGCCCCAACCCCCTTGGACATGACCCTATCCTACCATCAGTGCCCACAGCCACAACTCTAAAAAATATAAACAACGATAGTAACAAAGCAATAGAAGGAAATAGAAAGCACAAGCAAAGTAGATGGAATAATCAAGAAAAAGTCAATCCCACAAATTATAAATAAGTTAATCTATGAAATAATCAGGAAAAAGTAGGTAGCAAAGGTTAGAAATCACCGGGTTAGCAGACTGATACAGAAAATCTCGCCGGAAAATTCACGCTGGAGCTTCGTCGGATTCAGATCCGGTCGGGCAAAGTCCGGTAATCTGGACACGCCGGAGTCCGTCAGGTAAGCTGGACACGCCGGATTCCGAGCTGGTCGAGCCGATGTAAAACTTGCCCCGTCCCGCCGGCGAAAGCAGTGGGAAAGTGCAAAAAGGGCGTAGAGAGAGATGGGTGAAGAGAGAGAAAACCAACGGGGGAAGAGGACTTACCTGCCGCCGATGTTCCTGAGTCGGCACCGACGCCGGAGTACCAACGGTCACGTCAACGGTGACGTTAGTTCAGGCCAGAGACGTTAGTTCAGAGACGTTCAATGAGTTTTCAAAAAATAAATAAATAAATCAAAACCAACATCTAATAGAACAAACTCAGATACTACGTTTCATTGAATCTTTGAAGCATATAAGACACCATACAACATCAAAGATCAGCCACCACGTAAGTCTACTTTGCAAGTGTTAATATCTTTGACTTCAAAGACTTCAAATCATGCATTATTTCATACATATATCCATCTTGATCTAGGTGAAACTCAATGAAACTTCACAAACAGTTCACTTCTAGATCAGGACTCACATGGTCGATGAGTTTACAATCCACATAGAATAAGATTCTGTTAATAAAGCAGAGCTAGAAACATATATAGCACTTAAAAATGCTATATTTTTCTGCTCGAAACAATCACGAGCAAAATGCCCTAGAACTTGACAATTCTAACACTTCATCCTGCTCGTCTTTCTTGACAAAACATTTTTCCTTCTTGAAATTCGGCTTGTTCTTTTTCTCAGAGGGTCCTTCTTTGATCTCCTTAACCTTCCCGTTCTTTTTTCAATTTTTCTTGTGCTTGAAGCCTGAAGACTTCTTACCACTTGATTTTTCCATAAAGGCATTAGAAGCATCTCTAGCGGCACCAAGTTGCTCGTCCTCAAGCTCAACATCACGGAAAACATCAGAAAAATTTTGATGTTATTATTGTGGGTTAAATTAACCTTCAAATGTTCCCAATTATTGGGAAGAGACCAGATCACTACTTGAATCTGTTGCTTATCAGAGAGAACATGACCCACACCTTTGAGTTGAGCTATCATGTTTGACATAACCCTAAGGTGTTCTCTGATGTTTTGATCGTGATGCTTCTTGTAAATGCCAAATTTGATAGTTAGCAATCTGAGGCGGGTGACATATGTAGCCCTATATGTTCCTCCCAAGTGTGTCCGACATGAACAATAGGATATTCCTCACATTCATGAATGAGATCATCAACCACAGAACTAACTGTTATTCCACGTGCAGCGGAATCAATATTTTTTTAAGCTTTATAAGCTTCAAGATATCTTTTGTGGTGTGCAGTGTTATCCTCTTCTGGTTGACTTAAAATATGGTTAATACCTTCAAGAGCATTTTGCTCTTCCAGTACATACCATATTTTATGACTCTAGATGTCGTAATTGTCACCCTTTAATTTCTCACCTTTGTTCAAGTCTGCAATGATACTTTTTGATGTCATGTCTGTGATTAGATTATGCAAGTTCATTTAACAATTATGCATGTGACTTACACATTTAAGCAAATTAATTCTCATAAAGGTTTCACATTTAGTGCAAAATCGAAAGGACATGTACGCTTCCAATCATCATCTACGAACTAAATATTCAACCAAAATTAAAATTAATTTCTTAATGTGTAACATATAATATATATTGAAGACTATAATCACATAGGTTTTTAAGTCTAATCATTTTACAATATTCTACTATGCAAATACAAAAACTTATTATACATATAAAAGATAGTCAAATATGTGTTCACAACAGAATTTGTAAAACTACAAGTTACAAAAATATTAAACTATGATTCTTTGTACCTAGCTTTTAGAGCCAATGTGAATCTCCATAACGATTCATGAGGACCAAAGTCGTGATAAATATCAACTAATTCATCCTTCCAATAGCTTGGTAAGGATTTTAACAATATGCCCAATAAATCCCAATCTTCAACATAAATATAATAGTCATATATTTTATTTATTATTGTCCAAAATCGATTGAGAAAATTTTGTAAAGTTTCAACTTCGTCCATTTTAACTCCTCAAATAATTTTCTTCCTTTCCTTTTACAAGCTCTTTTCTCTCTATTTAGATTTGCAACATCCTAGAATCATTCCTTATGAGTTCAAACTAACGTCTGAATCATTACTGATTTTAGTCCACTTGCGACACACTCTACTACAATTTTCCTTTGCTCGTGTTTTAGAGCCACTCTCACTTGGAGCAATTTGAGCATGTCCCCATTCAACCATATCTAAAATGGGAACAAGGAATCAAATATTGGTTATAACCATTTAATGCAACAACGTAGGTCACAATGACAATCTATAAAAGCAACTTTAGGACTATGGAGTCGAGAATAATATCAAGACATATTTTTACACGCATGAAAAAGTTATATCAACGAAATTACTTTAACATTAAAGAATCCTCATTCAAATAATACGTCATAACATACATTTCCCGAAGTTCACAACTTTTCAAATTTAATATTAAATAAGGACTATAAACTCTTTGTATTCCTTATTAAAATATTATAAAGAAAAAAGTAAAGTACTACACGTTTTCCACTGTTCCTTTTCTAGAATTTTCTCCTTTGGTGAAGTGCAGAGCACTATTTTCTTTTCCCGAAGAGTTAACGACCCTATTTTCTTCCTTGCACTTCATCTTCTCAAAAATACTTACACAGAACATATTCTTCTTTATTTCTCTTTTCAAAACAAATTTGAAGGATATGAAAAGAAAGCCCACGGATCTGTTTTTTTTTTAATTTATTTATTTCACATCTACAAAATTTCGATGGAGGAATCAAAGGAAATACACAAATTTATAATCAGATTTGTGGCACAATGATAGTGCATCTGATTTCAGATCAAAAAGATGCATTTACGATCCACGTCGTATCTATATTCGGTTCTTTTTTTTTTCTAAGAGGTGAGTACAAATTCATAACAATTAATTTCAATAGTTTTCACGCTAATTTTGTATCAAAATTAATTTGAGTGTGTCAAAAGTATATAACCAGTGTAATAACTACGAAAAACTAGAACAATTAACCTAAGCTCTGATACCAATGTAAGTAATTTAAGCGAAAACAACAGATTGTGTACCTTAGACTCGCTGCGAAAGTTGTTGATTTTGCTAAAAAAAAGTAATTGCCCCAAATCAACTTTGTCTCTCTTTGGAACAGCGTATTCTTCACAAACTAAGTCTTTTTGGTGTTAATGTTTATCTTTGTTTTCTTGCTTCTCGTTTTTAAATCACTTTACTTCGAAGAAGAAGATGATTAATAAAGGGAAATTGTGATAGATGTTCACTAGTTACAGAGTAACAGTTCACCCCTCCCTTCTTTTTTAATTAAGATAATCTTCAATCCTATCTTCTTTCCAGAAAAAGAAAAGAGTCGGATCGGTTCACATGGGCAACCCATAACCTGCAAAATCTAACATCTCCCACTTTGCACATGGTGGACAAGACCCAGGTCAGTATGACATCAACAAGACACTCAATTCATATGACAAATAGTCCGTGCGACCGATGAGCATCAAGAGTTTTACCTATAAGATTTTACAAGCTACACAAGAATCCAATTACTTGTGGAAAGAATTCGCTACTAATATGAGGATACTATTACTCACCGTTATATGAATATGAATAGAAATAGTATATAAAATCCTAGTTGGAAAAGGAGTCTAATGTAGTATCTATAAATAGGGTCTCAATGTAATAATTTAGACAACAGTTCAATAATATTCTTCTCTTATATTTCTCACATCATATCAGAGCATTGGTGAGATAACTTCAGAAAAAGAAAACTTTGTCACCGTGCGTCAATTTTCGGTGACTGATGTGTCATTATCTATTTTGTGGGTGGTGTGCAAAATCCAACACCACCACGAGGATCGAAAAGCTAAGTCGACAAAAACCCGACCAAAACCACTAGAAAACTCCAAGCCACGCACTCCCACGCGCCCGCTGGAGTTCCATTTTTCCGACGAGATATGTGTCACGCGTAACCGCGTGAGGTATTCTTCGATTTTAGAGGAATCTACAATACCTTTTACAACTCCATCTATAGTGCCACCACTCCTAACTTATCATCATCGTCCACATACAACATCAGGCTCAGATGATTCCCGTCCTGCACTTGACTCTACACCTACTACAGACTTGTCTTTTCCAATTGCACTTCGAAAAAGTATACGGTCCACCAGTAATACTAACCCTCATTATACCCTTTAAAGTTATCATCGTCTATCATCATCCCATTATGTCTTTATATTATCTTTGTCCTCTGAATCCATCCCTAAGTCCACAAAAGAAGCACTTTCTCATTTTGGACGGCGATAGGCTATGATTGACGAGATATCTGTTTTACATACTAGTAGTACTTCAGAGCGTGTTCCTTTCCCTTCAGGTAAATCAACTGTTGGTTGTCGTTGGATTTATGTAGTGAAAGTTGGTCCAGATGGCAAAATTGATCGAGTTAAGGCTCGCCTAGTTGCCAAGGGGTACACTCAGATATTTGGCTGGATTATAGTGATACTTTCTCTCCCATGGCTAAAATAGCATTTGTTCGTCTTTTTTATCCATGGTTGTTATTCGACACTGGCCTCTTTTTTAGTTGGATATCAAGAATGCTTTTCTCCATGGTAACCTTGAAGAGGAAGTTTATATAGAGAAACCACTTGATTTTGTTGCTCAGGGGAGTCTAGTCTGGTGGATATCTAGAGTGTCGATTGCGTCGATCACTTTATGGTCTAAAACAATCTCCTCAAGCCTGGTTTGAAAAGTTCAACACAGTAATTCAAAAGTTTGACATGATTCGTAGTGAAGCAGATCACTCCGTGTTTTATCGACATTCTGCTCCAAATCTATGTATTTTTTTTATGGTTTACGTTGACAATATCATTATTACAGGCAATGATCAAGATTGTATCATTAGATTGAAGCAACACCCCTTTTAGCATCTCCAAACTAAAGACCTCGACAGAGTAAAATATTTTTCAGGTATTGAAGTTATTCAGTCCAGATCAGGTATTGTTATTTCACAATGCAAGTATGCCTTAGATATTCTCGAGGAGACAGGAATGATGGGATGTAAACCTACTGATACTCCTATGGATCTGAATACTAGACTTCTGCTAGGAAAGGGGGAGCCACTCAATGATTCGGCGTCTAGTTGGTAAGTTGAATCATCTCGCAGTGACCAAACCTGACATTTCCTACCCTGTGAATATTGTAAGTCAGTTTATGGATTCCCCTTGTGATAGTCATTGGTACACAATTGTTCGCATTGTACGATATGTTAAGTCAACTCTAAGTAAAGGACTACTCTTCGAGGATCGAGGTCATGAGCAGATCATTGGATATACAGACGTTGATTGGGAAGGACCACCTTGTGATGGACGTTCTACTTCTGGATATTGTGTTTTAGTAGGAGGCAATTTGGTGTCCTGAAAGAGTAAAAAACAGAGTGTGGTTGCTCGATCTAATGCAGAAGCAGAATATCGAGCAATGGCACTAGCCACTTCTGAGCTAGTTTAGATTAAACAGTTGTTGACAAAGTTAAAATTTAAAGCAGTCAATGAAATGGAACTTGTGTGTGATAATCAAGTGGCTTTTCATATCGCATCAAATCCGATATTTTATGAAAGGACTAAACACATTGAGATTGATTGACACTTGTGAGAGAGAAAATACTTTCCAGAGATATTGTTACAAAACTTGAGAAATCGGGTGATCAGCTTGCAGATATTTTCACAAAGTCCCTCACTGGTCATCGTATTAATTACATTTGTAACAAGATCGCTACATCTGACTTGTATGCACCAGCTTGAGGGGGAATGTTAGAATATGAGTAGGAATAGAAATAGTATATGAAATCTTAGTGGGAAAAAGAGTAATGTAGTGTATATAAATAGGGTCTCAATTTAATAATTTAGGCAACCGTTCAATAATATTCTTCTCTTATATTTCTCACACTCACAATAACCCAGACATCATTCACTACTCCAGTAGTTACTTATCTGATCCCTCATCCTCTTAAAGAAGTGAATTCGAGCTCATGTTTAACTTTATATTCACAATCACGCTTGACATCTATATGATAAGTGTAATGATCGACCTGTGTATACAAGTTAAATTAATAATCTTAATTGTCTTCCTAATCTACTCAGATCTATTTGTTCTAGATCAACTATTTTCCTAGACATGCACCACATTGCCGAATCACTCACGGCTAATAGTCTCATGCTAAAGTAGCAACCTGATTGAAACTTCAAGATAAGAAAAGTTCATGTAACTTTTTGGGGTCTCACACAATGAAGAAAAATGGGGTCTCACACAATGAAGAAGGGAACCATTCTTCCATTAACCCATTGGTCTCTAAGCACGCATAGTATGAAACACGTGCTACGATGTTCTCACCTTATATTGGTGTGTCTCATTCTTTCAATTATTCAACACCGTACAGATCTTAGTCTAGACACCTCTAGATATCTAACCCGGGTTTATCTCATTAATGATGCTCAAACCCATTTCTTAGAGAGACTCATATCTGGCTTACAAAACAAGTCAGATCATGGTGGTGGAACTCATCTCTTCACGTTCTCAACGTAAAAGGCGATTGCTCGTGTGAGAGAGCCAATCTCATGACTTGTTCGACACATTTTATCAATAGAACACATTATCACATACATATGGGATATGGATATAGATTCAAGAATCTTATATTGATAAGAATATTATAGCAATCAAGTCATTTTATATTACTCTCTAATAAGAGGGAAAGAGCAGGAGAAGCAGGCAGCTCTCCGTCAACATGTCTGTTACTCCTGCCTGCTTGTTCTTCAGTTGCTTGCTCCATGATTTTACTATATCACCTCTAATGAATTATTATAGGTCATTTATGCATTAAAAAATTAATAATATTTAATAAAAAAGTAAAATAAACATTTATGGTATATTTGCTTCAGCTGCTTCAATCGTAGCTTCATTAAATATCGCTCTTAATTAATTATTACGTGTCATCTGAGTATTAAAAAATAATAATATTTGATAGA
Source organism: Capsicum pubescens (assembly GCA_030864215.1). NCBI lineage: Eukaryota > Viridiplantae > Streptophyta > Magnoliopsida > Solanales > Solanaceae > Capsicum > Capsicum pubescens. The sequence continues at coordinate 215,268,310 of CM061543.1, read as the reverse complement.
AAAGGTAAAAAATAATATGAAATGATAAATTAACTATTGATATTTTAAATGAACTTGACGACTTATATGAGGTCCCCTTAAAAAAAAAATTACAATATTTTTTATAGTAATTTTGCTATATCACTTTTAATTAGTACTTGATTTTATTATATCACCCCTAATTAATTATAATATGTTATTCACATATTAAAAATTAATAATATTTAATAAAAAAAAGTAAAATAGGCATTTATGACATTTCTGCTTCAACTGCTTCAATTATCTCCGTCAATATATCTGTTTCTCCTGCTTATTTCATAAGTTACTTCCTCTGTGATTTTATTATGTCATCTCTAATTAATTATTATAAGTTATTTATGTATTAAAAAATTAATAATATATAATAAAAAAGTAAAATAGATATTAATGATATGTCTGCTTCAACTGTTTCACCTATAATTAGACTATATCACCCATAGTCAATTATTATAAGTCATCTAAATACTAAAAAATTGATATTAAAAAATTATTATAAAGTCATCTAGGTATTAAAAAATTAATAATATTTAATATTAAATTTACCTGACGTTTTCTATGAGGCCCATTTAATTTTTTTCCCGCAAGTATTTTTGTATAGTAATTTTGTTATATCACTTCTAATTAGACATGTCTACTTCGTTGTTTCAATCGTGATTTTACTATGTCACTCTTAATTAATTATTATGACCATTTACGTATTTTGTCAATTAATAATATTTGATAAAAAAAAAGGTAAAATAGATATAAAATGATAAATTAACTCTTGATGTTTTAAATTAACTTGACGTCTTATACAAGGTCCACTTCAAAAAACTTTCACAAGTATTTTTTATAGTAATTTTGTTACATTACTTCTAATTAGTTGTTGTGAGTCATTAATACATGTCTGCTTCGCTGCTTCAATCATAACTTTACTATATTACCCATAATTAATTATTATGGTCATCTAAGAATTATGACACTTAAATTGGAATAGAAGAAAAAAATATCAGACATCACAATAATTTAAAACTTAAATTATTTTTAAAAAATGTAAATGACTATCAATGGTACGAAAATTTGGACAACGAAAGCGATATATATTATTTTAAAATTACATAAAATATATTATACATTACAATAGTTAATAACTTAAAATATCTAAAAAAAATAATATATTATATATTTTAAAAAATATTATAAATCACAATAATTAAAATAAATTTTTAAAAAGTATTTATTGGGCCATTAGTAACTAGTTACAGAAATATGATCATATCCTGCACAACCTAGAGCCATAACATGTTTCTCAGACAAGTCTCTACATATCGCCTTTGTAAAAAGATCATCTATCATTTCTCGTGTAGGAATGTATTGTAAATTTATTTCTCCACTTGCTACTGTCTCTCTCAAAAAGTTATGCTAGATGTCGATGTGTTTGGTCTTGTTGTGATACTTAGGATCCTACCTATATGTGATAGCCACTTGACTGCCACAATATAAAATCATGGGACCCTTAAAATTCTATGCAATGTTTAAATGCTCAAAGAATCTCTTCAACCAGACAACTTCTTGTACTGCAAATGCACAAGCCACAAATTCATGTTTCATAGTTAAAAGGGTTATGGCAAGTTTGTTTCTTATTTTTCTACGAAATAGCACCACCATTTAGTAAAAAAGCATAGCCGGAGGTTGATTTTCAATCATACCGGTCACCAGCCCAATCAACATTTGTATAACATCTTATGAATAAATCAGATCCACTATAACATAGAGAATAATCAACAGTTCTCTTCAAATATCGAAAAATTCTCTTTACTGCTTCCCAATAATCTCTTCCAGGATTAAATTGATATCTGTTAACCAGAGCTACGACATAACAAATATCTGGACGAACACATCATAGTGTACATCAAGCTCCCAATAACACTAGAATATGAAACTCGAGACATGTCTTTCTTCTTTTTTAAAGTCTTAGGGACACATTTCAAGGCATAAAGTTTCACCTTTTGCTATAGGAGTATCCATAGACTTGCAACTATTCATTCGAAAACGTTCCAAAATTTGCTTTATGTATGTTTCTTGAGATAGACTCAAAATCTTCTCGGAACGATCTCTTTGGATTTTAACACCCAATATATAGTTTATTCCATGCATGTCTTTCATATCAAATTACTTTGAAAGTCATGACTTAACAGTTTTCACATACTCCAAACTATTTTCGGCTAATTAAATACCATCCACGTATATGGAAAGAATTACAAACATTCAACTAGACTTCTTCACATAGATGCAATAGTCTTCATCGATCATGTTGAAATCAAATGAAATCACTTCTTTATGAAATCTCAAGTACCACTGCCTTGAAAACTGATTTAGACCATAAATTGATCTGTTCAATTTATAAACTTTCTTTTCTTGCCCTTTAACAGCAAAAACTAGAGGTTGTTCCATGTAGATTTCCTCGTTTAGTTCTCTATTGAGAAAAACGGTCTTCACGTCCATTTGGTGTAATTCTAAATCCAAACGTGGAAAAATAACCAAAAGCAAGCGAATTGAGATAAACTTCGCAACTGGTGAAAATATTTCCCAATAATCTATTCCAAGCTTCTTGAGTAAAACCTTTTGCCACCAATCGTGCTTTGTATCTTTCTATGAACCCATCTAATTTGCATTTAACTTTGAGAATTCATTTGTTCCCAATAGCTCTACGTCCCTGAGGAAGGTCAACTAGATCCCAGTCTTTCTTGATTTTCATGGAATCTAATTCTTTTTTCATCGCTTTTATCCATTCATCTTTTCTAAGACTCGATAAAGCCTCAATCACAGAACTAGGTTTATCCAATTTTGTGGGAGATACAAAGAAAACATAATACTCAATCTCATAAGATCGTTTAGGTACACCTTTTCGGGTACTCTTATGTAATTGAAGTTTAGATTCCTCCATAGGACTTTGGGATTCAAAACTCCTACTCGAACCAGGAATCATTTCTTGATCTATTGGATTAGCAAGTATGTCCGACGACATTATAAGATCATTTAATTCAACATTTCATAAAGAAGCTCATTATCCTTTATTTCATCCTTTTAGGAAAAAACATTTTTCAAAAATATGATATCTCGTGATTCAATTTCAGTAGTTCTTCCATCCTCCAATTCACCTATGAACACATAACTCTTTGGAGTGTTCTGAGTATCTTATAAAGACATTCATTTTTTTTCTTTTGGACTTAGTCTATCGAACTCACAAAAACGATCTTTAATATATGCAGCACAACCCCAAGGCCCCAGATCATTAGGGTTTGATTTATGACTAGTCCATCGTTATAAGGAGTGGAAAATACTGATTTAAAAAGGCACATTATCCAATATGTAGGCCGCAGTCAATAGTGCATCTCCCCGGAAAGAGATTGGTAAATTTACCTGCTCATCATGGACCTTGCCATGTCCAACAATGTTCTATTAATATAGATCTGATGTGGATTGTAAACGCACCATTCTGATCTGAAATCAGATGTGCTACCATTGCATCACGAATCCAATTGTAGCTACGTGTACTTTCTTCGATTCCTCCATAGAAATTTTGTACAAGAAGTGAAATAAAAAAATAGACTTGTCTTCTTTCTTTTCATATCCTTCAATTTTTTTTTAAAGAAGAAATAAAGAAGACGTTTTGTGTATATTGTTTTGAGAAGATAAAGTGAGGGGAAGAGAATAGGGACATTAACTTTTCTCCAAGAAAGGAGAAAATTCTAGAAAATGAAGAGTGGGAAACGTGTAGTACTTGACTTTTTTCTTTTATAATATTTTAATTAGGAGTACAAAGAGTTTATAGTCCCAATTTAATATTATGTGAAAGTGTTGTGCACTTTAGGAAAGTATAGTATATGACCTATTATATGAATGGAGATTCTTTATTGTTAAAGTAATTTTGTTGAAATAACTCTTTATGACTCATTTGAACCACTTAAACTAATAATGGTACAAAATGTGTATAAAAATGTCTTGATATTATTCTTGTCTCCTTAGTCCTAAAGTTACTTTTCTAGATTTTGTCATTGTGACATACGTTGCATTAAATGGTCGTAGTCATTTTTTGATTCCTTGTTCCCATTTCAGATATGGCTAAACGGGGACATGCTCAAATTGCTCCAACTGAGAGTGGTTCTATAAGACGAGCAATAGAAAATTGTAGAAGAGGATGTCGCAAGAGGACTACATCAATAATGATTCAAACTTTGAGTATGTAGTCATAAGGAATGACTCTAGGACGCTGCAAAATCTGAATAGAGAGAAAAAAGCTTGTAAAACGGAAGGAAGAAGTTATTTGAGGAGTTTAACAATATCAAAATTGATGAAGTTGAAACTTTACCAAATTTTCTACACCGACTTTGGACAAAAAGAAATGAAATATATAAATGTTATACTTATCTTGAGGATAGGGATGGATTGGACATACGGTTTAAATCCTTACAAAGCTATTGGAAGGATGAATTAGCTGATATATATCACGATTTGGTCCTAATGAACCATTATGGAGATTAACGGTGGCCAACATGATCCCAGATAATCATTAGCTTGGTATTTTGTAACTTGTATTTTTAGAAATTCTGTTACAAACACATGTTGACTATCTTTTATATGTATATTTGTTTTTTGTATTTGCATGATAAAATATTGTAAAATGATTAGATTTAAAAACCAATGTGATTATAGTATCAATATATATTGTGTTACACATTAAGAAATTGATTTTACTTTTGGTTAAATGATTAGTTTGTAGATGATGATTGGAAACTTACGTGTCCTTTTGATTTTTCACTAAATGTGAAACCTTTATGAGAATTGATTTACTTAAATGTTTAAGTCACATGCATAATTGATAAATGAACTTGCGTAATTGTCTATTAATCACGGACATGGCATCAAAAAGTATCATTACAGACTTGAACAAAGATGAGAAACTACATGGTGACAATTACAACATCCAGAGTCATAAAATATGATATGTACTGGAAGAGTAAATTGCTCTTGAAGGTATTAACCATGCTTTAAGTCAACCAGAAGAAGGTAGCACTGCACAACACAAAACATATCTTATAGTTTATAAAGCTCGAAAAAAGACTGATTCCGCTACATGTGGAATAATTGTTAGTTCTGTGGTTGATGACTTCATTCATGAATATGAGGAATATTTTCCTGCTAATGTCATGTGGACACACTTGCGAGGAATATATAGGGGTACATCTGTCACCCGCCTCAAACAGCTAACTATTAAGTTTGACAATTACAAAAAGCATCACGATCAAAACATCAAAGAACACCTTAGGGTGATGTCAAACATAATAACTCAACTCAAAAGTGCGGGTCATGTTCTCTGATGAACAACAAATTCAAGCAGTGATCTGGTCTCTTCCCAATAGTTGGGAACATTTGAAGGTTAACCCACAATAATAGCATCAAAACTTTTCTGATGTATTCCGTCATGTTGAACTTGAAGACGAGCAACTTGGTGCTGCTAAAGCTTCTTCCAATGCCTTTATGGCAGAATCAAGTGGTAAGAAGTCTCCACGTTTCAAGCACAAGAAAAATTGGAAAAAGAACGGGAAGAGTAAGGAGACCGAAGAAAGACCCTTTTAGAAAAAGAACAAGTAGAATTTCAAGAAGGAAAAACAATTTTTCAAGAAGAAAGACGAGAGAAAGATGAAGTGCTACAATTGCCAAGTTCTATGGCATTTTGCTCGTGATTGTCCCGAGCATAAAAAGGTAGAATTTCTTTAACGCATCTCAAAGTGCTACATATGTTTCTAGCACTGCTTTATTAACTAAATCTTATCCTATGTGGATTGTAGACTCGGGAGCCACCGACCATGTGAGTCGCGATCGAGAAGCTTTTGTGGAGTTTTGTCAAGTTTCACCTGAATCAAGACGGATATATGTAGGAAAAAATGCAAGACTTAAAGTGAGAGATTTTGGCACTTGCAAAGTAGACTGGTGTGGTGGTTGATCTTTTGATGTTTGCATGATGTCCTATATGCTCCAGGGATTTGACGAAACATGGTATCTTTGTTTATTCTTTTAGATGTTGGTTCTGATTTGTTTTTTAGTCTCAATGGTGTTAAAATAACTCTAGACAATGTTTTTTATGGTTTTGAACTTTATCATTTTAGATTGTAGTCCTTCAATTTAGGACTATTATGTTAATAGTTGTGCAATGGCATGTTATTCTAGTAATAATGATGTTGATGTTATTACATGGCATGCTAGATTGGGTCACATGGAGCAAGATGGAATGAATAGATTGGCAAAGGAAGGACATCTTAGGTTCTTTCTCCAAAATTAATGTCAACATGTGAAAATTGTCTTTGCCGGAAAGATTACACGTAAGCCATTTGGGAAGGCTAAGACAGTGTTGTAAAAGGCGGTCGCCGCGTCGCCAATGGCGAATGGCGAGGCGAGGCTTGGTCGCCTCTTCACGTCGTGGCATTGCGAAAATCAAAAGGCGACTCCTTTGCGAGAAAGGCGAGGCGACAATGGCGTCGCGTTTTAATTTTTTTTATAAAAATATAGGGTTTTAGGTATATAAGCTAATTTCACGGCTTATTTACCAATTTTGGCCCTACCAATTTTTTTTTGGGTGACTGCGCCTGCTACCATTCATCTCACAAGTTCAATCTCGGCGTCGTACTCCGGCGACTCCCACTACTCCGGTAAGCAGCGAACTATTTTGATTTCTTTTTTTTTTCCTTCTTTCTTCTTCTTCTTCTTCTTAATCCAGCGATTGGACTTGTATTTTTGTACTGTTTTTTTTTTCTCTTTTTCTCTTCTTTTATTTTCCTTCCAGTCCACTGTATTTTGTAACAGTGAACTTGTCTTACAGACTTACACTGTTACTATAACAATAACCAGTAAACTTGTAGTCTTATTATGTAATTTTTTTTTAATAACTTATATAGAATTAACATAGTATGATAGTAATATACTAATTAAATGACTTGATTATTAACAGCTATTTCAATTTCAATGGTGTCTCAATCAACTAGTAGCAAACAAAGGGACATAGGATGGAATTATGGTACACAAGGACCATCAAAAGACTCGGTGATATGCAATTTTTGTCGACGTACTATTAATGGTGGTATTACTCTATTCAAGAAACACTTGATAGGGGGAAATAAAAATGTCAAGAAATGTCAAAATATATTAATTCTTGACTTGAGATATTTCCTACTATATTAGTGTCATTGAAATTTTGATCATTTATATATTATTTTAATTTTTTTATATTAATTGTCGTCGTACATTCAAAAGGCGATCGCCTCGCCGCGTGGCGAGGCAAGGCCTTGTCTCCTTTCACCGTCCAAAACACTGGATTGAGAGAGTTGAATTCCCACGGCAATTAATCCATTCTGATATTTGTGGTCCAATGAATGTGAGGGCAAGGTCTTGTGCTTTATATTTCATTACATTTATTGACGATTTCAGGCTCTTTGATTATGTCTACATGATTTCACATAAATTTAACACACTTGAATGCTTCAAAAGATAGCCTCTCTATTAAGCCCAAAGACTATTTTTTTTTAGCCTTTCGCAGAGTTGATTAATTTGGACTGGGAGGAAAGAGAACAACCTTTTAAACACTCGATAATGGACTGGGAACTGGGAAAACAAACGCAAATGGCAACAGAAGCTCCAAATAGTAGAAATCAGAGGATGGATGAGCAAAGAAGATCGTCTTTTCTGAAATTGTACGAAGACCAACTGGCTCCCTATAATGAACCAGTACCATTGAGCACAGAAGAGAATCTTTCAGAAGAGATAATTGAGACAAGGGCCACAATCTGGGTTCATCTCAATGTGATCAAATTAGGGCAAACTTTTGGCGCAGCTATTAGGGGGTGTGAAAAGGAGGCCTATTCTTTGTGCATGAAATTGGATCAAAAGATATACGTGGAGAGGCATGCAGAAAAGGGAAAATTCTTTTCCTTCTTACCAACATAATTCTGAAAGAGCTCCAGAATTTGATTTGAAATGATGTTCAAGGATGGAGAACCGAGAGCCAGCGGGAGGAAATTAACCATCACTAATAAATGAGGTTAAAAATTGTATCCTGGAATGTGAGGGGGATGCATGAGGATACAAAAAGGGGTGTAGTTAGGAATTTGATTAGTCAATGGGTGCAGATGTGTACATCCTGGTAGAAACAAGGTTGGGGGGAAATGTCAATAGAATTATTCACAGTATCCGGGATTATACATGAGTGGGGAAGATACATTTGGAGGCAGATGCTAGCAGTGGGAGGATTTTAATACTATGGGATTATGTATGGGCAAAACTCAAACGTCGCCTGGTTTGTGACAGAAGAGTATGCTGATTGTAGGTGGAAAGAGAACTATGGGGGGAAGGTGTGCAGGGCCATAGGTAGTGGGGTGTGACTTTAATGTTATCAGATACCCCGATGTGAGAACAAACTGTCGCAGAATCAATGGAGCAATGTCTGAATTTTCAGAATTCATTGAAGAGACGGAACTTGTGGATCCTCCTTTATTTGGAGGATCTTACACATGGAGACGAGGGGAGAATCATAGAGTTCCTCCAAGAATTAATAGATTTTTATACTCTTCATCATGGAAGGAGCAGTTTACTCTCATCAAACAGATGCTAATGCCAAACATTGGATATGAGCATAACCCTATCATGTTGTCTTGTGAGAGTTGAACTACAAAAGAGCTATTTCAAATTTGAAAGCTGGTGGCTGGGGATAAAAGGGTTTTGGTTCAAAGAAAATGTAAGACAGTGGTGAGAATCCTTCATTGCTAATGGGAGGCCTGGCTATGTTTTTTTTAGAGAAAGATAACTAGGGAGGCCTGGCCGCCTGGCTATGTTCTGGCTGACGTACTGAAAATGCTAAAAGACAAGTTGAAGGATTGGCGCAAGAATATCAGGGGCAATTGGGAACATTGGATACAGAGAAAGGTAAAGACATTCTCAAAAAATTGGCAAGCTTGGAGGTTGTCCAAGAACAAATAACTCTCACAAATGATGAGATAATACAGAAATCAAATCTACATGCGGAGTTTGAGAAGTGCAAGAAATGAGGAAAAATCTTGGAAACAGAGATCAAGGATAAAATGGTTGAAATAGGGAGACAAAAATACAAAATAATTTCAAAGGATAACTACAGCTCACAAATTGGCAATTCTAGAGATAACCTGAAGGTGGAGGGTATTGAGGTGACAAGCCCAGAAGATATTAAAGAAGCTATTCAAAACTTTTACAAGACTTTGTACAGGGAAACAGAAGAGTGGAGGCCTCGACTAATCATACATGAAGTCACAGGGATCTCAGTGGAAGAGCAAGAGGGATTACAAAGACAATTGGATGAGGCAGAAATCCTAGAAAGTATTAAATTGTGCGTTGTGGAGAAAACACCTGGACCTGGTGGTTTTCACATATCCTTCTTTCTAGCTTTTGGGGAGCTCGTGAAAAAGGACATAATGAATACTCTCCAATACTTCAATGAAAAACAGAAGTTCGAGAAAAGCTTCAATGCAACTTTTGTAGCTTTGATCCCAAAAAAGATACGAGCTAGAGTTGAAAGTTTTCGGGCCTATTAAGCCTCATAGGTGGAACATACAAGATTGTGGCAAAGTAATTAGTTGAAAGACACAAGGTTGTTAACAATTTGGTTAATAAGCGTCAGATGGCTTTTATAAAAGGGAGACAGATCATGGATGCAAACGCCTATAAGCCTCATAGGTGGAACATACAAGATTGTGGCAAAGTAATTAGTTGAAAGACACAAGGTTGTTAACAATTTGGTTAATAAGCGTCAGATGGCTTTTATAAAAGGGAGACAGATCATGGATGCAAACGCCTATAAGCCTCATAGGTGGAACATACAAGATTGTGGCAAAGTAATTAGTTGAAAGACACAAGGTTGTTAACAATTTGGTTAATAAGCATCAGATGGCTTTTATAAAAGGGAGACAGATCACGGATGCAGATCTAATTGCCGGTGAGTGTGTGGACTTGACTTAAAGGTGAGGACGCAGGGTCCTGTGTGAGCTGGACATAGGAAAAACCTATGATCATGTCAATTGGAAATTCTTGTTAGACACTCTAAAACAAATGGGATTTGGTGGATGATGGATGAAGTGGATAGAATTCTGCATCAAAACTGTTACGTTCTCTTTTCTGGAAAATGAAAAACCTGTAGGTTCTTTTTGCTTCGGAAAGGGGCCTCAGACAAGGTGACCCTTTATCCCCTTTTTTCTTTATAGTTGTCATGGAGGGTTTTGATAGCGTGATGAGGATAGCATTGCAGAATAGGCGGATTAAAGGCTTTGAGATAGGAGAAAGCAGGGGGCAGACAATGGAGGTATACCATTTGCAGTTGCAGACGCTACAATGATATTTTTGTGAGCCAAAGGTGGAACAGATTTGTTACATCGGAATGATCTTGACATTTTTTAAGCGTCTTCAGGTCTAAAGGCTGAAGGTTAACTAGGGAAAAAACAACTTATTTCCATTAAAGGAGGTTCCCAACATCCAGAACCTTGCTACAACTCTAGGATGTAAAGTTGAGAATCTGCCAACAATATATTTAGGCATTCCTCTGGGCAGCAAACACGTAGCAGGGTAGATTTGGGATGGAATAATCGAGAAAACCGAAAAGAAGCTTGGCTACGTGGAAGGCACAATATTTATCTCTGGGAGGGAGACTCATTCTTATCAACTATGTCCTTGATTCTCTTTTTGTGAGTCAAAGGTAACTTTGTATTAACAAAAACTCATCATCCAAGAGATGATGATAGATCTTACAACTCCAAATCAAATGGATTTTCCTCCTAGCAGACTGCCTAAAAAAAGAAACTTTACAAGTTACCTATGAAATCTACTATATCTATGGTATCCCTCCAATTTCCTGTTTACACCAAAAATAAAGTAAGATAAGGCAATGGCTTTTAATCTTCTGGATGCTGCAACTCTTGCCTTCAAAGAAGCACCTGGCATTTCTTTCTTTCCACAGCGTCCGCCAGACAAAAGCTGGAATACTCAACCACCAATCTTCTGTTGAACCTCTCTTCCCAATTCCTTTCCAGCTGTTTAGAAATTCCAGTGTGGACCTTGGCATTGGCCAGCTGATCCCCAGGATACAAAAGAACATGTTCCACAATTTTTCAGCTATGTCACAATGCAGAAATAGGTGGCTATTCACTTCTGCATCTTGATTACACAAAAAACATCTAGAGCAAATCTGCATTCCTTTTCCTTGTAGAGCTTCATGAGTTAGGCAAGCTTTTCTGATAACTAACCAAACAAAACAAGCCACTTTCAACGGACTTTTGACTTTCCATATTTGCTTCCAAGGCCAATTGATTATCTGGTTTTGGTTGTTGTTTCTATTCCAATAGCATGATTTCACTGTAAACACCCCTTTATTGTGAATCTGCCAGATTGGTTTCTCAGAAACATTAGAGATTCCAGAAAACGCACTCAGTATCTGAAGGAGTCTAGCAATATCTGATACTTCCCAGTCTTTAAGAGCCCTCCTAAAGATTAGGTTCCACCCATGCAGACTCCAAACTTGAGCAACTGTATCATTTCTTTGTGAACTTAAGATATAGAGCTGGGGAAACATGTTTCTCAGCTGTCTTCCCCTATCCAAATGTAACGACCCTCCTAGTCATTTCGTGAATTTTTCTGGTGTTCTATATTTTTGCTCTCCCCATAGTTTGTATACGTGATCTATGATTCACGGGATGGGTAGTATCAATTTTTGAGGTGTACGGAAGTGATTTAAGTGACTAGTTGGGTTATTGGGTTTAAGGAAGTTAAATTCGATCAAGATGATCCCGGATTAGTGTTTTAGTGTTTTCAATAGATTCGGAATATACTTTTAGTCAATTTACATATTTAATTTATTTCTATAGAGTTCCGAATAAATTTCGAAATTTATTAGAAGTTTTGGGTATTAGATAATTAATTTAGTAGAAGTAGTGGACATCTATTTTTCTTCTCATATAACCCACGTTAAGATCAGTTGAAGTCAGTAGGTTTAACTTTGAACTATAGCAGAAACTCAAACAAAAAAACGATTTACGCGTGGTTGAGTAAGGAAGAAGAGGATCTCGGTAACTTGAGGTTAGTTAATTTAAATTAATTAGTACGTAATAGCGATAGCATGTGAATTTGTATTTGGGATGCCATATGTTCCAATTTCTTGGAAAAACTGGGAGGAAGTGGAAAGATGCTCCACTGTAATGATTACTGCAATCATTACTTATAAGTTATAAGTAATTCAAAAGAAAGAAATAATAAACAAAGCAGATCTTTGGCCAGCTGGATAATAATTAAACAAGGAAAGGGTCGCCTGCTACTGTTTTAGGTTTTCGGCGTTGTACTCCTATTTCGTCTTTGATTAAGTTGCTGTAGGTACTTTATAGGATATTAACAACTACTATTTTGATAGATTTAGGTTTAGATTTGGAGTTTTTAGAGTAAAGATTTGTTAGTTTGGGGATCGAATAATAACTCGTTTTAGTTGAAATTTAACGTACTAGTTCATACTCTTATGGGGATTATATGTATCTCAACAGATTTTGACCATTCAGAAGCTTTACGGAAAGGGAAGACCCTTGCGAAGTATCTTACCTTCTGATTCTTCGGTCGAGGGGTGGTTTACGCATTAGAAATTCAAGAGCATAGAGTAATAGTTTACTAATGAAATGGCTTTGCAGATACAATAGAGGGGAACATTCATTATGGAAAGAAGTGATTAAGTGCAAGTTGGCCAAACTCAACCCATGGTGTACCAACTTGAGTACCGCTTTATATGGGATAGGAGCTTGGAAATTTATTAGATCTGTATGGTCAAACCTTGAAACGAATTTACACATGATAGTAGGAGATGGTAAAAGAACAAATTCTGGAAGGATGCTTGGAAGGACATGTTCCACTGATGGAGACCTTTCCATATTTATTTATCTTTAGCAACAACCCAGAAGGCACCATTAATGATGTTTGGAGTGCACAGGACTGAAATTTATCCTTCAGAAGGATGTTGAGACAGGGAGATAGATAGGGTGGCTATCTGCTAGGTAGAATTGGTGATTTCAATGGTACCAATGCTGAACCAGATACTCTGAGGTGGAGACACAATAGTGATGCAGTTCACTGTCAACAGGGCATATGGAATATGGATTGGAAGACGACAAGATGTGATGCAGAATGGGGGCAACCAAAATTATGGAGAAACGTATGGAAGTGTCCAGCTCCAACCAAGGTAAAATGCTTCACTTGGTTGGTAGCTAGAGCATGTCTGACAAAAGAAGTCTACAAGAAAAAGGGATCATCTTAGTCTCCAGATGTTTCTTGTGCAAAGTAACATATGAAATCAACAAACATCTATTTTTACATTGCACATTTACAACACAATTATGGTCCTTACTTCTCAACATAACAGAGACAAGTTGGACTATGCCTGAACATACTGCTAAGTTGTTGGATGAAAAGACGAGGCAGCAAGAGTCAAAAGTGGTGGAGGATAATCCCACAATGCACCTGGTAGACAGTTTGGAGAGAAAGGAATGGGAGGTGTTCTGAAGATGGATCCAACTCTATTTAGAAAGTAAAATGGAATTGCACAACATCTATCTATTTTCGGTGTAAAGAAGTAGGATCAGAGTATTTAGACCATTTTGTAGATTTATTAATGTTAGAATATGAGTAGGAATAGGCTTATCATAAAGAATCCTACTTGGAAAAGGATTGTAGCATAGTATCCTATTAGGAAAAGGATTGTGATATAGTGTCTATAAATAGGGCCTCAATGTAATAATGTAGTTACACCCTAAGTTGCTCGGACTCGGGTGCGGGTATCCAAGACGGGTGCGAATCCGAGAGTCGGATTCGTCAAAATACAAATTTTAAGATTCGGGGGTGCGAATCCGAGTGTGGATACGGGAGCGGGGATTCGGCTAAAAAAAATTAAATATTATAAATATAGAGTTATAAAGATATTCTAAAAATACTTTATTTATTTTAGTTAATTTGCTATTTTTAGTTATTTTTGTCTTCTGATTTTACTTTTCAATTAGGAATAGTATTTGTATTAAAAACTTTTTCCAAAATTATAACTCACGTTTATTTACTAAAAAAAATATATATATATAATTAAGAAGTTAAATTTAATACTGTCAAAGTAAAATACACTCACCGACAGACAGTGCTGGCAACAAATTATTATTAATTAATTATTAATAGTAAAGGAACTAATTATTAATTAAAAATAGTAAAAAGAAAAGACAAAAGTTTCAAAACACACTTAACTTGGAAAAAAATAACCTGTCACTATGTAAACACGACTACGCCGATGACAGAGTACGACGATGATTTCCGGTACCCTGAGGTGGTACGACGTCTGCGCCGATGATTTCCGGCGACGTCGATGATGATTTTCGGCGACGTCGATGATGATTTCAGGCGATGTCGACGATGATTTCCGGCGACGGCACATTGACAACGCCGTCTCTATTCCGGTGGTCATTGGTCGAGACTTTTTCAGGTAAGTTGCCGGTTAATTATTCAATGTTTCCAGTTAAATTTCTTCTTCATTTCGGTCAACGTCTCCGAAGTCGGTTGACCGAATCGGAGACGGCGGAAGCACCCGTCCCCGCCTCAGTCTCGTGTCGAGACGGGTTCAGCGGCAAAACAGCCGAGTCCGAGCAACATAGGTTACACCAATTCAATAATATTCTTCACCTATATTTCTCATATGGTATCAGAGCCTCTACGATCTTGGTAGAGAATCAAAGAACTTCCATTGACGGCGGGCGGCTATAACCAATAAATGCCGCCCGTCTGGCCAATGATCATGTTAGCAAAAGATTGGGTCACTTGATTATTTTCCCATATCTGATTTGCATAGCACCGTGCATATTTTCGGTGACTACTTTCTCATATCTGATTCCTGAGCACCGTGCATCTCGACAGACTATTTCTCATATTTAATTTGCATAGTACCGTGCATCTATTCAGACTATTTTCTCATATTTGAGTTGCATAGCACCGTGCGTCTTTTCGGTGACTCCTCAGATGTGATTTGCGTAGTTTCATGCGTCTTTACGATGACTCCTCAGATTTGATTTGTGTAAGGGTCATGCCGTCATTCTAACCCTACCCAAATAATTTCTTTTTTCAGTAGGGTTGTGTCGTCATTTCGACCCTGCCCATATAATTTCTATTTTTTGATAGGGTCATGTCGTCATTCTGACTCTACCCGTATAATTGGTCGTGCCATTATTCCAACCCTACCCATATAATTCTCTTTTTCAGTGGGGTCGTGTCATCATCCGACCCACCCATATAATTTTTTCTAATAATCTGGCACGTGAGCATATTCCGGCCAGTTCTTTGTTGATCTTTTTGTTCAAGATCTACTCATCTCTTGATTTTGAGATGAACCGTATAGTGTATATCAGTTTCCGGAAATTTCCAGCAACAGATCAACTTTCCGGCGATGTTTACTACTTTTAGGATCACTTTTTCAGTTTGTTCCTTTTCAATAGAGGTCTCCCAGTCCTTAATAATTTTCTTACAAATATCTTCACCAAACCCCTCACTGATCCTCGTATTAATTACATCCATAACAAGCTTGGTACACATGCCTTCTATGCACCAGCTTGAGGGGGAGTGTTAGAATATGAGTAGGAATAGGCTTAACATATAGAATCCTACTTGGAATACGATTGTAACGTAGTGTCCTATTAGGAAAAGGATTGGGATATATTGTCTATAAATACGGACTCAATGTAATAATGTAGTTACAACAATTCAATAATATTCTTCACCTATATTTCTCACAATTCACAATTAAAATTCCTGTAAGTACTCCCTTTTATCATTTTTCTGTATCTAACACTTTCTAATAATGTCCAGCATGTCCATAATGCTGAGGAAACATATTTACCAGTTTTTTTACAAAAGAAAACTATGAATTTCCTCATTGTCCCTACCATTTATTGGTGAAAACACCAACCATTCATTTTGCTTTTTCATCTCCCTAACTTTTTACAATTCATTCTAAGTAACGCTACTTGTAGATGCACGCGCACACACACACCCCAGGTGCAAGTCCCTTTTACTGATTTGTGAACTTAACAGTGAAAGTAAAAGGGCTATAGCGAAACAATAAAGAACATTCATATTTCATGGGAGAAAGACTAAAAGTCAAAGTAACCATACCTCAAAAATTATTTCATCAGGTATGTGTGGTAGAACTTCTCTAACAGTTTCAACCATTGTATGTATATTCGGAATGTTGTTGTTTGTGGCACGTGAGGTTGCCCTCAAGTGCAACCCTCCAGCACCTCCAACATGCCTCACCGAACCTGCAGGAGGGATTGCTGAACTGGAAGTTCCAGCCTGGGAGGCACGCATAGACCAAAGGTTCCAGGCAGCATCTTCCAGAGCAGTTTGGGCATACGTTTCTCCAACAGCTGCAAGATGCCTCATCACTGTCTGAACCCGACCCAATCCTGCTGACCTGATGCCAGTAGATGGACCAGCACCATCTAAACCCAACCAACCTGAATCAATTCCCGAACCCCTGTAGACAGAAAGGACGAGCAAAACTAGTGACCTCTCTGTTTCTAGATGATGAGAAATTACTGCAAAAGACGACAACATAAGCAACACAATATCAAGAAGATGAGAGAGAAAATGGCCCATTCATAGGAGGATTCAGTCCATGGAAAATGGCCCATTCGTAGGAGGATTCAGTCCATAATGTAAAGTTTCAGAAGTTGCAATCATACAAACAATATACAACACGAAAAGATGTTCCCCTTTTTGCACAAACAAGTGGCAAGCATATATTCTTTAAAATAACTATGTATCAATTGAAGGGGAGCCTTGGAGCAACTGGTAAAATTGGTGCCATGTGACCAGGAGGTCACGGGTTAAAGTCGTGGAAACAGCCTCAGGCAGAAATTCAAGGTAAATAAACCCTTGTGGTCCAGCCCATCCCCGGACCCCGCACATATTGGGAGCTTTAGTGCACTGGGCGGCCCATTAACTATGGCTCAATCACAAAGAAGTTGGGTCGGCTATATATGTTCTTTAAATTCTACTATCTTGACTTGTTTCAATACAACACTCTAAAATAGGAGTTCCAAATTAGAGGTCTCTAAATCTCACTTAACCATATACCGACATACAAATCTATAATCAAATAAAAAGACGTGTCAAAAGCAGGACCTAATGCAAATATAGCAATACAACTAAGCCATAATGTGAACTATTTAGAATCACCTATATGAATCTTTTGCTTCTTTTTTTATTGTCTTTTACTAAGTTCTCATGGATTCCGTAAAACTAGAGATTTTCTTAAACAACTTGCATGCGATTTTAGGTTTATCCTGTCCCTCTTTAGATCCTTTGGTTATCATGGTGGCGCGTCTATTAATTGTTGCATTTGGAGAACTCATTAGTATATGATCAGACCATCTCTTCTCTATTTTATCCACAATCTGTGCTGCTTTTTTAACTATCTGCTGCATGTAATTACTTTTGATCTAGTATGATTGCACATCCACATTGAAATCTGCATGTTTTAAAACTCATCTACTGGATATGTTTGTCTTAGAGGCTCCATATTCACTTGCATATAACCTTGCTAGTCTGACAACCGTTCTATAGAAATTACCTACCGATTTTTAGTTCATATCTTGCATAGCATTCCTCCATGTCAAGTTACTTTAATTATATTTCTTACATTTCATCTATCATATCAATTTCCATGAATGTTGAGGTAATAAGTTACTTAAATTGTCTGCAGTTACACACCACTCCACCAAATCTTAATATAAACTCATTCTTTCTTTATACAATGGTTAACCTTGACTGTATGTATTTTAGTTTATTTATACTCATCCTAAAACACATACTTCCTGAGGCGCCTCTCCACAGCACAATCTTTTATTCAGCTTTGTCCTATAGGACATATTATGGCTAGCTCATCCATAACTAAGGGAAAGAAGTAAAGGCTCAAAGAAAATCCTTGAAGCAATCACGCACCTGAGGGAAAATCCTTTATATCAATTATAACCACCTCATCTCACTGAAGGATCCTTCATAAATACCCATTATCTCACATTTATGTATCTATCTCACATTTATGTATCTTATATGAATTCATTTCTTCTCAAACGACTTTTACCGACACTCGTATCAAATATTTTCTCTACGTCAGTTATCCTCTTTACATTTCACAACTTTTAAATATATTAGATAGAGCAGCAACAGGCACAATATGACATTCTGCAGGAGATGCTGGTTTTAGCTGAAATCAATAGTGGCATATGGGTAAGAAGCAATCATCGAGTATGATACAAGAAAACAAACCTCCAATCACTACTTTCAAGAGGATTGTGAATTTGATTGCGGGAAGCTTCATTTTGAAGTGCATGACCAGGAAGATTCAACTGATCAAGTCCCATACTCATCTCCCGAGCAAGCAGCTCATCACCCCGAACATCTGCAGTTTGAGGATTTACCTCATTCTCGCTTCTTCCAATAAACAACGGCTTCCGGCAAGTGGGACATGAATAATTTTCAGTTAAGCCTTGATCCAACCTGTAATTGTTTTGCAACGTTTGTATATAAATTTGTCCTAAGACTGCAATTTGCACTACCCACTGAACATTTCAAGCAATGAATAAGCCGTACCAAGATCTCAAGCATGCAAGATGGAAAAGATGATTACAAGATAGTTTTTTCGCCTTTGCCATTGGTTCCTGTCATTTTCCAGCATGTCAAAGGCTTATATATTCAAAGCAAAAAGAATAAAATTAAAATGAAAATAGAATAAGAACAAGGAAGCTAGAAAGAGAGGGAGGGAGATACCCTGCAAATAGCACATTCATCATCATAAGTTTGTAACTCTTCCAAAGTTGCATCAGGAAGTGCACCATGAAGTGTTCCCAATGCTATTCTCAGTTTAATAAACCCTTTGACACGTTTAACAATAGCACTCAATAAAGCCTGCTCAAAATGAACTAATTTTAGTAACAGTGCATGGACATACTAAATATTAGATAGAAGAGGGCAATAGAGATATTTGAAAAATTATGAGGCTACATTAATTCATACAGATAAATATTTACACGGATATTTAGGAAAAGAACTGCATCCACAAGGTGAAATGCCATGCCATGAAGCCACCAAATGTGCACATAATGAGCGAGGGCCATCATCAGAGTCATCATGTCCAGGAGAAAACCCATATTCCGAATAAGAATGCCTTTCCATTCCCCAAATGAGCCTGTAGGAAGTTTTTAGGAATAAGATGGGGGATTGGAGATGGTTGAGGACATAAAGAGAATCATTATTTCTTATTTGAGTAAATATCCTATATACTTCAATCCTGCATGAACAAGACGCAGGGAAAACAATTAAGAAGTGTCTTTAACCACAGACTTCGCATTAAACCACCCTCAGAACAGAAGCAGAAAGGAAACTTCTTTCACATCCTTTCAACTGGATATACACTCAGATAAGCACAGGATTAATAAACGATGCACATATATATCGTTAATATCTTTTTTACAGGCACATACATCCTTCATTAGCTATGGTTAGGGAGTATTTGATTAGAAACTTCAAAGAAAGAGATGACTTATTAAATAAAGTAACTTTGTGAAGTCATATAAGAAGAATATCTCACTACTAATGGAAAAGAGTAACGCAGACAAAAATGAAGAGCATCAAACTCATTAAGGAAAAGGTCACGCCGCATTCCAGAACATTTCAAAAAGGGGTAAATAAATCAAACAAAAATCTCAAATGCAGAACATTGATCACAAAACCCACTTCAGTAAGGCACATAGCATGTCCAATAAATCGCCATAAGCTCATTAATCAATCAACAAGACCACCTAAAGCAAAAGTTACCAGCATAAAACTTACCTGCAGCAGATATGTCAAAGAGCTTGGATATTCTGGTATTTGAAATATCATTAGCCGAGTCATGGATATATATGTCGAGCAACTGGAATCCATGAACGAGAATAGCCTGTAGAAAAGTATTGGCATACAAATACAACCGTCAACATGTTCTTGGAAAGGTCAAAAAATTCAAAAGCATGTGTCAAAGAAAAATAGAAGCTATACCCTTCTAATGTACAGTACCTGAAGCGTCTCAAATGCTATGCTAAGAGGCTCAAAGAACAATAACAAAAACAGGGATGAACTTATTGTGCTGTATACAATCAGGCACACCCTCATCCTGGAAGGACACAAGGAAAAGCGTTGTTAGAAAAGTCTTAAAAAGACCAGATAATGTGCTCAAAGAACTTTGGATGTCATCTACCAAAAGAAACTGAAAATCTGGTTCCAGTACACAGAGTTGAACACTCAAACATCAACATTGTTTAAATAAATACCTCTTTATGATTTCTAAAAGGGGCCCTTATGGACCAAGAACCGGCTTTGGTCTAGTGTTAAAAGTACAATGATGTGTGGGTCAGACACAGGTTTGAGCTCAGCTGTAAATAGAAGCGTGGTATTTAAGAGAACAGTAGAGTAGCAGGCCCATTACCCACCGAGTTTCGAACCGTGTATCAATAATTCTCGAGAATTTCTTGGCTATCAAAGAAAAGGGGACCTTCATGGACCAAGGTCTCTTATTGTTCAATCATTCACTCAAACACACCTAAATTTTTGGAATATATACTCCAAAAGGCAAAAAAGGGCTCCTAGGAAATGTCCACAGATGCAAGACGCCACCAATTCCAAGCCTGGCACCAAGGAATGAAGGTTTTGAAAGGGAAGCAGAGAGGGAAATGGATTCTCACAGGGGCTAGAGTGTAGAAAATCCAGTCTTCATTGATGGGCTTAGGGTGACAATAGGCACACTACTGCGAAACTTGACTCTCCATCTTGACTATCGTTGCCCGTTACTATACACATTGGCTGTAATTCCTGGTCTGATACCAATGACCTTTTGCGGATTTCTTCTTCGCGAGTTAAACAATTGTGCTGGTTCTAACAGCCTTAATGATAACTATAAGAAGAAATGAAAGAATATTCTAAAATTATCAAGTATTACTCGCTATGATTGAATTTCTAATTCTTTGTTATCGATTGCTCTTGCTGTAATCACTTCTTGACATGTTCTTCTAGTTTTTCATCACTCTTTTGTATATATTCAAATAATTTTTTCTAATCATCTTGTTCTAAGCTTGTAATTATACTAACTGGATCAATATGAATTATTTTTCAAGGTTATAGTTCCTTGAGTCTTGAGAACTATCATTCTAAGAAACAATTTCTACTTGTCAAAATATTAGAGATTCTTGAATTAACTTATTTACCTTTTCCTGCCACTATGCTTTCTGTAATATCTACACAACTTCATCGAATCCGCAACTTGTGCCTCACCTATCCTCAACTTTGTCTTACTGTTCTCCCTCTTTTGGATTTAAAGGATCAAAGAATAATGGTTGGTCTCAAGGAAATCTCATATACTAATCGGAAACTGAGTTGGATTTTAAGGTGACAAAGTTGAATCAAGAATAAAAAATAGTTAGATAAACAAGAAACTGGTTTTTCTATCCACCAAATCTTAAAAACTACACAAAATATATTTAAAACATATTAGAGAAGGGATACACGCAATACGAATTGTTAGAATATGAGTAGGAACAAGAATAATATATAGAATCCTACGTGGAAAAGGATTGCAATGTAGTGTCCTAGTTGGAAAAGGAGTCCAATGTAGTGTCTAAAAATAGAATGTAATAATGTAGATATACACAATTCAATAATATCTTTCTCTTATATTTTTCACATGGTATCAAAGCTTCGACGATTATCGGTCCTAAGCCGGGGGTCTATCGGAAACAGCCTCTCTACTTCACCTGAGGTAGTGGTATGATCTATGTACACTCTACCCTCCCCAGACCCCACTATGTGGGAATACATTGGGTATGTTGTTGTTGTATCAGAGCTTCGACGATCTGGGTAGAATACCAAAGATCGTCCGTTGCCGGCCGGCGGTTATGACCCATATATGCCGCCCAGCTGGCTAATGGTTATGTAAGCAAAATTTGGGCCAATGTGTTTTCCGGTGGCTTCTCATATCTGAGTTATGTAGCATTGTGCATCTTTCCGGCGATTACCTTCTCATATCTGATTTGTGTAGCACCGTGCATCTTTCGGGTGACTACTTTCTCATATCTGATTTGTGCAGCATCATGCATCTTTCTGGTGACTATTTTCTCATATCTGATTTGCGTAGCACCGAGTTATTTCCATCAATAATCACCCATGTTTTGAGAATTGCCTTCAAATATCACTTTTATTTCATTTAAGACAAGAATATCACCCAACTATACTTATTTTCCTTTAAAAATATTTCATACTACAAAAACTTTCTTCTCTCCTAGTTGGCATGTCATGTCATTAAAATTTTATTTTCTTAATAATAGATCTATTTAGCTCTTTAAATCCATTTATTCAAACTCGCGCCTCATAAAGTCCAAGAAAATGTAAATAACGTGAAAATTTATATGAGGATCATACAAAAGAAATTGCATGTAATCTAATTTCCTATAAAAAAATTTACCAAATAAAATTCGACGGAAAACCTATGATTTTCTTTTGACAAACAAAATTCGATGAAAAGATATTAATAGGTAATTATTACCTAGAAATTTTAATCTGCAAGCAGATTGCTTGCAAATTTTTATGCAATATATTTTTGATAAAAAGATAGTGAAAAGATGGAGTTTTCTTGCGAATTTTCAGCAAGTAATTGTCCATAAACAAATCAATTAAATCTATAAGGTTAACATAGATAAAAAAAAATTAGAAAAGAGAAATTTATTATTTTTCATTTAGCTTCTTTATTATATTTCTTGTGACTATTATATTAAATATTATTTTATACAATTAAGCGCCAATATATACCCTTACCTCATCATAAACCCATGAAAGCACACAATAATCGATTGAATAACAATTCAAAGATGCATTTGTAATAGAAAAGGGTGGACCATTTTGTTAATATTTCTTAAAAATTTTAATTTGTTTCAAGACTAAACAATTTTTCTTTCCTTCAAGAAAAGTAGATTTTATTCTTTTTCTCTCATATAAATGACAAACATAATGTCTTAAATCGTAAATCAATCATTTTTATTTCTTTTACATTTTAATAATCTTTAGTATATAAAATAAATAATAAAAAATTACTAAATAAGTAACAATCTGTATAAATACTTTAGTCTTATAGATATTATTAAGTGGTGAAATAAATAAACAAAAGAAATTTTGAAGAGTACATACCAATTAAAATAATCCAAACCTTTCGTTTAATTAAATTAATCTTCAATGATTAATATATCATGTGTGATTTATAAAAAAAAAAAAATTAGGACAAAATGTTAGATCAATAAGTTTGATAAGTTAAATAGATCCATTTATTAAAAAAAGAACTTTTAATTGCATAGCATGCAACTAGGAGAGAGAAGGTTTTTAAGGGGTTGAGTATATTTTAAGAAAAATAAGGATAGTTGAGTGATATTCTTGTCCTAAATGAAACAAAAATGATATTTGTGAGCAATTCTCAAAACATGGGTGACTATCTATGGAAATAACTTTCCAGCACTGTGCATCTCTACGAATACTACTTCTCATATTTGATTTGTGTAGTTTTGTGCATCTTTCGGTGACTCCCTAAATCTGATCTACGTAGCTCCACTATTCATTAGTGTTGTGTGAAAACCTAAACAACAAGAGGTCCAGTGTCTCCTGCGACCAAACCCCAACCAGCACTGTGAATTGACCTCCCATTATGCCTTTGTATTATCTTTGTCCTCGTCTCCATCCCTAAATCTCTTTCTCATCTAGGATAGCAACATGCTATGATTGACAAGATGTTTGTTTTATATGCAAGTGGTACTTGGGAGCTTGTTCCTCTCCCTTCAGGTAAATCGTTATTGGTTTTCGTTGGGTTTTTGCGTTGAAAGTTGGTCCAAACGGCCAAATTGATTGGCTTAAGGCTCGCCTTGTTGCCAAGGGGTAGGCTTAGATATTTGGGCTTGATTACAGTGATACTTTCTCTCTCATGGCTAAATAGCATTTGTTCGGCTTTATCTATCCAATAGTTGTTCAGAGGTAGTGGTATGGACTGCGTACATTTTACCCTCTCCAGACCCCACTTGGTGGAAACTCACTGGGTATGTTGTTGTTGTTGTATCTATCCATGGTTGTTGTTTGACCCTGTCCTCTTTATCGGTTGGATATTAAGAATGTTTTTCTCCATGTTGAACTTGTGGAGGAAGTTTATATGGAGCAACCACATGGTTTTGTTGCTCAAGGGGAATCTAGTCTGGTGTGCCGAGTGCACGGATCACTTTATGGTCTAAAACAGTCTCCTCGAGCCTGGTTTGGAAAGTCCAACAATTTCTTTTTTCCAATAGAGTCGTGCCATCATTTAGATCCTATCCATATAATTTCTCTTTTCCAATAAGGTTGTGCTATCATTCTAACCCAATCCATATAATTTCTCTTTCCAATAGGGTCGTGTCATAATTCCAACCCTACCCATATAATGTTTCTCATATTTTGACCACTTTTCAGCTATCAAATCTATTTATCCAAAGCATGAGCATGTTCCGACCAGATTTCGATGACTTTCTTGTTCAAGATCTACTCATCTCATGATTTCTTTTTTTGAAATTGGTAATGTTGTATTCCTCAGCATTAAGGAAGGATATGCTGGAGACCTCCAAAAAAAGATCATAGAGAGTAGCAAATTACAAGGATCCTAGCATATCTACTAGTTGTTTTACCTCCTTTGTACCTTCCTCTTTACACCAAAAATACAAACATATGATACATTTCTGTTTTACTCTCTCTATGGAGCTAGATTTGTTCTTAAAGCATCTTCCATTCCTTTCCTTCTACATTGACCACCATATGCAAGCTTGAATCATTCTCCACTTTTTTGACTTTTGCTTCCACCTCTCCTAATCCAGCAGCTCTGACTCTACAATGTAGAAATAAATGGTTGTTGGTTTCACTTGTCTCATTGCAAAGAAAACACCTAGGAACTAGTTGCCAACCTTTCCTCTGCAGTACCTCTTGCGGTACCTCTTGAGTCAGACAGAACTCTTAGCCACCAACCATACAAAACATTTAACCTTGATTGGTGCATTCTATACTAGTTTCCGACAAGGCCCAACGACAAAACGACTTTTCGGCGACGTTTTAGTACTTTTGCGACCACTTTTTCAGTTTTTTCCTTTTCAATTGAGGTCGCCCCAACATTCTAAGCAATCTTTACAGTTTTCTTGTAGATATCTTCACCAAGTCCCTCACGGGTCCTCGTATTAACTACTCTATAACAAGCTCAATACACATGACTTGTATGCATCAGCTTAGAGGAAAGTATTAGAATATGAGTAGGAACAGAATAGTATATAGAATCCTATTTGAAAAAGGATTGTAATGTAGTATCCTAGTTGAAAAAGAAGTCTAATGTAGTGTCTATAAATAGGGTCTCAATGTAATAACATAGATACACACAATTCAATAATATCTTTCTCTTATATTTCTCACACTTAAACAAGTAGTTCGAGTTGTATTCTTCTTCATTTTCTAACCTAACATAGGAACTAGATTACTCACCTTTTCAAATAGAGAATCCTAGTAGAAATGTTCTTTTTCTTCTAAGTAATTCCTGGTTTACACTTCACACTTGTAAGGCATCTCTTCATTTGATGTCTATCTCATCTTCTTACAGCTTTCATGATAAGATTAAATTTTGTTAAGAATGAATCTTGGGCCTAACTCAACCTCAAAAGCTAGCTCGTGAGGGGAGGATTGTCCAAGTCCATATATGAAGACCAATTATCCATTCCTTTTCCGATGTGGGATACTTAACACTCCCCCGCACGCCCAGGTCTCGTTAACTGGAGCGTGGACAACATAATATGGGGGTCCAACATCGGTGAACAAAGATTTGGGATGGTCCTGGCTCTGATACCATCTTGACCATTGCCGGTGACAACGATATCGTCAACATAAATCACCAAGTAAATACACAGATTTGGTTCAGAATGTCGATAGAACACTGAGTGATCAGCTCCACTACGAATCATGCCAAATTGCTGAATTACTGTGCTAAACTTTCCAAACCAGGCTCGAGGAGACTGTTTCAGACCATAGAGTGGCCTGCGCAATCGACATACAAGGCTATTAGACTCCCCCCTGAGCAACAAAACTAAGTGGTTGCTCCATATAGACTTCTTCCTTAAGATCACCGTGCAAAAAAGCATTCTTAATGTCCAACTCATAAAGAGGCCAATGACGAATAGCAGCAATAGATAAGAAATGATGGACAGATGCTATTTTAGCCATGGGAGAGAAAGTCACTATAATCAAGCCTAAATATTTGTGTGTATCCTTTGGCAACAAAGTGAGCCTTACGCCGATCAACCTAACCGTCTGGACCAACTTTGACTGCATAAACCCAACGATAACCAAGAGTAGATTTACCCTAAGTTGCTCGGACTTGGCAATTTCGGTGTCGCACCCGTATCGACACGACACTGCCACGGGTAAGGGTGTGGGATCTGTGTCGAATCCGGTCAAACGAGATCGAGTGTGTTGACCAAGAATGCGGAGAAAAATTGAAATTTTGGCATCTCAAAGTAAAGATTTGAATAGCTCGAAAACAAAATACCTTCAATTTTGCTACTACACAGTAATTTATACCAGTCTTTTTGTCTCGTTTGAAGCTTTTTTATTGGTAAATCTTTTTGTTCGTGTTGATAGTTGCAGGTATTGTTCACGATGTAACAGGTTTTTGAAGCCGAGAATATCGGTGCCGTGGTGGACTACTAAATTGTGCGCATAGTGATTTGTATTGTATTGGAAAAAAAATTGCAAAACTTGTAGTTGGGGAAGAAGATGGAGGTGAGAAGACGAAGCAGAGGAACAAGGACGAAGAAGACGACGACTCAGAGTCCAAATTCAACGCTTATTTTTTTTTATTTTAATTGACCTTTGGTCCTTTAAATGAGAGATAAGGATAAAATATGCTGAGTTATTAAGACCAAACACTAAGATAGGCTGCCAAGTTGATTATTTATTATAAAGAATAAATATTATTATTATTTCGATTAAATGAGATAAGCATTCCATATTATAATATTATAATTAGAGCTTAGTTAATAGCTGTCTCATTGATTATTTATTATTAAGAATAAATAATTTATTCATTTTTTTAGTTAAATGAGGTAAGCATTGTATATTAATTAGAGTTTATAAAATGAGGATAGACATTATAATTATTTAATTATAAAATAAAAATTAATTTTTTAATTTTTTTTTAATTTGTAACTATATGTATAAATTTTTAATTTGTCACTATATGTATAAGTTTTAAATTTTTTTTTGCCGAGTCCCCGCACCCGTATCCAGATCCATATTCCCGAATCTTAAAAATTCGATCATGAAAGATCCGACAGTCGGATCCGCACCCGTGTTCGACACCCGCACCCGAGTCCAAGCAACTTAGGATTTGGAAAGAGTTGGATAAGCTGGATCAAACATTGCATCGGCACTGTGAGGTTCTCAATCTTAATTAAGATATCTCCATGTGGTTTTTTCCCTTCGCAGAGAGGCTTGAGGCAAGGGGACCCATTATCCCCATTTTTGTTCATATTAACTATGGAAGGGATGAGTAGTCTGATCAACACCGCAAAAGGGAAGGGATGGATCAGGGGATTTCAAGCTTGTGAATCAAACAACTTGGAGATAACTCACCTCCAATATGCAGATGATACGTTGGTGTTTTATGATGCAGAAATAGATCAAATTTTGATTCTCAGGGTCATATTTATCATTTTCGAGGCAGTATCAGGTCTCCATATTAATTGGGAAAAGAGCTTCATTTATCCTATCAATATAGTTACTGAGATAGAGTTGTTGGCTACAAAATTGGGAGGTAGAGTAGGTGAGTTCCCTACAACTTACCTAGGCATGCCTTTAGGTGCCAAGAGTAAATCAAAAGGTATCTGGAATGGGGTTCTGGAGAAATGTGAAAAGAAGCTCACAAATTGGAAGAGTCAATACTTGTCTTTAGGAGGTAGATTGACACTAGTGAAGAGTGTGTTGGATGCAATACTGTCCTATATGATGTCAGTATTCCCAATGCCAGCCAGTGTAGGAATTTTTTGTGGCAAGGAAGCGAAGACAAGAAGAAGTTTCACTTAGTTAAATGGGAGGAACTAATTGTGAACGAGAAAGCAGGAGGTTTGGGAATTAAAAATTTGAGAAAGCAAAATCAAAGTCTCATGATGAAGTGGCTTTGGAAGTTCACTAATGAGGAGGGCATGCTTTGGAGGGATGTCATCACAGCAAAATATGGTATGGGAGATAGGTGGATGACAAAGGTGATAAACACTCCATATAACTGTACCGTGTGGAAGGCAATTAGGAATTTGTGGCCTATCTTATACCACAGAACAAGAGTGAAGGTGGGCAATGGGCAAAAGACCTCATTCTGGGAAGATAAGTGGAATGGCGACTCTACAATGAAACAAACTGCATCCTGAGTTATTTAATTTAAGCCAACAAAAACTTGCCACTGTGGCTACCATGTGGACTGGACAAGGGTGGAATTTGGAACTAAGATGACATTTATATGAATGGGAAATTGACAAAATGGCAGAATTTCAGAATTCCTTGGCTTCCTTCACTAATCTCACTAATGAGAAAGATCTGTTGATATGGGAGAGAGACAGTCAAGGGCGGTTCTCCGTCAGATCAATCTACAAGGAGCTTAATATGGACGCAGGACAAGAGATCAACTGGCCATGGAAGATGATTTGGAAAACTAAGGTGCCTTACAAAGTAAATTGTTTTCTATGGTTACTAACTAAAGAAGCAGCTTTAACTCACAAAAACCTTAAAAAAAGAGGTTATCAATGGGCATCTAGGTGTTCTCTATGTGGAGAGCAAGTTGAGACAATAAACCATCTCTTTTTGCATTGCCCATGGACAGATCAGCTTTGGAGAATGTTCATTTGCCTGAAAGGAATCAGGTGGGTGAAACCAGGGAGCATTAAGGGAGTTCTAAGTAGTTGGAACAGGAACGGTAATGCTTCAAAGGTCGAGGAAAGATGGAAGATTGTCCCAGTATGTATATAGTGGACAATTTGGAGAGAAAGAAACAACAGATGTTTTGAGAATGTGCAAAACAACTTGCAGAAGATCAAAATGAATTGTCTAGGCGTTTTTTATTTTTGGTGCCAACTTGATGTATTAGCTCAAGCACAGACAGAAGAAATTTTTTATGTGCTAGATTGTTTATAGGCACTAGTTAGCTCGAAAATGATGTAAGTTGTAACAGTTTTTGGAGGGGAACTACACTTTTGGTTGTAGTATACCTGTGGATATATAGAGAGAGAGTAAAGTTACCAATTTCAAAAAAGAAAAAAAAATATGAGGTCGCCGGATGTGGGATACTTAACAGATTTTAAATTGTTGTTTTTTCTTTTAATTGTGAGTCTCTTCGGCATCTTCTTCATGTCGCATACAAATTCTTGATCTAAAATCTTCTTTTAAACGGGTCTTCTTTTACAAAATAATTTCGAATTCCATGTCGTCATCTTCTTTTAGTTTTTCTTTCTTTTTAAGGCGATACTAACAGTAATGTAATATTCCTTTGTCAGTATTCAATAGTTCGCATAGCTTTTCCAGAGTGACTAGCTGTGGTCCAAGTTATCCCCTATTTATCTTACCTGATAAGCTTCTCAGATATCTTATATTTACCTTGATAGATTCATGTTTATCCAAATGACCTACTATCACCATTTTCTCAGTCGGGCTGTATACTCAAAACTACTTTTATTTTAATGAAAAAAGTAGGATCTCATTAACAAAAGTATCACGTAGATGCAAGGATTACAAAAAGAAAGAATATTTGCCCCCGTGAAGACAAAAAAGAAAAGCTATCTAACGGAGATCTATGAAGCTGATAATTGTAGGAAAGAATCAATAGTCATTACAGAGGAGAGGTTGACCCAAGTAAAAAGGCTAACCAAGAAGATAGTCTTAAGAGTAGGGATGGAAGTTGGGATGCCATCAAAATATCTTTTTGTTCCTCTCTGTCCATAAACACCAACATACATGCAGGAACCAAAGACCGGATCTTTTAGATGAGTTTCTCAACTTTCCAAGAGCTACAACACACAAAAGCCTCTCTCACTGAGTGTGGCGTGGTCCAAGACCATCCAAAAAGTGATAAGAACATATTCCATAAGTCAGCCGCAACAGCGCAATGAAGGAACAGCTAATTAATAGATTCTGAGTTGCACAAACACATGTAACATCTGTTAGCTATTTGAAAACTCCTCTATCGAGATTGTCCCGAGTTAAGTAAGAACCATTTAGGGTGATCAAGCTGAAACGGATGATTTTGTTGGCAGTTTAGATCTCCAGATTAGTTTCCCGGACATGTATACTCAGAACTTCTTCGCGTCGGCTTCTTTTTTTAGAGCTTTATATAATATGTTGTCGCCTAGCTCTCTACTGAGAAATACCCGTTCTTCTGAAAATCCCATAACTTGATCACTTTTTCCCTTTTCTACGATTCCATGTAATTGACTAGTAGAAAAAATCATTATTAAATACTCCTAATTACAATCTGGTGCAACACTAATGATTTTTTAAATATAATTCCTTGTGGCTGACATCCATTAATGAATGCCTGGCCTGCATTCTCTATGACATCTAAAAATAATTTTATTGTCATCTAAATCTTCTTATAATATTTAGTATCAATGAATCCATATTTAACCAATCTGTATGAATTTGCGGCTCCATGCCATCTAAAAGTATTTGTAATTTTTGGGTAAACTCCAACATATACAATGACAAATAAGCTTCTGTTTGGACTGTCCTAAAAACTTGTCATACATGATTTCTATCATGGCCTTGTATTCTTCATAAGTTCACCTTTATTTTTATGAAATTTTCTTCTTTTTTCGGAGGTCTTTCTTATATCTAAAGGGCTCGATCTTTTTAAGGATTCTATATAAAGAACAGTCGGTCTTTTCAACATGACAATAATCCATACTTAATTCTTTAGGCCTCTAGCCTCTTTTTTAGATGTCTGTTCAAATTTTGCTTTATTTAACCTCCTTAGATTGTGTAATTTAATGGCTTGCCGTAGAGTTTTTTCAAACTCTCCTAGACTCTTCATAGTTCCATGGGAAAGTCTAATTCCTTTTTGAGATGATGTTCAATCTCCTCTCTCTGCTGAAATTCTTTTTTACCTATCTTTTCTTTTTGCATTTTTAATCTAGTAATCGGATTCTTCAAAGCTAAGGTGAGTATGAGAAGAGGTAGAGGTACGCCAAAGAAGTATGGATGACATTTGTCTTTTTAGAATGAGATTAAATGTTCTAATACTTCCTCTTTGATTGATTGTTCTCTTTAAGTACTTGTTTGATGATGAGACCACTCCTAGTGTATTGCCTAGTGGTGTTTGATGGTGATGTAGCTCTTCTTGAGGGCTATAGTTTGTATGATAACCCACAATGGGATGTTGAGAAAGAAGGTGATACTTACTTTCAAGTTGTTACTTCTTTTGTGAGTGCTCCAATTCTTGAAGGTACGCTTAATTGTGTTTATTATTCTACTAGTGAGCTTACATATGAGGACACTTTGAATGAAGTTGTTTTGCTTGACACCTTTCTTTTATTTTCTATTTGCATATGATGATGCTCGTACTCGTGTTGAGGGCAAATCTATGTGGGGAGGAATTTAAGGGAGTGTTTGGTTGTTTTCTTGACCAAGATGTTTGGCTATGATTTCCTTTTGACCCCAGTGACACTTTAAAAGTCTGTTAGTACCGGTGCCACCTTGGAAAAATGGTATTGTTTTGAAATTGAGGATCATATGTACTAGAAGGGGGACTACACATTTTTGATGTAGTACACCTGTGGATATATAGATAAAAGTTACCTTTCTCAAAAAAAAAAAAAGAATCAAGGTGACATTGCCTATTTGGTATTTTGAAATCATTGGTTCCTTTATGACGTCCTTGTTTCTTGATATTTGGAATAACAAAGTTTTTAATGCTTCACATGGAAGCCTGTTCTTCATGAGAATAATTGATGCTTGGTTATTTCACAAGGTGGGGGGAATGCTGTCGTCGGGGGGGAGCCAACATGGATATCAGAAGTGGAGATAAGCCATAAAGGAGATGGTCCTGCACAAGAACTCATCACTGCCTTAGCAGTGGATCCAAACATTCACCCTGACTACAACTTCTCTGCAGGTATATTGAGATTCAAGAGCAAGTTGTACGCAGGGAAAACCACAGCACTCAGGCAACAGAATCCGTAGGTTGAGCATTCTCAGCTATAGGAGGCCATCAGGTCAGTAAGGGACCTTGAAGAGGTTGCAACTGTATTTCTTTTGGCCAGGGATGAAAAAACATGTGCAAGAATATGTGTCCATCAGTGACATCATCTGCCAAAGGAGTAAATATGAGAATGTGGTTCATTCTGGGCTGTTGAAGCCCTTGAAATACCTTCACAGGCTTGAAGCCACATCATCCTAGACGCCATTGAAGGGTTACCCAAATCTGGAGGAAGGTGTGATACTGGTAATGGTTAATAGATTTACAAAGCATGCCCGTTTCCTGCCACAACAGCACCCTTACACTGTTGTACAGGTAGCTGATTTATTCATAAACAAGGGCGAGCTGGCCATATACAACAGAAAAAACCAAAAGGTAAGGAATCTACAAAATCTGATTCTCCACAAAGTCCACCTATGCTTCTATACAACTACGGATTTTATGGGTGCACCAAAAGAAAATAAGAGAAATACTGACTCTACCCCCTCAAAAGTACTCCTATTTCTCTCATTCAAAATAACCCACCATCAACGCAAGAGGGACCAAATTCCAAGCCTTACGTCTTCTCCTTCTATTACCGCTTTTCCAACAAAACATTAAATCTTTCACAGTTTTTGGCATTACCCAAGAAACTCCGAACCACCGACCCAAGGACATATTCATAATTCAGTTTTATCCCAACTAGGTAGTTAAACCAATGTTGTGAAAAGCAAGCGCTGAAGCAAAGAGAAGATTAAGAAACCAGTTTATTTAATATTTTCTTAATGATATTTGTAAAAACATTTTTTCAGTTTGTTGAAGTGTAAAAAGTCAGTTTATTTGAATAATTATTAGACATTATTTAGATAAATACTTTTTCAAGTTGAACCATAAAAAGAATACTTTTTTCAGTTGGTTTAATAATACAAATCAGTTTGTTTAAATACTTTCAGTTTGTTTAGCAGTAAATAATCAGTTAATTTAAAAACAAATTTAGCTCTCTGTTTTTTGTTATTTGTTTCAATTTCAGATTGAATTAAGGCTCAAAATAATTTGGTTTTGATTTTGCTACCCCTATGAAAGATTATTAGTCAGTACTTGTTAAATTGAAGTATTTGTTCATAGGTATTATCATTGTGAATTTTTCTTTAGTTAATTATTTTATCTATTTGTGCAGTGTTAATTTTAAATTTTTCCAAAAATTGTGTTTCACTTCAATGAAGCTAGCGCTTCGCTTCTCGCTTCACGCTTAAGTGAAGCAGACCCTTGTCGCTTTCTCCTGCTTAACGCTTCCAAAAACACAGGTTAAAACACTCATGAAAGGGCAGACCTCATGCGATGAAATTTTCCCAAAGCATAAAACAGTCATATGCATTAAAGCTTCAGATTTGTATCCGTCGAGACACAATTGCTGGTAATACACCAATAGTTCAAAGATACAAAAAGACAACACACATACAATACCTTCTACATCCTTAAAACTAAATACGCTCATCAAATAAAAATGACTGCTATATGTAATGCACAGCAAACAGATTTAGGTCTAGGAAGTACCAGAGTAAGTTGGCAGAGAAAACCAGCAATAAGGCAGAATACACACGGAAGTATGACCATGGTGTAGCTGAAGGAGAGGCATTCAATCGTTCAAGTCGATCCCTAGCTAAAGCTTGAAACATCTGTATAAATGTAGATTTTATCCAAGGTTAGACACTCCACAAGCCCAATATCAATAGCTTAGAACACACAACAGTGGATACCTTTAAAAAGCAAAGAACAGCTAGCCATGTTGACCATAGGCCTGCTTGATACAGAGTAGGTGGAACTACCAATGGAAGAAAAGTTCCCTGGAAGTAGTTATCAGAAGACAGAAATACTAAAAACACTTTCAATATAACCATTAGAGAAAAACATGAATGTGATAATGACTTTATTGACCATATTAAAGTAAAGTTTACACGCATAGAGGACAACATGAAAGTAGATTTCAAATTTAGCAAACGATAAATATGGAGCTAGAAGTCTCAACCACTGAGTTTCAAATGCTCTAGATCATTGCGGAGGTGAATCAGAACAACTGCAATCGCTCCTCAGTGAAAGAAAACGATGACAAGACATATCCTATCTGATTAAGCCAACAGTTTGAAATCGACTCAACCAAATACCAGATCCAGCATTGACACATCCATATCCATATGCCCCTATGCTCCAGTAACTATTCTTATTGAAACTATGCTAGGTCTGTAGATAGCAAGAAAGAGAGGGATTAAGGGAATGGATGTTTTGGTACTGTATGGTAGTGATGGGATAATGAAAGCAGAAAAGATGGCAGGCAAGGTAGATGCTGAACGTTTAGGGTATATAAATAACGTAAATTAGACCCATTTATTCCCATTCTTGCATTTTCCCTGGAGAGAAGGATACACTATATATTTCAACTTTCAAGTGAACTTCGCAATTCACCAAAGATTAAGGATTAAGGGATGAGTGAGACACATCAAATTCTTGAACTTGAGAAATTTCTTCCTTTGATATCATGTCGTTGGCATTTCAAATGTCGCAATCTGACAACCGTGATACGGAGAGCTACCCTGTAACCTTTCAGAACATTCACGTAGGCATCTCATACCGGAAACAGATGTGGACTTTTGAAGAATATCATTCGAACACCCCAAACTTTCAAATACCAAATGAAAAATATATCAGAGAAGGCTAAAATCATCAGAAGAAATTGAGATCTTCAACTCCTGAACGTAGAAGACCCCATGGTATTAAAATTCATTGTACATAGCAAGTCCAAGCCCAACAAAAATAAGTGCCCTATCCTCATGCAGGTTCTCCCTTACAGAGTTTTATATATCACGGACCTATAAAATTTATACAATGCACTATCTTTAGTTCAATTCATTGACAAGAAGAATCCTGTGGATAAATATGGAGGTTTTGCATAGCAAGGATTGAGAGGTGCTAATAATATGAATTGGGCTGAAGCTCACTTCTTTCACCAAGTTGTTCAAAAACTGGCAATTAACTAGTTTTAAATGAGAGCCCCGTGCTTCTCACTTCCTATTCTTTTAGTTTCTCTCCATCGAGTGCTCATACTCACTTGGCCCAGCATTTCTCCAAGAAGAGGGAATATGTAACCACCACACATCAGCTTGCTTAATCATAAATTCAACATCAAGCAATATAACAACTTCAAGTGTCCATAAAAAGATCTTGACAAGTAAAATCAAATGGAAACAATGTCAAGTTCCAACACTAAATGTTGCAAGATTTTCCTTAACATCGGTCACAATGTGTAGAGTTTGAATCATAACAATAGATGAAAGAAAAGAAAAAGATCATCAAGGTTCTAGATACCACCTACTACTCATGTACTAAGATATTTACCTTGGAAATAACATAATTGATAAGGCGCTCAGCCAGCTTACGGATTTCTGACGAGTGCAAGTCTCCAAAGAATATAGTCTGCAGAAAGTTGTGAAAAGAACTTGTGTTATAAAACATACACTATAATATTTGAAAAGGATTTAGGTGCATAAAGATTACATAATGTTCCCAAAATTCCACTAGAAGCATTAAGAAGTTCAATTTTTAACATTCACACCAATATTCAGAGACATTCTAGTCATTACATGAAGAAATGTCCCAGACACCAAAAGAAGAAATTAAAGAATTTGTTAGACATTCAATATGGCTAAAAGGGTGACATTCACTATGGCTAAAAGGGTGTCCATTTGGAGGTAGTCAGGAAAATCTTCCACCTCCCCTTCTTTTTACCTAATTTCTTATTCATCAATCCCCGAAAATGATTTTTTAAAAAACTGGTACAACAACAACATAACCAGTGTATTCCCACAAAGAGGGGTCTGAGGGGTGTAAAGTGTACGTAATCCATACACTACCTCAAATGAAGTAGACAGACTGTTTATGATAGACCCCGGGCTCAAAACAGATAACAGTATAACAAACATAAAAGCAAACAACAAAAAGGGATATCACACCGCTAGATAATAAAGAAAACAAGACACCCACAAGGTAATAATATAAACTAGTTATTCGCAATCATCGACATCACCAGAACACCACGAACAAGAGACTACAAGAAACTACAGGCACAGACACAAACAAAGCACTCTTCTCTACTATTACGGACGTACTCTTACCTACTAACCCTCTACCTTAATCCGCATCCTCCACACCATCCTATCAAGGGGGCATGTCCTCCGTAAGCTGTAACTACTCCATGTCATGCCTAATCACCTCCCTCCAATATTTCTTCGGCCTACTTCTACCCCGCCTAAAACCATCCATAGTCGGCCTCTCACACTTTCGTACTGGAGCATCCATGCACCTCCCAATCACATGCTCGAACCATCCCAAACTCACTTTCCGCATCTTGTCCTCCACCAAAGCCACTCCTACCTTCTCCCGAATAATCTCATTTCTAACCCTATCCCTTCATGTAAGTCCACACATCCATCGCAACATCCTCATCTTCGCCACCTTCAACTTTTGGATAGGGGAGTTCTTAACTGGCCAACACTCCGCTCCATTCAACATAGTCGGTCGAAAATTCAGACAAAACCGAGCTTACATAGCCGGTCGAACTGTCGCTCTGATGTAACCACCACACATCAGCTTACTTAACCATTTCTCCAAGAAGAGGGAAGATGTAGCCACCACACATCAACACAAGACTCCCGAAGCGAGCCTCCATTTCAACCACCCTGCACCAATACGGTGCATGATATCCTCGTCAATCTCACCATTCCCCGAAATCATAGACCCAAGATACTTGAAACTCTTCCTCTTCTGAATGGCCTGAGAATCCAGCTTCACTACCCCGTCAGCCTCATGCGCCAAATAACTAAACTTAAATTCTAAGTACTCTGTCTTGGTCCTGCACAGCCTAAATCCTTTAGACTCAAAAATTTGTCTCCAAACCTCTAACTTATCATTAACTCCTCCCTGAGTCTCGTCAATCAGTACGACATCATCAGCATATAACATACACCAAGGCACCTCCCTTGGACACGCCTCAAAACATTCATCACCAAGGCAAATAAAAACGTGCTAAGAGTCAATCCCTGGTGCAACCCCATCAAAACAGGAAAGTGTTCTGAATCTCCTCCTACAGTCCTCACATGAGTCTTCGCGTCATCGTACATGTCCTAAATCGACCTAATGTACACCACAGGCACCTCTCTAGCCTCCAAGCACCTCCACAGAATCTCCCTGGGAACTTTGTTATACGTTTTCTCAAGATCAATGAATACCATGTGCAAGTCCTTCTTCCTCTCCCTAAACTGTTCCACTAATCTAATCTCCACACGAGATGAATGGCCTCAGTAGTCGAGCAACCTGACATGAAATCAAACTGATTCTCGAAAATAGTCACGATCCACAACAACCTCAACTCTACCACTTTTTCCCAAACCTTCATAATATGACTCAACAACTTGATACCCCTATAGTTGTTGCAACTCTAAATGTCCCCCTTGTTCTTATATAATGGAATCATCGTACTCCGTCTCCAAGCTTCGGGCATCTTTGCCGCCCTAAAAATGATAACAGTTAGAGACAAAGTCAACATTTTCCTGATAAATGATAACATTATACTATCTTCATGATATCTTTACGCCCTTTTCACAATTTTCAACCAGTATTTTAATATATTTTGACCAAACTCAAATAAATTATACAATGATCATTCAAATAGTTTCTCGTAATCTGTGTAGAAAACCAACTAGATCAAATTAAGATCAGACTAGGGGCACTTGTATTCTTTCCTGAAACTAGTAACCACATACTTCCTATCTGGATTACAATATAAGGAGTCCAAATTACATCTCAAAGAACAAATAATAGAATCCTAGAACAATAGTTTATCCACGCAACATTGAAAAGAAATATAGAGAAAATAGTAAAGGTTTTGGCGCAAGCCTAATCAGTTTCATCTATTCTTACATACACTGTGATCCGGTACGTGGATCCTGATTTTCAGAGTTAAAATAATGTTATTTGTGGAGACATCTCTAATGTTGTCCCAATATTGAAAGTTTGAAGATATACATGAGCTGCAAACATTCTAACATGGAGATAAAGCCTCTATATTACAAGAGGAACAAGGGACATTAGGCCCATGAAGCAGGAGAGGATTCTTGTGATAGAGTCCAATGGTTTAGACATTGTTAGAAGGAACATTAAGAGGTTCTCAAAGGATTGTTGGTTTGAGTCCATTGTAGATGGATCAACGGCACATGCCCTCGGAGGAGGATAGAGAAGCTAAGAAACAGGTTATTACTAATCAAATTGCCACCAAAGGACGAAGTGAGTAGAGCAAGGGTGGATAATCAGATGAAAGAGAAGATTTTGTTGAAACTGTAGAACGAAAGAGCAGACTTATGGTAAACTGGTAAAGTAAGTAAAGGGTGCAATAGGAAAGGATTTGAAAAAAAGAAGATACGTAGAGATGTTGACATTAAGATTGGTGTATGGTCAAGATTGATGAGGCAACAATTACTAGAGCTAAGAAGATATTAGCTAGATATTGTTGTGGTGGATGAAATAATCATTTTTCCATTCATAGTCAACTTACTTCACTATGATACACTCTCAAACTTACAAAGAAAGGAGGAAGAAGAAGTGAACATGCTGAGAGGAGCAATGGTTGGAAGAGTCTGTATGAGGCATGTGGAGGCGTGACTGCCGACTTTAGTTTCAAATTGGAAGGGCAGGTAGTTCTTCTCAAATTCAAGAACTGAAGAGTTAAATAGCCAAAAAAAAAACGAAGAGAAATATGGGAGCCAAAACTTGTGAGTTTTTGCATGAGTAACCCAAATATTCTATAGTGGACCAAAGAAGAGAATATACCCTAGTCTGAAGAAGAGAGAAGAATAAACAAAAGCATAATAGAGACTCATAGTAAATTCTATCCTCTGAAGCCCAATAGCACAGTTACGCCAATCAGTGGCAAAGTTCAGCTAACTCACACGATGACATGAGCTTGGTCCCTTCACAAAGGAGCTAGGAAAGCACAGGAGCTCCAACATAAAGGCTCATCAAGGACAGAAGAAACAGCACAAAGCAAGAGGAAGAATATAGAAGTTCCCGTTATTATGTCTAACTGCATCAGTTGTTGCCCCAGTAACTGGTAACATAACAAATAACTGAAATAAGGCTTCACATACCAGATAAATCACATGTTTTTCTAACTCCACTATGTTCTCTGCTTTTAATAGTCAAGATGTGTCTGTGGGATGAGGAGACTTTAGGGCGCAAACTTGTTTTCTTCAAGGAGAGTGAAAGAAAGTCCTTCCTCGTCCGATAATCGTTGGTCTTTAAAGGCCCTTAATAAAGAGGCTTAAGCCATCGATTCCAATCCGATAAAGCTTTTCTTTTTATTGGTATGCCACTCTACGAGTCTTAAAGAGATTATTCCATAATAAATGGGCAATAATTATTCCATAATTTATTGGTATGCCGGAGAGGTACTCCGGCAGCAAGCCGAAGCAAGGTTACTAGATACCTCAAGAGATGATTGAGCTTAAAAAAAGTAATTTCATAATAAATTGGCAATAGTAAGGAGAGGTACTCCAGCAGCGAGCAGAAACAAGTTTATTAGATACCTCAAAAGAGCCCGGACAGAATTCATGATTGAGCTTAAAAAAAGTAATTTCATAATAAATGGTCAATAGCAAGGAGAGGTACTCCAGCAGCAAGCAGAAGCAAGGTTATTAGATACCTCAAGAGAGCCCGGACAGAATTCATGATTGAACTTAGAAGAAAAAAAGTAATTTCATGTATAAAGATATGGGTTTCCGGGTTTAGATCGAAATAGAATCCCCGAAAACCAGGACCGGAGGATAATTAGATTCAATATTCAAAAAGTCTTAAATAGAAGCGAAATCCATGAGAGAGAATCCTTTGAAGCCAATCCAGACGCCTCACCGAGAGCGTGTTGGTAAGGGGCCTTGAGATCATCCAACTTGATTGGTTCTTAGGCAGAGTGGTTATAGGCCTTAAGAAAGCACGACTAGAATCTCGAAGCCGCAAGGCTAAAGAAAAAGTCAAGTCGAAAGTGACGAAGTTGCTTTTACTACAGAAACATGACCGTCCGTTGGAGCGAATTGGATGATCGGGTCTCTACAAATTAACCGGCATATTGAATTCAATTGCACTAAGGAGCTGTGATTTTGCTGAAAAAAGTGGTAGTTCAGGCTTCAGGCGAAATTCAAGGATAATTTGAGAAAACAAAGCTTCCTTTGAAATAAACCTACTTATTTGATTGATGCTCAGTTTTCCCATTCCTAAGCTAAGCACTTATTTCTATGGAGTGTTACTAAGGTTTCTCCACATATGTATGAAAATCAAAAAAGTTCTCATGATTTTAGTTGAAGAATTGATTGAAGTAGAATGTTCATCTTTGTTTGATCACATTATCTCCTCTCAAATTTAGTTGGAATCCTCCTGTTTTAACTGTGGTGTCTAGGCCTTCTTGTGCACACCTAGACTAATTCTGCGGAATGGCTGCTATCTCCCACCACCAGCACATACCAGGTTACTCTGTCCACCAAGGCTTAGAAAGATGGAAAGAAATCACCTAGTGCTTTTGTCTTCGTTGAGATTTGAACCTAAAACCTCATGGTTCTCCTCTCACTTCATTGACCACTAGTTACACCCAGTGCAGTTATTTTGCCACATCCCTTACTTAAGGTAAAACTCATCTATCTAAGACTTTACCTCAAGCTTCACTAATCGCCTGCTTAGATTCTCTCTTTGACCTCTTATACATTTTCGAAGCTTCTCCATCTTCTATCGTGGGTACTTATTGCACTACTATCTTTTTGTTTAAATAACTCTTTGCACATCCTTACTCCACTGTCATGATTGTTTTAGTTGAGAGTTCATGTAACACCCCGCATCGTCCATGAGTTAGCTCGTCGTAATATGCTCTTAGAGTTAAAGACTAGAAAATTAATTTTTCCTAATTTCGACTTTACTTCACATGGGAAATTTGATAAGCTTTCCGCCGTTTTAAGATTCGCCCAAATCCGATACCCGGGCAAGAAATTATGGCTAATTTAAGTCCTAGTCGAAAAACATCGTCATTTTAGTGTTTGGCGCGTCGAGGAGGGGGTCTATTTAACAATTGTCAAATTCCAGTAGCCTAGTGTGATTTTGGCGCGTCGTGCTGAAGTTCCAAGTTCCAACCAGTGGGACAACGCGATGGCTCCGCGTCGCGGTGACCCTAAGAATCCCATTCGTCAATTTCCAGTGAGCCGCCGCGATTGTGGCGCGTCGCGGTGGCCCAAAAAATCGGGCTCCCAATTATATTTTATTTCATCTCATTAAGGATATATTAGGTAATTTCCACCCCCTTATCAGCTTAAACATGGGATTATACTCCCAAGTGACCACATTATTCATACTTTCTTCAAAAATTCACAAGAACACTCTCTAGGGTTTCAAACTAAAAACCCAATTAACTCAAGATTCAACCGTGGGTTTCCGAAACTGAGTGAAGATTTGGAATCCCCGAACCGTAGGCTTCAAGAATCAGTCACTAAATTCATAATTCAAGGTACGTGGGGTTTATCCTAAAAACTACATAGGCTTGTAAACACTAGATCATGATTTAAAGATTATCAAGCATGAATTTTAAAGGGGGTTTTGGAATCTATGTTTTAATTATGCATTATAAATGTTTTTATGATATTGTTGATTTGGCCTTTAGGTCTTTCCCCCCTAGAATTGATTTACAAGTATATGTATATGTATGAAACCTGAGATTGAAGATTGTTTGAGAGCACATATTATGAAACCCCTCTCGTATGTTGAATTAAAGATTATGGTTTTGTCGGAAAAGAGTTGAATGCATGCCTTGTGTTTTGAAAGTAGTTTTCTCAATGTCATAGCAATTGAAACATGATTTAGAAATAATGAGAGGGTGTTTCTTGATGTTACTATGATGTTCTTGAGTTAAAGAGAAAGAAATGCATGTAATTGAGAACTTTGACATAACCACCTTGAATTCTTGAAATGTTGACAAAGAGAGTTTCCTTGCATATGTTTACATGAGTTTTAAAGAATGAGTTTCTTGAAAAGAATTGTTGATATGGTGGTCCTAAATTCCATGTTTTGAGAACAGAGATATAAATGGCTCAGAGAATGTGACTTCATGGCTCAGAGAATGTGACTTGATGGCTCAAAGAATGTGACTTGCAAGTCAATGGTATGACGATACCATATAAATGTATGTCATAACAGAGTTAGAATTTTCAGAGTATGTTTTCAAAGAATGCATGTCTTAAAGAGTTAAAAATGGGAATAAAGAGAGCTAGGTGGTTGCCTGAAGAGGGTTTGAGTTCAAGTAACTCTTAACCTAAAACCGTGATTTACCAATCCGGGTATATTATTTTACACTGGCGACGGCCGTGTGGAGTAGCAGAGTCAGAGACTCCAACCCTTGCGGCACACTTAGGTTGGAGGCTTCCCCGCCGAGTCAATGGTGGATTCCATATAGCCCGTGGAATTTCAGAGTTGTAGGGTATACCACCTAGCGCAGAAGTAAAACAAAGAGTGTCACAGAGTTCAGATGATTTCACAGAGTCTTTCAGAAATGCCCATGAGATTTCTTACTATATGATATGTTTATGAAATGTTTTAAATTGCTCTCATCTATGTTGAATATAAATTATTATTTTGAATTTGCTCTGCGTACCAGTACAATTGTATTGACCCCCTACCTCCCAGGTTCGGAGGCTCAGTCTAGGGGTCCATCTAATCAGTAGAGTATCCAGGGAGAAGTGATCCGTGCAGTGGTGAGCCTTCTTTGTTCCAGAAGGCCTGTCATTTCAGATTATGTTATTCCTTTGTTTTGGTCTATTGGGGGCCTTGTCCCAGCTTTTCAGACAGTTATCTTTAGATCATGTAGTAGAGATTTCGCAAACTGTTCCAGAAGTTGTTTAGATGATTTCGGATTTCATTCCGTATGGTTAAACCGAATCCAGAGTATGACCATGTTTCTGTATTAGATTATAATTCCGCATTTTCTTTTATTATATGAATGTTGTGCATGATTACCAGATAAGATAGAGTAGGACGTCCGGGCCTTCATGGTTCGGGATGTCCGTCACGGCCAGGCCCTAGTTCGGATCGTGACAGTTCGCTTGGTCACAAGTAGTAGGAAAAGTAACCTATGTATAAAAGTTGTACTATTTTATACTTCGTTTGATTACCATTCAAATTCAGCATCGTTAATATTCGTATTATTTTATACAATAATTATTGTATTATTTTTAGGTCACATTCAATGTGGTATAACTATTCAGTGATTATCTATACTTAGATAAAACAAACCGAATGACAAAATGCCCTCTTTCCAAAGCACTTCTTCGTACCTTTGGAAACTCCAATGTGATAATTGGAAACACGAGTTTAAGAAATTAAAAATCATATATATTGTATATCTCGTTTTTAATGCAAGGATCCCATCATCTACCAAAAAATACATATACACTAAATAACTGTAATAATAAATCCCAATCCTTGTATTATAATCTTCGCATTAACTTATCGGTGAGCAAGACAGCCCCTTGATTTTAGACACACCTACAACTTCATTTGCTACTTTCTCAATGCAACTTATCATTTTCTTCCACAAAGTATTTGTGAAACATCTAGGTCTCATTCTCCTGCCTTCAAAAGCATATCTTTAAATGCTATTTGGCTTGAGACTTTTGGTATCAACTAGAGAACTACCATGCTCCACTCTTCCGCTT
Source organism: Capsicum pubescens (assembly GCA_030864215.1). NCBI lineage: Eukaryota > Viridiplantae > Streptophyta > Magnoliopsida > Solanales > Solanaceae > Capsicum > Capsicum pubescens. The sequence continues at coordinate 215,224,105 of CM061543.1, read as the reverse complement.
CACCTCCAGAGCTGCCAGTTTGTATAAGATGGTTAGGGTTTATTCTGGCAACAACCTTACAGTCGCTACATGTGACCATGTGACCCTGTCACTTTTCCTTTTTTAATTAGAAAAAAGGGCAATAAGTGACAGGGTCATCTTTAAGGAGTAAGGACCGCAAGGCTATGCCGGATCAATGAAATCAATCTGGCTAGGATTACTTTTACATTTAAATATCTCAAGTGGGATTCCCTCTTTTTTTTAAAATGTGTTATCTAAAACTAAATTATAAGCTAAAACTAAATCTAATATGGTCAATCTCATACCACTACCATGTTCCTCATGAGCAAACAATTGCCCTTGACGATGGAAAAACAAACAGTTAAGAATTACCCACAGGTATATTGAAGATACTGAATACCAGACTAAATCCATTATACAAGAGCAAGCACCAGTTCCTGATTTACCCATAGCTTTAAAAGCAAGAAGTTAATGAAGTGTTTGAAATTTCCCAGCCCATGGTAACAATATTAGTCATAACCATTCATCACATTGTGCAAAGAATAAGTACCTTAAGAAACAAAACCAGCAGTATAAATACGTTGACTGCAAAATTCGCTCCCAGAGCAATTGTTGTCTGCGAACCTAAAAGGTTCTCTAATGTGCGGCTTTCATTCCCAAAGTTGATAATGCTCTCCCCAATGAGCCCTTCTGATTTTAGTTTCTCAACTGAAATTCCCATCCAACACTGGAGTCCGACATAGCTCAGAACAGTGCAGAATGCTGAAACTGACAAGTAGCTTATGCCCATGGCGAATATATTTATCTTTCTCTGAGCTAACAGAATCCAAGAATTTCATTAGAACAAGTAAGCATTGATCATTTGCTCTCAAAATTGATGGCTGCAACTGAGTATACTGCAAACAGTCCACCTAATTCTGATAGGTAGTGGAGCTTAAAGCAGAAATCTGCATCAAAAGCAAAACAATCCAAGATTATTCCTCAAGTAAAGTGTCACAGTGTTATCAAGAGCGCAAAAAATCCCAAAGATCAATTCGGCCTTTAATAGCACAGTGCAGATAGAGAGTGAGTTATAATGAAAAAGGTTACAAATAGAAAGCAAAAGGAAATATTAATATTAATATATATATATATGAATATATATATTAGCCCAGGACTAACAAATATACGCATGACTAACATATATACTGGCAAAAAAATTGAATTTTTTTCACGATAAAGTGAAATACCAATTGTTTAGTGTTGCCTTCTCAAGAAAGGCTAATCTGCAAGGAAAAGTTTGTCTTAGATCCTAATGACAACACTAAAGCGCACATTAAGCGAGACAAAGCACTAGACATGTTTTGAGCCTCATTTTAGAGCTTAAGGGTGCCTTTGACAACATTGTCATGAATCAACAAATGAGTGACAGGCTGACAGCACACTCAAGATCAAAGTTGTTAAAAGCCTACAGTTCATCCTCAAAAGTATCTTCGCTACTCTTTTGGGGTAAGTATTGAAAAAGCCGATTCGTGAAACTCCCCCACCTATGCCACCCAAAAGAGTAATTATTAAGCATTGGAATGGGTTCACATAATGGATATTGAATATTCATATGCCGAACGCAACTAGTATGGGACTATTTAAAATGTTTTTGCTGTTGAATTACTGTGGCAAGTTATGGATTCCACTGAGCAGATACCAAAACTTTGCCAATGGAATGCTCAACTCGACAGTGATCCTCATTTAACAACAGTTACTTAAAATATACATAAGATTTTCTTCCCTCTGCAAACAAAAGTACCAAACAGGTGCACAAATTGCTACACTCCCTTCGTCCCATATTAGTTTTCCACCTTACTTGTAAATATTTGTCCTAAATTAATTGTCAATTTACAAAACCAAGATGGAATTAATTACATTTTTCCCATCTCACCATTACGATTAATTCATTTTAAGTATAATAAGTTATTTGTAAAGTTCCAATAAAGTGTCTTAAGGGTTACAACAACAACAAACCCAGTGTATTCCCACAAAGTAGGGTCTGGGGAGGGTAAGATGTACGCAGACCATACCGCTACCTCCGAAGAAGTAGAGAGGTTGTTTCCGATAGACCCCCGGCTCGAGATACAGAACAGTAACAAGGGGATGAATGATGCAACAGAAAATCCGTGATAAGAAATAATGTCACTAGAAAACAGAGAAATTATGACATACGACAAATAAGGGCAACACGCAAGAGAGAAAATAAGAAGTATGCAAAAAAATACGAAGGACACCTACCTAGTTGTAACATACTCGCACATACCAAAGACACCTAAGAATACTAAGATTTCTAAGATTACTAGCCCGGCAACACAAGGTCTCACCTAACCGCTTGCTACACCCCCACACACTCACACTAGCTTTCTCCCCTTATACGCGACCTCCACACCTTCCTATCTAAGGTCATGTCCCAGTAAATTAGTAAAATTACCATTTTTATTTATGATTTATTATGGGACATACAAAGGGTAAAGTGTAAAACTAATATGGGATAGAGGGAGTATTTAGAGAAAAGTCAACAATACAATTAGCAATTGTCCAAAGGCAAAACCCTAGAACTAGCAGAAAAAGGATAAGCAATCAAAATATCAAAGAATAAGTTGAAAAAAGGGAAAGACCTAAATGATGAAGAGTTGAATTAGCATCTGTATATAACATGGAAAAATGGGAAGAATAGGGGAACCTGTAAAGATCGATCTCAGAGAGAAACCTTGTCGTTGGTGGGTAAACTTATTAGTCTCAGATCTTCAGCTTCATGTATGGATCAGTTTTTTTGCGGGAAATTGAAGAGTGATTGAAACACAGCATACACTTTACCCCAAATTGTCTTACTTTATCGGGAGTTGTTTAATTTAAATATAATACGACGACTCGTTTATTCTGCTAATTAGCACGCCATGGAGAAAAATATTAGAGAAAAAAAGAGAGACAAAATCATGTTAATAGCCTGTTTGGTAATGTTTTTTCTTCAAAAGAAAAACTAATTTTTTTGAGGATTTCTTTTAAATAAAAAAAAAAGAATATTTGGTAACTTGCAAAAATGCTTTTAAAAAGAAGCTAATAGTTTTTATACTCTTGAGAAGAAACAAAAAAATCTGCTTTTCAAAAAAAAAAAGAGCAAAAGCAGCGAATGAGGTTTTTGTGATAAAAATATCTCATTCACTTACACACATAAATCTCTCTATATATATATATATATTTTTTATTAATTAATTAGCATATCTTATATAATTTTGATTAAAGTTTGACTTGAAAATTTTACACTTCATATTTATATCATAATTATTTATTTTATTCTCTGATTTATGTATTATTATTTTATTTTTGCTCATTTTTCTTAAACAAAATAAAAAATATCATTGATGATAATGATCAAAGAATATATAACTCATTATTTTTTATTATGAATGATAATAAATGACAGGCGAATCACACTGCAAGATCAAATGGTATTTTTGCAGCACTTGTAAATTTTTTCTCAAATATTTAATTTTAAATAAATAATTCATGAAAAGTGACATTTTTTTTTATCATGTGGTGAATTTTTTTCATATGTAATGATTTAATTTATGAAGTAATTTTAAATTTATTTTTGTTTGATGTTTTTAAGTAATATTTAAATTATTTAAGTAATATATCATTGTTTAATACTTTTTAATGTATCTATGTATATAAATATTGATTGAAAATTTTATAATTAATATTTTAACTAAATAAAAAATAATTTAAATTTAAAATATTATTATAGTTATTTTAAATAAATTTTCTCTATAAAATAATTTTAGTAGTAAAAATCTATTGATACATGTCCTTTTCAATCATTAGTCTCTCAAAAGTACTTCTTGCAAAATATTATCCAAACACAACCTATTTATCAAAAATACTTTTCAAATGAATTTACCAAACACAAAAAAAAAAAAAAAAAAAATACTTTTCTGAAAAGCTATTTTATAAAAGTGCTCTCAAATAAGTAATTTGCTAACAACAATTTCAAACGGGGCTCTTAAATTCCGATCTTGCTTGTTAGTGTATTTGAATGTATATTTTAATAAAATATCAAATGTCATTTATTATTTCAATATGCTACATCTAATTAACATCTTTATAAAATTAAAGGAAGCAAATTATACATTTAGTTTAATAAAATCGAAATATCAACTATGTAGTCATTATCTTATATTAGAAATGTTCTTTTTGTTTTTTAAAAAAAAACATTTATTCCATTGTTCTCATTTTTTCAATAAGTTCGTTTAATATTATATGTTTACTTTTAAAATATAATTTAAAAGTATGGAAATATTTGGACGCATCGCTAACCCGTTCTTCCTACATTTCTATATTCTACTATATTTTAATTTATATTTTCATTCTAACAGTATATGCCATTGATGGCCATTAATAAACTAACATTGTATACAATTTTCAAAATACATAAATAGTAGTTTTCCATAAAATACAACATAAATATCAATCTAATATAAGATACATTGGTAGAGCTCCTTTTATATTTATAGCAACAGTAATCAAATACAACATATTGATTGTTTGTGTAATTTCTTGAAATATACATTCACACTTCAGCTTCATTCAACTGTAAAGAGAGTGCTTGAATATTTAAGGTAAATTACAACATATAGACTATCGCCTTCATTAGCCTCACTCTGCGGCAAGTAATTAGGTGTCATGAGTGATCTCCCTCTTTGAAAATGACCACTGTGAATAATGTCAAGTTTGATTGTAGCATTGAAGTTAAACCAATCTATTTGGCGACTTCGTCAATTGTGATGTAAGCAAATAATATTAGTTAGATGTTATATAATTGTTATAGATATTTTTAAAAAGGAGGTCATTTAGTAATAGAACAAATATGGTTATTAGGTTCACCCAAAGGAGCATATATCCATACATGCAGGATTGCATCCAACATGTATTATTTCACAGATAAATAATTTTGCATCTCGATGAATTGCTTTATTATTTAATTATTATAGACTTGACATGTATAAAAAAAAACTAAGAATCTATATGTTTATATTAATCAATTAAATAACAAATAGGTTAAAAATTAAAATAGCAAACATGATGAAATTTGTGCCCCATATGTGATGGAGATGAGAAATGGATTGACATTAAAAATAAACATCGAATACAAACAAATAGGTTAAAAATTAAAATATTAATACACACATGCATACATTCATACATTCATGCATACATATGTGTGTGTATACACATCTAATATTTTTAATCTCTTCAATAAAAATTGTCTAGTATTATTGACATTTACGAAGTATATTATATCATCTGTTATGCATTAAATTAAGTAACTTGTCTAGACTTTTCTCTTTTAGGTAAACATTCTGAATCTTATCAAGACAAATTATTCCAAAGTAATAGGATATCGAATTCATAGATTTTACATGGGACATAAATATTAATTAAAAAGAACCACTCACTTCTTATAACTTTGCATGAATTTCAAAAGTAAAAATATATCTTCTCAGGAGTTACATGTGTAGCCTAATAACTTTGCATGTTTACATGAATTTCAAAGGTGAAAGGGAAAAGGCATCGTTTTCACCCCAAATTATACAAGAAAAGTCTAAGTCACACCAAAACTATTTAAGTGGCTATTACACACCTAAATTATATAAAAGTGATATTATTACCTCCCCGCGATACCAATTCTATGGCGCATTTTTTACACTCGTTTTAGGTGCGTCCAGCCTTTTAAATAGCAAAAGTAAACGTCTAAAAACATTAAATTACATCACTTTTAATTCCCAACTGATCTATTCTTATTTAAGCCAATTTGGGGCTCAAAACTAAGAACCCTAATTCCCAACTTTGTCTTCCAAAATCGAAATTGAAGATCATTTGTATGAAGAATTGGTAACTAAATCTTTTTAATCCTTCGATTTCTTGCTATATTGATGACTATTTTGTCTTAATTTTGTTGTCATTTTGATAATTTTTTTCTTCCCTCAAGTGTTTGTTCAACCTCTCTTGAAACTTGTTTTCTTAATCAAGGTACTTTAATGGCTAAGATAAGTTTGAGTAGACTTTGTAAGCAAGAAGAAGATAATGAGTTGGACGAGTTTCGATGCAAACATGGACATCTTTTGCCTTTGATGACTTCATGAAATTCGGGTAGACGATATTGAACTTGTCCTTACTATGGGGTAAGTGAGATTTTCCTTCAAACATTGATCTTGAATAGTGTATATGAATCTAATTGCTTTCATTTTAGAATACTAGATCATGCGATTTTTGGCTTTGGAAGGATGATTCTATTGATGAACGATCCAAACTTTTTGTTCCTAAATTGTTGGGAAGAATTGGGGAGCTTGAGGAAAAAGTTGAATCTTCGACAAATTGTGCATTTTACGAACACAAAATAGTTGTTGACAAGACTACTAGGACAACCAAATCTGTGGAGAGCAAAATAGACATGAACCAAATAGAGTTGCAAATGAACAATTTTCAGGATGATTTGAAGATGATGAAGGCAAATGAGAAGAAACGGAAAACAAGTTGGCTAAGTCCAAGAAAAGGGAAAACAACTTTGGAATACTCTCATCTGTGTTTGTATTTTGGGTGTTAGTTTTCTATTTCAATTCATGTTCTTGAAAGGAACTCCAAGAAGGATGCCCTAAACTAAGTTGCTTGTTTTTGTTATGTTTAAAGGGGCTGAAATTTGTATCAATTATTAGGTGTTACCTTAGACAAAACTGCCAGGTTGTGTAATTAAGTTGTTGTGTAATGAAATTGTAAGGTTAAACTTGACAGTTTTGACTTTGTTTTCTGCGGTTCTCTGTGTTGCAATTTGTATACAACATTACTGGTTTAGGGAAACATCTCTAACAACACAAATTTAAGGTTGTATACAAATTGTAATGTTGTATACACAAACATTACATCTCTCACAACACAAATTTAACATTAATAAATGCAGTTACAGCTGCTGCACAAGCATAAACACAAATTGTAATGTTAATTACACAACCTGAAACCAGTAAACTACATCTCTCACAATACAAATTTAACATTAATAAATGCAGTCACACCTGTTGCACAAGCACAAACACAAATTTAAGCAACAATAAACTTACAACTGCATAATCATTAATAAAAAATGAGTGCAATTACATCTTGTTGTCAAATACATTTACAAAAATATCAGTACTGTTAAACTAAATACAGTTACAAAATACAGTCAAAGCTGCCACCAATAAATTATTCTTAAAGCAGCCTCAGCTGCCAACATCAGTGAACTACCAAAAAACAGTCTTAAATGCAGTCACAGTTGCCAACCCAGCTACCAACATTAGTGAATTATCAGAAACATAGTCTAAATGCAGTCACAACTGTCAATATTTATACAAGGGAAACTATCAGTCTACACCAACTTCTTATAGAGATTGAACATTGGAGATTTCTTGACTCAAGTGTGTAGCCTTGGACTTTGTTTCCATTTGTTTTTTGCCTCTCATTTCTTGTAGTTGCCTGGAGGTCATAGCTTTTTTTTCTTTTCATTTTACATCAGTTTTGGGTGTATATCCGAGTTTTTCAGTCACGATTACTGAAGATTTGGCAGTTTTGAATCTCTCACTAGGCATTCCCAGCAGTTCAAATAAAAAAAATGTTAACATTTATATAAATAGTAGTAAATAAAATTTAGATAGTAAATGGACTAATAACACACTTACTAGATACTACAATTCGTCAAATTACAGGAATATTGCATTCACCATTCAGCTGTAGCTAACTAATTGACACGATTAACAGTAACGTGGCCACGACTATACGAGCAAATTCACTTGCACAAAAGAATAAAATCAAATCCTAGAACAAAAATCAGTAACAAATCCTAAAATTAATGTAAATTAGCATAATAATCATTAATACTAACTAAAAAGGTGTTGTCGAGGAAAAGAAGGGCAGCACAACGCACTAAAGCTCTCGCTATGTACGGGTCTGGGATTTCAGTAAAAACTCTAATAACAAACTAGCTACTATAATTCATCAAATTACAATTATAGTAACATTGCATTCACTCGTGATTCTTGCATCCAACACCAACTAATTTACAATTCTATTGTAGTTAATTGATTGACACAACTAACACCAATGCATCCGCGACTATACAACTACAAAATAGAATTATCCACATATCAAACAAGTACAAAAGTAACAAATTCTAAACCTGATGTAAATTAGCATAATAATCAACTAACAAATCCTAAACCTCACAGAAATTAGCATAATAATCAGCTAAAAATCCTAATCATGTTGTACATTAGCGTAACAATCAACTAATAAATCCTAAATTTATCGTATATTAGCATAACAATCAGCTAATAAATCCTAATAAGCAGAACAATCAACTAACAAATCCTAAACCTGTCATAAATTAGCACAATAATCAGCTAACAAATCCTAAACCTATCATAAATTAGCATAATAATCAGCTAACAAATCGTGAACCTGTTGTAAAATAGCATAACAACTAACTAACAAATCCTAAACCTGGCATAAATCAGCACAATAGTCAACTAACAAATCCTAAACCTGTCGTAAATAAGCATAATAATCAGCTAACAAATCCTAAACCTGGCGTAAATCAGCACAACAATCAACTAACAAATCCTAAACCTATCGTAAATAAGCATAATAATCAGCTAACAAATCCTAAACCTATCGTAAATCAGCACAATGATACGAAACCCTTAAATATTACTAACCGGAAAGACGTTTACGAGGGTTTTGCAAAGCCTCTCGAAGAAATTGATCTACAGTATTAACAGCATCCTCCGATGACACGCTTCCTGAACCACCACAACCTCCATCACCATCACCCATACCGGTACCCGAAGAATCAAGCATCTCAGATTGATCATCATTATTATTATCAACAGATGAAGAATCAATATTATCCTTGTTCTTCTTCAAAGATGATGAAAATATAAGTCACCTTATACTAGCATCTAAGTCAGCCACCTCCCATGACTCCGGTGGGGCTCCAAGATCATCCGTTACAGAGCCCTCCATCAATTCAATTTTTTTTTTACCAAATTTAACAAAAAATAAAAAATAAAGTTAGAGAATCATCGAATTAGGATTATGGGAAATTTGGATATAGAGATTTGGAGAATTTTCATGGAGATTGAGGGAATCTAAAAGGGATAAAAGGGGGAAAATTGTTCTAGGATTTTGAGAGAATGTGTGAAGAGGGTATAAGGTATTGTATAATTTTTGTGAATCTTCTATTGGATTTTTGCTCTCATCAGATAAGTTTTGGTTTGGATGGATGTTTTAATAGAGCTAGGGTAAAATATGAGAGTTGGGTCGGGTCGAGTTAGATGGGTTAAAAGAGTAATAGGGTCGGGTTAAGTTTTTAATAAAAAAAATAAAAAATTAGACACGTGGCAACACAAGAGCGTGAGTGGAGTGTACTCCACTCATTAAACTTGGGCATGAGTGTCTCGGGGAGGTAATAATATCACTTTTATATAGTTTAGGTGTGTAATAGGTCACTTAGATAGTTTAGGTGTGGCTTAGACTTTTCTTGTATAGTTTGGGATAAAAACGATGTCTTTTTCCAAAGTGAAAATATGTCTTCTCAGGAAGCACATACATGTATAGTCTAAATTGTGGCTTAAAGCGACAATTTTAAAAAATCTTATAAAATTAAAATCAAGTGAACATAAAAAATAAGCTACAAACACACAATAGAAAATCTTAAAAAGTAATTAACGCAATTAGTTATAAAAATTATATCATGTGTTACACATACAAGCATTCATTAAAAAAAAACTAAAAATAGATCCTCATTCAGCTTACGTAAAAAGTCATGTCTTTATCACTTCTCATGGCAATTGTCGCACTATGAAACATAACAAAAGTCAAAATATTAAAATTGTGAATATATACAGATTTTTCAAACCTAATTTACAAATATAATAATAAATTATTCAATAAAAAAGGTAAAAATAAAAAGAAGAGAAAGATGATTGTCGGAAGATCCATGGTGAAAGAAGGGTGTGTGCATGTGTCATGGATGAGATGGGAGAAAGTTGGGGAAATCAATGGAAAGAACGTGAAAGCAGGTGTGAGTTTACAGTTTCTTTTTTAGGTTAGTTTTTATCTTCTTCTAGTTTTATGTTTTTGCTTACTTTCTTTATCTTCTTTTGAAAAGATAAAAATTAAAATATGATGACAAAATTCTTATTTAATGTTTTTTAGATTACAATGAAATGTAGTAATTAAAAATAAAATAATGTAAATTTTGGATTTGGTAAAAAAAAAAATAGTCGTTCACATAAGATTCTCACATTATTTTTGTTGACAATATTACTTTAAATATCTGGATTCATAGTTTTTAAATTTATTTAAGGCTATATATTGTTTAATTTAAATTTTTTATTTCTTTTTTTAATTTAAATTAAAAAAATAAAATGCTAGAAACATGTCATTTACAATAGCAATATCCATGTGAAAGCATCATCTTTCGGGACTCAATTGAAGGGAAAAAGAAATTGAAGACTTCGTGTTGTGTGTATATAGAGATAATATTAGAAAACTGCTTTCTGAATTAAGAGTCGTTCAATGCTTGATCATATCAAAGCAGTGAAAGTGCATTTTGCTACACCATTTTTTGAAATAGCACTATCTTTATTTTTTGAGTCACATTCCTGTAGAGGCGGTATATCTATAGCGAGGGATAATTAAAGAATCTGAGCGACGGAAAGGAATAAGAGGGAGCAAGTAAGTTAAGAACCAATCTTGTTAGCTTAAGGAATATGTTGTTATAGTTTATTTCTAGACTACAACAAATAACAAAAAATTATAAGAAGTTACTACTGGTCTTCAACAATTATCTTGTCATATAAAAGTTTTTTAGATGCTAAAACTATATTAATTTCATTAAAATAATGATTAAATAATTATGGCAAATAACTACAAAAGTATAATAAATTGTGTCATGAACAGAATATACATTTGTCAGATAAGTTTTTTTTTTTTTATATGATTTCAATTCAACAATTAAGAAAAAAGAAGGTTGAGAAGAATGAATAAGAATCAGTATGACGAAAATAACTTACCTTTTTCTCCAACTCATAAAAGCTATTGATTAAGACCCAGTTTACTTTCTCAATATTTGAGAATTGATTCACTTATACTTAGTGTTGTGATAGTTGCTACCACAACACTGCAATAAAAAGTGATGTATTCTGAATCTTAGGAACAAACCTTGAAGAAAGTAACATATAAACATAATTATAATTTGCATATAAAGAGGTAAGAGAAGAAAAATATGAAAGCAAATTCTTTTGTTTTTGAGAACCAAGAAAAGGATAATACCGCAAACACCTATGGGTTGCCTTTATCTTTATCAATTTTGTGTTTTATTGTCTTAGAAGATTTCATTGTGCTTTTGTTTTCTTTCCACTTCTTCATGTGAAATCTATAACTTAGAAACTCGTATAATTATATAATCACTACAAGGTAAAAAAAAGTGAAAAAGTTGTAACCATTTCCAAAGCTGTAACTATCAAATTCAAAATTTAAATTTTTTATACTTGAAAACTAATTAACCACTCTCAATTAAAAAGTTAATAATGCTATATTTTCTTATAGAGAAAAAAAATCGATAATTCCTAATGACGTGGTTGTTCCTATTTTTCTGGCCATTCTGATTATGTTGTGTTGTAGAAATATTTAACGTGTAATTTATTAATTAACAATTTTTTTTTTCTTTTTTACGAACTACTTGATGGTTCCTATTCTTTGGCATTTGGTTATAATGTCCCATTATTACTCTTTTCAAATAAATTGAAAATGACATATAATTTGATGATTTTTTAAAAATAATTACAGGATTATTAATTAGAAAAAAATGTAAAATAATTGTCTAAACCTCATGATTTTTATATGTGGATGGACATATACTTTTTCTGTGAAAGTAAAATTCATGAGAGTTTCAGAGAAAGAAAATTGTAAATTTTGAAAAACAGAATTATGCCTAGAGATGGAGCGACTAAAAATATATGTGAATGTTCAGTCGTGAATAAGAAGTTATAACCAACTCTAACTCCATTTTAAAAAATACTGAAAGATAAGATTTAAAATTAATTATAATTCGAATTTAAATTTTTAACACAGTTACTATAAGCACACACCCACGTTTATCTTGGGTGCATGAAGTGGAGTTCCGGGGAAAATGGGATTAGTTTTGTTATTTTTTTTCTATTTGTCTTTTAATTTGTTTTACCTTTTTAATTTTCATAATATAAATGAAGGGAGGCAAAGGTGACATCACGAAATAATGGTGATCTATAATAATATATATTAATAGTATTTTGATTTAACAATAGTACTAAATCAAAAAGAAATTTAAGCCAAATAACATGTCAATTTCCAAACTGACAAAATTTTGAATTTACAAAGAATTCTATAAATATAAAATTGTTGTTTAAAAATTATTAAAAAATAAAACAAATATAAAAAATATTTTTTAAAACAGTTTTCATGGTTCCAGCACGAAATTGATTATTTGGTAGATGACTTATTTATATTAACTAAAAATAATCTATATAAAATTGAATTCAATAGGTAACCATCAATATAATTATTAAATTATAAAAAAATTGAATTAAAGGTTAGAGTAACAGAAAAAATTGAATTTTATTAAGAAGTTGTAGAAATTTTAAAATTGATTAATTCCCACAAAGAAAAAGAGTTCTGTATGCGGTTGTGAAGAAAGAGTCCTAAACATGTGGTGGCGTGGGAGTTAATCCCATATTAAATTTATTACTATTAATTTTTAATAATTAACGTAAACAATCTTCATTTAAATAGACAATCATCACTATGATTAAAAAAACTGCCGAGATTTATTTATTTATTTTAAGAAAACTGAAAAATCTAAATAACTATCAAAATTTTAATAAGCTATAATAAACAATGATATTTTTACATTAAAATATTCCAATATTTTTATAAGTTTACTGATTACAGATTGTGGGTATATAATTTTTTTTAAAAAATAAATTATATCTTAATCTAAATAGTCAAACAAATTTTAAAAAAGTTTATGTAGATTATGTATTCTAATAGATTATGTATTATAAGATTTTTAGTTTCTTATATAAATAAGATCTCAAATTAGATTATTATAAGATCGTTTAAATTCTGATGTAAGTAAGAACTCGAAATTAGATTAAACCTCCCAAATGTTTTTATTTGAAATAGAAATTATTTATTATTTTTTAAGTTACATAAAAAAAAGATAACTAACTTTACCTAATCTAACTAATTTGTCCTAAAAAGTAACAAATGACATTATCCTATTAGTTCACTTGACAACCATCTATGCAAGACTTTCTTGATATTTATAATATATATAGATATAGATAGATTGTTATTTCATTATTTTGTACTTTTCTTCATAGCCTGTTCAGAATCGGCTGATCTATTCTTTTCTTTTATTTATTGAATAAGAACTTATTAGATTAGCAAACTTAGAACCTTAATTATCTTATTTATATTTAATATTAATTTTAATTTACTACTATTATTTTACTTATCTTATTAATTAAATATAATTTATAGTCTCTCCTTATTTTATTGAATCGACTGCTCTATTCTTTTCTCTTTTTTCTTTTCTTTTATTTATTGAATAAGAACTTATTAGATTAGCAAACATAGATCCTTAATTATCTTATTTAATTTAAATTTTAATTTACTACTGTTATTTTACTTATCTTATTAATTAAATATAATTTATAGTCTCTCCTTATTTTATTTCTTTCTCTACCTTTTATTTCTTTTTCTATTTTTTTTGTTTTTCAGTTTTTCTTATTCTTTTTTTCGCTCCTTCTTTTTTGTTTTTTTGTTTTTTCTTTTTTAGTTTTTTTTTTCATCTAGTCTCTTTTTCTTTATTTTCTTTCTAATTTTTCATTTTTTTCATCTTTTTAAAATTTCTTTTTGTTACCGTCTTTATTTATATTTTCTTTGATTTTTTATTTGTTCTTTTATGTTTTGTGGGTAATTTTTTCTTCTTTTTAAAATATTTTTCTCTCTTTTTTGTTGTTGTTGTTATTCTTGTTGTATGTTATATTTTATATGCTTTTTATATTTTATATTTATTTGTATCATACTATAGATTTTAAATAAATTTATTATTTGTAGTTGAATAGCTTAGTCGTGGATATATACAAAATTTATCATTTATATTTGTATACAAATAAGTATATTGATCAATTGTATTTGTTTGAGACTAAATATATAAATTTATAATATGTCATTCAATGCAAATATATCGTTGGTATTTGTATTTCAAATTTTTGATTTATATTTATATATAAACAAGTATCATTTTGTATGTGTGTGGTTTAAGTTATATATCATTTGATACAAATGTAACACTTGTATTTGTAGAATTTATCATTTTTATTTTTATTGTTTAATTTGCATCAGTAAAATACAATTTATATCAATGAATATAAATACAAAGAAAAAAATAGCAATTCTTTTTCAATTGTTTTAAAATACAAATGATGTTGTCAACTACAAATTCAAATACAAACAAATGAAATTACAAATAAAATTTGCGGTCAACTTACAAATACAAATACAAAATATAAGTGCGAACTACAAAATATAAATACAAATGTGAACTATAAAATACGAATGCGAACTTTAAAAGACAAATACAAATAATTATATCAACGAATACAAAAATATAAATGATGGTGTGTCATGATCCGAATTAGGATCTGGCCGTGACCGGGTATCTCAAGTCTCACGTGGACCGGAGATCCCCCCTGCACCTAACCAAACCAAACACACCACATCCTAAGGTCGGATGAATTCCGAACATATAACCAGATAATATGCAATAACTTAAGAAAATTTTAATGCATGTCCATACTCAACCACTGATGACCGATCAAATGACCGATCGACACCACCCAGTAACCACAATAGTCCAAAAAAAGCCTTCTAAACAATGAGCCAAAATTGAATACCAACAAAATATTGGTACATGCCCCCAACTATAGCCAAAACAAGTCTAAACAGTCAACTTCAATCATGTCCGCAACCTTTTTCACTAAGCTTCTAGACATGTCACCATGCCAGTCAGGGATTCCCTTGAGAAATGCGGTTTAACAAAGTCTAAAGCTCATCATAGGTCTTCTCCAAAGCCTGATGACCTGCAGCTGAATCTAGCAAAATTTTTGTATTATGGTCAAGGGCTTCAACAAAGGTGTGAGATAATACCTTATTGGAATGTTGATGATGTGGACAGTCCCGAAGAAGAAACTTGAATCTCTCCCAATCATGGTACAGATTCTCATTCGACTTTTTCTTGAAGCTCAAAATCTTACTTCGCAGTCTTGCCGGATGAAAATAAACGAATGAGGAATTTTCGAGCTAAGTCATCTCATGTAGTGATAGACATTGTTGGCTTAGCATTTAACCACTTCTTTGCTTCCTCCAAAAGTGAGAAGGAAAAAAATGTCAGCCTCACATAATCAGTCGACACACCCAAAGAGATGAATGTGTCACTGATTTCCAATTTTTTTTTCAAGTGTACATGTGAATCTTCATGTCAAAGGCTGGTGAACTTTCCATTGCTGTGCAGAAGCTGCATCGCATTCTGCTTCAATTCAAATCTACCTCCAGAAGTCGGTCTTCGAATAGCGGAGGTCACATTTATCACAAGTGGGATTGCCACTTCACGAACTGTCTTGTGGGCTGGTAGATCCTCAACATGGTTGTAGGAATACCTTCCTCTTCGTGAATTTATGGAATTTAGTAGAGAAGTATTGCTTCTCTCCTTCTTTGGTGTAAGCATTTCTCGGGCTCGGAGTATGGGTTAACCAATTTCCTATCCCTTGCCAGCTTACTGGTCTATTACCCGTGTTTGCAAATTCAGAAGCTAAGATCAAGAGAATAATACCAAAGAAATCTAAAAGCAAAACTAAAACTACGACAATTGCCAAATTATAAGTCCCCCCGCAACGACGCCAAAAATTTGTTGCGCCTAAGCGCACACACAAGTGTGCGTGGTCCACCCAAGTAATATAGTGGCCTTAAAGAAAGCCAAGTATCGATACCACAGGTACTAGTGTTGAGAAACTATCCAATTCAAGTTCAACTATTAAGATTAAATCAAGGCAAACATAACCACAAGATGCTTGAAAGTTATAACTAAACGTAAACTAAATCAATGCGGCAAATTAAAGGTTTGAATAATCAATAGGGAGAAACCTAGGGTTAAGGAACTGCGAACACTCATATTATGATATATAACTTCATTGGTTAGGTTAATTGTCGTATTTGTTGGATCACGAAGTCAATACTAAGACTATGGCCTTCCAAACCCATAATCAATTACCTAACTCAACCCCACAACTACAACATTAAGATGGGATACGAGAACTAAGTTAAATATACTCATATTCCATCCCATAATTGAACCAACTAGGGAACTTAAGTATATTCCTATCCTAAGTGCAAATCATAACTTTATTCAATTGAGATTTGGATCCTATTCTATTCATCCTGTGTTCTATCTTATCATTCTTCCTTCTGTGTTAATAATAAACTGTAAGCATGTATTCTAATGGTTGCAAATCCTTAAGCTAGTGATAAAAAGGAGAAATAAACAACCACACATGATAAAAAATCACAACCAATTGAATTCATAACAATAATACTAATGTTCTCGGTCTTAACCCCGGAAAAAGACATTTAGCCGCTCATAGACATAAACAATCATAATGAAATAATCCATGTTAAAATCCATAAACTAACAAAAGTAAAGATATAAGAACTCTATTTGCAGCCTTATCCAACTTATGTTCAATCCCTTAGGTCGTCCAAGGTGTTTCCCAAAGAGTATAAATGTCCTATTTATAGGAGGACAAAGTTTCTCGTTTTTAACATAGGGGTGTGCCACACTAATATTGCACAATATAGGCAGCGTGTCACACCAATAATGTGGAGAGATACTGGAATTTTCCATAAGAAATTTTTCAAGGGCGTGCCATGGCCTTATCGCGGCACCTAGGAAGCGTGGCACGCCAATCCTTTCAAAACGCCCAACTTTGCACAATGTTTGTCCCTTGCTTTTGTCCTTCTAATCCAAACTTTGTGGTGTTTTTTCCACTTAATTTCCAGCTTTCTTATCAACTGCACATCATCTCGATAAACTCACAAGCGTCTTATAATATCAAACACCACAAATTAGAGCTCAAAATAACATACAATCCAAGACGATGAACTAGTAAAAAGCATACCTCAAACTAAGAGTACTAGTTTCGTCCTTTGATCCTTAACGTAGTGTTTTGACTTTAAACTCATTATGAAAATACCTTAAACACTATAAATACTTAACGTGATGCTTAAATGCTCATTTATTCAAGAATTAACTCATTAAGTACAAGAGAAATCCTTAGAACTAAGCTAAATAAGGTTGGATAATCATACTTAGGTGTATAAATTCACCTAAAATAAAAAAAAAACATAGCATTTTTCGATTCATTGGTAAGTCAATTTTGATTCTCTATTAACCAATAATGTGGAACTATCAACATGGTTAAAACAAATTGTTTGAAGTCAATATGAAACATGATACTCTTTCTACCACTATGTTAATATAGAGGTGGTTTTAAAATAAATATTTTATTAATATAGGAGCTCATATTGATAAAATAATTTTAAAAACTTATTGTAAATTATAATAGTGGGGATTTTGCCCCATTTAGTTAGCGCTGAATCGTCGACCTATTTTACGTAAAGCCATGTTGTATCACATCAATTTTAAGGATAGTTACTTACTAACCTCACTTTGCTTTAAGTTCTGGAAGGAAAAATACAAAAGCATAGACAGCCTAACCATAACCAGCTTGATCAGGAATATTGGATGGTTCACCTCTGCTAAGGGTTTAAACATGGTTAAAACAAATTGTTTGAAGTCAAAGTGAAACATAATACTCTTTCTACCACTATGTTAATATAGAGGTGGTTTAAAAATAAATATTTTATCAATACAGGAGTTCATATTGATAAAATAATTTTAAAAACTTATTGTAAATTATAATAGTGGGGATTTTGCCTCCTTTAGTTAGCGCTGAATCGTCGACCTATTTTACGTAAAGCCTTGTTGTATCACATCAATTTTAAGGATAGTTACTTACTAACCTCACTTTGCTTTAAGTTCTGAAAGGAAAAATACAAAAGCATAGACAGCCTAACCATAACCAGCTTGATCAGGAATATTGGATGGTTCACCTCTGCTAAGGGTTTAAACATGGTTAAAACAAATTGTTTGAAGTCAAAGTGAAACATAATACTCTTTCTACCACTATGTTAATATAGAGGTGGTTTTAAAATAAATATTTTATCAATACAGGAGTTCATATTGATAAAATAATTTTAAAAACTTATTGTAAATTATAATAGTGGGGATTTTGCCTCCTTTAGTTAGCGCTGAATCGTCGACCTATTTTACGTAAAGCCTTGTTGTATCACATCAATTTTAAGGATAGTTACTTACTAACCTCACTTTGCTTTAAGTTCTGGAAGGAAAAATACAAAAGCATGGACAACCTAACCATAACCAGCTTGATCAGGAATATTGGATAGTTCACCTCTGCTAAGGGTTTACCTATTTATTATGTTGTGTCGTACTTTCATAAATCATAAGATTATATGAAAAGTGATATAGTCAAAGTCTAGTTTATGATTACAATTACAAAGAGAGACAAATTAGTCTCAGAGTACCTACCAATAATAGTGATCATATGAAGATAAAGGTCTCAACATTTGTCTACTTCATCCATAAGAAAGATACATATATTGCGATCCTTGAAGTAAAGAAAAACCTACGAGGGGGTGGACCAACATATAATATCCAATAACTTTCTAACTACACCTCACTATAGCGGTAAACTCCTTTCTCATTATGACGAATCCTATTGGTGAGTTATAGTTAAATGTAATATTTTTTATACTGTTATTGACACTTATCATGCTTTTAGTAGGCTAAATGTATTCTCTTACCCATTTGAAGTTATTACTTTTTATTTTTTAGTCAAAAATTCAGATTATGACCTACCGATTACTGTCGCAGAGAAATCAAGATCAGAAAGCACTACTACGTTGTTCTTTAAAAACACTCTCAAAAGTTAAAAAATGAGTATCAAATGCGTTTGAAAGCTTCAATTGATATGGTGAGACTTATTTCGCATCATGAATTACCTTTTCGAGGGCATGATGAAAATGAATCTTCAACTAATCAAGGGTTCTTTCTAGAAATTTTTCTGGTGGCATGAGGACAAGCATCCGGATATGGAGAAAGTGATATTAGAAAATGATCCACAAAATTATACTTTGACTTGTCCTATGATCCAAATGGATAATGCTTGTACAAAAGAAATGTTGAAAGGTATAATTGAAAACTTGAATTGAGATTACTTTTGTATTAGTTGACGAGTCCAAAGACACCTCACACAGAGAATATTTTTTCTTGATTTTATGGTATTTTGATAAAAATAGTGAAGTAGTAGAAAAATTACAGCTTCGTTCATGTTAGTGATACATAGACATGTTCAATAAAGATAGAAATTTGCAATTGTTTCAAATTTTGAGCATGATCACTTTTACTCCTACACTTGCACCTGATTGTAGTATTGATAAAATAATTATTGTGCCACAAGATGGTGTTGTTATGTTTGCAGATGTTAGCTTACAAATGGAGAATAATATGTTAAGCATTGGAATGACAACTATGAATAGTGTAACTTACTTCAGGCCTTTGGTACCCCAATTCATGTTGTTTGGAAGACCATCATCACTAAAGTACTAGCAACTCGTGTAGCATAGGAAAACGCTCAAGAAAATGAATAGAAAAGGGTGAAGAATCTTGCTAGATGCAAAAAAATGTGGTGAACATGATTTTAAAAAAGATAGTTTAATGGAAGATAGAGATTACTCGTGAATGTATTTGAAAGTTTATGAGTTTATTTGAAGATGTCTAGATTCCACACATTTATAGATCTTGAAATATGTCAGCGCTCAATCTAGCTAAGTTTTCTATTTCATTGTTAGATAAGGTTGTTTGGTTTTCCTCTTTTCCTTGTAAAATTATAAATAATGCTAATGCATTTTTAACTCTTTAAATCCGTCTATGCATTAAAACAGTAAGGTTCTTTGTTGTAAAAAATAGAATAAGGGTGTATTTTTTACCTAAAAAAAAGTTTTGATATGGATCTATATGCTAGAAATCATCTTCGTCTGCAATTAAAAGAGCTGATAGCAATCTATATCTATATTATATATTAAATAGCAAAAAAACCTTGCCTATAAACTTGTCAAGTGGCATACTATAAAATTGACACATGTAGCTTTTTAGAACAAATTAGTTAATTAGGCAAGATTAGTTAGTATTAATATCTAATTTGAATTTAAATATATATATATATATATATATATATATATATATTATCTATAATATATATTAAATAGCAAAAAAAACCTTGCCTATAAACTTGTCAAGTGGCATACTACAAAATTGACACGTGTAGCTTTTTAGAACAAATTAGTTAATTAGGCAAGATTAGTTAGTATTAATATCTAATTTGAATTTAAATATATATATATATATATATATATGGCCTTTCAAACCTACTACTATGAGTCCCATATGCATGAGGTTCATGTTTGTTTTTTCAATCTGTCTTAAAGATTCTGGACTTATTAAATTTATATTATCAATATCATTTCCAATCACGCATAATTATTTTTTCCTATAATGTTTATATAATTGTGCTATTGAAAACATTCCTTCATTGTATAAAGTCTTAGCGCTTAATAGTTTTAAATTGTTTTGTTGAAAAAGTTGTATGTCTTTGTCCAATCCCATGTTATTTCACTTAAATATTCTTTGAAAATATCTGATTGTGATGTTTCTAGAGTTGCTAATAAGTCAGTTTTTCGATCTTGTAAAATTCGTTACTTATTAGTACATATCTAATTATTAGTAGATGTGTCTGTCCAGATTATATGATAAATTCTTTAGAATTTGAAAAATATTACTAGATGTATCCTAAATCAAAATTGAAAAGTTACCACAGTTAATATTACTCAGCATTCTTCTCATCAAAATTCAAAGTTTTTTTATATCTCATTTAAGTTTTAAAACTCAAATGTTGTTTAATTTATGCAAATACACGTTTTATGTCCCCTTTTAAGTTTAAAAAATCATAATTTATTTAATTATGCAAATATACCTTTTTATGACCCCTTTAATTTTTTTTAAAAATTATTTAAAACAAATGTAATTATGCACACACACGTTTTATGTCCAATCTTAATGAGTTTTAAATTATGCAAACACATGCCTTATGGTCTCTTTTATTTATTTATTTTATGAAAGCTGATTACATTAAAAAATAAAAATGGACGAATGACAAAAAAGTTAAAATTAAAATTCATGAAACTGTTATTCTTTTCTAAAAAAAAACACAAGCCTAAAATTGAAAATTTAAAATTCTAAAAGCTGTCAATTGACAAAACTATCAATCGAGAAAAAACTTACAAATTTAAAATAGAAACGACAAGAGACACAGTACATGTAAGTATCTATATTTATATACTAAATAGCAAGAAAGTTTTGCCTATAAACTTGCCAAATGACATATTATGAAATTGATACGTGTAGCTTTATAGGACAAATTAGTTAATTAGGAAAGATTAGTTAGTAGTAATTTTTAATTTGAATTTAAAAATAAAAATATATATTTTTAAACTAGATGGTTATTGCTCGTGCTCGCACCGGTCCAACGTTTATATTTTTTGTGTTTTTTAAGGCGGCAAAGATGTCTGAAGCTTGGAGATGGAGTACGATGATTCCTTTATATAAGAACAAGGGAGACATTCAGAGGTACAACAATTATAGGGGTATTAAATTATTGAGTCATACCATGAAGGTTTGAGAGAGGGTGGTAGAGTTGAGGCTGAGGAGGATCGTGACTATTTCTGAGAATCAGTTCAGTTTCATGCCAGATCGTTCGAATACTGAGGCCATTCACCTATTGAGGAGATTAATGGAGTAGTTTAGGGAGAGGAAGAAAGACTTGCCTATGGTGTTTATTGATCTTGAGAAGGCGTATGACAAAGTTTCCAGGGAGATTTTGTGAAGGTGCTTGGAAGCTACAGGGGGGGTGCCTGTGGCATACACGAGGTCGATCTAAGATATGTATGATGCACTACAAGAAAAATGATTATTAGCGAAGGGAAATCTGGTCCCTAAAAGTCCAACTCTGGTCCTTAAATGTCAATAGCGACCAGAAAAATCTGGTCACCACCGGTCCTTATAGGCTTCTTCGCTAAAAGGCAATAGTGACCACATTTTTTTTTTGGTCCCTAGAAGTATTTAGCGACGCCTAAAATCTAGTCCCTAAATATGTTATGACGACCAACTTTCTGGTCCCTAATTTAAGATTAATTGCATATTATTTTCGTCCCTATAGACCTTTAGTGACCAGTAGATACTGGTCCTAAAAATATTTATAGTCCCTAAATTGTGTTTTATGGACCATAATTTACGGTTCCTAACTAAATAACTAAATTTTTGTCCAATTTCATAAAAGAAATATAAAATATACATTGCACAGAACAAGATGCACATAACAAATATAAAGATAACTTCTCTATGTATTAAAAACTAATAATGTATTTACATCTCAACTGCCAAGTAGCCATGACATAAATGTTATGTCACTGTTTATTCAATCCAAATCAACATTCCTAGCTATAACAGTTCACATAACTTTCTCCACTCTGCTCTTTCAACATGTTTCCTTTGTTGCTCATTGTTGACGGCCCCAAGTCCACAGATTCATCATCTTTTCTTTTCTTAAAAGGACTTCTAGTCTCCATAATTTTTGTTGTAAGATTCGAATCTTCAAAAGTTCCACCCTCGTAATTTTGATTATCTACAAACTGAGATATTTCAGTTGATCCTTCAGACCCTGGCAATATATTTCTCATCTTCATTGATGGGTCAACTGTGTCTGATTCACCATATCCTACATCATTAGAACATAATGAGAGTTGTTCCGCTTACTTTCTTTCATTACCTTCTCTTCATGTTGCAACATAATAAATGCCAAAAAATTTGAGGACATAGTTTTGAACTCGCTATCCAGATCACGTTTTGAATCTGCAGCCACACAATTCGTATTCGAAAGCTTCATAATCACACTTAACACAGTTCCATAAATATTTTTTGATGACTTCTTCATCCCAATAAATAGAGCCAAATCATTTCTATGGTAAAACTTGGGTGAGAATTTGTCTTCACATAGGTCTGACCTGCAAGAATAACAACACAATCCCAAGTCAAAATGAAAATAATTAAGTACTCTCTCCGTCACAAACAACTTTTCATTCTAAGTCTGTCTCATAAAGAATGTCACCTTTCTATAATTAGGAATAACTTGACTTTAAATTTTCCCTTTTACCCTCAATGAAGTGATTTATAGCCAACACAAATATTTAAGATTTGTTTTAAAACACAAATTTCAAAAGTCTTTCTTTTTTCCTTAAGTTTTGTGCTAAGTTAAAAGGGGCCACATAAATTAGGACAGAGGGAGTACTAATTTATAACAAGAACAGGGAAAATGATAAGAGTGCCAAGAACAAAAATAACAAGAAAACACAAATCTGTACGCCAAACTAAAAGCAACTATTATATTTTAGCAGTCAATACATAATGATATAGTGTATGAACATTATGTAGAACTCAAAAATAAATTAATGTGGAAAATTTTGTATACAAACAGTACACCAAAAGGTAGATATCATACCATGAGAAATGGTATTCTTTATATAATCATCAATCTATTATGTAAATCAATTGCTGGAAAGCATTATGAGTTCTTTACTCTCCTTGCCTTCCTATGTAAACCAATTACTAGAAAGCCTTATGAGTTCACTCTCCTCTTCTTATGTAAACCATGTGCTAGAAAGCATTATGAGTTCATTACTCTCTCCGTCTTCCTATGAGTTCTTTACTTTCTTCTTTATTTGCCTCAACCTATGTAAACCAATTGCTGGAAAGCCTTATGAGTTTTCTCTCTTCGTCTTCCTATCCATGTCCTCTTTATTTGTCTCAACATATAATGATTTCCTTACTTTCCTCATCTTCCTAAATTACTTCTATGAATAGGATGTAGACTAGCTGGAACTAGCTTGGTCTCTTTCTAGAAATACTTGCACTAAGTAACAAAATTGCCATTACCAAAAATACCCAATCAAGCTTTCTTACAATACCCCATTCTTTCTTTGCATACCCGTGTAACTAATACCGATAACGAAAAAGGTCACACTCATTAACTATGAGTTTCATTTTTGATATTAATTAGACTCAGCTAAACTACATCGATCAAACAAGTCAAGGCCATCTACATCAATTGGTCATCTGACGAGGTTGAGAGTCCAAAGATTAATTGAGAAATCAATGAAGCTCACCATGACACCCTATTTCTTCCTTGTATGCAACCAGTTCTACAAGTGTGATACAATAACGCCAAGGAATCAACCATCTAGAGTGCCCCCTCTGTCAATACTCATTTAGCTTCTAGTTTGGCAAGAAATATAAATATGATTAATGACCTGCTAACCTTGAGGTTAACCTAGGGTATGGCTATCAAGTGGGCCAGGCCGGGCCAACCAGGAACTGGCCCGTGTTATTTAACCGGGCTGGGTCCGGGTTGGGGTCTAAGTGGTCCGGGCCGGTCCGGGCCCAACAGTAAAAAAATCAAAAACCACCCTAACCCGGCCCACTTAACCCAACCCGATCAAACCCGATTAAAAAACCGGTCAAACCCGGTCAAAAATATAAAAAAAAAAACTTTTTTTCAATATACATTATATATACCCACCTATATACATTATAAATACGTTAAACAATACATATACACATATATATAGTATATACTACATTAGAATTTAAAAAATATATACACAATTACACATATATACGCACCATCCAAATATATATGTACTACTTTAAACTTTAAAGTTTAAATAAAATATACAACAATATATATATATATATATATATATATAATTATATATATATACACATGTATACGTTAAATATACATGTCAATAAAAGATCTATTCACAAATATACACTCTAATCTATGTATATGTAATACTTTAAATGAAATATACTATAATGTATATACATTACAATATATATTTGTATAGTTATATACTAATTTATAAAATATATACACATCTATACGTTAAATATACACGTCTATAGAAGATCTGTTCACATATATACACTCTATTCTATGTATATGTAATACTTTAAATGAAATATACTATAAAGTTATACATTACAATATACATTTGCATAGTTATATACTAATTTATAAAACATATACACATATTTACGTTAAATATACACGTCTATAGAAGATCTATTCACATATATACACTCTATTCTATGTATATGTAATACTTTAAATGGGATATAATACAATATATATACATTACAATATATATTTGTATAGTTATATACTAATTTATAAAACATATACACATGTATACGTTAAATATACACGTCTATAGAAGATCGATTCACATATATACACTCTATTCTATGTATATGTAATACTTTAAATGAAATATACTACAATATATATACATTACAATATATATTTGTATAGTTATATACTAATTTATGAAATATATACACATGTATACGTTAAATATACACGTCTATAGAAGATCTATTCACATATATACACTCTATTCTATGTATATGTAATACTTTAAATCAAATATACTACAATATATATACATTACAATATATATACATTACAATATATATTTGTATAGTTATATACTAATTTATAAAATATATACTCATGTATATGTTAAATATACACGTCTATAGAAGATCTATTCACATATATACACTCTATTCTATGTATATGTAATACTTTAAATGAAATATACTATATTATATATACATTACAATATATATTTTCATAGTTATATACTAATTTATAAAACATATACACATGTATATGTTAAATATACACGTCTATAGAAGATCTATTCACATATATACACTCTATTCTATGTATATGTAATACTTTAAATGAGATATACTACAATATATATACATTACAATATATATTTGTATAGTTATATACTAATGTACAAAATATATACTCATGTATACGTTAAATATACACATCTATAGAAGATCCATTCACATATATACACTCTATTCTATGTATATGTAATACTTTAAATCAAATATACTACAATATATATATACATTACAATATATATTTGTATAGTTATATACTAATTTATAAAGTATATACACATGTATACGTTAAATATACACGTCTATAGAAGATCTATTCACATATATACGCTCTATTCTATGTATATATAATACTTTAAATGAAATATACTACAATATATATACATTACAATATATATTTGTATAGTTATATACTAATTTATAAAATATATACACATGTATACGTTAAATATACACGTCTATAGAAGATCTATTCACATATATACACTCTATTCTATGTATATGTAATACTTTAAATGAGATATACTACAATATATATACATTACAATATATATTTGTATAGTTATATACTAATTTATAAAATATATACACATGTATACGTTAAATATACACGTCTATAGAAGATCTATTCACATATATACACTCTATTCTATGTATATGTAATACTTTAAATGAGATATACTACAATATATATACATTACAATATATATTTGTATAGTTATATACTAATTTATAAAACATATACACATGTATATGTTAAATATACACGTCTATAGAAGATCTATTCACATACATACACTCTATTCTATGTATATGTAATACTTTAAATGAGATATACTACAATATATATACATTACAATATATATTTGTATAGTTATATACTAATTTATAAGATATATACAGATGTATACGTTAAATATACATGTCTATAGAAGATCTATTCACATACATACACTCTATTCTATGTATATGTAATACTTTAAATGAGATATACTATAATATATATACATTACAATATATATTTGTATAGTTATATATTAATTTATAAAACATATACACATGTATACGTTAAATATACACGTCTATAGAAGATCTATTCACATATATACACTCTATTCTATGTATATGTATTACTATAAATGAGATATACTACAATATATATACATTACAATATATATTTGTATAGTTATATACTAATTTATAAAATATATACTCATATATACGTTAAATATACACGTCTATAGAAGATCTATTCACATATATACACTCTATTCTATGTATATGTAATACTTTAAGTGAAATATACTATAATATATATACATTACAATATATATTTGTATAGTTATATACTAATTTATAAAACATATACACATGTATACGTTAAATATACACGTCTATAGAATATCTATTCACATACATACACTCTATTCTATGTATATGTAATACTTTAAATGAGATATACTACAATATATATACATTACAATATATATTTGTATAGTTATATATTAATTTATAAAACATATACACATGTATACGTTAAATATACACGTCTATAGAAGATCTATTCACATATATACGCTCTATTCTATGTATATGTAATACTATAAATGAGATATACTACAATATATATACATTACAATATATATTTGTATAGTTATATACTAATTTATAAAATATATACTCATGTATACGTTAAATATACACGTCTGTAGAAGATCTATTCACATATATACACTCTATCCTATGTATATGTAATACTTTAAATCAAATATACTATAATATATATACATTACAGTATATATTTGTATAGTTATATACTAATTTATAAAACATATACACATGTATATGTTAAATATACACGTCTATAGAATATCTATTCACATACATACACTCTATTCTATGTATATGTAATACTTTAAATGAGATATACTACAATATATATACATTACAATATATATTTGTATAGTTACATACTAATTTATAAAACATATACACATCTATACGTTAAATATACACGTCTATAGAAGATCTATTCACATATATACACTCTATTCTATGTATATGTAATACTTTAAATGAAATATACTATAATATATATATACATTACAATATATATTTGTATAGTTATATACTAATTTATAAAACATATACACATGTATACGTTAAATATACACGTCTATAGAAGATCTATTCACATATATACACTCTATTCTATGTATATGTAATACTTTATATGAGATATACTACAATATATATACATTACAATATATATTTGTATAGTTGTATACTAATTTATAAAATATATACTTATGTATACGTTAAATATACACGTCTATAGAAGATCTATTCACATATATACACTCTATTCTATGTACATGTAATACTTTAAATGAAATATACTATAATATATATACATTACAATATATATTTGTATAGTTATATACTAATTTATAAAACATATACACATGTATACGTTAAATATACACGTTTATAGAAGATCTATTCACGTATATACACCCTATTCTATGTATATGTAATACTTTAAATGAGATATACTACAATATATATTTGTATAGTTATATACTAATTTATAAAATATATACACATGTATACGTTAAATATACACGTCTATAGAAGATTTATTCACATATATACACTCTATTCTATGTATATGTAATACTTTAAATGAGATATACTACAATATATATACATTACAATATATATTTGTATAGTTACATACTAATTTATAAAAATATACACATGTATACGTTAAATATACACGTCTATAGAAGATCTATTCACATATATACGCTCTATTCTATGTATATGTAATACTTTAAATGAGATATACTACAATATATATACATTACAATATATATTTGTATAGTTATATACTAATTTATAAAATATATACACATGTATACGTTAAATATACACATTTATAGAAGATCTATTCACATATATACACTCTATTCTATGTATATGTAATACTTTAAATGAGATATACTACATTATATATACATTACAATATATATTTGTATAGTTATATACTAATTTATAAAATATATACACATGTATACGTTAAATATACACGTCTATAGAAGATCTATTCACATATATACACTCTATTCTATGTATATGTAATACTTTAAATGAAATATACTATAATATATTTGTATAGTTATATACTAATTTGTAAAACATATACACTTGGATACGTTAAATATATACGTCTATAGAAGATATATACACACCATTCAATATATATGTACTAGTTTAAATAAAATATATACTACAATACATATATATATATACTACAATATTTATATATATATATAGTTATATACTAATTTATAAACCATATACATAACGTATACATTAAATATACTCATCTATAGAAGATTTATACATATATATATATATATATAGTTATATACTAATTTATAAAACATATACACATGTATACGTTAAATATATAGTACTTTAGATTTAGAAGATACACACACACACACACATATATATATCTACCATTCAATATATACACTACATTAAATATACTCATCTATAGAAGATATACACACACACATATATATATATATATAGTTATATACTAATTTATAAAACATATACACATGTATACGTTAAATATATACTACTTTAGATTTAGAAGATATACACACACACACATATATATATACCATTCAATATATACACTACTTTAAATAAAAGTATAAAACATATGCTACTTAATATAATAAATTAATAATACTTGATAGTAAATTAATAATGTATTAAAACTAAGTTTTTAATTTCAGTTTGTGAAATTCTGAATTTTCAAAAAAAAAAAAAAAAAAAAAACTTGGCCGGGCCGGTTAACCGGCGGGCCCAAACCGGGTTGGTTCCGGGCCGGGTTAACCGGGCCCAAATAAAAAACCCAACCGGACCCAGACCCCTAAAGCCCTTGGGCTTAGCGGTCCGGGTCAAACCGGGCCGGTTTGATTATGTGGGCCGGTTCGGGTTTACACTAGAGATCGACCCTCAACTCTTTTTTATTTGCCTTGGTGATGGATGTTTTGACGTGACATATTCAAGGGGAGGTTCCTTGGTATATGTTATTTACTGATGATATTGTACTGATTGATGAGACTAGAGGTGGAGTTAATGATACGTTGGAGGTTTGGAGACAGACCCTTGAGTCTAAAGGTTTTAGGTTGAGTAGGACCAAAACAGAGTACTTGAAATATAAGTTTAGTTATTTGCTTCATGAGGATGACGTGGTTATTGAGTTGGAGTCTCAGGACATTTAGATGAGAGAGAGTTTCAAGTATCTTGGATCTATCATTTAGGAAAATGGTGAGATTGACGAGGATGTATCGCACCGTATTGATGCAACGTGTCTTAAATAATAGCTATCCTCGAGAGTTTTGTATGATAAAAAGGTGTCTTCAAAGTATAAAGGTAAGTTCTACAGAGTGGCATTCCAACCAACTATATTGTATGGAGTGGAGTGTTGGCCAATTAAGAATTTCCACATCCAAAAGTTGAAGGTGGCAGAGATGAGGATGTTACGGTGTATGTGTGGACTTACCGGTAGAGATAAGGTTAGAAATGAGATTATTCGGGAGAAGGTAGGAGTGACTTCAGTAGAGGAAAAAATGCGATAAGTGAGGTTGCATTGGTTCAAGCATGTGATGAGAAGGGACGCGGATGCTCCAGTTTGGAGATGTGAGAGGCTGGCTATGGATAGTTTTAGGTAGGGTAGAGGTAGGCCAAAGAAATATTGGATGGAGGTGATTAGGCAGGACATATGTTAGTTACAACTTACGAAAGACATGACCCTTAATATAAAGGTGTGGAGGATACGAATTAGGGTAGAGGGTGAGTAGGTAGGAGTACGCTCGTAACAGTAGGAAAGAGTGCTCTGTTTGTATTAGTGCATGTAGTGTCTTGTAGCCTCTTGTTCATGGCGTTTTGGTGATGTCTACGTTTTCATATAGCAAGTTTAGAATATTACTTGTGGGTGTCTTGTTT
This sequence comes from Capsicum pubescens, assembly GCA_030864215.1. Taxonomy (NCBI): domain Eukaryota; kingdom Viridiplantae; phylum Streptophyta; class Magnoliopsida; order Solanales; family Solanaceae; genus Capsicum; species Capsicum pubescens. The sequence goes on along the minus strand of CM061543.1, from coordinate 215,192,901 downwards.
TCTTTATTATCCAGTGGTGTTCCACTCCTTATGTGTTTTTTGCTTTTATGTTTTTTGTTACCCGTCCTGAGTCGGGGGTTTATAGAAAATAACCTCTCTACTTCATCTGAGGCAGTGGTATCGTCTGCGTACACTCTACCCTTTCCAGACCCCACTTTGTGAGAATACACTAGGTATGTTGTTGTTGCACTTTTAATGGTTTACCTAGTATATTTTGCAATAGCGTAAAACAATTATATAATATACAATTGAATACAAAACACTAAATCTTGCATTAAAGGTTTAATATTACGAATAACTTTATCTGACCCTAATATGTAACAGGCTTTGCACTGGTCTAGAATTGAATAGAAAGAGAAGGAACAACGTTTTCTCCAAAGCACTGGTATAACACATAAAGTTACTCTTATTTTTAATCATTGTTATCCACTTGAAGGTTGCATAGGTTGAAAAAGTTCTGTTACTTAACCACAATGAATGCTGGCCAAACCAATTTAGCATTCAATCAAATATGTGATAGACCAAAATTATAAATACATACCAAAAAATAACAATCACACGTTTACACATCAAATTCATTCAAAGATCCTACAGTGGCTTCAAAGGCCACAATTGAAGATGATTAGTATGATACTGATTATTACTACTATTTTTGGTGGCCTCGGGGATTCTATAAAAAAATAGTTTCAAAAGATATAATTTAAGAATGATCAAATTGAAAAGTAAATAGGCAAGTTATATATGAATTGTAAATAACCAGCCTTCTGTTTGCCACTGATTCCTTCAAATAGTTTCATTCTTCAATTGAATAGTCATATTTCCTCCCAATAAAGTTGATATAAAAGGTCTTCATCAATGAAAATTTGCTCGATAGACTAAAAAGCTTATCCAACTGCTACATATGAACTTATTAACAACACTGAAAGTTTTTGGTGGAACAATTCCAGCTAAAGACAACTCTCATTTGCAAAAAAATTGAAAAGATCACACATCGATCTCCATTCTCAAACTTTCAAAACATCCCAACCATGCAAGACAGTAAGATAGAGAAAATTGAAGTCATCAATAATGGTTTTTAGATACTAAACTGACATCTAAAATTATATTATTCGCAAAATGAATGAACTTATACAATTGGTGAAATGACTTGAACTTCCAACAAAATTGGTAAACTGTAATGCGGTATTAAAAAAAGCTCTTACACATGCAAAAGATATTGAAAACAAATCATATGGATCTCACTAAATTTTAAATTTCTAACAAGAAAAATAATTGAAGGGTTGCAAAGAACTCCTAGGATGATAACATTGTTCAGGATGAATATACCTAATGATCTTCATTTTTTTTCAATTCCATAAAGTAATTACCATACAATCAAAGTTTAGTCAGCATTCACTACAAGATTGTCCTTTGACAAGGCTTATAACTTTGAGGTAACTAAAGTTACAACCCTAATATCACACTATAGTTGCATAGGCAATACTAGTACGAAGAGCATAACAAGATTTGTAAACCAATATAAGAGAAGAAAATTAACACACAATTAGGAGGTAAAGAAAAAAATTAAACATTTTTCAAGTTTTTTTTATAGGACATTGATTGGGTCTTCCCAATCTTCATTCATAAAAAAAAACTAATAAAAGGTTAGACACTGAAAAACCAAACAGTATACCAAAAGAACATCAGTGGAGGTGTTAAACTGACAAAATGATCCCAAATGTTCATAAATCAACTGATATTTTTGCTTTTGTTAGCGTAGATTTTCTAGAGCCTGTTTGAATTGGCTTTTGTCTTAAAACTCAAAAAGTCATAAGTTGGGATTTTCAACTTGTTGCTTTTGGCTTATTTTTATTATTTTAATTTAAAGCCAATTGCTTATAAGAACTCTTTTTTGTTTTACTCAAACACTACAAAAGTGCTTAAAAGGCTATTTTGATGGTAAAAACACTCAAAATAAGCGATAAACCAAACAAGCTCCTAGTGTTCTAAGGTTGCATAAGTATGTTCTACTATTTCAACTTTGATTTTTATTTACTTTCTTTAAAATGAAGTGTTAATTACAATGAGAATTTCATATAATGTCTTGAGCAGTATTGCACTACAACACTCAATAAAAAAAGGGGAGGTAAAAAATAAACTCCGTAAGCATTATTCGAGAAAATACATAGGAAAAAAAGTTGAATTATTCTTGGTTACTTCATCAACTCAATGAGGAATTATAACGCCCCGAGTCTGTACCCCGGATGCTACACGGTGCTCATAATCCCGAAGGACCACAAACTAACCTATGACTGGTACCTGCTACAATAACTGAATGGTAATAGTGTAAATATGCAGAAATTAGGCAAAAAATATGCCACAAGGTTCAGTACTATAATAAAACTGAATACGGTATAATAATACCAAAACTAAAATATCTTCCTGAAAATACTCTAGTCTGGAAAGCCTCTAAACTGTCTGAAATGTGGAGTTGATGGGATAAGTCCCTAACTAACTTCGACTACTGAAATAAAACTGAAATGCTAAAATAATAATCATGTTCTCGAACTATGAGGACTCACCACTAATTCTGACTACTGAAAATCTGAACTGCTAAGTATGATCGGGAGCCCGCACATCTGAACCTATGATATAAAACATCATAGCGCAAAAAAAAGGTATGCGTCAGTACTTTGAATGTACTGGTATACAAAGTGAGGTAGGCTAAAATGCATAGGTTCATATGCATGAACAATACTAACTGAATAACATGAATATAACTGAATAAGAGTACATGCGTGAATACGTATACTGTAACTGAGATCGTGATAACAATGGATACTAAGTCTGAATACTGTTTAACTAAAATCTGAGTATACTGATACTGAATTAGTGATAACTGAATGACTGTATCTGACAGTCTTGATTCTGTGAAACTATACTAAGTTCTGTACTGAATGAAGTGACTGTGTCTGACAGTCCTGAATTTGTAGAACTGAACTGAGTTCTGTACTGAGACTGAATCTGAAACTGAGACTGCAGGAGGTAATCATCTAACTGACATGCCCCTTTCTGAATAGATTGGGATCCAACCTGTAACTCCAATTGGAAGGGTATCAGTACCGTGCCACGGGTAAAGACAACTGTGAGTTAACCCTCACTGACAGAAAGCTCTTTCGTCAACCCTTGCTGGCAAGAAAAATTGTACGAGATGTATAAATCCTCATAATATCTGGCAGGAAGATATCTCAACCTACGTTGGCTACGTAGTTCTGTAATGCCGAGATTGCTACTAAGGGTTAAACCGTCTTCTGGCAGGAATGCCCCTATCCCTGGGTTAACTCGGTGCTGAATCCTACTCAAAACTGAATAGACACTGAACTGATTTCTAGTTCATACTAGGCTTGACTGAATGGTTACTGATTATACTCTCTAACTAAACTGAACTGAGTTCACTAGTTCCGTTGACTGATGGAATACTACTGAATTCTGTTAACTGGCTAAATTTACTGAGGTCTGAACTGAATACTAAACTGGACTGGACTAATACTGAGTCTACTAAGATTTTCCTGAGTTTTGTAACTGACTGAGAGTACTACTGATCATGACATGACTGATACTATCCTGAGACTGACCATGGCTCTAGGTAATCAACTAAATTATCGGGTATTAAACACCCCCAGGACTCAATAGCATAAATTATAAGACATGGCACAATCTTGAAACATGATAAATAACTACTTGCTCATCATTCATTCATTGGAACATTCTGGCAAACACTTGCATGACATGAACTTGAATACATGCTAACATGATATAATTTCATTATTTAATTCTCATGACAACTCATCAAGCACTTAGAAAGGATTGTATATGAACATAGTACTAATCAACATATGAGCATCACACTTTTAAGGCTTTAACATGAATTCACATGATACTACATACATAATAGTTGTTTTTACATAAATCTTGCACTTAATCATGGAATAGAAATGTAATCAACATTATAATCATGAATACACTTGAATCCAAATCATGAAAATCATGAAATCAAGCTACTTGAAGTTTAAAAGAGCTTCTTGGACTCCAAGGGTGGAAGGAACCCTTGGATGAACACTTGACATACCTTGGTTCTTAAATTCTTTAAGATTAATAGTGGAATTTTGATCCTTGAATTTGAAATTCAATTACCTAGGGTTCTTGTTATTGAGAAATTTGAGAATAATGAATGAATTTAGCCTCTAAAGGGGCTTAATCTCGTATTTTGGGGGTTGATAAACGTGGGAAAAAGACCCTATTATCCCTGAGAACACGACTTTTTAATGACTGAAAACTGAACTGTCGATACGTAGATCGACGCGCCGCGTCCTTGGCATCGACACAATGGCCAACACATCATGTCGAGTCCACCTCGATTTACTAGAATTTGCATTGAGTTGAGGGAAAAATTATCTGTCGGCGCGATGCGTTGAGATCGCGTAGACTCACTATTTTGGTCACTTGAACATGGTCTAAACGAGGTCTGAAAAATTCAAAACTTGTCCTAAAACACCTACTGACATTCCTGATCATGAATTAACATAAAGATCGATACTTTATGTTCATAAGAGTCATGAAATAGAGTTGCCAACTTACGAAGTCCAAAATAATACTAAGTCTAAATACTTAGCTAGAATTTCTAAGTCTGGGGACCCCTTAGCAAGCTTTAAAGACTGAGTTGAGCTTAGGATTTTTGCGGGGTCTTATAATTTCTCTCCTTGAGAACATTCATCCTCGAATGAGACTGATTAAACTGAGACTACTGATAGACTTGATGCACAACTAAAGCATGATTCCATTACTGAAATTATTGAGATACTGAACGTGCATATCTGATACATGAGTGCATAGCTGAACATAATTCATGAATGCATGACTGTGATTACTAATAAGCTGAGTTTATATACTGGACATGCATGTCTGATGCATGAGTACATGAATGAACTGATTCGTGAATGTATGACTGAGTATGTAATGTTAATTGATACCAAGTCGGTAGATATATATGAACATGAGACTGAGTAAATTCAAAGAAAAACTATTACCTTAGGCTGAGTCTGAGTTTGCGGGGAAGAGGTAAGGATACTTGGTCTGCATATCTGCTTCTGCCTCTCAAGTAGCTCCTTCAATGGACTGATTCCGCCAAAGAAATTTAACTAGCAGGACTTCTTTGTTCCTCAGTCTATGAATCTGATAATCAAGGATTTTGACTGGAATCTCTTCATAAGAGAGGCTGTTCTGAATATCTATGCCCTCTATAGGGACTACGATTGCTTCATCACCTATGCATTTCTTAAGCAAGGAGACATGGAACACTGGATTCACTGAAGCTAAGTCTGAAGGCAGCTCAAGTTCGTAAGCTACCTTTCTGAAATGGCTGAGAATTCGTTCAGGACCGACATATCGGGGACTGAGTTTCCCTTTCTTGACAAACCTCTTCACTCCTTTCATAGGAGAGATTTTCAAATTCAAAAAATCACTAATCTCGAACTTGAGATACTTTCTGCGTACATTTGCATACGATTTATGTCGGCTTTGAGCTATCTTAAGCCTTTCCCTGATTAACTGAACTTTCTCTAAGGTATCAAATAGTAAGTCAGGACCTACCACTATGGCCTCACCCACTTTAAACCAACCACTGGAAGATTTATACCTCCTCCCATAAAATGCCACAAACTGAGCCATCTGAATGCTGGAATGATAGCTGTTGTTATATGCGAATTCAATCAAAGGATAGTGGTCATCCCAACTACCTAAAAAGTCTATCGCACACGCTCACAACATATCTTCTAAAGTCTGAATAGTCCTTTATGCTTGACTGTCTGTCTAAGGATGAAATGTTGTACTGAGATGAACTCAGGTACCAAGATCCTTTTGGAATGCCTTCCAGAAATGAGAGGTGAACTGGGTACCTCTATCTGAGATAATGGACAATGAAATATCGTGCAATATGACCAACTTCCTAATATAGAGTTTGGCATAATCCACGACTGAATAAGATATATGGACTGGTAGGAAATGAGATGATTTGGTCATTCCATCTACAATGACCCAAATTGAATCATGCTGGTGATGAGTACGAGGTAAACCCGTCACAAAGTCCATGTTTATTTCTTCCCACTTCCAGGTGGGTATACTGAACTCCTGCATGGACCCACTTGGCTTCTGATGCTTGATCTTAACCTGCTGATATATTCAACACTTAGCCACAAACTCTGCAATGTTTCTCTTTATCCCACTCCACCAATAGATCTCCCACAAATTACGGTACATCTTAGTGGACCCTGGATGAATAGAGTAGCGCGCACCATGCGTTTCTGCAAGAATTTTCTATCTTAAATCATCTACACCTGGCACACATAGCCTACCCTGGCAACGCAATACACCATCTCCCCCTTGGGGGAAAACCTCTACCTTTTAATCTCGGACTAATTCCTTTAACTTAGCTAGACTAGGATCCCTATCCTGCTTGTCCTTCACCTTGGAAACTAGGGGTGATTCTGAACTACTTTGCACCCATACACTACCTTCTGATGAAATGACTAAGAGAAGACCTAGTCGGGCAAGCTGATAAACTTCCTGATCTAACTTCTTCTTACTATCCTCCACATGAGCAACACCATCCATAGACATTCTACTGAGAGCATCAACCACTATATTGGCTTTACCCGAATAATATAGGACGCTCATATCGTAGTCTTTCAACAACTCCAACTACCTTCTATTATGAAGGTTTAAATCTTTTTGAGAGAACACATACTGCAGGCTCTTATGGCCTGTGAACACATCAACGTGCACCCAATACAAAAAGTGCCTCCAAATTTTTAAGGCAAAAACTACTGCTGCTAACTCAAGATCATGAGTAGGATAGTTTTTTTCATAGGAATTAAGCTGTTTAGAGGTGTAGACTATGACCTTACCTCTCTGTATCAAAACACACCCCAAACCAATTCTGGAGGCATCACAATAAACCACAAACCCATCTGAACCATCTGATAGGGTCAAAACTGGAGCTATAGTAAGTCGAGTCTTCAACTCCTGAAAACTCTTTTCATAAGAATATGACCACTGGAATTTGACTTTCTTCTGAGCCAATCTGGACATAGTGGATGCAATAGATGAAAATCCCTCAACAAACCATCGATAATAGCCATCCAAGACCAAGAAACTCATGATATCTGATGGAGAGATGGGTCTAGGCCAGTTTTTCACTACTTTGATCTTTTAGG